>CM069913.1:35267910-35347199 GCA_036172215.1 Camellia granthamiana
ATCTTCTCCAGTAAGTATGAAGTATGTTTGAAGGTTGTGGAGTCGCCGCACGTGGTCGTCGCTTCTAATGTACTTCCAGATCTAAATTGTATAAGTCAAGATCAGTTGTGTGTGTTTAATGAAAGTGTTGGCGTATCCCATACGCCAGTTGACTAAAGCCCAGCCGGCTTTGGAGGCGTCATGATTCTGTCAGGCATAGTTACTATCCACTTGATCTTACCAAAAGCTCGTTACGCATTACAGAATGTGTGCCAGTATTGGCACGAGGGAAATGTCCCCGTTAGGGAATGACGTAAGGGATGACATGTATGCTGACTTGGTAAGCCTTTTAGTGGTAGACGCAATTTAATGTTATTGGTCGATCTGAATGAATAATTAAATCTAGGTTATTTTCTTCTCGATAAATAAGCGTCTCTTCGACGATTGAATTAGATCAAAATGGAAGAATTTGGGGATCTCGCCGAAGCTTAGAATTAGTATCCTTCGTTCTCAGATATGCAGTATGTTTTCAATCGGAAGAAGTTGTTTAAAAGGAGGCGTTCATTTGAAGATGGATTACGACGAATAAAGAAGAGAGACTTTGAAGTCATATCAATCGTTCGAAATCATTTGGATAAAGGTGAATTTGGCCTTGGGGCAAGAGTTATGGAGATGTTTGATGTGGTTTTAAGTTATGAGGATTGTCAAAAACACGCCGACTGGTATGCCTAGAAAGCGTTAGTTGATCATCCTAAATATCATACTTTGTCGAAGACTGTTCTGAATTTGGAGAATGATTATGCTCAGGCTATTGAAGATCGTGATTTAGATACAAAAATTAAATACATTTTGAAGATGTTGAATGTTCTTGCATAATCATGTACTCTAATTATGTACTTGAATCTTATCATGAATAAAATTACTTGGGTTGTTTTGTTATCGAAGATAGCATTTATGCTTATTATCTATAATTTTAGAAGAAAATTAATTAATTGAATGCTTGAAAAGTGATCGTCTAATAGATCTAACTTAGTCTTCTATTGCGCAGCAATAGATGTTCAACAAAAAAGCTGCGCAGTGAAAATGGCCGTCAGACGTAGTTACTACACTTGAGCTTTTGCCCAAAAACGCCGAGAAATAAGAGCTTGCCCGACTCTAGAGGGCCTTGTTACTTTGAGCCCAAAGTCTAAAGATTACATGGGCTTAATGGGTTTGCAGGTTGCGTAATACAGAAAGAAGCCCAAATAATATTATTTGTTTAATGTATTAGTTCCTATAATTGCCCCCAGTTGCAGGAGGCATTTTCTGTAACAGCCATAAAAAACGAGCTAGCACTAGTATTACCTAGCTCGTTACGCGTTACAGAATGTGTGCCAGTATTGACACGGGGGAAACGTCCCCGTCAAAGGGATGACATGTAGGCTGACTTGGTAAGCCTTTTAGCGGTAGTCGCAATTTAATGTTATTGGTGGATCTGAAGAAATAATTAAATCTAGGTTATTTTCTTATCGATAAATAAGCGTCGCTTCAATAATTGAATTAGATCAAAATGGAAGAATTTGGGGATCTCGCCGGAGCTCAGAATCAGTATCCTTCGTTCTCAGATATGCAGTATGTTTTCAATCGGAAGAAGTTGTTTAAAAGGAGGCGTTCAGTTGAAGATGAATTACGACGAATAAGGAAGAGAGATTTTGAAGTTATATCGATTGTCCGAAATCATTTGGATGAAGGTGAATTTGGCCTTGGGGCAAGAGTTATGGAGATGTTTGGTGTTATTTTAAGTTATGTGGATTGTCAAAAACACACCGACTGGTATGCCCAGAAAGGGTTAGTTGATCATCCTAAATATCATACTTTGTCGAAGATTGTTATGGATTTGGAGAATGATTATGCTTACGCTATTGAAGATCGTGATTTAGAAACGAAAATTAAATACATCTTGAAGATGTTGAATATTCTTGCATAATCATGTACTCTAATTATATACTTGAATCTTATCATGAATAAAATTACTTGGGCTGTTTTGTTATCAAAGATCGCATTTATGCTTATTATCTATAATTTTAGAAGAAAATTAATTAAGCGAATGCTTGAAAAGTGATCATCTAATAGATCTAACTTAGTCATCTATTGCGCAGCAATAGATGTTCAACAAAAAGCCGCGCAGCGAAAATGGCCGTAAGGCGTAATTACTATACTTGAGCTTTTGCCCAAAAGCGTCGAGAAATAAGAGCCCGCCCGGCTCTGGAAGGCCTCATTACTTTGAGCCCGAAGTCTAAAGATTACATGGGTTTAATGGATTTGCAGGTTACGTAATACAGAAAGAAGCTCAAATAATATTATTTGTTTAATGTATTAGTTTCCATAATTGCCCCTAGTGGCAGGAGGTATTTTCAATAACAGCCATCAAAAACGAGCTAGCACTAGTATTACCTAGCTCGTTACGCGTTACAGAATGTGTGCTAGTATTGGCACAAGGGAAATGTCACCGTCAGGGGATGACATGTAGGTTGACTTGGTAAGCCTTTTAGCGATAGTCGCAATTCAATGTTATTGGTGGATCTGAAGAAATAATTAAATCTACGTTATTTTCTTCTCGATAAATAAGCGTCTCTTCGACGATTGAATTAGATCAAAATGGAAGAATTTGGGGATCTCACCGGAGATCAGAATCAGTATCTTTCGTTCTCAGATATGCAGTATGTTTTCAATCGAAAGAAGCTGTTTAAAAGGAGGCATTCATTTAAAGATGAATTACGACGAATAAGGAAGAAAGATTTTGAAGTTATATCGATTGTCCGAAATCATTTGGATGAAGGTGAATTTGGCCTTGGGGCAAAAGTTATGGAGACGTTTGATGTTGTTTTAAGTTATGAGGATTGTCAAAAACATGTCGACTGGTATGCCTAGAAAGGGTTTGTTGATCATCCTAAATATTATACTTTGTCGAAGACTGCTCTAGATTTAGAGAATGATTATGCTCAGGCTATTGAAGATCGTGATTTAGAAACGAAAATTAAATACATCTTGAAGATGTTAAATATTCTTGCATAATCATGTACTCTAATTCTGTACTCGAATCTTCTCATGAATAAAATTGCTTGGGCTGTTTTGTTATCGAAGATCGCATTTATGCTTATTATCTATAATTTTAGAAGAAAATTAATTAGTGAATGCTTGAAAAGTGATTATCCAATAGATCTAACTTAATCTTCTATTACGCAGCAATAGATGTTAAAAAAAAAACCGCGCAGCGAAAATGGCCGTCAGGCGTAGTTACTACACTTAAGCTTTTGCCCAAAGGCGCCGAGAAATAAGAGCCCGCTCGACTCTGGAGGGCCTCGTTACTTTGACCCTGAAGTCTAAACATTACATGTGCTTAATGGGTTTACAGGTTGCGTAATTCAGAAAGAAGCCCAGATAATATTATTTGTTTAATGTATTAGAAATACAAAATGATTGTTCATCGTAATCCATCTTCAAATGAACACCTCTTTCTAAACAGCTTCTTCCGATTGAAAACATGCTACATATCTAAGAACGAAGGATATTGATTCTGAGCTCCGGCGAGATCCCCAAATTCTTCCATTTTGATCTAATTCAATCGTCGACGAGACGCTTATTTATCGAAAAGAAAATAACCTAGATTTAATTATTCCTTCAGATCCACCAATAAAATTAAATTGTGACTACCGCTAAAGGCTTACCAAGTCAGCCTCGATGTCATCCCTTATGTCATCCCCTAACGGGGACATTTCCCCCGTGCCAATGCTGGCACATGTTTTGTAACGTGTAACGAGCTAGGTAATACTAGTGCTAGCTCGTTTTTTATGGCTGTTACAGAAAATACCTCCTGCCACTAGGGGCAATTATGGAAACTAATACATTAAACAAATAATATTATTTGGACTTCTTTCTATATTACGTAACCTGCAAAACCCATTAAGCCCATGTAATCTTTAGACTTCGGGCTCAAAGTAACGAGGCGCTCCAGAGTCGGGCGGACTCTTATTTCTCAGCGCTTTTGGGCAAAAGCTCAAGTGCAGTAACTACGCCTGGCGGCAATTTTCACTGCGCGGCTTTTTTGTTGAACATCTATTGCTGCGCAATAGAAGGCTAAGTTAGATCTATTAGATGATCACTTTTCAAGCATTCGATTAATTAACTTTCTTCTACAATTATAGATAATAAGCATAAATGTTATCTTCGATAACAAAACAACCCAAGCAATTTTATTCATGATAAGATTCAAGTTCATAATTAGAGTACATGATTATGCAAGAACATTCAACATCTTCAAAATGTATTTAATTTTTGTATCTAAATCACGATCTTCAATAGCCTGAGCATAATCATTCTCCAAATCCAGAACAGTCTTCGACAAAGTATGATATTTAGGATGATCAACTAACGCTTTCTAGGCATACCAGTTGGCGTGTTTTTGACAATCCTCATAACTTAAAACCACATCAAACATCTCCATAACTCTTGCCCCAAGGCCAAATTCACCTTCATCCAAATGATTTCGGACAATTGATATAACTCCAAAATCTCTCTTCCTTATTCGTCGTAATCCATCTTCAAATTAACGCCTCCTTCTAAACAACTTCTTCCGATTGAAAACATACTGCATATCTGAGAACGAAGGATACTAATTCTAAGCTTCGCCGAGATCCCCAAATTCTTCCATTTTGATCTAATTCAATCATCGACGAGACGCTTATTTATAGAGAAGAAAATAACCTAGATTTAATTATTCTTTCAAATCCACCAATAAAATTAAATTGCGACTACCGCTAAAACGCTTACCAAGTCAGCCTACATGTCATCCCTTATGTCATCCCCTGACGGGGACATTTCCCCTGTGCCAATACTGGCACACATTCTGTAATGCGTAACGAGCTTTTGGCAAGATCAAGTGGATAGTAAGTACGCCTGACGGCATCATGACGCCTCCAAAGCCAGCTGGGCTTTAGTCAACTGGCGTATGGGATACGCCAACACTGACATTAAACACATGCAACCAATCTTGACTGATACAATTCAAATTTGGAAGCACATTAGAAGCGACGACCACGTGCGGCGACTCCACAACCTTCAAACATGCTTTATACTTACTGGAAAAGATCATCCCATCTTTAAACTTCTCGATTAAATCATACAATACAGTCGATGCTCGACTAAAATCAAAGCAACAAATTTTCTGATACTCATACATATAACTGATATCTGTATAATTGCCTCCATTAACATAAAACGCTGAGTGTTCCTTCATGAGATAATGGAGAAAAGTAGTCTTTCCCTCCCCTCCACCGGCGCCATAAAGCCAAATTATCTCCCGATCATTACTAGGACCATCAAGAATATCCAGCACCTGTAACTGCCATTCTTTAAGAATCAGATTAAGAAAAGAAGCGTGCCATCTCTCCATAAAGTGTTCTACCCTAGCATGAACAATAACGCCCCTGCATTTCGTAAACTCAACCGGATGATCAAATATAATCCCGTTCAGTTCTTATCCTTCTCGAGCTCTCTTAACACAATTAAGAACATCTTCAGTCTGCGACTTCGATCCTTAATCCACCCAAACTCCATATTCAAACGAACCTTCAGATTTGGTAGCCTGCTTCATGCAATAAGCCCTCGCCTCATCTCTGGTTCCTCACCTCTTCTCTGCATGCAATTCTCCAAAAATTCTTTTAAGCCATGAAATCCTCTGGGGTTTAAACATTTTAACATACATCTGAATATGGGGCGCCCTATTCTCACCAACTTCTAATTGATAAGAAGCGTAGCGAATATTATTGCATTGAGAAAATACCTTGTCGGGTATTGAAAATACAGAAGGATTATTAATCGTAATTACATAATTGCGCATCTGTGACATCACGTGAGGAACATGTGCTGTAACGCGGGACAAGCTAGGTAATACTAATGCTAGCTCGTCCAAATGACTGTCCTACTCCCTCCTAATTTTTATTACAAAGACAAAATACAAAGGGCAAAACGAACTTTTGACTAGATCAAGTGGATAGTAACTACACTTGACGGCATCATGATGCCTCCAAAACCAGCTGGGCTTTAGTCAACTGGCGTATGGGATACGCCAACACTTGCATTAAACACACGCAACCAATCTTGACTTATACAATTCAGATCTAGAAGCACATTAGAAGCGATGACCACGTGCGGAGACTCCACAACCTTCAAACATGCTTCATACTTACCGGAGAAAATTATCCCATCTTTAAACTTCTCGATTAAATCATACAATACAGTTGATGCTCAACTGAAATCAAAGCAACAAATTTTCTGATAATCATACATATAACTAATATCTGTATAATTGCCTCCATTAACATAAAACGCTAAGCGTAGCCAAAAAAATCCATGCCAAATATAGCAAAACACTTTAATGTTTGAATCTTGATTAAAATGATATAGTTTATTTTTTTAAATCAGATCGTATCAGATTCGAAACAAGATGCATTGCTTTAATACAATTACTTTTACCTAATAATGAATGATACATGTGATTTTACTATATTTGATAATTGAATTTTCATAAATTTTATACACAATTATTTATACCTAGTAATGCATTGCTTTAATACAATTACTCTATCAGTGCCATGCTTGGTGTTTTACTTTCTTACACAAAAATTGAGCCAGAGAAATAGAAAAGACTGTTACATCAACGCGAAACTTATAAATCACAAAATGAAATGTGTTACATGTACGCATGTATATATTAACCCACTAACAAAAATTAAATAGCCACCTTGACTAGTTAAATTTGCTTTCTTCTACACTCTCAACTAGGAAGTTACCGAGTCAAATCAAGTATTAATTATTCCCTCCTCATTATGGATTTTTCTTTTTTTTCTTTTCTTTTCTTTTCTCGAGTATTTCTTGTATTTTATAATTTTTTTGGTGTTAAGTTTGTGGGTATGAATTGTTAGACTTGAATGAAAATTGTGTTTTGTTTGGGTCTCGGTTTTTTAAGGGTGTATTTATAATTTTATCCTAAAATATAACACTTTATTTTATAGATACGGACTCGTTGAGCATTTCATCCAATAATAGTTCAGCAGCTAATAGACTTGATATTTATATTTTAGCCGCAAAGCTAGATTGGACCCAAGTTTTTAGGCCTACTTATTACATGAGCCAAGCTTAAGAACAGTCCATGAGGCAGAACCCAACCCAACCCAACCCAATTGTTAAGCAGAACCCAGCCCAACTCAATTGTTAATATATTATATAAATTATACATTATCCACTTGTGTATATATGTTGTTCATAAGACACATAATTTATTTAGTTTTATTCATTTTTAATAAATAAAATGCACTTAAACAAACAAACAAACAAATAAACAAATATATATATATATACCCACTAAAGTTTGATCCCACAATGTAATGTGATTGTGTATGCCAACTTAACCACAGAATTGTTGGTTTTTAATCATCACATTAATTATTTTTTGTTATCTAATTATATGTATTTGTTGGGTGAACTTGGAATTTTACTATATCATTTCAAGGCCCAGCTGAGAATAAGATTTTTAAGCAAGATGTCAAGTTGGGCACAATTTTTTCTTGTTTTTTTCTAGTAAGCTTGGCTTGAACCCTGTCCAACTCAATTGAACGAAAAATTACTTGCTAACAAATTGGAATTTGGGATAGATGACTCTCGTAAACAAGTGAATATCTTGGCTCATAACTAAACTTACATTAGGACAAATTAAGTCCAATGGAAATGGATAATGTGTTCTTCATGGACAAAAAGATTCTAATCTAACTACTAGGAACTCCTCCAGCAAAGTTTATTAGGATCTAGCATTCTTGTTAAATGAAATTTGATATGAAACAAAAGTTGAAGCACTAAAAAAGAAAAAAAGGGTTGCTAAAAAAGATGCTAGTTTGGGTACTCAACCCAAGTAGGAGTTCTATGCAACCACCTCAATTGGTGGTGCAAGCATTGGAGGGATAAAATCCTCCTTCCTTGGGAGTGTGTATGGTTACCTGATCAGGCAATGGTGTGGTTGGTCCCGGCTTGCCCTTGGGATTCCAGTCTAGCATGACTTTGACCATAATGCCAAGTACACCCTGTGAAAATTGGAATCCAATTACCAAGATAAAATTAACTGGAACATCAAATCAAAGAAAATACAAAGAGCCATATTAGGAAAAAATTTAAAACAAATCACCTTGGTATCATCTACAGCCACGCATGTGAACCACCACAATGAGCCTCCTCAAGTCTTAAAAAGATAGGCCGTCTAGGTGATTTATGACTTCTTTGTCGTTGTTTGGGTGTGTACATGTGTGTGTGTGTGTGTGTTATGTTCCTTCCTGAATGAACAAAATCCACAACCTACAGCTGGTCTGAGCAAACAGAAATAAGCTTGCGTGAGAAAAGAAGCCAACCTGTCTAAGAAGAACATGCCTCATAGCAGAGTCAATAAACTCTTTGACCGGTTGACCAGAGGATATCACGTATCCATCCTTAAACTTCATTGACTTGCACGCTGAGCACGAAGTTTTCCACTTACAATGACCTAACATGAGTAGATAATATCAGAAACTCACAAAACCGCCTCATGAAAGTTGGTCAAACAAAGTGGGGGAAATTTTCAAACAAACCTCACATCCCTTTGCCTCACTCTCCATAATAAATCTCAGCACACCATAGCAAGCCTAAAACACAAATAATATAAGCCAAACCGAAGTACCACTAGTAACAAACAAACCCCAAAAACGTAATTTACAATTTTATTCTAAAATCAAGTCCTCCCATGAAATAATTGCAAGAAGGCCACGCAACCAATGAACATAAAACAACGAAGAAAAGGAAAACGAGACTAAACCATGTATCAGATGAAGAAAATGGACAGCAAAATGTTGACATTTGACAGGAGGACTGCACTTATACAAGAACATACAAACTTTATCCAAGATCTCGTGCATTTTTGCTTCTATTTTATCTTTTACCCTAATTGAAACAAAAAAAAAAAATGAAAAAAAAATGGCTTTCTTCATAATCAAATCAACATCAACGAGTTCCTTCATCCTCACCACTACATTTTCAAATTGTTCTTTACTTGGATGTCCACCTTTATTATTAATAAGGGTAACCTGCTCTACCTTACTGGAGACTTATCCATCTTATGAATTTAAAAACCTTTAGCATCAAAATCAAATGAAACTTCAAATTAACTAACACTCCTAAACTCGGAGATACAGTAGTGGGTGCAAAGGTACTCTGAATAGAGAGACACTCCTAACCTCCCAAAAAAATTTATGTATTAACTGATTTGGTTCTAGCATAAAGGCATGTGAAAGTAATCAACTCACTGTAAACGTTGTCATTCTACAAGTCAAAGTAACAATACCAAAAACAAAGTAGAAAGACCAGAAAAAAAAATAGCCCATAAGTTTGGAATATCATAGATGCAGATGCATTGACCACAGAAAAATAATGACACAAATCTTGTACCTCCGAACAGCAAGGCCTCCGAGAAGCTTGTAACGGAGTGACTCCACCTGAACTATTGCACATAGAACCCTGTTATTAACTTTCTCGGCATAGAGCTCCACATTGCCCTCTGGTATGGAGCTCCACATTGCCCTTTTATTAACTTTCTCGGCATGGAGCTCCACATTGCCCTCTGGAATCTTAAACCGCTTCTGAATAAGTGAAGTTAGCTCTCTAATCCTTCTAACAACATCCATTTACATGACTAAAGAAACTTTCTAAGAACATTTTGATCAGATTTCAGTAACACGTTTTTAAAAACTTAGTCATTTTCAAAGGTGAAATATAGCACAAACCATTGAAAACAATTAATAATAAGATAATATGACAATCAAGAGATCAACTAATCATATAACATTTAAACATAACTATTATATAATTTATCTTGTGCTTTACAACATATTTACAAACATGATAGTTGATAGCACTAATCAAAATGCAAGGGCCAAATCAAAATATACCCAAAAGGCAAAGACCAAAAAGCACTAGAATGGTTACAAGTGACTTCTATGCCTGACATAATGCAATCCTAAAGTGTACCATCATTAATTAAAAATCCATTGAATACTATTATGATCAAAAGATTAAAACTAATAAATTATATTTTTTTGATAAAAAAATAAAACAAAATAAAGCACAAAAGCGTTGCTTTATGAATGCTTTTGTAAATGTGCTTAGTTTTTTTTTTTTTTTTTGGTTACAGGAAATCCTCACATTCTCCCACAGGTCCAAGGCAGCGCCCATGTCGAGATCGTCATGGTGTCCTGTTGTTCGTTCCGGACGAGAGACTATAAGTTGGGACCTTGCACCGACCTCTTAACACAAACTCCAATTAAGTCCGGAGTTACACAGTGGAGGGAAGTTGAACCCACACCAAGTGCCATGTATAGTAGCAACTTGAGGTCCTCCAACCAAAGCCAACTGCACTACGCTGCGCCTAGGGGTATGTGCTTCGCTTTAACTACCTGAAGCTCTTGAATTTGAAAATGAACGAGTTCAAGTTATTTTGTATTTTATATATATATTGAGAGGGTAATTTATAAATAAATTGAGCCGAGCTAAGGAAGAGTCTTCTTTGGAAAGTTAGGCCGCATATTGGGCCGGGATAAGAGCTAGTGTAGCTCGGTCTTGAAGCTAACGAACTAGAACCAATTGGAGTATGGGCCGAGGTGTTTGGGCTTCTCAACTTAGACATCGCCCTTTTTAGCTCGGTTAGAGATTGCTGCAGTTAGCTCGGTCTAAACAGCCAAAATCGAGATGAAAGCGGACAAGGACCGAGCTAGGCGTTGCATATGAAAGCACCGGGTTGAGTATGTCAAAGGGCTAGTGGTAACTCGGTCATACTGTTGTTCAACTGTGGTAGTCATCTCACTTGGCTTGTAGTGATGAGACTCTTAAGGAAAGTAAAGTCCTATTAGGATTGTATAAACCATTTCACTTGGTTAATAGTGAGTAGGGTGTGTGATTCCTAGAGCGATTCCTATATGGAGAGTTGGAATCCTACTAGGATTGTGCCAAGCGGAATCTATAAAAGCTTATAGCAGGACCTATGTACAGGTTTTGCGCTTTTGTCTATTTTGCTCACTTAGATATCGGAGAGGTATCCGGCACATATTCGCCGGCTAGCTCACGTTTATGTTTTTAGGGAGTAAAATGACGACGTTTGGAGGAGTGCGGACTTGATCAACAGAATTAAACGAGAATATTATTTCGTGCTCGTATATATATATATATATTCATGAAAACTAATCAGAGATTGAAAAAAAAAAAAAAAAAAAAAAAAAATTGAAAACGTCAAAAGCAAAAACAGTTGATACCAAGAACGTTGTGAGTAGGAGTAGCTTCGATAACGATCTCGGTGCGCATTGGAGTAACCATCCTCGGCAAGCTCTCTGATCAGAACTTCGTTGAGCTCAGCAAAGAAACTCCATCAGCAACAAACTGTTGAGCCAAAAAACACACGGACCAAATCAAAACCAAAACACAATACCAAATGAAAAGAAAGTCGAACTAATAGAATAAGACTTGTTTATAGGTATCGAAACCAGAGAGAATAGACACACACACCCTTCGCTTTTTGCTCTTATGTGTCGGGGTCGCCATGGTTGATCGTGATTTCAAACAATGAATGATTGCGATTGTCGTCCGCCAAACCCTGGTGTGTTTGCGAGAGGGGTCCGTAGTGCACTGCTGAATCTTTTGCCTAAACTCGGCTTATTGATTAGACTTCTCGATTGCAGCTTGTTTGGGAACTACTATCGTCGCACATTTTTTAATTTTCTTTAGTTACATGACCTTTTTATTTTTTTTATATATTTTTTTCTACAAAAAATTAAAAATTATATTTATTTAACAATTTTCAAACAACTCTTTAATTTTATTAATGACAATTTTTAGAATATTTGGTCACAAAATTTAAAATAATCATATATTTTTATAAAAAAAATGTATGACATTTAAAAAATTGTTACTACTAAAAATAAAATGAAATAAATCCTTTACTAGTTTCATTTCACTTTAAAATTTTGTATCAGCTAATAATTGGTAATGCGCTAGATTAGCTATATGATAATAAAGCAGTAGACAAAACAAAAATCATATTCAGGTTAAATTTGTTAATAGAGAAATGTTATATATAATTCAACAAATATATTATCATGTAATCCATTAACTAAATTATAAAAATAAATATATCTATATCTATATCATAACTTAAATAATTTAACAGTTTGGTTTCCTTTTCTTTCTTTTTTTTTTTTAATATTTTTGTTTTTAACAGTTTGGATATTTTTTTAAACTTTTACCCACCATTTTCATATCATCTATCTATACTTATCTATACTATATATTAAGTAAAAAGGGGTTTTTAACCCCAAACCTTGTGGGAGCTCCAATCTTCCAATCTAAATTTCTTGATTGTTTGATTTTAAAAAAAAAAATTAGCATTTATTAACTTCTCCCAACCCCCAAGTCTTACCCTCATAATAACACTTTAATACATTAAGAATAAGCATAAAAAAAAATTCTTTGAAATCCAACACATATAAATTCCTTGAAAAGTCCCAACACATATAATTATTATCCCTCATAATAACACTTTAATGAATTAAGAACAAGTATAAAAAAAAATTCTTGAAAAGTTCAACACATATGATTATTATCAAAATATTAAATTTTAACATAATATAATAAAAAAAGATATTTAATTCCTTGATAAGTCTAACAAATATGATTATTATCAAATATTAAACTTTAATATAATATAAAAAAGGAAAAAAAAAAAAAAAGGCATTTAAAAAAAAAAAGACATTTAAAAATCGCAATTCACATATATAGATAATCGTAAACGAAATCCGTGCATAGCACGGGTGATATACTAGTCTATACTATATATTAAGCAAAAGGGGGTTTTTAACCCCAAGCCTTGTGGGAGCTCCAATCTCCCAATTTAAATTTCCTGATTTTTTGATTTAAAAAAAAAAAATCTTAGCATTTATTAACTTCTCCCAACTCCTAAGTCTTACCCTCATAATAACACTTTAATGCATTAAGAACAAGTATAAAAAAAAAATTTGAAATCCAACACATATGAATTCCTTAAAAAGTCCCAACACATATGATTATTATCCCTCATAATAACATTTTAATGCATTAAGAACAAGTATAAAAAAAAAAAAAAAATTTCTTAAAAAGTCCAACACATCTATCTATATATATCTATACTAGATATTAAGCAAAATGAGGTTTTTAATCCCAAGGCCTGTGGGAGCTCCAATCTCCTAATCCTAATTTTCTAATTTTTTGATCTAAAAAAAAAAAAAAAAAAACTCAGCATTTATTGACTTCTCACAACCTAATCTCAGCATTTATTGATTTTTCCCAACCCACAATCCCTTTTGACTTCTCTCATAATTATTGCAACATCCTTTTCAATTTCTCCCATAAACTATGGTTACACACAAAAATAAAAAATAAAAAAGATAAGAATTTAGCTATAGATCTCAAAAAGATATAACATCTAAATTTGAATTATGATTTAATAATATAATTATGCATTTTTTTTATGTATATCTATCAAAATTTTAAATCACTTAATGGGACAAATTAATCAATTTTTTAAAATTATTGATTTTTAATTTACAAAATAGATTTAAAAAAACTATTAACTGATTTATTTATTTAATAACAAAAATATTTCATAATCTCTCTCTGCTAATCTCTCTCACAAATTTTCAAAAAAAAATATTAAAACTTGCATTCATTTTCTCTTCTCAAAAAAATCAGATAGGAGCTCCAATCTCCTAATCTTAATTTTCTAATTTTTTGATTTTAAAAAAAAAAAAGCCTCAGCATTTATTGACTTCTCCCAACCCAACCTCAGCATTTATTGACTTTTCCCAACCCACAATCCCTTTTGACTTCTCTCATAATTATTGCAACACCTTTTTCAATTTCTTTCATACACTATGATTACACACAAAAATTAAAAAAAAAAAAAAAAAAGATAAGAATTTAGCTATAGATCTCAAAAAGATATAACATCTAAATTTGAATTGTGATTTAATAATATAATTATGTATTTTTTTATGTATATCTATCAAAATTTTAAATTACTTAATGGGACAAATTAATCAATTTTCTAAAATTATTGATTTTTAATTTACAAAATAGATTAAAAAAAACTATTGACTGATTTATTTATTTAATAACAAAAATATTTCATAATCTCTCCCTCCTAATCTCTCTCACAAATTTTCAAAAAAAGAAATATTAAAAACTTGCATTCATTTTCTCTTCCCCAAAAAATTAGATAATATTTTCTATTAAAGTTGTAGATATCTACCTATATTATATATATTATATTATAACATAACAAAAAAAAACTAAAAAACTAAAAAAAAAAATCTTTAAAGTTTATCTAAATAAACTTTAAATCAATAAAACTTATATGTCTATCACATATCTAACTCACATCATAACTTACCTAAATAATAATAATTAAAAACAAATGGAAACCACAGGTAAATTAAATTTAAACAAAAAAAAAAAAAAGATACTCACAACTCCATCTTAAATAAATTGAAAAAAAAAATACCCGAATAGAAACCACACAAAAATAAAAATAAAAATAAAAAGATATATCTATCTATCTATCTATATCTATACTATATATTAAGCAAAAGGGGATTTTTAACCCCCAAGGCCTATGGAAACTTCAATATCCCAATCTGAATTTTTAAAATTTTTTATTTAAAAAAAAAAAAAGACTCAGCATTTATTGATTTGGTCAAAATCCCCTGATTAGCATTTATTAACTTTTTTTCAATCTACATATCTTTTCACATGCCTATAATTATTGATTTGGTCAAAATCTCCTGATCAGTATTTAAAATTCCCTTATTCAAATAATTATAGATACAATTCGTGTATAGTTACTGCAGTACCCTTTTCAACTTCCCCTATACACTATGGTTAATGATAAGAAAAAAATCTTAAAAAACATAATTTATATATTAAAAAAAATCTAAAACAAATATAAATATCTATAATTATCCCGTGCATAGCACGGGTGATAGGCTAGTACTATATATTAAGCAAAAGGAGATTTTTAATCCTAAGACCTGTGGGAGCTTCAATATCCCAATATGAATTTTCTAAATTTTTTATTAAACAAAAAAAAAAAAACTCAGCATTTATTGATTTGGTCAAAATCCCTTGATCAGCATTTATTAACTTTTTTCAATTCACATGTTTTTCCACATGCCTACATTTATTGATTTGGTCAAAATCCCCTGATCAATATTTAAAATCCCCTCAAACAAATAATTATATATACAATCTGTGTATAGTTACTGCAGTATCCTTTTCAACTTCTCTCATACACTATGGTTAGTAATAAGATTGTTAAATTATTTTTATAAAAAATCTTTAAAAACATAATTTATATATTAAAAAAAATCTAAAATAAATATAAATATCTATAATTATCTCGTGCATAGGACGGGTGATATAGGCTAATTATATATTAAGCAAAAAGGAGTTTTTAACCCCAAGCTTTGTGGGATCTCTAATCTCCCAATCTAAATTTATTGATTTATTCATTTTTTTTTTAAAAAAATCTTAGTATTTATTAACTTCTCCTAACTCCCAAGTCTTATTCTTATAATAACACTTCTATACTATATATTAAGCAAAAGGGGGTTTTTAACACCCAAGACCTGTGGGAGCTGCAATATCTCATTCTGAATTTTCTAAATTTTTTATTTAAAATAAAAAAAAAACTCAGCATTTATGGATTTAGTCAAAATCCCCTGATAAACATTATTAACTTTTTTTAATCCACATGTCTTACCACATGTCTGCATATTTGGTCAAAATCTCCTGATCAGCATTTAAAATCTCCTCATACAAATAATTATAGATACAACGCGTGTATAGTTACTGCAGTACCCTTTTCAACTTCTCCCATACACTATGGTTGGTGATAAGGTTATTAAATTATTTTTATAAAAAATCTTAAAAAACATAATTTATATATTAAAAAAAATCTAACACAAATATAAATATCTATAATTATCCCGTGCATAGCACGGGTGATAAGCTAGTTAATACATTAAGAACAAGCATAAAAAAAAAAAATTTGAAATCCAACACATATGAATTCCTTGAAAAGTCCCAACACATATGATTATTATCTCTTATAATAACACTTTAATGCATTAAGAACAAACATAAAAAAAATTTCTTGAAAAGTCCAACACATATGATTATTATCAAAATATTAAATTTTAATATAATATAATAAAAAAAAGAAATTTAATTCCTTAAAAAGTCCAACACATATGATTATTATCAAAATATTAAACTTTAATATAATATGAAAAAGGAAAAAAAAAGAAGACATTTAAAAATATATATATATATTTAAAAATCACAATTCACATATATAGATAATTGTAAACACAATCTGTGCATAGCACGGGTGATATGCTAGTACTATATATTAAGCAAAAGGGGGTTTCTAACCCGTGGAAGCTCCAATATGTCAATCCTAATTTTCTAATTTTTTATTTTTTTTTAAAAAAAATAACCTCAGCATTTATTAACTTCTCTCAACCCACAAAACTTTTTGACTTCTCTCATAATTATTGTACCTTTTTCAAAACAAATAATTTGTATATTAAAAAAAATTTAAAACAAATATAAATATCTATATCTATATCTATCTATTTATTTATATCTATCTCTAACCCACAAGTTTTGTGAGAATTTCAATATCCCAATTTAAATTTCTTAATTTTTTTATTTAAAAAAAAAACACCTTAGCATTTATTAATTTCTCACAACCCCCAAACTTTACCTTTATAATAACACTTTAATACATTAAGAATAAGTATAAAAAAAATTTCTTAAACCTTAGATTGTTAAATTATTTTTATAAAAAATCTTCAAAAATATAATTTATATATTAAAAAAATCTAAAATAAATATAAATATTTATAATTATCCCGAGAGAGAGAGAGAGAGAGAGAGAGAGAGAGAGAGAGAGGATAAAATGAAATTACAAGAGTAGATGCAAGTTGGGGGGTGGGTGCTTAGTAATAATAGAATAGGATAGGGTAGGGAAGGATAGAATAGAATAGAATAATAGAAAAATTCCGGATAGTATTTGTGGGGTGAATACGGCTTGTGCTTCAGAGACTCAAGAAGGACAATAAAATAAAATCAAATGTATGTGTGTGTGTCCTCTTCCAAATGGAAAAGAAACTTGTATTTTAGAAGCAGAAAACTCCCAAATAAATGGCTATGTCATCTTCCATGGCGGCGGCAGCAGCAGCAAGTGTTGTTTACATCTCCAGACGGCAGAACGTTGCATCATCATGGGCTTCAAGAAGAAAAAGAAGAAGAAGAAGTTGTTGTTGCCCGTTCTGCTCCCAATTCAGAATCATTACTACTACCTTCCCAACAAAACCCCCCAAATATGTAATACGATGCACCGCCACTGGTAATCCATCTCCAGAAACCGAGACTCCTGTTGAAGTTCCCAAAGGACCTCCTTCTCTCATTTCTGCTCTTAATGTCGAAAGAGCTCTTCGCGGGATCCGTAATCTTCTTCTTCTTCTTCTTCTTCTTCTTCTTCTTCTATATAAAAATCAATCTCATCCTCCTTCACTTCATCAATCATTTCTTTTATTTACTATTCAAATAACTGAACAATGATTTAGTCAAGTCATATTTCTTTATTTACTTTTCTTATTTATTTGCTTTTGCTTTCGATCATGTTAATTTCCGATTGATTTTGAGTTTGAATTTTGTTGTACAAAGAGTAATGTATCTCAACTTCCGATTCACTGACGAAGCTTTCATTTAGAAATGCAGCAATTACAGATGTAGATCACTATGGCAGACTTGGAATCCAAAAGTCCTGTCCATTTGATCAGGTCAACACTTGTAACCCCTGCTGTTTTATCTATTTCACTCCATTAAATTTTCTACTACATTCAATCAATCATAATAATTCTTTCTCTCTCTCTCTCTCTCTCTCTCTCTCTCTGAATCTGAATCTGCTCCATCTGTATTTTGTTTTTACATAAACAACTAGGTTTATGTGGCATATAAGAACAAGGTAGAAGCTTTGATGAACGAAGGAGTAGACGAAGAAGCACTCAACAAGAAGCTTGAGCTTTTAAAGGTTAGTCTCATTCGCAATTAATTTACGTTCCTCTCTGTGAAATCGCCATTTTCCATGGAAACAAAACAAACGAATGAATGAATGGCCTGTGGTTCAGGAATCGTACTCGGTTTTGTCGAATGCACAAGAGAGAAGACTGTACGATTGGAGCTTGGCTAGGAGTGAGAAGCCAGACACATACATATGGCCTTTCGAGGTTGACACCACGAAAAAATCAACCGAGTCTCCTCCTCCACAGGTAATAATAATAAATAATGTTGTTGTATTAGAATATTCTCTTCTTCCCTTCATCCTTTTCTTCTCTAAAACTGCTAAAATTGGAAAATGCTATTCTTTGTTTTCATTATTCATTTTTGTTACTGATAAAAATTCAAAAACACTTTTAGTAATTCTTAAAATGTGGATTGTTTTTTTTCAAACTTTCTAAAAACAAAAAACAAATACTCAACTTTATCTGCCTCTTTGCTTTCCTCTTTCTCCTTGGTCAGGAACCAGAAGACGAAAGGCCAACAACCTTAGTTGGATACTTCATGTTGGGCTGGTTCATACTTGCTTTCACTTTGTCCATTGCACTCAATCTACTATAGGATGACATTGTACCACTACACCTTCTAACTTCAATCTTTTTTAAATTCTGAACCAGTCTTTGTTCATTTGTTTTATTTTATGTATGATACAGCACGGAAAATTGTGTGCTCTATTTTTGTTGAAGCTGGAATGAATATTTTGCTTCCATTATTTATTAACGTGTTTGTTAATTACTTTTACTATTTCAATGAGTAGCCCAAATAAATATGTGAATTGATTTTTTTCTAAAACAGATCTAATTTCATGAAAAATGATATATAACTACATTTTGTAAATCTACTTTTTAGCCCCCAATGATGTATAAATAAAATGATTAAGAAATGATTAAAGTAGAAATACGTGTGTGCGCGCGTGTGTGAAAGAGATTTGTTTTAGATATTTTAATACATTACCTTATTATTGAATTTGAAAATTGAGTCTAATTTTTAAATTTCAATTTGTTTCTCACCAAACTAAAACAGAACAAGGAAATTTGAGGGTCGGCTGGCATTTTTCCTTCTATTTTCAAAAAACAAAATAAAACAAACTGAAACCCAAAAAAAAAAAAAAAAAAAATATGGCAAATTGTTTTCAAAAACTATTTTCATGAATTTTTTTTCTTCAAATGGACATTCAGCCGTTTGGTATTACTTTACTTTTTTATTCTAGAAAACAGAAAAACAAAAACAAAAACTAAGAAACATGATTTGCAAACTATTTGCAAAAAAATGTTTTTGAAAAAATATTTTCAAAACAGAGCTATTTTTTAGGAAATACTTCTAAATTATTTTCAAAATTTTCAAAAATAAACTTCGATCAAAAATTAAACAATGGATGATTTTAATTTTTCTAAGTTCTTTTTTTTAAATAAATAAATAAATAAAATCAAAAATAAAATTGTGTAAACAATAACAAGCTTAGTATATTTAACTTTATTTTATTTTATTTTTTTTAATAATCGTTTTCCTTGTGAAATGGTGAAATCAAAGTTATATGGGAAATCCATATAATTTTGAAGTTGTACAAAAAATTCTTCAAGGTGTAGCATTTCGCTTCAGCAATTTGTCCTTAAAAAAATTGTTTGAATTAGGTATCTTTTACAATTAATTAAGCCTCCAACTTAGGCAGCAGTGGTTGAGAAAATGGTGATGGGTGGTGACAAGTGGTAAGAGTAGAGGGCGTGGTGGCAATAACAATGATTGGCAATGACAACAATGGTGGTAGTGTAGTGGTGGGATAATGCTGTGGACAACAGTTGTGTCATAGCAATGACAATGGTAAGGGTGGTAGTGGTGGTGATTGTATGGTGCTGATTGTAGTAGTGGCCATGGTGGTGGTGGTGTACGTGGACTGATGGTGATGGAAATGTTCATGGGAGTGATTATGGTGGTGGTGGCAATGATGATAAGGTGAAAATGATGGTGATGATGGTAATGACTACTAATGGACTAGCAGTTGTGGCAGCTAAGATGGTGTAGTGGTTGTGGTAGATCAGACGCGAATGTAGCAGCTACAATTGTGCTGATGGTGGTAGGTTGGAAGCAATTTGGTAGTGGTGGGGGCAATTGTGATAATGGTAACATAGTGGTAGTTGGGTGATGGTTATGTCGACAGTAGCAAGGAGGAAAAGATGGTAAAAATGGCGATGATGATGATGTTAATAGAATAACGATGGTGTCAGCAATAACAATACTGTGGTGGTGATGGTGGAGTTTATTGTAGTTGTGATGCCTTCAAGACAGATGAACACACACACACACACATATATATAATATGTTGAAGGAGAAACATTGGAAGAAATGGTGATCTAACGATGATCCATGTTAGGGTGTTAGGAAGCACACTACCGAGTTCTAGTTGGGGATCTCAGGGTGCTAGGAGCGGGAGACGTGAACAAGGAAGAAAGAGATTGTAAAGTGCTATAAAAAATCATAGGAAACTCTATAATTGCAAAAAAATCTCAAGAGAAATCTGATTATGGTTATGAGAATCCCAATCCCGATCCAGATAAAATGAAGTTTGGTCCCTCTCAAAATGATGACAGCACATGTAACCCAGCATTAAGATCGGTTCCTTTGTTGATTTTTACACTAAAATAAACAAAAAAAAATACATCAATCTTAACCCAGCATTAAGATTGGTTCCTATGTATTAACCTTCGGGTGGGAACTTGGCTTCAGGGTTCCCCTTTGAGCCCATTTCAGTATAACCAGGGATTGGGACTATAAAAACTGGCACCTTCAATTCCAATCAATTTTGTTTCAGCCAACCAAAAATCCACGGTATTTTCAAGGCACCCACACACCACAACCAAATACTTCGATACTATAGATATGCACTTTTAACCTTTGAAATTCAGTAACCCACAATTTCCATTTTATCAACGAAAAAGAAGGGTTCCATGTGTGACACTAGGACCAAAGTCAAGTAAAATATGGTAGAGAATAGGCCAATTACCCTAGTTAACACCAAAAATAAATAAGACGTCAATTCCTACTTTGAAGTGTGCCAAATATCAAAACTAAACACCATGTTCGAAAAGGCAAACACCTTGAAATTCCAAGATCAATCAGTCCTGAATTATGAATTATTTGATCTTCCTCCTGACTTTGGCTATGGTAATTTAAATTTCCAAAGTAAAAGTGCGCACAAAAAGAAAGTTTTAAAAGCTCAGGTTTCAAATCAGACCGATGCAAAAAAAACAGGTTCCTAATACCACAATAATGAGGCATGCACTAATGTCACAGATCCCGAGGATACTAACGATTGTTATTACAGGAAAAGGGTATAAGAACCTAAACAAAATTCAAGGGGTGCCAGGATTTCTGTAGGGGAAGCAAAACTTTGAAGTGCGGCTGTCAAGATGGCTTAACTCGGGATGTGTTTAGACTCTAGTAAGGTCATCCAATGACCTATGAACCCAGCTCATACATAATGCACCAACCACCCCTCGACCAAAGCAGGGAAGACAATGAATAAAAATCAAGGCTTTTTTCCTTTTAACAAGAAGCCTATAAACAAAGAACTGATGAACGAACAAAGACTTACTGAACATTCATTCCCAGAATCTCTGCTTACTGATTGCAAAAACATTGGCCTTAGCTATGTTGTAGACCAAAATTTATACCTAGGCAAATGTGACTCATTTCTGCCTTATCAGGGCTCACTACATATACCTCCCAAAATAACCAAGCAAGTGGGCTGAACCGAACCAAGCCAAGATGAGAAAGAAGAGGAACTTTTCCCAAGGGAAGGGGTCCAATTACCTTGGAGATAGAAAGGGATGATAGATAGAGAGCATTTACATATTATTGAAAAGAACATACCTTCCATCAGCTTCAATACCTTCGTGCCAAAAGAACTTTGGGCGGCGCATAAAAAAGCATCCAAATCCTATTTTTAATTAACCAAATCTCCTCTGGCTAAAACTTTTGCTAGCGTCCACACCTCAAGTTAAAAATGTCAACAGAGTTAGCAAAATTTCAGAAAGGATAATGATGATGTAACTGTCCAAAAGCTGACCACTCTAATAGATCTGTATCAACAAAGCCAACAGAGAATTCTAAATTAGATGGTAATGAGCCTACATGTGTCCAAAGTAGTGTGCATCTTAATATATCCAGCACTTCTAGGTAAATAAAAGATGATAAACTAGATGTATACTAAACCAAGTTGGTACAGAATAAGTACTTAAAATGAAAGCATACCAGGATCACCTAAGTCAATATATGCCACCTTATATACACCTTTACCTCAACAACATGCATGTCTTGTTTTAGTGAACTCTTTTCCGCTTGCGGTAACGATAACCTTCTCCATAGTCCTCCTCTGAGCCACTGGCCATCTGCCACCTGTCATTACACATATCGTCACTACTGGGCTTTGTGTTGCGCCTAGAATGTCTGGATGTGTGACTGGGGTCTTTGTCTTTGTATTGCTTTTTCTGATCAACCGAAGAGCATGGTTCTAAACCAGATCCTGAGTGGCTGTGATGTTTCCGATTGGGTTCAATGTCGAACTCAACCCTCTTTCCTCCATAATCTCTTTCTTTTTTAGTCTGATGATGGCTCCTACTAGAATCACTACCACACTTCCCCTTACTTTCACACTGTTTGGAGCTTCTACGGGGATGTTTATGCCTCTCTTCACTCCGCCTGTCAGAACTATTGGGCATATCTTCAACTCCTGAATTTGATCTCTCTCGATGATATGGCTTCCGATCAGATCGGTCTCTTCCAGCAATTGTGGAACATAAATTCTTCTCGTGTCTTTCATCAACAGCATGGCTGTCATGATCTACATGTTTATCATGCCGATATTTCCTCTGTGATACACGAGTAAAGCTGTCTTCAGAGTAGCTTGCACTCTTTTCCCTCTCTACACGAGATTTAAACTCATGTGATCTTTCTGGCACATTACAGTGATATCGCTTATTGTAACCGTCATCTTCATCATCATAAGATTGTCGTCTGGTAAACATAGCTTTCATTAGAAATCAGTAGTGCTCATATATAGAAATTCCATAAAACAAAATGAACAGAAGCACAGAACCAACAAAACGCCCCACCAGAGTGTGGGGGAGGGGGTATTTTAAAAGGAGTAACAATACCAACCATAAGAGAGTACATTCAAAATCAGATAATTTACATTTCAGAACATGATAATGCTAGAGAAAAGAAGACAAAATAAGGCAGGTAAAAAAGCAAGAAGGAAGTTCGCAGTAAAATCAACATCTAAATCATTGAAGACCAATATAATGAAAGCAAAGATACCATAAGAAATAAGGCACATGAAATTCATGAACCACAATATGTCCAAGAACACTCACCTCTCCTGTCCCCTCTCAGGCACCCATAAAGAGAGAGGAGATATGATTCAAAAAGTAAGAGAAGAAGGGGGGTTGGAAAGAGGTTAGAAATAACTAGTCCATGAGATTGGACCAGCAATTGACCATGAAAAAGGGGCCTCTTTGAAAAAAAAAAAAAAAATTTGCAAATTTAAGGCCAAAAACGCAGATCTCTTGTATAAATAATGCTAGTAGAAAAAAGATGCAAACTGCCTTATCGAATACTAAAACGAAATGAAATAAAATAGGGTGCCATTATTTCCAATTAAAGACATTTAGAAGCAAGTGATAATCTAATTTATTTTGAAATATATTTTAACAAATTTAAACTAAAACAATGTATATACATATATATCATTAGCCACATCAAGCATGTCCAGCTTCCCCCACAAATGCAAATGCTGCAGATTACAAAGTTATTGCATACTTCTTGCTTCCAAATACTAATGAAGCAAATGTCATTAAAGAAGTGAATGGCACAAAATTTCCAAATTATCTGGGAGAAGAACGTCTCCATTCCTGTGTCATGAAGCAAATGCATCAAAGTTTCAACAATGTAGTCGGATGTAGGTAACATAACAAATCTATTAATATTAGGAAGTGCGGCACCCTTCCTAATAGTTGGGGATGGTTGGCAGACCAATGTTTTGATATGTCAATTTTACCCATGTCATTTATTCTAGCAATAAAAAGGACAACACTTTTTAAGTAATTTCCACAAATTTTGAATATACCACGTCTTTTATAACTCCTCGCCACACTCCAATATTCATGCTACTTTATCTTTAGAGGTCTGATCAAGTGCATGGGTACGCACCATGTCACATGTGCATCACATGTGACAATCTCTCCAGTGGAAGAGAAAATAAGCATATAAACCATTTAACTAATGACATGAATTCTACCCCAATCCCCACGCAGTGTGTGTACTGAATTGACACTTTCATCCACACTCTTATTTTTTTGGTATCATTAAAGATTACCTCCCCAGATTCTCATTTGAAAGCTTCCATCTGTTTTCACAATCTCGAAGCTGCATATTTTCTGAATGGGTTAGAGGACGTTCTGAACCAGTTTGTACTTGAGGTGCCAACATACCTCCCATCCTCATGAATCCACTGTAAGATGTTATGCACTTTCAGTGTAAAAAATTTACACATGAATATCCACAAATGTATACATATATTTTGATATGACAAAGCAATATAGAGGAACATGTTAACAGAAGCAGTCTGTTGAAGCAGCAAGTTATACATGTGCACACAAAAAGATATATTTTATTATGCACCAGACTTGCCTGGGAACAGGTAAGCCTCCATACATAGATGGCATATATGGAGGAACTGCAAAAGGTGAAGAAGGGACCATTCCACAATTGAAAGGCATCATCCCAGAATTGCCATACATATTAGTGAAGGGCCTGACGGGGGGTAATGGATTGCTATTCCAAAAAGGTGAAGCATAACCTGACATAGCTCCTGGAAACATAGAATTTCCTGAAATTCCAACAATAATAAGACCACAGACAAGTCTTTCACAATGTCAATGCATATACATGCAAAAGCAGACAAGGCATACACAATCTTTACCTGTTTGAAGCATAGGGTATGGGCTGGAAGCAGCTGGACAGTCTCGTATGAAATGGTCTGGAGAACCACACATGTAACAGGTACGATCCCCCTGATCTCCAACAAATGTAGACCACATTTAGAAATATCTCTCACAGACAATGGTTAAAAATCTGTAAACCATACAACCACCCACCACCACTGTTACCATCCAAGGCCATCCCACTGCTGCCATCATCAGTGGCCAGTGCGAGCCATGGCCACCACCAACACCACATCACCACTCACCCACCCCCAATCACCACCTCTGTCAAAAGCTAAATCAGTCCACCCATCTCACCAAAACCATAACTTTAGCGAACTACAAGTGAAAACCAAACTGCCCCTCTCAGAAAACATCATTGTCACAGTGCAAGTCGAATTTGTGCCCTGATGCAATGCTAGTGTAACACTGTTCAGCACAAATGAAACTGTGTATAGCACAACACATAATAACTGTGCCAATCCCACACAGTTCTCACTAGCACCAAGCAAAGTTCTTATTTGCACTGGACAGTGTTACACTTCCACAGGGGCATTGTTTTCACTTGCACCTGTGCAAGTAAACCCCTCTCGTCCTCCCCAACCCCGATCCAAGCTACCTGCCACCCCTTCTCCCTCCATCACCATCCCAACCTTGCACCATCTCTTCAGCAGCTACCCCAGCCCCTCACACAAACCTCATGCCCACCCCCTTCAAAAACCATAACCATACCCAACTTTCCCCAACCCCTTTTGTCATTCTCTAATGGTGGACGGATGGAAGAGACAGAAAGAGGGATGAAAGCAGCTAGTGGATAGTGGAGCAGATTAGTGTTGGAGGTTGGATCTGGGTCGTGAGGGTGGAGGCCATCGCTAGAGGTGATGGCCTAGGGGTAGGGGGCTGCCATGGTTCTTGAGAGGGAGGGAGAGAAGAAAAGGGGTGGGAGCTGTCATGGATGGTTGTTATGGGTGACGATGGGGGTATCAGTAGTGGCCTTGGCTGGTGGCCATTGGCGATGGCCGCAGTGGCATTGGCTTGTGGTGGTGGATGTGGACATCTGGTTTGGGAAAAGAGCAATTTGACCAAAAAATAAGATTCATGTCTTTTGCTATTATTTTCACCTATATTCTATTTCCTAAAATTTCAAACCACCTCATATTTTCTGAAATTTCAAAAAAGTGTCCCACCGACTTGATAATATTTGCCCTGTTTACCACTGATATCTTCCCTTTTAATAAAAGGTGGCATAATTACTAGTTAATTATAAGAACAGAAAAACCATTCCTCAAATGCTTACCTTTTTGTGTCTACCAGTAGCCATAAAATTCCTATCTCCACCTGAAAAGCCATTGTCATCATCAAAATAGATCAAATTTACATGCACAAATTATGTCCGTCCACAAGAGGTTCAGGTTGTGCAAAATAAACTGTAAAGGTAGAATCTACCTCCAGTGTTAACCCACAATCCCCTCTTTTTGTTGATGGTAAAATCAACTGCAGTGACAAAACCAAGAAACAAGCACATCTGAGTTTCAAACTAAGGAAAAATAATTGTAACAAAGACTACATAAATACAATCATGAATAAAGTATTTGAATTCTAGTTGAGTAAGCTGAATAGCATTAACAATTGAAACCTATGAAACACAAACACTTTTAAGGTGTTGTGTCGAACACCAACACAACACTCATCGGGCACTTCTCAAAACCTGTTGGACACACATCCAACCATATCCTATTATTTAAAATAAAAAATTTAAAAAAAAATCAAGATTCAAATACACTTCAGAGACTTGGGAGACACAGGTGCCTATTGCTCAAACACATGAAACACGTTACAAGTTTGAATAAGATAATTAGAATCCAATGACAAGAAAAACAATTTAAATCTATAAAGCACATCTGAGTTTCAAACTAAGGAAAAATAATTGTAACAAAGACTGCATACATACAATCATGCATAAAGTATTTGCATTCTAGTTGAGTAAGCTGAATAGCATTAACAGTTGAAACCTATGAAACACAAACACTTTTAAGAATGTGTCATGTCGTGTCGTGTTGAACATCAACACAACACTCATCGGGCACTTCTCAAAACCTGTTGGACACACATCCAACCATATTCTCTTAGTGAAAATAAAAATAAAAAAAATCTAGATTCAGATACACTTCAGAGACTTGGGAAACACAGGTGCCCATCGCTCAAACACATGAAATACATTACAAGTTTGAATAAAATAATTAGAATCCAATGATTAAAAAAAAACAACAATTTAAATCTATAACTATTCTCCTCCTTCAGAGTTTGAACTTTAGAAAATAGTGTTGAATTGCATTTTGCTATTATCTTTAAAGTAAGCATTATATACATGACATATAATATTATGCTTATATCCAACATATAATAAATATATAAAATCATATATTTTGTGTGTCCCCACGTGTCATGCCCTATATTTTTGCATTATTTTTTTTTCCCACACTTTAGTGTCATGTCATGTGTCCGTGTCCACACCTCATAGGTTGGAAACATTATTTAACAATAAACAAATCATAGTCATAAAATTGCAGTGTTGCAAAGATCAAGCCAAGTTCATGAGCCAGTACCTTCCTCGTGCACATGACTTTGTGGAAAATTGTGGGGCTGACTTTCCCCTTGAAAATCAGGACAAGCCTCCAAATCGTCTCCACTTCGAAAAACCTCATGATGGGCATATCCAACTCTTTCTCCATCTGTTTGTTTCAACTTGTGTGATAAAGGAGCTGATTTCAAAGCTTTACTCGAACCCAAGTTACTGGTATGAGAACCAGAGCCCCCTAATGACACATTCTTTTTGATCCGCGACTCATAAACAGATTCTGTCATAATTTGATTGGAGCCTTTTTCTGTTGCAGAGGGAGAAAGTGGCATGTTTGGCTCCCTTTGAAGGATAGTCACAGCACAAGAAAAATCTTTTGCTTGAATTCCAGATTCACCATCTGCGTTTGAATTTTTTAAAAGTTATAAACCTTCAGTGTTTTTCTTTATTTCTTTCAAGCATCTTAATATTAATTTACACACCTGGGGCATATTTATGCAAAGCATTGTCTGCATCACTCATAAGAATTTGAGACTCGAGGAAATGCTCTATTGCTTGCCTAAGAGATAAATTCGGTAACAAATCTTCAACCTTACATTTGCTAGAATAACATTTGGGACACTTTGCCTTCCCCTGTAGGACTGCACGGATACCTGCACCAAACCATAGACAAGATTTCAGCTGCTCATAAAAGATACAATCACTGTCCTCTCTCATGCTTTCCAAACAAAAAATTAACTGTTAACATGTGTGCTTGCAGAAAGATCAAGTTCAGTACTATTTTCAACATTTTTAAGTGTTCACTGTTGTTAGAGTCATCATTCAAACAAAGATATCGTTGGATGCCCGCAAGTTCAAGGTCATAAACATGTTCTTAAGGTTAAGAAAATGACAATGTGTATATGTTCAATCTAGCTTACTATGACTTGCGGAGCTTACATTTTTCACAAAAACTATGCTGACAGCATGGTATCATTACAGCCTCCTTGAAAAATGTGTTGCAGAGAGAGCATTTCAGTTCTGATGGAAAATCATCATTTTGCACGGCTGGACAATTGGCAACCATCCTTTGATTTCCATGGTGATGAAATATCAGATCTCTGAAGCCGAAAAACATAAGAGGAATGAACAGAAATGCATAAAAAATATTACTTTTCCAGTTTCATGGGTTCTTCGCCATTCAGTTCCACTTTTGTCTGTGAAGTATTTCTTTCTGTGACATTATGATTAGGACCTGACATTATATTGGAGCATGTTAAGTCTAAAAGTGTACAATACACAAGCAATAAATATACAAGGCAACAGTATCAACCTCTAGGAATAGCCTCACTAAGGTCACTTGCTTCAAACACTTGACAACCTACCCTGCTGCACAACAAAAAGCTTCCGAAGTAATAACAAAATATGATACGTCATGAAAACAAATATCTAATTCAAACAAATGCAACAATTCAAATCCACCAAAAACTTCAGTTTTGTATGAACTAGAACAAGCATTGAAGCCAAGACTGTAAAAATAGGCTCTAGCAGATATGAAAATTTTAAATCCTGGAAAGCAGCAGCACACTTACTATTTTTGCATAAGAACAGTTTATTTTCTACAATTCCTTTCAGTTAAATTTAATTTGGTTTAACTCTATCGAAACAAAATCCACCAAAAACATCAATGTTTATGTACGACAACAAGCATTGAAGCTAAGACCCCCCCCCCCCCAAACAAAAAAAAAAAAAAAAAAAAAAAAAAAAAAAAAACAGACTGGCCAATTCGGAAACTTCAAATCATGGAAAGAAGCAACACACTTACATTTTTGCATGAGAACAGTATACCTTTATTTCTCCCCTCAGTTTTAATATGATTTAATTCTACTAAAACATTACAAATATTGCAGAACACTCACAGCTTAATTTCATGCATACACGATGATGTTAAAGGAAACCGAAAAAGCACTACCAAGCTGGAGAACATGCAATGCATTTTTATGAAAGTAGTTCTCATGTGGTATGATACATTACTGATCAACAAGCCACTTTGAATCATAAATGCTTCATATGAGAGAAGAAAACACAAAATGCTAACACACACACACACAGATCTTAAGGTTTCAAAGATTGCTGATTCAACTGAAGCAAAACTCAAAATTCTTCACCTAAACCAAACTAAGCCTTGTGTCCCAATCAAGTGGTGACTAGAGTATGCAAAAAAGTATTTCATTATGACCTTTGTACAACTATAATTCGAAGTATGAAAGATTTCAAGTGACAAATTTTACATTGTTATTTCAAATCAATCGAAACTAATCATGGTAAAGCTCTCAAATTCAATCTTGAAATCAATTTCTAAACAATCATGTATAAATTTGAGTTTTACTCCTTGGATGATTGTTGTCCGAATCCTTTCATTTCAAATCTATAAATTTCCAGACGCACCTAAAAGTATTTGTAATGTAAAAGATAAAATTGTTGTATATGTTAATTTATTGCCGTGTCCCTACAGTGTCGTGTCTTGATGTTTTTGAAAATTGTCAAGTCAGGAAGCACGTATTGTGTCATATCTGTGTACATATCATATATGCATCATAGGAAAGAAATTTCTTCTCTACGTGATAACAGTCTCCAACTGAAATGCAAAGGTTGAAAGGTTCGTTCATATCATGTCTTTAGAGCTCTTGATATTTATAAATTAATCACTTTAATCTGCCAGATGAATTAAACATTTAATTAGTATCTAGTAAACATATCTAATACTTGGCAAAGAAAATTACAACTCAACCACACTTCATTACATCCATTTCAACTAAGAAATCATGATCCAACATTTTTGTTGTATAAAAACGTATATGTTCTTAACCCAATCATAACTCAAACGATTCCCAATGTGCAATCTATGTACAAATAAAAACACTCTGGTTATGGAATATCCATATAACTCAAGGAATGCAACAACACAACCGAACCTAATCAATACAGAAAAAGTGGAAAAGAAAAATATAAGTAAAACGCAGAATCTAATGGCTGAGTGGTGTCAGTGTCTTACCCTTATACTATTATATGTAACAAGTTACAAATGCAAGCCAACTGCACAGCCAGCAGATATATATATATATAACAAAATAAACAAATAAATAAAAACAAGAGCAGAGTCATACCTGGCGAGGGCATTTTTTGGCTTCTCATTGCTAATACAGTAGTTCTTATCAAATTCAAGATCAGAGTCAGATAAGGCTGCCTCAGGAATGGGACACAAGTCAACTCCAAAGTCATCAAAGTTGTCCATTTCTGCATTCTATTAAAATTTTAAAAAGTCAAGAAGTAGAAGTAGATAAAAATTAGGATAACAAGCAGAAACATTAATAAGGTCACAAGATATCATGTAAAGACCATGGGCTTTCCTGAAATAAAACAGCAAAAAGATAAGTCATAGGAAGACAGAGGAAAACACCAGAAAGGCCCGTCCAATGCAAAAGCCACATTCCACCTTTAAGATTACATGTTATGAAGCATGAATACTTTTAAAAGGGTGTCGTATAATATGTATACATACATGATATACACAAAAATATTACCCCGTATCCTGCTTCTAAAAAAATTCATGCTAATGTATCCGTATCGTGCCATACTCATATCCTACATCCTTATTCATGCCTCATACATTACATTTAAAGGTGCTCAAGTTGTACCAAAATCCTATCCCCAGGGTGTTGACACGAATTTCGCAAGTGCAACTGAATTTCGAAACTTCAGTCCACAAACATCTACTGTTTAGTTGTTGAACTAAACAATGTTGATTGTTTGTAGGCTCTCATTTCCAATCTGGTGCTCCAAATCATTAATTATTTGCTTTTAAAAAAAAAAAAAAAAAAAAAAAACTCCAATTAATAGAGAACATAAATTAACATAAAAACAAATATTTAAAAGGAAATATATTTAAGTAGTACAAAAATTTTAATTGAAATCATACGATACAATAAAAGGGTTTCCAATCCTTTTTATCTATAGTACTCCATTTTCACCATGTTGAAGAAAAGCATAGACAATAAATTTGATTTCATTAAAGAGTGCAGAAGAGCTCCATGTGACAGAAGCTTAGCAGATTTCTTCATTGATTTGAATTTAAACCAATTTATGAGAACGTAGTTTAAATTTAAACGCAATGTTAAAAAATCCAATATTTCAAATTTAATATTAAATCTTCTAGAATTGTCCTCTGCAGCCTTTTCCACATTAGGCCCTGCACTTGTTGTCCCTTGATTGATTCCATTGTCCCTTGAATTTTGAGGTCCCCACATCGCGTTTGTATAGTTTAGGTCCAAGGTTCTGAGTTCAAAGCATCATTAGCCTATTAAATTCTGGTTAATTCACAAACGGATCTTAGCCCAACCTTAGGTTCCTTAGTAATTATCTAACTAAAAATTTACGTGCCAAGTGCCAAGATAGGTTGGGTCTATATTTAATCCACCCCTCCCAGCATCCTTAGTTGACAGTGACCAAAATTATGTCCTCATAGTTTTTCCCCTCAAAACTATCAAAGAATGTAAAACTAGTGTTCTAACTTGAAAGGAGTAATAACGGATATAGCTATATTAGGACATTCCGGAAGGCTTCTCTTACCAACAATGCTAACCTAAATCTTTTAAGACTTTTAGTTGTCTAGAAGAGCATGGGGTGAAATATACAAGTGTAACCAAACCAAGCTTTGTGTCCCACTCAAGTGGGATCGGCTACAACATTCTGCTCTGTCAAAGGATATATGTTCAATGAAATATATATGTGTGTGTGTGTATACTTTAGTGTCACATACCAAGGGAAAATATCCAATGGGATTAACGGGGTTGCTGTCTTTCGCCCCCAAGTTCTCAACTGAATTGATGGGTGCCCTGCAAAACAGTCATTACATGCAGAAGTCATTATACTGATAACAATAGAAACCACATGCAGTCAGATACTCTGCTAGGATGTTCCATTCCAAACCATAAATACATAAATAAACAAAATATAGAAAGAAACCAAAAAAAGCCACCCATATTTTACTTGATTACCAGTTAATATGACAGGATTCACATTCTATATGATCATAGATATTTAATTCTATATTTTGCAAGGAAATTTATTCACTCAAGTAAACAAAACTAATACTTAGTATATAATGAGAGCGCCAAGCCAATAGCAGAAGCGTACCCTTTTGCTCTCTCTCTCTCTCTCTCTCAACTAAAACAGAGACGCCAAAATAGGATACACAGAGTTGAAGCTGGACAATGAGGACACAGTGAAGTAGTACAAGGAGTGGCACCACCTGATGGAGGGCATTCTGACAATTGTTGCACCTTAAGCTTCACCATCCTTCCATTGCCGCCGACCATGGTTAGAAAACAAGAAGCATAAGAGACTCACCTGACTTTGACGTACCCGACAGAATACCGGTATCACCAAAATTGACTGAAATTCTCTAGTTTTGAAATGGTATTTGATCTAGTGTGAAAAGCCCAATTCATTGATGTTAAAAATCCTTATATGGCCACAAATTAAACTTTCCAAAATTGCATGAATCAGAATATCATCAATAGCACTCAAATGACACCAAAATAAAAAGTTTTTTAAACTTCTAAAGGCCTGGATGGATTACAACCTAAGATAAGTCTTCTATCTAAAATAGTTCCCAAAAAGAGAAACTTCTAACAATAAATAGTTCCCAACAAATGAAATATCCTAGACAACTAGAAGAATAGGAAAAAAATAAAACCAGTCACCACAATTAAGGATCCTAATATCATGGAACAAAAAACGCCCGTCACATAATGGAATGTTAGGCCCTCGTTTTCAACAGCATTAAAATATCACATAAGAAACGGCCGTTAAGGCACCCTACTCTTCCGTTACGACATCGAAGCGTGGTGAAGAGGCCGTTATTCACGTGTAACATTCCATATTGTTGGAGTACGAGAAAACAAAACCTGGGATGAGGATTCACTATGTAGGCTCAGAATCTTCATGGGGAAAGCAAATATACATCCTTCTTCAATACCGAGTTAGATTCAAGCTAGATCTACCCATACAAGGTTGTTAAAATCGGAATCTTACGTAAGATCAGTGAGAGTGTCTCATGGATCAAATCATAGAATCAAATTGAGGATCATAAGATTTTCTACTTTCTATTAAAAAGAAGGTGAAAATACAAATCAGGATGATGCATATTAAAATAAAACAAAAAATCACAAATCCAACGATCCTACTTATGATCCCATACAATCTTACTTTCGGTGTTGCTATAACACCGATCCTACAACAATTTGGATCGTTTTAACAATTTCGGATTGCAATTTTGATAACCATGCCTATACCTAGCAAGCTGATGCTAGATCGAAGCTTTCGAACAAGATCGAAGATCGGGTGTGCACTATGCATGCAACATGTGCCACTTTCAAACCAGATCGGAAGAAGATCGAATCTTGGGTGTGCCAAAATAGCTCAAACAAGCTCAATTCAAAGATTTTGAACAAGATTGATCACTCCAAGTAAGGTAACAAGATCGAAATTTTCAACTGTTGGGTAACCATTTCAAACAATATGGGTCAGCATTTTGTTTTTGGTTAATTAATATATGGTTGGTTTGGTGTTTCCTTGTAATATGAGATCTATTTCTAACCGTGTGTGGGATAGTGGAGTGGGTGTTTGAGTGTTAATTAATGAATACTTTTCTTGTGAATGCAATTGCAGTAGAGTGACTGACTAATAATCACAATGCCACGTGGGAAATCGGGGAAAACACCTGGTGATGATATTAGATGGCGATTCGCATATCTCATGCCAGATAATAGGCATAAAATACATTGCAGGTTATGTGAGTGATTGATTACGAGTGGAATCACAAGATTAAAACAACACTTGGCTTGTTTTAAAAGCAAGTTCTACCATGTCCTAATGTTACAATAGAAATTCAAGAATAAATTATGAAACACCTTTTGGCACACATTTTTCCTATTCCCATTACACATTGGTTGATGCTCCCCATATCCATTACACGCAACCTAAGTAGCACGGACACGGATACGAGACACGACACGGACACGACACAGACACGCGGACACGTAATTTTTCAAAAAATGGGGGACACGACACGCTGGGGACACGTTTAATATATATAATTTTATTTATATATTATATGTAAAATTAAAAAATATATACTAATTTTATTTATTTATTTTATTTATTATATGTAAAATTAAAAAATAAATATATTATTTGTATTTATTTATATTATTTAAGACCAAAAAAAAGGTTAGGGGTTATATTATTTATTAATTTATATTATTTATTATTAGTATATAAATATATATATGTCTATATATTGTTATTATTTTTTATAAATTTTATTAGATTTTTTTTATTATATATGATTTAATTAGATTTATTATATAACAAATTTGAGTTATTGGTTAACAAATTATATTATTATATAACAAATTATATTATTTATTATATTATAATTATGTTATATTATAATACTCACAAATGTTACAAGCGGGAGGGACACAGATCAGAGAGAGAGAGAGAGAGAGAGAAGAAGAGGGCGAAAACAACGAAGAAGCAGAAGAAGGAGAAGGCGAGGAAGACGAGAGCAGCGAGGGAGACGACAGACGAGGAAGACGAGGAAGACGAGTAGAGAGGGAGACGACAGACGAGGAAGACGACCTAGGGTTGTCGATCGTCTGCTTCTCGCGATCGTCTTCTACTCGCGATCGTGTTCTTAGGGTTTCCGTTCGACTCGCGATGAGGTTCGACTCTCGATCAGGTTCGACTCTTCTCCCCTTCGACTCACGATCATCTCCTTTTCTTTTTGTTAATTTTGCACTGTTTTAAGTTTCAAAAATTATTGTTTCCACCCCGCGCGTGTCCGTCGCGTGTCTGGCCGTGTCCGGAGCGTGTCCGGAAAACAAAAAAATAAAAAAAAATTGGGACACCTCTGCAGACGTGTCTGACACGTGTCAACCGCGTGTCCGACGCGTGTCTGACACTGATACGTAACCCCCGGAGAGGTGTCCGTGCTTCTTAGCACGCAACCATGACCGTTAAACCAACCCATTCCACAACTTAAAACCATGCATAATATGTAAAATTACTAAAGACATGATACTAGAGATTAATTAAGAATGACTCAACTAAGGCCCCATTTATTATAGCTTATGGGGGACACTTGCAACGTTTTTTTATTTTTTGAGCACGTCTCAATGTTTCAAATTGACCTTTGCCTATCAACACCACAGAATTCCCCCCCCCCCACCCCCCCGGGGGTCCTCCCCAAAAAACTATATATATATGCACGCAAATTATTAAATAAAAGCACACATCCTCTTACAAGGAGAAAAAGGGGTATCATCCTATGTTACATGGACTTGGCACTTTGGGGCAAAGTACCCCTGTCGACACGACACAACAAGACACGGGTGCGGGTGTAGGATCTGTGTCGGATTCTCCTTTTCTCTCTCAGACACGGCTCTTTACAAACGGTGGCAAAAGAAATGAAAGACGAGAGAGCAAGAAAGAGCCTGGTCGCCATTCGAAAGGGCGAAGACATTGGTCACCGACTTCGATCCCTCTAGTCGCTGGCTTCAACAGCGTCGACTTTCGCTCGATCTCCTTCTCTATCTTCTCTCTCGTCTCTCATCCCTCTCCTCCTCTCCTCTTCTCCTCTTGTCTCTCGATCTCGATCTCGATCTCCCTCTTCCTCTCTCTCGATCTCCCTCTACTCTCTCTCTCTCTTCTTCTTTTTGTGTCTTCTCTTCTCTCTGTTCTCTTTTCTCATCTTTGACTTCTCTCTTCTTCTTTTTGTGTTATCTCTCTGTTCTCTTTTCTTATCCTTTTGATTACATTTATATTATATAATACATTCACTCATAAAAAAAAATTAAATAATATAATATATCATAAATAATATGATTTTTATATCTAAAATAAAAATAACTTATTTTATCATATATAATAGAATTTATTTTATATCTAAAATAATTTATATAATTTTTATTTATTATTTATATTTTATTTGTTATTTGTTATTTTTTTTTAACAAAATCTGTTATTCCTTAATTTTTTTTAATTCATCTTCATATAATAAATATTTAAAAAAAAAAAAAAAAACTATTAAGCGTATACCCGTATCCAAATTTGGATCCATATCCACGTATCCTCAATTTTTAATTTTAAAATGCCCGACCCTAGATACGCACCCGCTCCCGAGTCTGTGTAACATAGGTATCATCACATCCTAATGAGTGAATAATAGCATTAGAAATTGTTGTAAATGTGTTACATAGACTCTTCTATTTCCCCTAGAGTACCTATGTCCACCGGATATGACATGGGCAAAAGTGTGGGATATGTGTCCGACACTTGTACTCAATTTAGACACTCAGATCCTTTAACTAGTTGCAATATATAAAAAGAAAAAACTCATATTTGCTAGTAAAGCAATATTTATAGACTCTCACATGAATTAGATCCAGAAATTTCATATTTTTTCGTAATCCTATTTAATTTCTAATATATTTCTACATAATTTACAACATCTCATCCGAAAATATTATATAATATGCAATATATATGTGTATATGAAGCGTCCTCGTATCCGTACCTAATTTTGGATACATATCCCAAGATCCAAAGATTTAAAATTACAAAAGTATGACGCTTGTATATATAACCACACCCGTTGCTCATGCCTAAGTCCGTGTAACATAGGTTGTAACTTATATTTATCACAATTCATGCAATTTTTTGGCCCTCAAAGAAAAAGCCTCATGGGAACTATACACCAAGGCAGCATCCAGGGCCTCTCAATCTTTGTATTTGTCCCGTCACATATGCATGGTATAAAGCGACAAGAAAAATGTCGACGGAAAGCGATATTTGTTACACTTGAAACAATGCATGTGTTTCTTGTGCAAAGACACTTACACCACGTATTTGAATGCAAAAGAAACGTACAACAAAAATCTTCGGGTGAATTCCCTAACGTGCAGAATCAGGTTCTAAGAATATTAGGAATGTTTGTGCATGAACCATGATGGCAGTCAATTAACTACATCAAAAGATCCATTAACTACATCAACGGATCAGGACTGCTCTACTTGTGGTAAATCAAGTCGAGCGCACATCAGCTGACAGTGCATTATTATTAACTGATGAAGTTTTCAATCAAAGCACATTTTCGTAGTTTCCAAGATTCTTACTTGACAAAGTCATAAAACAATTGTATTATCAGCTATTCCTTGTATGGAAATTAAAGATTTGCTTAAAATAAATTAAATAAAAAATAAAAACAAGGAACTAACATAGCAGAAGGCACAGATCCTGCAGGAACTCTCTTAATGATTACACTGGAACCGCTGGGAATTTGAAAATTCTCGTCATGGAACTCTGAATTCAATCCAAATAAAGTAAATAAATTAGAACCCGGCAGCAGCCAAATTGAAGTAAAATTGAGATAACAAGCGTGTTGTAGATAAACAAGTAAACAAAATCCACAACTAGGATACAGATTGAGATATAAAGAATGCAATAGACCATGGCCGGTGAGGGCATCGGAGAAGACGAGATCAAAGTCTTGGCAAATGTTGAGGTGCTTGTGGAGGACGATCTTAGACCTGAGGTCGCCAACGGATATCGAAGAACGACCTTCGATATCAACCGAGTCGAAGTTCACGGAGCTTCTAAATTTGAATCGGATAGACATGCCTATGCCAAATTGGTGACCACCACTCAAAGTATGTGCATATACATATATATATAGATAGAAAAAGAGGGAGGATTGTTGTAGCTGGTGGTATATGATGATGAGGATTGTTGTATTCAGATGTGTGAGGAAGGAGAGGAGTATGAATTGCGTTTTTGAGAAGGGAAGACAAGTTACCACTTGCAGAGGACGAAAGAAAGAAGATGGTCCAAAACCTAAATAGATGAATTCAATTGCCCCCAAGCGTTGAATCGAAGCGGTTACAAAGAAGAGAAAGAGTAAAGTCACGTGTTCACAGCGTGCATGTGCTGTCGTTTTCGTAGGGGCCAAATTATCCTCTACCCCTCTCAACTATTACGGCTTTTCGTTTTACCTTCTCAAATTAGAAATTGATGTAAAAAAATTGATAATTTAAGGACTAAAGTGTGTTTTATCCTTTTCGTTATTACCTTTCTATTAGGATAGCTCTAAATTCACTCCAAAATATTGGTTGAGTATCCCATGGCAAATTCTATTTTCGCACACATAGTTATTTTAGTATACATCTTTTTTCAGTGCACACGTAACAGTTTGATTATTATTTTTTGTTCTTATTCTACACATCAATTATACTAATTATACCCTTAACTCATATATTGTACACACACCTTGATCGCCATGATCCTGAATTGAAGCGTTCTCTACAGTTGGCTCTCAAAGGTATAGATGATCATGAGAACAAACGTCTTTTCTCAAGGTGTGTGATTTATCCTTTTTGTTATTACCTTTCTATTAGGATAGCTCTAAATTCACTCCAAAATATTGGTTGAGTATCCCATGGCAAATTCTATTTTCTCACACATAGTTATTTTAGTATACATCTTTTCGCAGTGCACACGTAACAGTTTGATTATTATTTTTTGTTCTTATTCTACACATCAATTATACTAATCATACCCTTAACTCATATATTGTACACACACCTTGATCGCCATGATCCTGAATTGAAGCGTTCTCTACAGTTGGCTTTCAAAAGTATAGATGATCATGAGAACAAACACCTACAAGATGATCTTGATGAGGGTGATCAAGATGCAGAAACTGATGATCATGATGAATTTGAGGAAAATTACGCTGTGCGTGGGGATTGCAGGGTAATATATATGAGATGCATGAAGACTCTGCATAGAGGATGAAACAATATGCCAGGGTCATGAAGATATTAGTTTAAGGAATTTCTTAAGGCTCCATTTGTTTTCAGAGGTAGAATGGAGAGGATTCATAGTGAGGGGATTAAGTAAAATTGTGTTTATTTTGATGATAGTTGTTAGTGTAGGAATTGTTAAATTATTTTTATATAAAATAATAAAACAAATAAAAAAAATATAAAAAATTAAACATTAATATTTTAAAAAAAATTCCCAATATATAAAAAATAAAAAAAATAAAAAAATTTCTAATCCCCTCACTATTTTTCTAATACCATCTCTACCTCCTCCTTACCAATCTTCCTTCCAAGGTCTTTACTAATACCAAGGGATTATGAGTCCCCTCTTCATCTCTCAAAACAAACACCCCATATAGTAGTCTCACTTCACTATCAAACCCAATCCCCTCCCTATAACCCCAAACAAACGGGGCCTAAATTCTTTAAACTGTACTTTCAAATTTCTCCCGCAAAATACTTAAGCTGATATGAATCAAGTGTTTAATCATTTTTCACTTCAGTTAGAAGAACAGAAGCTACGAATTCAGGCACAGATGTTGGAATTGGAGAAAGAGAGGTTCGAGTGGCAAAAAAATTGTAGGAAAGGAAACTATGAGTTGGAAATGATATCGTACATGAGGATGAAACTTGAGAATATGCACATGGAATTCGATTTGAAACGAAAGGAGATGGATGTTGATGATGATGAAGCTAGGATTTAGTTTTTTTTACTCAAAAAGTCTACATTGAGATTTTTTTTTTATTTTTAAAAGGGTATACGGAGAATATTTTCATATAATATTATAGGTGTTAATGGATGTCCATTATAGTTATTTTAATTTAAGATATAATTGCCATTAAAATAATATTTCATTAAGTGTGTGCACTGAGATAACTAGGCTTATAGAAATAGAATTTCCCGTTGTCTTCTCTCTTCTTTTTTTTATAAAAAAATTATGTTCTATCCTTAAATTAGATTACCAAAATAGACATCACTTAAAACCCTAACCTCTAACCCTATTATTACCTCTCTTAACTCCGGCCGCCACCTCCGCCTACTACCTGCAGCATCAAAGCCCCCTCTCAACCACTTGCTTACCCAAATTTGCTTGCCTCTACCTCTTTCTCCTTCCCTACCACCGTCACCACGTCCTTTCTATCTTCATCGCTACCTCTGTCGCTACAAAGTCCCCCTCATTTTCTTCTATCTTATTTTATTTTTTATAAGTTTTCCATGATATCAATAAATGTGTGATTGACGATATCAATTAGCATAAGCCCATGTATATAGTTGATTCAAATCTTATTTAGTTTTGAATTTCTTACTGATTAACAACAATTATGGTGGTATGAGAATCTTGTCTTCTAGGTTTATTGACATGGATTGGCACCTCTATTTCATAATCACCCTCTATGTTTTGCAGCATGTTCCTCCTAGTTGTACAAAAACATATAAGTAATGTTAGAAATTTTAAGAATTCTATCAAAAATTCTACCAAATATTTCACATGGGTGAGGGACCCATACAATGTGGGTCCCATACCCATGTGAGACATTTGGTAAAATTTTTGGAATCTCGACCATTTTTGAAAACATATTTTAATTGTAATTCTCAATTCTATAATGATATGGTCGAATCCTTAGGTCAGAAGGGTGCTCTTGAAGCATTTCAATTGGATTTGGAGGAGGAATAGAGGGGTTTGCAATGGTGACGACGAAAGTTGAGTAGAGGGATGACTGAGGTTAGGAAAGGCTAACTAGAGTAGAGGGATGAGTGAGAGAGTTCACGACAGTGATGGGAAAGTTGGTCGAAGGATGCCGAAAGTGGGAAGAAGTTGTCGGAGCTTGGGTTTGGGTTGAGAGGCCAGTTAGGGTGTGGACAGATAATATTGGAATTATTTGTGGTGTTCAAAGTGAAAACAATAAATAAATAAATTTAAGCTTGGGGTGTGTTAAAGGATTGGAGTGCTCAACCAAATTCTTGGCGTGCATTTAAAGTAACCTTTTTTTATTTTTTTTATTTTTTTACAAAGATAATATTAATATGTTAGTGCAATTAAATTATAATTGAAAGGGTTCACTGTTACTCCATCCACTAACCTCTCCTTCATTCCACCTTAAGATATGACTAGTAATTCATTGAGCCAAACCCCAAAGAATTCAAAAATCATACATTCCCACAAAACAAAATAAAAATTTACGTCTTCCTTTCCTCACAACATTGCCAAAAGGATAATATGTGCTATCAATAGAATTACAAAATATTTTTTTTATAATTAATGAAAGTTAAAAAAATATAAATGAGAAATAAACTAGTTAAAAATAAATAATAAAGGTATTATGTTAGCATTTTAATCTTATTCTATTAGAAAAAAAAATCAAAAAAATATAAATTATTTATCTATAAATATATTTAACAAATATAATCCAAGCAGAAATGGGTTAGAACGAAGCAAAAAAAGTATATCTCCGTCCCACATTTCATCGAGGCGAAAAAATTGTGTCAGGCGGAATAGGACATGCAGGGGCAGAGTGGAATAAAATGGTCATCCATATTATTCTCCTTCTTATTTTCACTTGTGATAACTATTGGAAACTTATTTTTATATTTTCATGTTAAATCCTTAGTTTGAAAAGATTTTTAAAGAATAGAATAACATGTTCCAAACTTGTTATTGTTTCACAAATTTAAAATTTTAAAAAATAAAAATACAAAATTATATATTAAAAAAAAAGTGAACTTTCCCTTCTTGTCCTCACCTAGTCCTTTAAGAGCAACCCTAACATATTTTTGGAGTTAAACAAATCCTAACAGTTAATGTCAAACTCTACATAGTAATGGTAATTTTACTTAAGTCAGCTTAATATATAACTTTAAATTGATACAAAATTCAAATAGTTGTATATTTAACTTTTTAAAGAGACTATTTGAAATTTAAATTTATGGAGAAACGTGAATGCCCAGCTATGCTACCCCTTTTTTTTTCCCTTCATTATGATTATTATTATTATTTTTTGGCTGGGTAAACATGCTACCCTATTATTACAGTAAAAAAAAAATTATCAAAAAAACATTTAAAAAGCAAAAAGAAACTAGTAAAAGTTGGGTTGTATTTAGTTGTCAACACGGCCATGCTGGCCCATAGCTCGTCCACTTTGTCCAGGATATATTTCGGACTTAGCTGTGCATAGTTTGAATAAAATTGGGCCTAGCTACCACGATCACAGCCGAAACATAATATTGGCATGCCTTAACTATGATAAATGTGGAATTTGGGATGCTGCGCAATTTCTGCGCAGCAGCATCTGCTGTGCGGCGAAATTGGCTCATTTCGGGACTTATTTTAATAATTCGAAACGTTCATATTTTAAAATACATCAAGTAAAACATGCTTGGCAAAAATTAAGTTAATCGGATATCGTTTACTTATTCATCCACTCACATTTGTATTCATTTTAATACTTTAAATCACAATTATTATTTATTTTTGTAGATAGAAATGTGAGTGGATGAATGGGTAAACGATATCCGATTAACTTGATTTTTTGCAGGCACGTTCTACTTGATATATTCTAAAATGTGAACGGTTCGGATTATCAAAATGAACCCCAAAATTGGCCCATTTTGCCGCACAACAGATGCTGCTGCGCGCCCCCTGCAGCAGCATCCCCAATCCCGATAATGTGTGACTGTGGGTTCTTTTGAAAAGGAGGTTAAAAGTTACCTTTTTGATTTTTTTTTTTTTTTAAATGTGTAAAAAATATGAGATAATGTAATCTAAAATAAGTTAAAAGTTGTAAGGTGGCTTTTAACCATCTTTCCAAAGTAGCCCTGTGTCGTCACCTAGATTTGAATTAGGACAATGATATATAAATTTACTTTTTAAATTTATTTTTTAGGTTTAATAATGTGTAAGTGACATGATTGGTTATGATTAGGAAATATATGAGAGAAAATGTTGTATTAAATATTCTAATTAATTACCACACCGTTGAGCTTGAAAAATAAGTCTAATTTTTTACTTGAATAGCAATACTTTCATAAGGACAAGGTTTTCCTCTAATCCATTATGGAGGAACTCTTACATCTCAAGTGATGTTGCATTCTATAATAGGAATAATGTTAGAGATCATGAAAAATATATTATGAAATTTTTTTTATCTATTGATTAGTGTGTCATATTTTATTATATATATAATCTAAAGGTGGAGAATCTGTCATAATCATTTTCATGATATTTTTTTCCATAATTTCTAGCATTACTCTTCTATAATTGGTCAATTATTACATAAATCAAAATCTATTCAATTTCTTAATAGTTTTTTGGTGGTAAACGGAAACATGTATTTAATAACTCTAAATATTTTAAGTAACTTATATAATTTTTAATAAATTTTTTTGTCTAAAATTATATTCTTTAACTTTCTAGAATAATTTTATCATACTTGGATTTCTAAAATTCTTAATGTATTTATTTTTACTCTGGTTGAAAAATCATGTAGTGGATTTTTTTGTAATTATGAAACTCAATTCAAAAAAAAAAATTCTACTCTTTTCAAGGTTTTTTTTGTGGTTCAAAAACTTTTTGACTTCTCTAGATTATGAAAACAAATTTAAATAGATAACATCTACTTTGGTACCAATTATATTTTCCATGAAACAAAGACCAATGGGTAATAGATATGGGCCTCTTGATTCTAGTGTAATATTTTCAATAAAAAGTAAATAAATTCTAATGTAATATTTTTCATTATAATCACTGGACAAATTATTTTGCTTGAATAATTAAATTATGAAAAATGATTTGTGGCACTAAAACTGTTGGCACTAATGGCACTAATTTCCTGTTTTGGTAACTTTGTTTTTTTTTTTTTTTTTTTCTTTACCTGATATAGAAATTAGTGCTATTAGTGCTCAACAAATTAGTGCCACAAATCAAAGCCCTTAAATTATTATGGTTGCAAGAATGCGATGGTAGAGGATTTTAGAAAGATAAAAGGGTTTTTTTTTTTTTTTGCCAAAAGAAAGATAAAAGGTTGAATCAAGTATTTTAGATGACCTATTTCACTTATTGAAATCATCTCATTTTTTTTTAAATTTTATTTATTTATTTTATTGTATCAAATTTTGCTACAATTGTACTTCGCAGTTAGTTGATCCCAGTATAATGAAATTCTGTTAAAATGCTAATAAAGAATATATTTGTAGACAAAGATTTAAATTTTAAAAAAAAAAAAAAAACGTAAGGTATCTAGAATATTTAGGATTCCTATATACAAGTTTTCTAACAGAGAAGCGATTGAGAGCCCGAATCCGGCTCGCCCGAATGCCCCGAAACCACGAAACGACGTCGTTTCGTGGTTGTAATTTTTTTTTTTTTTTTTTTTTTTCAGCAGAAGGAAGAAGAAGACGAAGAGAAGGAGGGGGAGGAGAGGAGAGGGGAGGGGAGGGGAGGAAGAGAAGGAGGGGGAGGGGAAGGGGCCAACAAACTCGGGGCTGAGGCAGGGAGCGGAGGCGGGGGCGGCGAGCAGAGGCGGAGCTGCGGCGAGGCAGAGGCGGAGCTGCGACGAGCGACGAGCTGAAGCTGCTGCGACGAGCGACGGCGGGCGACGATCAGCGACGATCTCCTTCTCTGATCTCCCTCTCCGCTCTCTTCTCTCTCTTTCTCTCCCTCTCCTCTTCCTCACTGCGTCTGAAATGGAGGAAGAAAAAAAAAAATAGAATTTGTGAAACGACAGGGCATTTGGGGCCAAAAATTTCGAGGCACAAAACATTTTTCTTTCTAACATTAATATTAAGATTAATCACAAAAAGATTGCTAAGCACTCATCTGGCATAAAAAGTTTGGAGATTTTTTTGGTTATTTTATTCACAAAATGAGAAAATATGATAAAAAAATTAATAAGATAAAATGTCATATCTAAACTATAATAATTTTATTTTTTCTCTTACAAAAGTAAAAAAAAAAACTAAAAAATTCGTTTCAAACGAAACTTTTTAGTTTCAAATTAAAATAGTTAAAAAATTAAAAAGTCAAAAAATCAACTCCCATCTTAAATGAATAAATAAATTTTGATTTAAGTAAGAAGTGACTAATCATAAATTATCACATTACGTAAGATGTAGAAGTTTCTACGAAAGTTGGAGGAAAACCTTTTTCAAATTGTAAAAAGACGATCAAATTTTGGAAGGAAATGAATGCCTGCAACAACCATTATTGCAATCTAATTGATGGTTTTGCTTTGGCGGTGATGATTCAGAGCTCTAGTAGAGCTGCTCTAATAGCAGCTCTACTGAGCTGGCAGCCCCTTTATTAAAAAAAAAAAAAAAAAACAGAAAAAGATAAAACAAAAGGTAAAAAAAGACAAATTAATGCCAAATTAGAGCTACATTTTTAGAGCTCTCAACCAATTTCCTTTGCTTTGGGGACACTCAAGCCTTTCGATCCAGACAAGTTTCTTCTCTTGTTTTCTAGGGTGGGGCTACAATATTGAGTGACTGACGGAAGTATGAAACTAAATTAGGGATGGTAATAAATAACTTACTCTGTGGGTATTCATGGAGATCCAACCTAAATACATGAGTTTTTCCTTTTTTTCTTATCCATTGGGTAGGGTAGGTGATATTCTTTAAATATCCATTGGGGATGGATTGGGGATGGGTACCCACTAATTTCCCCATATGTTTTTTTTTTTTTTTTTTTTTTTTTTTTTTTTTTTTTTTTTTTTTTTTTAAGATTCACAATAAAAACTAAATATACATTCAATTTTTTTTCTTTTATTTATTTATTTATTTTTTCAGGTTCACAAAAAACTTTTTTTTTTAAAACCAAAACTAAATATACATTCAATTTTTTTTCTTTTATTTATTTTTTCAGGTTCACAAAAAACTTTTTTTTTTATTTTATTTTTATTTTTTTTATTAAGATTCACAACCAAAACAAAATATACATTCAATCTTTTTTCTTTTATTTATTTATTTTTTTCAGGTTCACAAAAAATAATTTTTTTTTTTTTAAGATTCACAACCAAAACAAAATATACATTCAATCTTTTTTCTTTTATTTATTTATTTATTTTTTCAGGTTCACAAAAAACTTTTTTTTTTTTTTTTTTTAAGATCCACAACCAAAGCTAAATATACCTCCAATCTTTTTTTTATTATTATTTTTATTTTTAAGGTTCACAACCATTTTTTATTTTTATTTTTAAGATTCACAATCAAAGCTAAATATACATTCAATCTTTTTTCTTTTGTTTTATTTTTTTTATTTTTTAAGGTTCACAACCATTTTTTTTTTTTTTAAGATTCACAACCAAAGCTAAATATACATTCAATCTTATTTTATTTTATTTGGCTCAACAATAAAATCAAATACACATTAATTAATATTGTCACATTATTCTTGTCAAATTTTATGCATATCTAGAATTTTTTAGGTATTTTAGCAAAAGTTCAGGAAAAAAGGAATTCCAGTGGCAAAATTCAAAATTTGATGAAGTTTGCAAAATTCAAAATTTTAAAAATAACATTTTCAAAAAAAAATAAGTGAAGATATTAGATAAACGATTTGGGTCACTTCCCAATGTGCAAAATTCTGAAGTTAAAAAAAACCTTGCTTAAGCAGTACCCTAAAACCTGAACATACCCTCATGTAATGATATGGAGATAAACATATATGAGAGTCCATGACTTCAGTAAATCTTTTATGAACTTATTGTTTCACTTCCAAGACTCTAATCATGAATTTTTTTATTTTTTATTTTTGGGTAATTTACTCTTATGAATTCAACTAGTCCAGGGGCATACCATAGGAAACCTAACACCAAGACTGTAAATCCTGATCTTTCAACAACTAATTGATTCACCATAAAGGATTAGAAGAACGGTAGGGTATTTGGTTTCAGTAAATCAATAATCAAATAACAATCAATCATTATATATAAATAAAATTAAATAGAATAAACAAAGCTTCAAACTCTGAGCTGAAGATTTAATTCGAAACTATTCGAAGAAAAAAGTTAAAATTCTAAAATACCTAAAAAAAAAAAAAAAAAAAATTTTGTTAACATTAAATATATTAAAAAAGAAAGAAAAAAAGATTGAATGTATATTTAGCTTTTGTTGTTAACCTTAAAAAAAAAAAAAAAAAAAAAGAAAGAAAGAAAAAAAGTTGTTAACATTAAATATATTAAAAAAGAAAGAAAAAAGATTGAAGGTATATTTAGCTTTTGTTGTGAACCTTAAAAAAAAAAAAAAAAAAAAAAAAAGTTGTTAACATTAAATATATTACAAAAAAAGAAAAAAAATTGAAGATATATTTAGCTTTTGTTGTGAACCTTAAAAAAAAAAGAAAAAAAAAAGTGATTGTTAACGTTAAATATAAAAAATAAAAATAAAATAAAAATGGGGATTAAAGTGGGTTGAGGAAAATCCAAACCCATTAGGATATGGGGAGGGTGGTACCCATGGGGAATGGGGAAAATTTATTATAGGGGAATGGGGATGGGGAATTAATATCCACCCCATTAACCCCCATTGCCATCCCTAAACTAAATCAGAATAACATTTATTAATTATAATTAAAAAAAGTTCATAACCAATAATAAGAAGGAAATAATAATTTTTGAATTAATATTAAGTACAAAAATTAAATAAATTATTACAAAAGTATTTCACATAAAATTTTATAATTAATTTCAAGTAAAATCGAAAAGAAAGTATTATGTGTAACTAATGTATCATGAACAATGTAAAAAAGTCATATATTTAAGTCTTAAAATAAATTATATAATAGTAAGATAAATTAAATTTTTACAAAATTTGAGTAAAAATTTCATATAATAGTTATATCATGTTATCATTGACATATGATATTACCAACCAATAGTGAAGTAATATATGAAGGGTGAACTCCATGCAAATGTAACTAACACTCTAGTAATTTTTACACATATATATAATGAGATTAATTATATTTATATGTTAATAATGATGATATTACCTTTATATTGAGATTTTTTTACAAAATTTTCATACATAAAAATAAAAATTTGTTGTAGTCACTTTATTTTTAATAAAACAATCACTATTGTTTTGATAAATTTAAAAATATCATTGACATTTTATTCTAAATATTATTTTTGTTTAAAATTTTATTTATATACATATGTTCAAAAAAAAATGTAAATCCAAAACCGAGGAGGCACATGACCCCCTGGTCTCCATGTAGCTCCACCATTATACACACCAATTGTATACCAACATATGTTATGACATTATTACTTCAAAATTATGACCCCACCTATTATACAAATTACAAAAACTCAAAACATCTAAAATTATGTTACATCATTTTTTAGTATACTAATTAGTATAACAATTGGTGCATATAACATTATGTTATTTTCTAAGCCTTTTGTTATTTTTTTAAAGGTTTTTATTAACGTGTCTTAATGACATATGTTACGAAAATATTAAATAGGTACAACTGCTTCCACTAGTTCAGGAAGTTATAAAAACTTAAATGATATCTAAATTAAATAATTATTTTTTATAATAAGACCAAAACACCACGTTGTTTTTCTTCTTTTTCTTTTTGATATAGAAATAATTTCAAAATAATAAGACCAAAATATCCTTCTTCCTTATTTTCAATTTGGACATGTTCCTCATTATTACTAACTTATACTTCAGGTTTATTTTATCAAACTCCATATATACATATATATTGATTGAGTTTTTTGAATATATTTAAAAAAAATTAAAATCAAAATTTAGTTTGGTTACTATTTTATTAAAAAAAATAAAAATAAAAATGAACACTAATTATTTTCATATGATTTTTTTTGGAACATAAAATAATATTTTAAAATTCAAATACATATTTATTCTTATTTTTAGTCTAACTAATTTATAATTTTTTAAAAAATAAATTCAAAATACAAATTCTAAAAATTAAATAAAATAAAAATATTTTCAGCTAAAATTATTCCAACCATACTTTCATAAATGTTGGTGGGGTTGTCACTATATTAGAACCGTTAATATATATAGTATAGTTTTTTTTTATTATTATTATATGCAAAAGTAGTTAAAAAAAACAGTCTTATAAAGGGGTATTTATGTACATATGAAAAAAAAATTAACTATTTAATAACATCATAATTTATTTCACTTTTACATTTACATTTTCTATACAAGTGGAGGAAGTTAAAATATCATTTATTACTTTCTTAACATGTTACATGACTCTTTTTTAAATCTAATTAGGGTGAGATTTGTATGTAATTACTTTCTTAACATGTTACATGACTCTTTTTTAAATCTAATTAGGGTGAGATTTGTATGTAATGTTTCCATTTGGATTTGTCAAATAATATATATATCTATATAATAAAGTAGGAAGGTTTTTGAATTTGTCCTACACATAATTGTCCTACTAGGACATTTGGACGACTTAGATCCATTCAAATTATAAAATAACGGCTGAGATATATTTTTCAAAAAATATCATACATGTACATTTTCTATTTTCCCGCTTCTCTCTCTTAATTTTTCTTTTTCTCACCCATCCTTCCATAATCCTATGATCCCACCTTCTTTCCTTTCTCTTTTCTTTTTATTTTCTCTCATTTTTATTTTTCTCTCTATTTGTTTTTTTTTTATTTTAATTTTCTCCATTTCGTTCACTTATTTTTATTCATATTATATGGAAAAGTCTGCGATCCCAAAATTAGGAGTCAGATTTTACTGTGTTTAGTGGAGATTAAATTAATGAATTTTATAGTCCACAAATTAAATAAATTTGAACAATTATTTATTGTTTTTAAATATATTGAAAACTTAAGGGGAAAGCACCAATAAATCCTAAATTTGGAAATGTTAACCCATTTAGTCCCGAAAGTTTTTTGTTGGACTAATAGGTCCTATTTCCCAAGAAGCTTACTATAGGTTTTTTTATGATTTCCCTTCAAACATCAAACTTTTCAAACATCAAACATTATTCATCAAACATTAGCAACGTTAGGATTATTTATCAAACATTAAATATTAACAACATCGGGATTATTCGTATAATGTTGGTGAAAACATTAACAACGTTAGAATTACATCATCGAAACAACATCAAACACTATCATCAAAACAACGTCAAACATCACAACATCATCATCAAAACAACATCAAAATAACGATTAAACATTTTTTTAAATAACGATTAAAATAACATCAAACATCAAAATAACGATTAAACAATTTTTTCTGATCAAACATCATCATCATGACAATTTTTTTTGATCAAACATCGTCATAACAATTTTTTTTTGGATCAAACATCATCATAATTTATTAGCCCTAAACACACAAACCCAGATCTAAAAAAATGAAGATGGGGAGAAAAAGGGTGAAAAAGAGAGAAGGTCATCGCCATCGATTCAGTGCTGCTAGAAAGGATTCATCGCAGTTGGGGATGGTGGATCGCAATAGTGGATAGAAGCAATGAATCAATCATGAGCGCCTCATCTATGTCCGACGGTGATGTGCAAACATTAGATTCATTGATGTTTATGGGTGTTATGTAAATCCCTCACAGATTCAAACATCAGATTCATCAGATTCAAATATCAAAACATCAAATTCATTAATTTATATATATATATATGTTGATTCCACACTTTCTATATCTATCTCTATATTTGTATCTATATATGTATTTGTGTGTATATATATAGAGAGAGAGAGAGGAGAGATATAGGGCAGAAGAGAGAGTTGAAAGAGAGAGGAGTGAATGGGTGAATCGAAAGAATGGAGTTTTGTGAGCTGGTTTGTGTGTCGAAATCTGAACAAGATGGAATGAAAATGAAAACGACGATTATTTTATTTATTAAGCACTCGTTTGAGAAGAGGCTAATACGTTAAAATAAGATAAAATATAATATTTAAATTAATGTTGAAGACGAAGAAAAATGGGAGGCTACATGTTGTTTTGATGATGATGTTTGATATTATTTGATGATGATGTTGTAATGTACAAAAAGGACTAAATGGTTTACAAAAAAACATTCGGGACTAGATAGAGTAACTTTTTTCAATATGGGACTTATGAGTAATTTTTCCAAAACTTAATAGGCTTCATAAATTTAGACCTCATATGAATTTTCAACATCTATATAATAAAGTATGAAGGTTTTTAAATTTGTCATACACACATTTGTCCTACTAGGACATTTGGACGGCTTAGATTTATTCAAACTATAAAACAACGGCTCAGATATATTTTTTAAAAAATATCCTATATGGTCATTTTCTATTTTCCCGCTTCTCTCTCTTACTTTTTCATTTTTTCACCCATCCTTCCATAATCCCATAATCCCACCTTGCTCTCTTTTTTTCTTTTTTATTTTTATTTTTATTTTTCTCTCTATTTGTTTTTTTTATTTTTATTTTCTCCTTTTTGTTCACTTATTTTTATTCATATTATATGAAAAAGTCTGCAATTCCAGAATTAAGAGCTAGATTTTACTGTGTGTAGTGGAGATTAAATTAATGAATTTTATGGTCCACAAATTAAATAAATTTGAACAATTAATTATTGTTTTTAAATATATTGAAAACCTGATAGGCTTCATAAATTTAGATCTCATATGAATCTTCAACATATTTTAATAAAGCTGGACGGTTTTTGAATCTTCAACATATTTTTGTCTTATTAGAACATTTGGATGACTCAAATTTATTCAAATTATAAAACAATGGGTGATATATATTTCCTCAAAAAATATCCTACATATATATTTTTTACTTTCCCGCCTCTCTCTTTCTTACTTTTTTCTTTTCTCACACATCCTTCCATGATCTCGTGATCTCACATTCGTCTCTCTTTTCTTTTTCTTTTTTTATTTTTCTCTCTATTTGTTTTTTTTTTTTTAATTTTCTCTTTTTTGTTCAATATATTTTACACATATTTCCATACAATGTATGTATGCCCGTAATATATATACTAGGACATTACAAGCATCTATACAATTTCCATATAATTATATAACCAAAAGTAATATTGTATGTATGTCTGTGAAAATTGTATGTATGTCAGGCACATATATCTATCTAGCTATATTTTATATAAGCAAAAGTAAATTTTTGTGAGAAATTTTGTGAGAACTCCAAAATTTTATAATAAATTTGTGATTTATCAAATTAAAAAATAAATTTAAATAGTGTTGGAATTACAATTATATTATAATCTTAACATTATTTATACCGTACCTTCAAACACGAGCATACGTTAATATATATATATAATACTCGGTTAATGTTTTCCAAATTTGGTATCGTGGAAAAAAATTCCATGATCAATAGGAAACAAATTTATTTAAACAAAAAAAAGTTTGTTGTTTTTAAAATGTGAAAAACTTTTTCAAAATTAAAATCTTACTAATATTATCATCCTACCACCATCACTACTGCCTCTTTCACCACCCCCACAACCACCCCCACAAACTAACACCAACTTTAATACAAACCACTAAGTATATTAATTTCAAAGTCATAATAAAACATACGGAAATTTTTTTATGAATTTCTTCTTTTATAGAACACATTTTTCATCATAACAAATAGAGCGTAAAACACATTTTTTTTTGACAAGCATCTAGTTATTTTTTGGGATAAATTATACTAACAGTCCTTATAATTTAGTGTTAGCGTCACTTTGATCCCTGACTTTTTAATTGTGACACATTTGACTCTAAATTTTGAATCTTGTTCCCAATAAGGACAATTAAAAATACTATTGCTCAATTTTAAGGATAAAGTCATTAATTTGATAAAATATAAACTAATTTGATAAAAATAAATGTCAAAAAAATATTTTTGAGTTTTTAAAAATAATTTCTACCTACCAAAGATAAAATTATGCATTACAAGAAATTGCACTTTTAGCGACAACATCAATTTTTCATAGCCAAAAGTATATTTTTGGCAACACAATGATCAATTTCGTTGGGAAAAGTAGACCTTTACCAACGTAATTTACTGTCGTCGCTAAAAAAACATAACATTCACTAGGTGCAAAAATTATTGGTTGGTGCCAAAATTTCAAAAAATTTCGCTACGAGGCTTATTTCTTAGCAACACAATAAGTGTCGCTATTAATGTGCTTACTTTTGGCGACGACAAGTTGGCGTGAGCAAACAGATAAACATTTAGCAATGATAACACTATTTATCGGTAAAAGTTTTGCTAGTGAAATGAGATGATTTAGTGATTTGTGTTTTTATTATAACTTTTTTAAAAGTTTCAAATATTTTAGTTATTGAATTGTAAAATTAAAGTGATCATCGAATTAAATCACAAAATGAACCCATCAAGCCCAAACACACTCTTAAATTTAGATGGCTAATTGGAGATAATTTAAACTTTTCCGAAGAATGTGGTTAGATATTTAAGAATTTTCTTTTCTAAAAAATTTTTAAAAAAAAATTGGTGAAAAAATAAAAAATACTTATTATTTTTGAATAATTTTATCTTTTAGGAGTTCATAAATAATTTTTAAAATTAAAAAAAAATATATTTTTGATTTTTATTGTTCAAATTAGTTTTAATTTTTTTTATAGCATTCATTCCAATTTTAATAGCCTTTTATAAATGCTGTAAAAAATCAGTTAAGTTTTAGATTCAAATGGCATTTTATTATTGTTATAATTAAAAATATAATGCTACGAAAAACATTAAAATAAAAATCTCAAAAATTTTGGCGCTAACATATTCCACTATTATAAAAACAGTTAAAAATCACACTTTGACAAATGAAAATATCTCATTTTTATTGAAAGCGTGATAAATAAAAAAAATTAGATTAATGTTTTGATCATACTTAATTTGATTAAGTGTGATAATATTTATTTTTTATGTCACTTTTTAATTAAGTATAATTATTTATATTTTTTTTAATCACACTTTCTGATTAATATGTAATTATATTTATTTTTTACATTACTTTTTAATTAAGTATCATTATATCTCTTTTAGATTTATTCTATGTATATATGATACATACACAAAGAACAAACCAAACAACAAACAGAGCATCGTTTGGTCTCCTTCTCATATCCCCAATTGCTCTCCCTCCCATCGACTGGCCATTGCCCATCACTCATCGTCCCTCTCATCGACGGTGATGATTGTCCCTCATTGTGTCTCACTGTCTTATTGCTGCGGTCGGTACACCATCTCGCCTTTCATCGATTTTGATTCAGGTATCTCTCTGTCTCATTGCCGCGGTCGGTACACCGTCTCGCCTCCCATCGATTTTGATTCAGGTCTCTCTCTCTATTTCCCCATTTCACTCTAGCTTTAGGGTTTTTATTTTGTTTTTGGATGCTATAGAATCTTAATTTCTGTGAAATGAGTAAATGTGTTTTGATTTTTGTTCTAGATTTAAGGTTTTTTTTTTTTTTTCTATGCAGAGGCTTGATCTCTTCTGTATGTTGTATGATTCTGTCATGACCCAAACCCGCCCTTATAGGTTTAGTGTCACAACCGGCCAGTAACCCTTGGATTACCGAAGGCCTCTTAACAAAATAACATGAAATTAGGGGCTGTAGAAGCAATAAACAGAAATATACATAGTTCATTGAGCCATGAAGACATACATGAGACAAATATTCTTAAACTCTGATAAAGATGCATGTGACGTCAAAAGATACAGTTGATACACGTCACTCTATGTACTATACATATAAGTAGAAATTTGTCCATAATCAAAACAAAAGAACCAAAGTCTTAAATACAAAAACATGGCCACAGGACTTGACATGATCCGGAACCTCATCGAGAGGCATAAAGGGTGGCTGACACACACAAAACCCTTCAAGCATCATCTTAAGCCTAGTCACCTACATGTAAGATATAAATAGTGAGCGGGAGCCCAGTGAATAATAACAAAGTAAAGGGGTTTTAATGAATAATGTACATCATAGAGTTAGAAATCATAGTTTATATTAGAAACAGAGTCTTATACATATTCAGATTTCATATCAGAAACAGATTCATATACATGTTCATATTCATTTTCAAAGTTCATACATTTTACATCATAGTACATGGCACATCCATTAGCATTAACAAATCCGATGACCCACAAAGGGACAACCCTGAAGGCATTTTGATGACCCATAAAGGGATAGCCATAAGGCATTCTAATGACCTATAAAGGGATAGCCATAAGGCATTCCGATGACTCGTGTGCACATAGACGTTTCCGATGACCCGTAAAGGAACGGTCGTAAAGTCATTCTGATGACCCATAAAGGGACTTGATTACCCATAAAGGGATGCAAAATATCACATGATGCTATGAATGCCACAAGTACATTTTAGAAACTTGGATAATCATTCATTCATACAAAACATAGCATTTCAGAAAACTGATCATTTAATATCATCAGAAAATAATTAAAGTTAAATATAACTTTACAGAGTTATTACTTACAAATAACAGATGGCTCCAAATAGACGCATGGAGTAGGCGATTTAGATATCTTATGACACGTGACCTACACAGGTACAAAACGAATACATACTGAATTACACTCCCGGAAATATTTACTTTGTTCTTTCTTATCTTGGTGTGTCTCTACTTTTATCCTCATTATTGTGCCTTAATCATGGCCTAAGAATGTCTAGGATGGAATGAGAATGCAAAAATGCACTTGAAAACAGTTAACAAAACTTGCTGAAAACAGGGTCCTCGCTCGAGCGCAACTTCCTTCGCTTAAGCGGACATGCAAAATGTGAGTGGTCACTTGAGCGCAAGATTTGTCGCTCGAGCGGTCTGTAAACTTTGCAAAAGTGCTGGTTGCTTAATATTTCTGCTCGATACTCACTCGACGCTCGCTCGAGCGTGAGAGACATGCCATCGCTCGAGCGCAACTTTTGTCGCTCGAGCGGCCTGGAAAACAAAAGAACTTTTGGGAGCATGCATTTCACGCTCGAGCGGACTTCTAGTCGCTCGAGCGGAAGTACACGCACTCAGAGTGGTCGCTTGAGCGTGGATTCTTTCGCTCGAGCGTAGGAGCAGAATTCTGGAATTTTCAGATTTGCTCCCAAGCTCAAAACTCAATTTCAAATCCTTCAAAACACATCCTTTTGGAGCAAAACTTAATAAAACATTGAAAAACTCATAGTACATGATGAATTACAAACTATTTTGCAAAATCAAGCCCAAAAGCTATGCCAATTGTAGTAAACAAAACTTGAAACTTAGATAACATAACTTGTATGTAATGTCATGAATTCCAACCTTTCAAAACATGATCAAATGAGTCATTAAACTCAAAAACAAGTTGAATTCTTTGAACAAAACTAAGATATGAACATGCATGTGAGAATTCTTGTAACAACTTCAAAACTTCATGATATGCACATGCATGTTTGATTTGAGCTACAATTCTTTAGTCCTAGCTCATTCTCATGTTAGTCCACCTCCTTTACTTGAATTCTTACAAAACTAACTCAATTACACAACTAAGGGTTAGATTTCTTACCTTAGATGCTCAACTATGGTCTCTCTAGAGTTATTTGGTTGAATTTCCAAGCCAAATCTCCAAATTCTCGATCAACTCCTATATTGAAGCCACTCTCCTCTTAGTCTCTCTCTCTCTCTCTCTCTATACGTTTGAACTCAATCAAGAGGAAATGGGAGTGCTAAAAGTGTATATGAGGTGTTGAGGTGGCCTTATATAGGCTTGGCTAATGGCCTAATTGCTTTGTTGATCAATTAATCAATTGAGCATTAATTTATTCTAACTTAATCGTTCCGAATCGAATTTCAATTAAACCTACCACAAAATTCTATAAATTCCAAATAACACATAAATCAAGTCAATTTCTGAATCGGATGCCGATAAGGCTTTCAATTCGCAAACCGGAAATGGAAACATGAACAGATCTTTTGACGAGGGACGAAATAAAAGTACAAATAATGCATCACACATGCAATTAATTCAGGATTTGATCTCAATAACTTATTAGACATATTAAATCATGGATTTATGTTAATCATAGGTCGGGGTTGTTACAGATTCGTAGTTTATGTTGTACGATTCTTGTAATATTGATTAGAGTAATTCATTTACTTCTAATTTGAGTTTCTTAAGGTGGTCCAAACCCTAGTTCCAATTCTTCAGTCTATATTATATATATATATATATATTTTCACCTCTCTCAATCCTTCATTCTCATCTGTGAGCTGCTGAACCAAGAGGAGTAGAGAGTTTGAGACTTCAAAGAGAGAGAGAGAGAGAGAGAGAGAGAGATGAAGTAGAACTTGAAAGCTACCCTCAAGGTAAATTACACACCCCTCTTCTTTCTCCAATCCTGCTTACTTTTCTTAATCTACCTCCTAGCTTGTCCTGTGTATGTATGAAATGTTGGTATGCTTGGAAATGGGGTGTAAGTTTAGGTGTTAGTATGAATAAGTGATGCTACCTTGTAGTTTCTGCTGATTTCATGACTGCTGCAACTATATCACTCTTAGAAAAATATCAAAATTACTTCTTTTTCAAAACTGAATGTCGAGGATGATCTTTGAGGTGTTTAGAGCATGTGGCATTTTTGGTAGCCCCTAATTAGACGTTTTTTTAGTCTAAACAATTTTCTTAAACAATCTAGCCCTGTGTTTTTCGAGAAAATAGTCCACTTCGTGTATTTAAAAAAAAATATTATATCTAGAAAAATCATCTTAGGTTGGGTTCTTATGTCAAAACTTAGCATTTCTAGTCCTCTTTCTAACAAAATTTATTTGAGCAAACGTTATTGGGTAGATTGAGAGAAATGCTCATTTTCCTAAAAGTGTGTCAAATCTGGACAGAATATGGTGTATGGCCTATAGAACAAAAATTCTTGTTAGGTTATGCAAATTCTGAAATTGGGAATGAAAGTAAATTTATTATTCTATGTTTCTGTTAATTTTCAGAACCTAAAAAGGTCCAAAAGTATTTTTACCGACCCCAATCCTTTTGGCTCCTACTAAGGTCCAAAACTAGGATATAATGTGTAAAAATATTCTTAGATGGAATTTTCGCATGTACCTGTCTAGTTACATATTTAGGAATGTCAACTCTGATTTTGTATTTTTGTTGGGTTTGAGTAGATTCTTGCATTTGCTTCTTCTCAAAAAGTATACTATCTAATCATCAGGGGTGGATCCAGGATTTTTCGTTCATAGAGTTAGGCAACAACCAATTGATTACCCAATTGTCTAATTATGTGAAGTATACCAATAGCTTCATCACAATTTGCAATAATCAAACTAAAATCTTGAACCAGAACCACCAATTTGATTTACTAGAAATAGAAACTAAACATTTGAGTCTACACGATATTACTTTTTCTCCAAAAAAAACAAAAAATTGAATAGATTAAAACCCAAAAGAGAACACCACAAATATGTAAACTTGTGTTAACAATTTTTGTTCTTATGGCTTGGCATGAGTAATTTGAAGTAAAAGAAATGTCTAAAAGACGATTCACAAAAATTCTCCTGAAGCCAAAATGGAAGCATAAGTGATGTTGGTCACAAAAATTGACCCTCTCCTTGTTAAACGAACTTCGTATGGTTATTTTAAAAGGTCAAAAAATGGAAAGAATATTGAGTTATCCAAAATGATTTTACAATTTCAGTGGAGTTTCCTGACCCCACTCAGGGACATATAGCTCTGCCATGCTTATTGTCATTAGCTTGAGCTGGTTATATGCTTATTGATGGGGGAATTCTCTTCAGAATCTTATCTCTTGTCATGAATTGTAAATTACTTGATGCATTTTTTTTTGCAATGATATAGTCCTCCTAAAAGATACTAATTCCATCTTTTTGTTCATACTCTTTCATTTATTATACAGAATTACGGTGCTTTCCTTAAGAAAGATGGGGTAGGATTTAAGTGTCCAATTAAGCTTATTGGGTTTAGAAATAGGGATATTGACCTCTCTAACTCATTATGGACCTATCAGGTAATTCTTTTTTTATTATATTATCTCAATTTCTATTCTGCATTTTGGTCTAAACATGGATTCAGCAAAATTTTCCAATATGCAATCAGTCTGTTAGATACTTGTGTGTATAAAGTATCTTTTTAGTTGATTTTTAATGAATTAGTAAATGTAAGTTTTTATCAACAAGCATGTTTGTTTCCATGTTGACTTCCGGTTTGGTAGAGAATGAACCTTTTAAAATATTTTGTAGTGACTTACTGGAAATGACCAATATGTAGGAATAAGATTGAAGCATCTTGCAAGACACATTGCAGTATTTACTGTATTGTGATATATGGACCAATATGAAGTTTTATCTTGCTAGTCATGATAATCTTGCATTTTCTCTTTATCATGTTGCAATATTGTCATGTCAGATGCAGAGAACAATGCAAGTAGGCTGATTTTGTGACATATTGGCCAATGTTGTGAGCGTTGAATAGAACCCTAAACCTAAAAACTTTCAGTAACACTACCCCTCCACAAAAGAAAGAAAGAAATAAATAAAATAATTGTAAACATAATTAAGTTTCTTAACCTGTCCTAGATCTGAAAAGTAGTGGTTTCAAATGCATCCTTGTGGCAAAGGTCAAATCTCTTTTTTGTTAATCCTACAGACCATATTAAAACTTACTCACTCAAATTTCATACCATATCAATTTAGTGTTCACACTGCATTTGTCATGCCTTTAATTGTCATTTACACGGGGTTATAGATGATGAACTTCATGTGCCTTAGCTCTAGAAAATACCATCATGACTTTACCCGACAACTATTACTAACCTCCCATCTGTTCTCACATCTTAACTTTAGCTTTTGTAAAGAGGGGTAACTTTATATCATCATAAGCGTGGCCAGACCCTCCTACTTGATTATTTATGTCCTGAATAGTTTTACTTTTTGCTTTAGGTTGGGCTCAAGGGTGAGTTCATGAAAATTTATACCATTGATGAAAATTAAACAGCTGGATGGACTGATTTGATTCTTGATGCAATTCTATCCACTTTTTCATGGTACAAGGTGAGTTTCTTATTTTCCAGACTAATTTTTGTGAAGACCAATATCAGGAATGGTTGTTTTCTGTCTGCTTATTTGCTATATACAAGGTAAAATGCACTAGGCATATTATTATATTATTGGGCACATCTTCATCATAGTTAATTTGATTCCATGGTATAACTGAAAGAGCCTCATGTTACTCTATTTATTTTTCCTTACGAATATTAGCAGCTGATTCCACTCATCATATGATCAATATAGAGATCAGAAACCACTATATAATGTTGTTAGGTTTTTATTCTTGGCAACCCCGTTTGACAAAACTCCTTTAAGTTGTATTTGTTTTCACACTTTTTATTTCAGTGAGACTATGAGTGTTTAGATGCGAATCTAATCCGAATTATGCCTTGCAGAGAAGTTTGTGATGTTAATTCTTTCAAGATTGCCACTTCGCTGATTATGACGGGGATCGAGCTGCCCGGTCAGCTCGCGGGGGCCGAGGGGGCAGTGCCCCTTGGTGGGTCCGGGGCAGCGCCACGGCGGGGTCAAGGGGCAGCGCCCCAGAAGCAAAATGCAAAAATGCATTCCAAGTTGCCTATCTGCTCGAGCGGACATTCCCCCGCTCGAGCGGAGAATGCTGGGTTTCAGAAGTTTGTTCACCTGCAAAAATACGAGATGTTATTTTTTCTCGCTCGAGTGGAACTTTCCGCGCTCGCGGGTCCGCTCAAGCGGCCAATCTGACGCTCGAGCGGAGATCGCGGGACAGTTTTCTATAAATACGTGTTTCAGTCCAAATCTAGGATTACTTCCTTAGATCTTCTTCTTGGGTTCTAGGGTTTATATCTGGGGATATTTTGCTAGTTTTCTTTGATGTTTTGAATGAGTATTCAACTCATGGTTTAAAGAGTATACATCAAAGGATTGTTTGTTCAGTCCATACAAAAGAGAGAGTTGTTCTTCAGTGGATTCTGAAGAATTCGAGCCTGAAGCTTTGGTGGATTCTGGAGTGGCTCATCGTCAAGACAATTCCGAGGTGAAGACGGGGTTGGAAGAGACACATAGGGGTTAGTTCAATTCGGGCGTGGATTCGCTAGGTAATTGAGAGTATACCTGTGTAATTCCTTTACATCTTCTTAGTGGATTATTTCGTGGCTGTTGCCCGTGGTTTTTTATCACAATTGGAGGTGCTCCAATTGTGGTTTTTCCACGTTAAAATCGTTGTGTCGATTTGTCTTGATTGTTTGATTGGGATTGTTTTATTGCTTTAAATTGATACATAATCACAAATCAATATCTAGCGAATTTCTAGATTTTTCAATTGGTATCAGAGCAGGTCGCTCTATTTTTTTTGTTTTACAAATCTATTAAAACGAGATCTTGTTTGATTTGTGATAATGGATACAATTTGTAAGGGAAATTCTATGGTTCGACCACCCTTACTTGACGGATCTAATTATTCTTTTTGGAAAGCTCGTATGAGATCGTTTTTAAAATCTATTGATGAAAAAGTTTGGCAATCTGTCATGTATGGGTGGACTGAACCAACGATTACCGTTGATGGAGTAACTTTCCCCAAACCAATTGATAAGTAGGACACAATTGATTACCAAAATAGTAGCTGGAATAGTAAAGCTATCAATTCTCTCTTTTGCGCCATCACACCTGAAGAGTTTAGTCGTATTTGTAATTGTGAAGTCGCAAAAGAGGCTTGGGATATCTTACAAACTATTCATGAGGGCACTCCTTCTGTGAAACGCTCAAAACTTCAAAGGCTCACATCTAGTTTCGAAAACCTTTCAATGAAAGATAGTGAGACCTTTGATGAATTTTATGCGAAGTTGAGTGACATTGTAAATTCCAACTTCAATTAGGTGAAAAAATACCAGAATCCAAAGTTGTGGGAAAAATTTTGGGATCCTTGCCCGATCGATTCTAACCAAAAGTTACGACTATTGAGGAGGCTCAAGATGTTGACAACCTCAAGCTGGATCACTTGGTTAGAAATCTCCAAACTTATGAGGCACATAGAAATTTCAAAAAAAAAAAAAAAGATACTATTGCTTATAGTAGTGCTCATAGAGTTAGAGAAGATTCTGATGAGGACTGTGAGATAGATTCCAAGATTACGGATGCTTTTATTAAACAATTTAAAAAATCTTTTTTGAAAAAGAATCCTAATATTTTGGAATCTACTCATACTCATAAATCTAAAGGCAAAGATAAACTCAAAATTAATTCTATAGCCAAGAAGGAGAAAGGAAAGATACTAGGGAGCTCTGAACGAGTCCAATGCTATGAATGCCAAGGATTTGGCTACTTTGCTTCAGAATGCCCTGCTCGTTTGAAGAAGAAGAAAGCCCTCGCCATCACTTGGGATGACGAATCAGAATCTGATGAAGATGAAAGTGACAACAAAGATCAAGGCGAAGAGAGAAACTGAAGGACGAACAGAGTATCCGAAGAGGCCGGTTGAGAATGCCACTGATGATGAATCCTCGGGAAGTGATGATGAAGAGCTTGAGCAAGCCTATGAAAAGTTGTATAAGGAATCTCTTAACTTATCCAAATTGAATGACAAACTCACTACGAAACTCAAAGCATGTGAAAGTGAGAATGTCAAATTAAAGAAAGAGATTTCTGAGGCTAGGAATGATGCCCTTAAGATTTCTAATGATCGACAAGCTCTTTATGCAAAACTCTTGACTTGTGAGACAGAGAGGAATGAGCTACAGCAAATCTATGCAACATATGAAGAAAAGATTGAAACTCTCGAGATGTCTCAAGTTGCTTTGGAAGAACTAATGATCAAGAAAGAGGAAGAACTCAAGTGTGCTATGGCTACCATTGGTCTTTGGAACAGAGGATCAAAGACTTTGGACAATATCATTGGGTCTCAAAAAATTTGTTCTGACAAGAGTGGCATTGGCTTTGGTGGTAAGAAAGAGTAAAAACAGGGTGCTTCCACATCTCATGATACAAGAACTTAAGGAAAGGGAGAACAAAAAATTTAACATGAGGATGGACTTCTCAAACTTTCTAGAGTTGGTAAGGCCAAAGAAAAAAAGGTACACTCTGTTTTTATTTGTCATCATTGTAGTATGCATGGTCATATTCGCTCTTATTGTTATGAATTTTATGAGAGAGTGTCTCATAGAGATGGAAGAAATTCTAACATCTCATGGGGTAGGAGACACTTCATTGGTCGTAAGGAGGTTAAGGGTCATATTAGATCTCATTATTTTGATCAGCTTGAGACCAAACATGGAGCGAGTTTGTGTTTTCCTAGACCTAGGAATAGGGAGTTGGAAACTAAGTCGAGACGGGTTCCCATTGAAGGGGAAGGGAACCACAACGTCAAGACACCACCCAAGAACTGCAATTCTCACAATTTTTTTTCATACTAAAGCGGTTTGGGTGAGAAAACTTGACTTGTATTAATTAGTTTATTCTTTTTAGTTTTTGGGTTTCTGTGTGTTTTCTTTTCTTTTTGAGTCGTTTAATGTGTGCATGTTTGTTTTCTGTCTTGCTTTGTTTAGAAAAAAAAATGTGTGCTTGTTTATTTTTTGTCTTGCTTTATTGTTGAAAAAAAAAAAAAAATCCAAAAAGATTTTCTTAGTATGGTTTTGCAAGCTTGAAATTTTTGAGTGATCCTTGGTGCATATTGGAATTGATAAGAATATCCATTACATGTTAATATGTGTGTGCTTTCTGTGGTCATTACTCATTTTGGAGTGTGTGTTTTTTGATTAGTATGTCTCATTCTGTATACACTCTTGGATTAGCAAATATCGGAGTCCTCCGCCTTAGTGATTATTTTTTTCTATAGACTTCTGGCATTGTATCTTTTGTTTTTCTAGAGGAATTGACCTATACTAGCATATCATGGGTGATGTTGAGTCTCTTAACCATCTTTTATCTGTTTGCATCTCTAGGGCTTTCCCTTCTGTTCTTTGTAGTCTAGGCATGAGGAAAAGGCTACCTCAGAGTCACCAACCAGGCCATCCTTATTTTATCCATGCTTCTCTGGTTCGGTTTCCATACTCTTGAGCGTGTCAGCCGCCAATGAATGTGCAAAAGAAAGAAAAAATGTGCAAAAGAAAAAAAAGATGTGCAAAAGAAAAAAAAAAAGATGTGCAAAAGAAAGAAAAGAAAAGAAAAAGATGTGAAAAAAAAAGGAAAAAAAATAAGGGATTCATTGATTGAGGGGGAGCCTCCGCTATTACTCAACAAATACTCTTTGATTCCTAGTGGTTTGACTTTTCTTTGTTGTGCTTAGATTCTCTTGTTAGAGGTCCAACTTTCAGATCACTACTAGGATTGACTCTAGTGTTTGTCGAACTCCAAGAGTCACACACACACTTTTATCATGGGATCTATGCTTTTCACATAATGTATCACTTTCTTTTATGAGGAATCTTCTAGAGGCTGTGCACATTGTGTTTTCAAGTAATTGTGCTTCTTGGATAGTCTTGTGTGTTTTAAGGTACTAATCTGAAATTCCTTGCTTGCTCCACCATATTATTTTTGTTGTTTTCTTCCTGTTCATTGTTTTCAATGTTTGTGGTTGTTTTTCGTAAGGGGGAGTTTGGTTTATCATTGGAAGAGCTTGTTAACATGAACTCTTTGAATTGTTTTGGTAAGGGAGATTGGCTATAGATGTTTTGCATGTTGCTATGCACTGTTTGCTTATTATTTTTGTCTTGCATGCTCCTGGTATTTACATCGTTATATCATTGCTTGTGTGGTTTATGATCCTGCTTTAGCTGATTGAGCTTCATTTGTCAATTCGTGACAAAAAGGGGGAGAAGATTGTTTTTCATGTGTCTTAGGATTTCATGTATTCATGTCATGAGTTGGGTGCATATGTCTTAGTTTTCATCTATTCATGTTTTCTATCTCATGCTTCAAGATAATCTAGTCATATGTTTATTACTTTTTCCTATACTCTTGTGGGACTAATAGTTGTTTTGGAGATTGTGGCACTAATAACTGTTTTGCAGATCATGATCTTGAGAAAGAAGTTGGCTTTTGTTGGCTGTAATGGGTTGGGGTGATTAGGATTATATTTGTTAGGTGTGTTTTGTCACGGCATTGCCAAAGGGGGAGATTGTTAGGTTTTTATTCTTGGCAACCCCGTTTGACAAAACTCCTTTAAGTTGTATTTGTTTTCGCACTTTTTAATTCAGTGAGATTATGAGTGTTTAGATGCGAATCCAATCCGAATTGTACCTTGTAGAGAAGTTTGTGATGTTAATTCTTTCAAGATTGCCACTTCGCTGATTATGACGAGGATCGAGCTGCCTGGTCAGCTCGCGGGGTCCAGGGGGCAGCGCCCCTTGGCGGGTCCGGGGCAGCGCCATGGCGGGGTCAAGGGGCATCGCCCCCGAAACAAAATGCAAAAAACATATGACTAGATTATCTTGAAGCATGAGATGGAAAACATGAATAGATAAAAACTAAGACATATGCACCCAACTCATGACATGAATACATGAAATCCTAAGACACATGAAAAACAATCTTTAAGTTGTATACATTTCTTTGATGTTTTGATTGAGTATTCAACTCATGGTTTAAAGAGTATACATCAAAGGATTGTTTGTTCAGTCTATACAAAAGAGAGAGTTGTTCTTCAGTGGATTCTGAAGAATTCGAGCCTGAAGCTTTGGTGGATTCCGGAGTGACAAAACTCCTTTAAGTTGTATTTGTTTTCGCACTTTTTATTTCAGTGAGACTATGAGTGTTTAGATGCGAATCCAATTCAAATTGTACCTTGCAGAGAAGTTTGTGATGTTAATTCTTTCAAGATTGCCACTTCGCTGATTATGACGGGGATCAAGTTGCCCGGTCAGCTCGCGGGAGTCCAGGGGGCAGCGCCCTTTGGCGGGTCCAGGGTAGTGCCATGGCGGGGTTGAGGGGTAGCGCCCCCGAAGCAAAATGCAAAAATGCATTCTAAGTTGCCTGTCCGCTCGAGCGGACATTCCCCCGCTCGAGCGGAGAATGCTGGGTTTCAGAAGTTTGTTCGCTTGCAAAAATACTAGATATTGTTTTTTCCCGCTTGAGCGGAACTTTCCGCGCTCGCGCGTAGGTCTGCTCAAGCGGCCAATCTGACGCTCGAGCGGAGATCGCGGGACAGTTTTCTATAAATACGTGTTTCAGTCTAAATCTAAGATTACTTCTCCAGATCTTCTTCTTGGGTTCTAGGGTTTATATCTGGGGATATTTTGCTAGTTTTCTTTGATGTTTTGATTGAATATTCAACTCATGGTTTAAAGAGTATACATCAAAGGATTGTTTGTTCAGTCTATACAAAAGAGAGAGTTGTTCTTCAGTGGATTCTGAAGAATTCGAGCCTGAAGCTTTGGTGGATTCTAGAGTGGCTCATTGTCAAGATAATTCCGAGGTGAAGACGGGGTTGGAAGAGACACATAGGGGTTGGTTCAATTCGGGCATAGATTCGCTAGGTAATTGAGAGTATACCTGTGTAATTCCTTTATATCTTCTTAGTGGATTGTTTTGTGGCTGTTGCCCATGGTTTTTTATCACAATTGGAGGTGCTCCAATTGTGGTTTTTCCACGTTAAAATCGTTGTGTCGATTTGTTTTGATTGTTTGATTGGGATTGTTTTATTGCTTTAAATTGATACATAATCACAAATCAATATCTAGCGAATTTCTAAAATTTTCAAATGTGTTTGATAGATCAAATACATTTGAATAAGGGGTTTAAGAAGCAAAACATGTTTGTTTAGTTCTTATGAAAAGAATATTGCTTCTTGAAGCCCTTTCACATGTCATGTGAAAGAAAATTGATGACATTAACCATTTGATTTTGATAAACTCACCATCCACATGGCACATCAACAACTCTGCATCAACTTTACTATCCCTCGTGTGAAAGGAGTATTGTTAGATGTCTTGTCATCAAAGCATAACCAACAAAAGAGATTTGTTTTTTATTTGGACAAAATCTATTATTTAGCCTCTTGGTGTGTAAGCATTTATTGTTTGAAGTACTCCATGGTAGCATTTATTTATAATCAACATCGCTTTGTGTGTAATAACTTATCCGTGAAGATGAAAATGCCTTTCTTGTATTAATGCATATATTATTGCATATTTCCACAAAAGGATGCAGCTTCGCTCTTAATAGCAATCTTGAAGATTAAACTTCGGGGCCGAATTTTTCTAGGCTATGATAATCATCTCACTACAACAAGTTGGGTCTTGGATGACGAATTTTTTTTGTCTCTAAAGAGCTAATTTCGTCACTATAGATATTTGTGAGGAAATATTTTCGTCACCGTGTTCGTCATTGAATGTTTGTCACTAAAAAGCATCGTGACGAAAAATAATTTCGTCACCAATGAAATTACTTCAGTGACGAAACTTTTTGTCACTAATAAAACAACATTTTGTCACCAAAAATCCTTATTTTCGTCACCAAATAGCTATTCAGTACCACATCTATAACTTTAGTTGACGAATAAATTTGTCACACATGTTGATCATTGATGAGGAAATAATTTCGTCTCAGTAAGATGTAAAGATGACGACATTTTTCGTCTCCAAAAGTCATATTTGGGTGACGAAATATATTTCGTGACAAAAATATATATACGTGACAAAATTTTTAGTCACCAAACAACAAAATCAACCAAACATTTCATATATAAGCTGCAATAAATTTTGTCACAAAAAATATTTATTAGCGACAAATAATCACTTTGTCATAAAAACAAGTACAAATGACGAAAAAAATTCGTTACTGAACTTGTTTCATATTTTATATTTCAGTTTAAATTATTATTTCACAAATATCCCTGCTCATATCTCAATAGCCTTTTAAATGTACTAAGAAATCTACTAGCTGCTATATACCATTCCACAAAAAAATTCACTAAATAATTTATATTATAAATGAAAATATATCCATCAAACAAATTTAATAATAATCCATTAAGTATAATAAAAAAAATCATCATATCAAATTCCAAAATGAACTAACGTTGAGTCCGAAGACAAAAAAAAAAAAAAAAAAAACTCAATCTTGATTTGCAACTAGAACTAAGTTCAACAGTTGATCTTGAATTGCAAATATGTTTCCAAACGTCATCAGAAACCAATCTGCAAAGAAAATAAACAAGGAAAACATTAACATATTATCAATTGCATCTAAACTCATATATAAATAATTTTATTTTATAAACCAATTTAGTAGAAATGCATATAACAATCCAAAACTTCAAAGAGTAGAGGTGATCCTTGATGATAAGCAACACGGATAACAGAGGATGCCAAAAGATCGCAAAAATACCATGTATCACTAGCACTAATGCCAACAAGAACCAAGGAGATTATGTGTATACTTTTAAACCTGATAGGGGTATAGTGTTTTTGGACAAAACTACAAGGGGATAAATTGTAATTAACCCAAACAATTTATATGCTCATTGCTCACCCTGCCTACTTAATGCACTGTAACCCAGTTATATCGAACACCAAAGGCAAATGATAGCTCTATGAACCACCTACATGTGTTGCTTATATATATATATATATAACAGAGTCCCATCCAACACTCTATTGTTGACCTTGAACTGTGTTTTCTGAAGAATTCAAGGAAAATCAAGTTGGGTTTTCTTCAATCAGAGTCTGCAAGCCAACAATTAACATTCAACATATGTTGTGATCTAATTTTCTCCATGACAACAAAACAACGTGCAATAAGTATATGCATTCAATAATCCAATGAGGGTTGATCAGTTGAGTCATTAACACATGAAATTTTGTTTAAAAAAAATAAATAAAATAAAATCAGAGAAGGGGGGGGGGGGAAAATGCTACCAATTGAAAGGTGCAAGCAATGATCAATGCCTATATTTTTATGATGCCTCTTAGTATACCCTACCCAATAATTGTTCGGGCTTTTAGGTTGACTGCTGTGGACTGCAACAACTCTCCTTATTTATATTAGATGCACAATTTTCAGCTGAAATAAATAGATTTCTTTGACGTGCAAAGTGCCAGGCTGATTCAGACAACATAGAAGACAGTATACGCTCAGTAGGACAAGCTGCAGTGTCGACAAGCATGATTTGAGGCAAATATGGACGCTCAAAAAATGAATAAATAGAAGTAAACACCAATATAAAAGTTTTGACAGCTTTAATTGGAAGAAAAGAAAAAAAAAAAAAAAACATAATGCATTTATTTCTCAATTAATCATTTCTGGTGCTGCCACACATTCATCTCAGGTCCTCAAATCAACCACACTTGTTTACAGAAATAGCAAGTTATTTTGTGTTTTTGGTCGGTCTATATAGCCTTCTGTTGGTGTGTCATGACCCAAACCCGCCCCTATGGGTTTAGCACCGTAACCGGCCAGTAATCCGAGATTACCGAAGGCCTGCTTAACAGTAATACAGTAAAACAGAGTACAGGGGCATGGCAGAAGCCAAAACAGTAAATAAACAATGTCCAATGAGCTGTGACAGTCTGTATGCAAAAGACTTTTCAGAACATATATACAATCAGTGCAAAACGGTATGCCCATTATATACAATCATTCAGTTCAGGAACTTAATCCCTATTTACAGTACAGTAACAATGTTGCCAGTTTGTACAGTGTTACAAAAACATATACAGAGACAGACGGGGGAATAAAAACACCCCTAAGCCATAGCTGGGTAGGCTCGGAACCTCGCAGTGAGGCACAGTGGTTGGCTTGACAAAACTGGAGTTAACCCCGATGCTTCTAGCATTGGTCCGGTGCCTGTACACCTACATATATATATGAGCAGTGAGCTAAAGCCCAGTGAATAACATAATGCGTAAAGAGGTTTAGAATGAACGTCCTTATAGTAATGAAAACAGTTCATTAAATCAGTATTTCAGTCTTTCAGTCAATTAGTCATATGTGGTACATCCATTAGCATAACAGTACAGTAAGCAGTAGGTCTTAAAGACCGAACAGTAATGATGGCCATCAATCAGTAAACAGTAGTGGTTCCACGAGGGAACCGACGGAGATCTCTGTAACAGTAACAATAACAGTAGGTGCTAAGGATGCCATAGTACAGTTCAGAATATAGGACATACATTCATTCAGTAAACAATATCAGTTCAATAAACAGTTCAGTTCAGTAATCAGAAGATAATCATTTTGAACGTATCTTTACAAAATTGTTACTCACAGAGTTCTGGGTTACAGTAGGCTAGAGCGTCTCCTCGAAAAGCCAACCCTACACAGTTTACAGATTGAACACACACTAAGTTACATAGTTGGGAGAGATAATAACTTATTCCCTAATTTGCCTCGGTGTGTTCTACATCTATATCCTCATTAAGATGTCTCAAACTAGGCCTAAGAATGCCTAGGATGGGATGAGGATGCAAAGACGCACTTAGAAAACATTTTCAGAACTTTCAGAAAAACAGAGTCCCGCTCGAGCGTAGGTTACTCCGCTCGAGCGTTCATGCAGACAAAGGTTCCCGCTCGAGCGTCACCTACCCCGCTCGAGCGGTCTGCAAAACAGTCAAAAGTACTGGATGGGTGAAAATCACGCTCGATAGGGCGCTCGATAGCCGCTCGAGCGTGAGACACAAGGTCCCGCTCGAGCGCCAATTACCCCGCTCGAGCAGACTGTAAAACAGTGCAAAGTACTGGGAGCACGAATTTCCCGCTGGAGCGGCACTTCCCCTGCTCGAGCAGACAACCAAAATCTGGAAATTCCAGATTTGAGCTCCAAGTTCAAAATCATGTTTTGATGCATAAATTTCGATCCTTTTGGGCTAATTTTCTGGAAAACATTTGTAAACTCATAGAACAACATGTTTCAAAGGTCAATTTGTGAAATCAAAGCCCAAGGGTGTTTCAAACAAACTCAATTTCAAGAACAATCTTCAAACATGACATGCATGACTTTAAATCATTTCAAAGCTTCAATTTGATGCTCTAGTGAGCCAAACCTTTTCAAGATAAGGTGAAATCATGGACTTAACCAAAAATATGAACATGCATGTAACCTTTAGCCATGAAATCAACTTAAACCTCAACAATACCAACGTGCATGCATGGAATGAGCTTCAATTCAACATGTTAGAACTAAGGTCAAGTTTGGGAAGACTAAATAAGTGTACTTTTTGATTTTTTATGAAATATGGGTTGGATTTGGGTTGGATTTGAAGTGATGTGTCAGAGAGGTGATGTGACTTAAATAAGATGATGTGACTTAAATAAGATAGTGACTTTTTGACTTTTTGACTTTTTGAATTTTTTTGAGGATGCCAAACTTGGCCTAAATCATGCCTTAGCTCTACAATTAGACATGAACCATGCAAGAAACAACTTAAAGACAACAATGAGAGGTTCAACTACCTTACCTAGGTCTTTAATCACTAGTCTTGAGACTCAATTTGCCAATTACACTCCAATCCTTCAAGGTTTCAAGCCAAGATGACAAGATGAACTCAAGTTCCCCTCTCTCTCTCTAAAGTCGGCTATGAACATGAAATGAGCTGAGCAAAATGTTGCCTAAGTGTATAAAGGCTCAAATATTTTAATAAACAAAGGCCCACTCACAATGGCAATAGGGTAATTAAGCTAACTCTTGTCATTGGCTTATTTTAATCTAATTTAATCATACCAAATCACTTTTCAAATAAATATGCCATAAATTCACATAAATTCCAATGATCCTAAAACATCAATCAATTTCTGATTCGGCCGCCGATAAGGCCTTCAATTTGCAGTTTAAACATAAAAACTAAACAGATAATTAAACAGTCAAACAGATAAAATGCACTTCAAACAGATACAGGCAATCAATTCCGTTTTAGATTTCAGTCAGTCAGTTCAGTAATTCAGTCAGTTCAATTACTTTCCATATTCGGTCTCAGTTTAGCAGTAAACAGTAATTAATTGGTAAACAGTGTGAGGGTTGTTACATAGTGCAGCCATCTTGTAAATTTCCTTGTATTTGCAAGGTATTTGATGATCTATAAGCACTTGTTCTTTTACCCATCTTGTTTTCATTCTATGCATAACGTCCTCTTCCTCTTTTACTACTTGTTGGGAATCATTTAAAGATAATGAAAACTATCAGTTTCAACTTACGATTGCTCGGCAGGAAATTAAAGAATTTATTTAATCTTTGGCATTAAATGAACGATCCATTTTTTCCCTCTCCAGTTGAAAGAATCACTCACTTTGTGCTTCCTTTAGCCCTTTAACCCAATAAAAAACACTTAGGCTCAACAAGGCTATTTATACGGTTTCAAGGATATCAAAGAATCGTAAAAATTTACCTTGCATTCTGGCTTGTTGAGCATGTAAGTTCCACCATAGGCGGCACTTAAACGAGCAAATGCCTATCAATAATGTTAGAAAAAGTTGAGAATAAATTATATAGCCCCTAAAAGGTTCTTGCAATTCCAATGACAACACACCTGAGGTAGTTCTCCAAGTCCATGCAGTGGATAAATATAAGGAGACTGTAGACACCCCATTTTTGACCGTCCTTGACACTTGGACGTCTCTGTTTGAACACTCGGTGATCATCCTTGTTTGTGTTCGTCTTGAGTTTCTGAAGGTCTCGGCCACGCCTTGCCTCAAGACCTCTCGACTCGACTGTTTTGTGTTTGGTTTTGCACTAAACACTTGTGTTTTACTTTTGAGGAGCAGGGAATGGCTTGTTGGCCATCCCCACACCTCACCGGCCATGGCTTGAGGCCACCGGCCATTGTTTTGTTGCCATCGGCCAAATGTTCGGCCGGCCGGCACTCTTTGTGGTCGGCCGACCATTGTTTTGGCTAATTTGTCATTTTTGGCTGGTCGACCACTGTGCATCTGCTTTTGGCAGATATTTTGTGCCAGCTGTGGTAGCTGGCACCCACTTTGCACCCCATCCATACACGTGTATGGAGGGATTTCACTCTTGCTTAGCTTGTTTTGTAAGCTTTGCAAGAGTGAATCTCTATAAAGGGAGGCCTTTTCCTCCCTCCTCAAGGGTTACAAAAAAGCTCCAGAGCTCTGAGATTAAGATTGTGTATCTATTCTATCTCTATATCTCCTTCTCCTTTCATTTTGTGTGTGTTTAAGGTGTTTTGTTCATAGTTTTGCACACAAACATCTAGTGTTACACTTTCCTTTGGCTACTGAGGTACTAAGGAGTAATTTTCAGAGTTCTTGAGTTGATCTAAGCTTGGAGAGGCTGCTGGAGCTCCATCATTGAAGAGGTCTACAAGGGTAAGAATCTTACCCCTTTATTCCCCATTCTCGCACTAGCTTTTAACCTATCTTGCATCTGTTTTTGAGCTTAGTGTATAACATATAAAAGTTTTGATTTTGTTAGTTTTAGAACTTTGTTTAAGGTTTCTTTGAGGTTTGGGGTTGTTTCCCCCTCCAAGGCCTTGTTTAAGGCCATCTATTTTGGTCATTGTTGTGGTCTTTGCAAGACTTCTCTACCACTAAAATCCAGAGGATTTTCAGTGGTGTGGAGGTAGTTTTGGTGTCCTAAATGGGAGAGGGTCATCCTCTCTTCATGTTGTCTTTGATGCTCACACAAATGGCTTGTGTTGTAGCTCGTATGCCTAGCTTGCTTTAGCTCCATTTCAATGCATATTAGGCTTCGTTTTGCCATGATATAGCACTGTTTTAAGTTGGTTTAGACACACCATGCTTGCCTTGCATACTTGTCTTGTAATGCCATTATTTGCCTTAACATGTACTTAGCATTTAGACTACTATGCTTACTTGTTTTGGCCAAGCTTTGTGAAGCTTTTATGCATGTTTTAGTATGCTTAAGGTCTGTTTGTGGTTGTTTTGGCCATCCATGACATGCTTGTATAGCCACCTTGCATTTTGGCTTGTTAGCCTTGAGTGTGTGAGTGTTGAGCATGCATTACTTGGCTTGTTTCAGTGGTTTGGCACCACTTATAACACCATTTCAGTCCTTGTGGTATACTTGTATGCTTGCATTTGATGCCCCTTTAATGCTTTAAAAGGCTTGTGTCTTATGCTCCATGTTTGGACCTTTGTGCATACCTTTAGACTTAGGCCATTTAGATGCCATCTAGATGTGCCTTTGACCTTGTTTTGGTTTGCCTTGGGGTGGTTTTGAGTCCCCATGGCCCTTTGGTCATTTGCTTCATATGTCACATGGCCATAGTTTAAGTCCTTGGGTTTGGTTGCATGCCTTGCTTGCATTGTTAGGTTGATTTGGCATCATCCCTCATGTATTTTCAGAGCTTGCTATGCTTGCCATTAGTCCATGTTTATCCTCTTTTAAGTGTGCTTAAAAGTTGCTATTTGATGCATAAGTGTTGGACTTTGTGTGCACGAATGTTTGTGTGTACATTGGCCTTGCATGTTGTCACATACTTGGCCCATAAACATCTTGTTACGTGCTTAAATGATAGTGTATTTGGAATGCATTCTTCTCTCTGTTTTGGTTGCTTAACATGTTACATGTTTTGCATGTTTGCATGTTGGCATTGCATTTCGCATGCTTGTCAGCTTGCACACTTGTTATATGTTTGCATGCTTGTTGGCATTCTCATGTTACATACTTAGCTCACATGCCTAGGTTGCATTGCATTGAGCATGCTGTAGACACCCCATTTTTGACCGCCCTCAAGACTTGGGCATTACTGATGGTTTGCTCGGTGTTGAGAGATGTGCAGGGCAAAGATTCAATTCCTTGGGCAAGGAGAGAGGCGAACCCTTCAAAACACTTTGTTTAGGGGTTTGGAGTTGAAGAAAAGAGGAGAGGAGGGGAGAAAATAGGTTGGAGAAGAAGTTCGCCATGAATCCGGGTAAAAGAAAGTCGAGCGGCCCTCGCTGAATCAGGCTTATTCAATTGCATACTTGGAGTTAAGCTATGAGGCCACTACCATTGGAAAGAAGACTTCCGGGGCTTCATTTTTGGTTCAAGAATCTCCTAGAGCCAAGTCAGGGTGGAGGAGATATGATTGATTGAAGCTGGGCATCATCCCGGTTGGATCGAGTCTGCGCGGCTTTACGGAAAAGGGCATAACTTTTTGCATAGGAGGAATTTGATGCAAGGTTTGCGCCATTGGAAAGCTAACTTCCGGGGCTTCGATTTGCATACCCACCGGCACTTTTTTGGCCTTGGAATCATCTGTCGGCACTCTATTTAGCCGGCCGGCAATATATAGTGCCGACTGGCACTTTATTTTGGCCGATGATCAAACCTTCTGGCCGACCTGAACCCCTTGCACCCCCCCTTGAACTCTTTTGACCCTTTGAAGCTTGTTTTGGAAGCTAAGCTTTGTCTATTTAAGAGAGGCCTTCCTCTCCATTGTGGTGGTTGGAGATTCTTAAGCAAAAAACCAGAGGATATACATATATTCTGATATAGATACATATATCCCACCTCCTTCTCTATATCTATCCTATCCAAGCTTCCAAACACCTTGGTTCTTGTATCATTTGCTCTACAACACCTAGCACAACACCTCCATCTTCCATTCCGGCATTTGGGAGGTCATTTGCAGAGGTTAGGAGCTCAGAAACTTGGACCAAGGGGTGCGGGTTTGTTGGTCTACAAGGGTAAGCATACTTTTCCCCAAAACTAGCATTTTCTTGGTTCATATCTAAGCCATAGTTGCATGTATTTTTGAGCTTCGATGTAAACTACAAAGAGGCTTGTTTTGAGCCCTTCTTCAACATTGAAGAAGGGCTCAACCTTGTTTGGGACCCCCATGTATGACTTGCTTCAATACCCCCTTGGGTCCTTATTTTGTTGCATGTTTCTTTAGCCTACCATGCTTCCATTTTTGGGCCTTCGACAGGCCTGAAAAGTGGCTTATTTTTCCCCCCTCTACATGTCTCATGAAGGGTATTTGGCTGTTTGATGATAGAATCTAGCACCTATCTCTTTACCCCCTTGTATGCCATGATTCTTGCATAGTATATTTGGCTGGCGTATAATCTGTTTTTGAGCATGTAATAAACTGTAAGTAGGCTTATTTTGAGCCCTTCTTCAACATTGAAGAAGGGCTCAACCCTTTTTGGGACCCCTATCTTGCACTTGTTTCATAATCTCTTCTATTTACCGTAATTTTGCATGCTTTGTTAGCCTATCTTGCTTCTATTTTTGTGGCTGGTCATAAACTGGAAATGTGCTTGTTTTGCCATGTATAAGGTCTGTCCTAGGTTGTTTGGGTCAATCTTGGCATGCTTTGTATAGCCCCTTTGCATTGTAGCTTGTATGCTTCAAGTAGGTGCATGTGTAGGATGCATTGCCTCCATGATTTCAAGGGTTTGGAACCCTCTTACATGCTATTTCAGACCCTCTAATCCATGCTCACATGTTCATTTTTGTCATCTCTTTCATGCTTTAAGGGTGTGTCCTTTTATGCATTCAAGGGTGCCTTGTGCATGCTTGTGTGTTTAGAGCTTTTAGGATGCCGTGAGTGTGAGTTTTGGGTGTATTTTCACATGCTGAAAACCTGTTTTTGGTTGCTCGAGTCTTGCCATGATTGGTCTTGTCAAGTGTGGTTCAAAGCCTCATTACCTTGCTTCAAGCACTCGGGCTATTTGCATGCTTTGTTTGGTCTTGTTTAGCTTGGTTTGGCACCATGTTTTGCATGATTTCAGAGCTTTTCATGTATGCTAATAGTCCATGTTTGTGCCTCTTAGATGTGTTTAAGAGTTGCTTAATTATGCTTAAGTGTTGGTGCCTTAACTTTATACATGTGTGCATGTGTGTTTGGCCCTCTTGACTTAGCATTTTGGCCACTGATTTTAGGACTATTTGAGTTGCCTAATTCATGTATAAGACCATCCTTCCATTGATTCGCATGCTTGTCTTGTACGCTTACTTGCATGATTGCATTATATTGCCATATTGCATACTAGTTGACATGTTTAGGACTTCATTGCATCGACATGCATGCTAAGCCTCTTGACCAAGTCATGATAGAGGTTTGAGCACCCTTGTTTGCTTGTTTGCATTGCATGCATTTGAAATCAAAGTTGCATTCTTGGTTCTTAGGGCCATCATGCATGGAAATGCGCGATTGGTGGTCCGGGAATCGAGGCACATGCCCCTTTGAGTCAATAACATGATAAGGGGTGTGTATAGTGCATAAATACCTTGAATCACATTGCCATGCATGTTGTTGTCCTCTGCTGCTGTGGGTTGCAGGTTCTGCAGGTGTTAAGTGCCGGCCGGCACTATTTAGTGCCGACCGGCAGTCAATTTCCAGCCGATAACTTCATCTAGTGCCGGTGGCCTCCTTCTTCAGCCGGTGGTGCTCTACCCCAGCCGGTGGTACTCCCCAGTGCCCTGAGAGGCACTCCTGGGACTTTGGCAATTTTCAGAGGAGGATGGCAGGGGAAACAGAGGCAATCCGTGCATGGCAGTGCGATTCCGAGCCAATTCCGAGCGCGCGCTGCATTTGAGCCCTCTTCCCGAGGCGTTTACTGCTTTAATTAACTTAGTTAATTTGTTAATTAATTTAGTTAATTTGTAATAATTAATTAGCTTGCGTAGTTAATTAATTTGTATTATTCTTTTGGTCCCTCCGAGCGAGGGCAAATTTGTAATAAGTGTGTGTGAGTGGGTGCATGTCTTCCAACCCCCATTTCTTTCTACCCTTTTATTTACCTGCTTATGATGGTAGATTAGGGCACATCTAAATTAGCATACCTTATGCAATGCATGCGTGCATTCATGCATTTGTTTACATACATCGGGCTCGGTACATCATACAAACTGCATCGTACTTTCAATTCTAAATTGAATACGTGATAGTTGTTGCATTTCATGTGCCATGCTTAGGATAGCCGAGCCTGTCTAGATTACATTCCGTATGCGATGCATTAGTCACTTAACATAAACTAGGTCATGCATGTTTTGCTAACTGGTTTCTTGTTTTGGCACGGAGTACGATGTAAGTTTTATGCTTTAGCATGTCGCATGCGTGTGAATGTTAACATGACAGTATGCCTGCCATGCGGCTAAGTGCTTATGTGATAAACTGCTTGAATGCCTGTGGGTGGAGGTTGGATTACTTGAGTTGGGAATACTCATTGAAACCCGTGTTTTAGCCTACTCGCGAGTAGCAATTTCAAACTGTTTTCCAAACAAGACGAATATGCAATGCTTATTTCCAAATTAGGCGATCTAGTCTATACTTGTTTGCTGTGCGCACAACATAGTAATTCTAGGCTAATAACCGGAATAAGAACGCATAAAGTTTTCAAAATTGGATATCACGGTTAGTAGAGGCCGATCTTCGGACCGCGGGCGAAAGGGGGTGCTCATAGCTGACCTTCCCCGATCGTACCCAAGCTCCCGAGCCAAGACCACTCTGGTGATGACGGACACGTGGCCTTCGGCACCGTGTCAGGGTTTCCTAAATTTCCCATTTTAAAAATATTTAGGTGGCGACTCTGTAATCTGGCAAAGCAGTCCATGTTTGGCACTACTTTTTGAAAATCTGTTTTCTCAAACGATTTGCCAGAGTTGGACTCTTTGGTTCAGATTTAGAACCGCAATAAACAAAAAGGGAGAGTCCGA
>CM069913.1:35347399-35483429 GCA_036172215.1 Camellia granthamiana
ACACACAGCCCTTACTCTACTGGGGATTAATCTGCATACAGCCCGTAACACAGCATTCAGTTCATTCTGCACACGGCGAATCCTGAACAAACAGCCCAATCTGACAAGACGGACTACGAAGGTGAAACCAATTGAAGTTGAAGCGCACTTAGATGCCCCAAATTTTCCCTTTTCTTCTTTTGCTTCACATAAATATGGAGAATGGCACAGCATTCTGAGCATAAACGATTTTAACTTTTGAAATTTGAAAAAGGGTTTTTACCTGGGGTATCAAGCCTACAACTAATCATAGTGGGAAAGACTCAAACAGAAGGTACACAACCTAAACACAACGAGACACGCTCGAAAAAGACTCAAAACAAAAGTTGAGGTAAACAAAACAAAAGACACGACACACGGACGTGTTACAAAAACAAGAGACCTCAAATCGCGAGGAGCCAGTTCCTCTGGGCATTATTTCCCACCCTGCTTGGCAGGCTGTGACCTGAGCTTGGAAGGCAACATCTAGCTGCATAGTCTCACTGGTCTGCTGGAGCTGACGAAGCATATCTTCCATGCTGACTAGGGATGTTGAGCTATCAGAACTGGCGAATACTCTCTTTCTAGAGTAGAAGTAGAAGACTGGGCCTAACTGGGCACAGGTGAAGTAAAAGGTGACTACTGAATTGGTGAATTCTACTTGATCCTCCTCCGTCTGGTAACCGGTGGGAGTGAAATAAACACTAGTTGTCCCTTGACAAGATCCCCGGATCTGCAAATCCTTCTCACAGGGGTCCTGTCACACCCCAAATTTTAATTACTTGAAAACATTACCAAGAGCCTGAAATTGAGGTCCATTTTTTTTTTAAACTAAAAATATCTATTATCCTTGAGTAATAGAAACATAATAGTACATGTTCTCTCCCTCATGATGAGTACAACAATAATAATAATACATTCCCACTTCCACTGTGGAGTTACAAATAAATAAATACAAACATTAATGTACAATGAGATTACACATAAGAGATACATGAACTTCCTAATCCTTCAACCAAACAATCCGAAATCTCTTCCTATGAAAAAAATGAAACAACAAGGGGAAAGCACAATTGCTTACTAGGATTCTCACAGTTCTAATACAATAACCATCCTATAGATAGAAATGATCATGCATGTAGGGTGATACCATATAGTGAAGTAATGTTTCGGTAATTTCAAAATATCATACGTAGAGTACCTTTTTCTCAAAGTTTATTTGAAACATTGTAAGGAAAACCTTCAATCATTAAAACTATCCCTTTTTATCAGAAAAACATAAAATTCTTTTTGAAAACAAATATATTTAAGGAACAACATCATTTTAATTTTATTAACCCATTCCACAATATTCCTCATTTAATTTCCATCTTAACATTCCTCTTTTTATTCCCATTCTCCCCTTTCTCTAGTTACATTTATTATAACGCCATAACCTCAAGTTCAAGTTCCCTTAACACTCCAAACATCCCACATATATGCTATTCTCATCAATCTATTCATATTTGCTGTAATTCCTTAATGTAAAAATCCAAATCTCTTTTATAGTCAATAATTGTTATCCTACAACCAACTCTTACTTATCTAACAACTACATCACATCCACACTTGCATTATCAACTATAATTCAACATATCACAACTACATCATATCCACTTGTGTGTTATCAATCATAATTCAACATATCACAAGGACAATAACCCTTTTTAAATCAATTTCTCAATTAATCACAAAACAATACTCTTAATTTTTTTCCCCCCTTATATATGCAAACAATCCGGTGAGTTCTTTATCACTAAACCCTCATCCAATTACCATTTCATTATCCATTCTTTTCAAATGATTCCCATATGCATTTCCATTCCATACTAGTTTACACATCAAATGGTAATTTCACAAGTTCATCACAAGTCACATATATCATCACTGAGCTCAACACACATCACAACACATTCCATCTTTTTCCAACTTGATACGGCAGGATAGCGGGCACCCAATTCATAGCACATTTCACATTTTACTAGCTATTATACGGCGGGAAGTGAACTCCCAAAAATCATTTCTCAAAAACCATGTCTTTTCTGAAAACCGTTTTCAACCTCTTAAAAGCCATCCCCCACATTTGCCAGCTATTATACGACAGGACGTGGGCACCCAAAACATTTTTGAAAACCATCCATTTTTCTACTTTTGTCGGCTACAATACGGCAGGATTGTGTGGACACCCAAAAATCATTTTTCCACTTTCGTTGGCTACAATACGACAGGACTATGTGGACACCCAAAAACACTTTTCCCACATTTCGTCCAGCGATAAGCCTAAACAGGGCATTTGGGCACCTTGAATTAAAACCACCCCCACATTTACCAGCTATTATACGAACGGTTGTGGGCTCCGAAAAACCATTTTTCAATTTTTTAAAACCATCCCCCACATTTACCGGTTATTATACGGACGATTGTGGGTACCAAAAAGCCATTTTTTAACTCCTTGCGAGGGTACCAACCACAACACAACCCAACACAACTCAACTCAACCCAACACAACTCAATTCCACACAACACAACTCAACCAACTCAACACAACATAACCCAATACCATTTACATAACACACAACAAGATTCAATACGACCATTTCAACACAAAGTTCATATCATCTATACCGTTAGTAATTTCTTTTCCCCCAAGTTTGGTTCACATTATAACATAATCTAAAACATCAACATTATGAGTTCAATCACAACTTTTACATACATTTCTCAAATTCTTTAAAATTTCAATTAAACTTATACATGTGTAATTTACCACCTCAATTTCATGATTCTACTATTAATTGAAGCAAAACCATTAACCATCTTCATGAGCCAAACTAGGGTTTTTAAGAGAAGTTAAAGCTTTTCACAAAAACACATTTTATTCCAACCCATTTATTACTTTTACACCCAAACTCATGACCCAAGATCATAACCCAACAAATAAACCCAACTCCCTTCAAGCCCTAACCCCCAATCTCGTGATTCATCACAATATGCATAAAAATATAAACTTTTGTGTTTATATAAAAAAAATACCACAAATCTATCCATAAACGAGGGTATTGAAAGAGAACTAGAGACCCCTACCTCTTGAAGCCAAGAGATGACGACCCAAACATCAATGTCGACAAAACCATGAACTCTTTAGACCAAAAGGATGCCCTTGACGAGATCTACACTTTTTCTCAAAGGACCATGGTGAAAAGATCACCCTAGGTGAGTAGATCTAGGGATCTTAGTGCCAAAAGCTTGAGTTCAGAAAGAAAGAAGAGAACTCACGGTTTGAGAGAGAGGAAAGGGAATAAAAAGTGAAATAAAATATGTTTGGAGCCTATTTATAGTAGCAAGGTAATAATAGAATAATAGCCCCAAAGTCAAATGAAATGAACAAGTCAAAACTCCCAAAAAGTAGGGCCCAAACCAGCCCAAAAATCTAAAGAAAAAAAAAAGCAGGGGTCGACCCTTTGGGCAGGGGGGTCGACCCTTTATGTAGAAAAGGAAATCTCGTACAAGCAAGGGGGTCGACCCTTAGACAGGAGGGGGTCGACCCTATTTTCTAGCAACTAACACAGAAATTCTGCAATATAAGAGGGTCGACCCTCCCCAGACTGGTGTCTACCCTATTTTCCAGCGACACCTCCAGAAACTTCGCCAACAGGTAAGGGTTGACCCTTAGGAAGGCTGGTGTCTACCGTATTTTCCAGCAACACTTCCAGAAACATGACAACATGCAAGGGTCGACCCTTAGGAAGGCTAGTGTCGACCCCAAGGCAAAATTTCTAAGTTTCCAAGGAATTTTTGACAAGAACAAACGTGAACGAACAAACCCAACGAGTTTAAATCGGATTGTACTCCTTCAAAACCAATAGACAAAAACTCCAAAGACTCCCAAGATAAAAATAAGGATATTAAACGCACTCTCTAAAGGATTAAATGATGTGGGCGTTACAGGTCCAGAGTGCTTGGGAGGTAACAAAATCATCCGGAGCAATGATGAAAAATTACCTTGCAAAAAGAAATAAAGAAAAAGCAAACAAAAATTAGAAACCGCATAGCACCTCGTCTTAGATACCAACAACACGTAGTTGCAATCATAAGCTGGAGAACTGCACTCAACATTGATTTCTGCTCTAAAACTGATGCCCAAACTTGCAACTGATACATACATTCCTATAGAGTTTCACTCTAAAAGCACATAACAGTTAAGTGAGAGCCAAAACACCCCTATGATGGGGTAGGGTTACCCTGTCCTAGTTTCGTCAGGAACTAGGGTTAGCTATTCCAAAGTGTTTCACACAATCCTGCATTCGGGTGAGCAACCTGTCCTAGTTTGGAATAGTCTCTACGGCTTCGATATGCAACTAGGATGATTGGTCAAAAAGGGTACCTTAGCAAGACCACCTAATATACCTCTCACACCAAACACTGAGAAGTGAAAGGAGGATCAAACGGTACAGTGGTAGTCCAGATCCAAGGGTCGTGTTCCCATCGTGCCAGAGCCCGTAACTGGCCAGACTTTTGGCAAGCTTTTCCAAGCAAGCCTCAGACAAATCGTTCAGGAATAGTAGAGGGCAAACACTGTGACTTAGGCGCACCGATGCAAATGCAACTGCAAAGAAACACATAAGTTTAGATAAAATAACATATCATGAGTTCGAGTCAAGTTCTCTAAATCCCCAGCAGAGTCGCCAGAAACTGTAGCTCGGCTTTTTCGCGCCCCCTTTCGGAAGCTCAAAAAGAAGCCCTACAATTTGGACTCCCCCGGTTCTGAATCTAATCTCACAAGTGCAATGTGAAACTAATAAGCACCAAAGAGTCCAAATCCGGCAAATTGTTTTTGAAAATTGATTTTGAATAAAAAAGTGCCAAAATTGGACTGCTTTGCCAGATACAGAGTTGCCACCTAAATATTTATTTTTGAAAAAATTTAGGAAACCCATGACTCGTGCCAAAGGCCACGTGTCTATCGTCACCAAAGTTGCCTCGGCTCGAGAACTTAGGGACGAGAGGGGAAGGTTATAGATTGAGCACCCCCGCTCGCCCGATCAAAGATCGGCCTCTACTAATCATGATATGCTTTTTTAGAAACATCATGTGCTCTTATTCCGGTTATTAAGCTAGCTTTACTATGTGATGCGCACAAGCAAGTATAGACTAGTTTGCTCAAGTTAGAACAATTCAACTCATGTTTGTTTGCGAAAATGGTTTGAATTTGCCACCTCAAGTGGGCTTAAAGGTTGCGGATTTGCCACTCAACAAAGAGGGCTTAAAACTTAAATTCGTTGAATCTTTCCAATTCAAATAACAAGCCTTCATCCACATGCATTCATGCAGTTTAGCATTTACGCACATAGCCTCATGGCAAGCATGCCAAACATGGCAACATTCACATTCATGCATATATGCTAAAGCATAAAAACTCACCTAGTACTGCAAGCTAAGAAAATATGAGTTGGAAAAATATGCATGATTCCTAACTATGTCAAATTTCTAATGCAACTCATAAAATGAATGCAATTTAATAGGCTCGGCTACTAAGCATGGCAGATGAAGCAATTTAAACAACATGCGATTAAACACGTGTTCAAAGAATTATTTGAAATTGCAATACAGTTTGAATGATGTGCCTAGCCTCGGTGCATGCAATACGAATGAATGGATGTAAGCATAAGGCATAAGGTATGCTAATTGAAATATGTCCCTAACCTAACCATCAAAAGCAGGTAAATAAAAAGGAGAAAGACGTGGGGTAGGAAGACATACACACATGCATGCACACTTATTACAACATTACGCCCTCGCGAAGGAGGGTCCGAATGAATAAAAGCTAACTAGCTAGCTAAACTAAGCTAATTAAGCTAATTATTACAAAACATGAATTAATTAACTAAACTAGTTTAACTAATTATTATAACACAAATTAATTAGCTACAACTAACTAATTAAATAATTACAACACAAACTAATTGAATTACAACATAGGCTAATTAAATTAAACTAATTAACGAGATAACTCGTCTCGAGATGTGAGGGAAGCCCATGCATGCTTGGTTTCCACCCGAAGAACATCCTCTATTTGCCCCCGAATGCTTCTGTTTGCATAATCCTTGCACTGTTTCCTTCTCCAGATCAACTCTGCCATGCTTCACAAGTATACTGCTCAAAATTCATTGGTGGCCGGCAGGCCACTGATGATACACCATTTTTTGCTGCAACAGAGAGCACACAGGGCAAAGAAAGGGTATTCTCATAGGTTGTTTGTACTGTGTATCACCCTTTATCATCAACACAAACTCAAAGGAGTAATATATTTGGCCCTCAAACCATCAATCAAGCAATTTCCATGCATGATGGCTAAGGGACCAATTTGTACAAGTTCAATGAATGCAAAACAAGACTCAAATGCCATCACCCTATCATGCATGATCAAGGGCAACAGAGACCTAGAAAAGTGGCACATTTCATCACTTTTGACTATGAAATATCCCATTTCCCTTGTGTTTAAATTAACGTCCGATTTGAACACATGCAATGCAACACAAAACAAAGAAATGCTTATCTTGCCACTTTTACTTGCTAATTTTGTTTACACATTTTAGTTACCAAATAGTTCTTTTATCAATTTGTCCTTCGGTGAATGTCCTCTAAAATTAAAGAAGTGTTAACCAAGGGATAATGTAAGGCAAGAGAGAGATCATGCCGTTGATAATGAACCCTCAAAGAGGATTAAACCATTAGGCATGACCTTAATCTCAAGCTTAAAAGATCCAAGCTTGAAACAACCTTCAAAAGCAAATGAAAGAGTGAAGCAAAGAGGGAGGTTGTAGAGTTTATAGTGTTAAAGTGGAGTGAAAAACAACAGCAAAAAATGCTATCAACTCAAAAAGGTATCTAAGACCCTCAACACCAACTTGTGAGGACTATTGCGTTACAACCATGCAAAACAAGACTCAAATGAACTAACCAGCCCAAAACAGAGCTAAAGCAAGCTATTTCAGAGCCTAAAACATGATGGACTTGAGCTAAGTTAAGCTAGAAAAACATGCTAACATGTAAAGCTAACTAAGCATGCAAACAAGACACAAGGAGGGGAGGCTAACCCCTCCAAATTTGGACTTCAAAATGAGTTTTTTGCCACTGAAAAACCTCTGAAATTCAATGGTTAAAAGGCCTAAAATTTGGTTTGAAAGTGGTGAACAAAGGTACAAAAGCTTTACAAACAAAGAAGTAAGAAGGGTGAACCACCCCCTAACTGAAAATGGCCTCAAACCACCACCTTTGGGCCACAAAAATAGAGTTTTTTATAGTTAAAAATCAGCCCAAAAATAGTTGAAAGAGATGGAAAAACAAGTATGCAAAACAAGTGTAAAAGGGGAATGTTATACCTCTTGATGCAAGCAACAATTTTAGGCACAAATTCAAGTCAAAAAACACCTTCTAAAGCTCCAAAAAAGCTTCAAACAACCTTAGCTTAAAGGTGATCAAGTTTGATTGAGGAAATGTATGCAAAAGTGTAGGATTTGTGAGCAAATGTATACAAAATTGCAAGAGAGAGAGAGAGAGAGAGAGAGAGAGAGAGAGAGAGAATTTTGCTCCAAAATTTTCTAACCCTCTACAATGGGGGAGAAGGTCCCATATTTATAGAAAAACAAGTTTTTGGCTGAGTATATTAGTCTATACACGTGCATGGTGATCAAGCCCATTATGCCAATAGCTGGAACAACTGTCAAGAAAATATCTGCAAAAATGCATCAATGGCCGGTAGGCCACTATTGTGTCCAACCGGCCACCAGTGATGGTTGGCAAGCCACTTGGGTGGCCGCTAGCCTCAATTGGTGGCCGCCAGCCACCAAGGGTTACAAGCTTGAAAATTTTGGTCCAAAACAGGGCATAGAATGGATGGGATTTGAAGGCTCAAAGACTAGGCATTCCACCGAGGACTTCGGGCACCAAAATGAGCACAAATAGTCACATTCATCGAGTGCACAAACGATGACGTCCAAGTCTTGAGGACGGTCAAAAATGGGGTGCCTACAATTGTCCTTCTTTGACAAAACTCGAAAGTCATGAAATGACGTGAGTGAATGTCTACAGTTGGCCCTCTGTATATATCAGTAGCATATAGAGAAAAGTGGGTGCCAGTGGTATTGGTCGACACCGGGTCAAAAATTAACGTCTACCCATCTTGTGCCGCATATGCCATTAGCCTGAAACTAGTGGATTTCATGCCTACAGCCCAGGTGATTCGAGCGTATGACAACACCAGCAGGGAGGTGATGGGCACAGTACAAATCAAAGTTCAAGTGGGTCCAGCTCAATAGGATATTGAGTTCCATGTCCTGGATGTGCCGGCCACTTTTAATTTATTGCTAGGAAGGCCATGGTTGCACCAAGTAAAAGTTGTCTCCTCTACCCTCTACCAAATGCTAAAATACCCCCATGGGAAAGGGGTGGTTATTGTGTTCGAGAATTCATCTATACATCCTCTACCAGACGTAACTACACCTGTACTGGAAATTGTTCATGGCGAGAAGAATATATTCCTCTCCGGATTTACCCTAGCTGAGGCCTGGACAGTGCAAACCATCTTGGCAGTTGATGAGGGCTTGCATGTTAGTGCTTAATCAATCTACTTCATGAACAAGCTTCAACATGTACCAAACATGGGTTTGGGAAGAAGTGGCAGGAAGGGCATCACAGCACTGGCCAATGTGCCACATAACTTGCATGGCTTTAGTCTTGGCTATACACTCACCAAAAATGATTGGGTTAGGAAAAGAAAAGAGATGGCCGACAGAGCCAGAGCTAAGCAGACCAGAAAGTGCTATGAGCTTGTGCATAGACTAATACGAGGAACTCGGAATGGTCATTTTGTTCGGGAGGATGAAGACTTCCCATTTTGCGATTTCCTCAAACCCTGGTTCAACTCTGAGAAGCAACGGGTTCCTAGTTTTGAAAATTTCTGACTTACAGCTACAAGACAATAATACAGAGGAAAGGGCAAAGCCAATTATTGCTGAAGTTGAGCAGAGCATAAAAAGTGACCCGGACAACAATGAACTCAAAGTAGAAGCAGCACATGGCATGTCTCATTTCGGATCCTCTGATCAACTCAGAGAGCTTGGGGGATAACCTGATCATTTCCATGATCGGGGACCAACCGGGTATGAACCCTTCTAGCAGCATTTTGGATGTATCTGATGCACCATCCCTTGTTTGGCAACTGGAGGAGGGTTACCTGTCTAGTAGTTCTGAGTCAGGTAGTGAGCCAGAATCTGATTCCACAGAGTCTGTGAAATCGGAATCAGATTTCGGTCCTTCTTAGTCTGGGTCCGGTATTCCTGGGAGTGATAACCCGGATGCCAAGGTCTTGTCTAGGTCATCCTTTTCTTTTCCTTTTGAGTCGGTTGTAACCGAATAGCAGGATTAGCTGGACTTTTTGAATGAGAATGCCACTATAGATTCTGAGTATTTCTCTGTACCGCTTGTTTATTGCATTGATAATGACTTTCAAAATTTTAATGAAAACGAAGAGAAAAGAATTCCTCTGGTTTTGAAAATTTTGATTAATCGAGAAGAGGAGAAGTTTGTAAAACCCCTTGCTGATGAAATCATTGCTTTTAATGTGGATATTGAGAAGGATCCGCGTCAGGTCCAGATCGGGTCTACGTTGTCTACGGAAGAGCGCGAGTGCTTAGTCGCTTTATTAAAAGATTTCAAAGATGTTTTTGCGTGGTCCTATGAAGACATGCCTGGAATTGATCCTTAGATTGTACAACATCGGATCCCTCTTGACCTCGAGGCCTGACCCATCAAATAGAAGTTACAGAGAATACATCTGGATTAGGCTTTGAAGATTAAGGAGGAGGTCACCAAGCAGATAGAAGCATGGTTCTTGCTAGTATCTGAGTATCCAACTTAGTTGGGCAACATCATCCAAGTGCCGAAGAAAGATGGTAGAATTTAGGTGTGTGTGGACTTCAGAGATCTGAATAGAGCCAGTCTGAAGGACGACTTTCCCTTACCACACATCAATGAGTTAGTGGACTTCACCATGGGTCATGCATTGCTCTCCTTCATGGATAATTTTTCTGGGTATAACCAGATTCTAATGGCATCCAAAGATAGAGAGAAAACTGCTCTCACTACGCTGTGGTGAACCTACTACTATCGGGTGATGCCATTTGGGGTGAAGAATGCCGGGGCTACATATTAAAGGGATGCAACCACTATTCTGCATGATATGATCCACAAAGAGGTCGAGGTGTATGTGGATGACATGATTGTCAAGTCTAAGGAAAGAGAGGGTCACTACACCACCTTAAAGAAATTCTTTCAACGAATCAAAGAATATAGACTGAGGTTGAATCCATAGAAATGTACTTTCAGTGTAATAGCAAGGAAAATGCTGGGTTTCTTGATCACACAGAGGGGCATTGAGGTAGATCTTTCCAAAATCAAGGCCATCCTAGAAATGCGACCACCAAGGACTGAAAAGGAGGTGCGAGGCTTTCTGGATAAAGTGCAATTCATAAGACGGTTTATTTCAAAATTAACCTTGACTTGTGAACCACTATTTGGTCTCCTGAAGAAAGGAAAGAAATTCCGATGGGATGATCGGTGCCAATTCTCTTTTGAGCAGATCAAGCAGTACCTTCAGAATCCACCTGTGTTGTCGCCGCCAAAGCCGGTGAAGCCTTTGATTTTGTATTTGTCAGTAACGAACACAACGATGGGATGCATGCTTGCTAAGAAATCTGAGGATAGGGTGGAGAAAGCCATCTATTATTTGAGCAAGAAAATGCTAGATTATGAGACTCGCTACACTCCGCTGGAAGAAGCTTGCTTAGCCTTGGTATGGGCTATCAGGAAGTTGAGGCACTACTTGTTAGCTCACTCTGTAATTCTGGTTTCGAGATTAGATCCCATCAAATATCTCTTTGAGAAACCAGCACTTACGGGTAGGCTAGCTCGTTGGCTGCTTCTTCTCTCCAAATTTGATCTGAAGTATGTTACTCACAAGTCGGTCAAGGGAAGAGCAGTAGCAGAGTTCCTGGCAGATCACCCAGTAGAAGGGGATGAAGCGGTAGAATACCTGTTCCCAGATGATGCTATTCTATAAGTCGAGGAAGAGATTTGGACAATGTACTTTGACGGCGTGTCTAATCAATACAATTATGGGATAGGTGTGTTGCTGATAGCACACGACAATTCCCATATACCCTTAGCCTTCAAACTTCGGTTCAAGGTATCCAATAACGAAGCAGAATACAAGACATGTATCACTGGTTTGGAAGCCGCCCTAGAACTAGGGGCAAAAAGATTGGACGTCATCGGGGGCTCGAACCTAGTTGTGTCTTAAACAAATGGAGACTGGAAGGTCAAGAAGAAAAGATGAAGATTTATCACCAAACCCTAGACGTTCTGATCCCTAGGTTTGAGAAGCTGACCTTCACACATCTACTAAGAGAGAACAACAGGTTCGTTGATCCCTTATCAACTCTATCTTCTATGATAGACATCCCATTTGGAGTCTGGATACGTCCGATCATCATTGAGTAGAGATATATGCCGGCCTATGAAACTATCGTAGCAATAGATGAAGCACAAAATAAAAACCCTTGGTTCTACGACATATGGAACTTCTTGGAAAATGAGGTTTATCCACCAGGGGAAAATGCCAAAGATAATTGGGCAATACGGCGGATGAATGTTCAATTTATCATCTGTGGAGGTAAACTGTACAAGAGAGGTCATCTGGGAATGCACAAGTTGTGTGTCGACGCAGAGGAATCAAAGTGCCTAATGGAGGCCATCCATGGAGGAGAATGAGGAGCAACATGAATAGAGTAATGTTAGCCCAGAAAATTCTCAAGTAGGGTTACTACTAGTCTACTACGAAGGAGAATTGTATCGGTTTTGTTCGGCGATGCCACAAATGCCAAATTCATGCTAATCGCATGAATATCCCGCCGTCGAAGCTATACAACATGACTTCATCATGGCCTTTCTCAGTCTGGGGAATCGATGTGATCAGCGCAGCCACACCGAAAGGGTCAAAGGGGCATGAATACATTCTGGTGGCAATTGATTACTTTACAAAATAGGTGAAAGCTCAGTCCTACGCAGTGTTAAAAGCAGCGCATGTGGCTAAGTTCATCCGAAACGGCATCATTTGTCGTTATGGAGTCCCAAACAAGATCATTTCAGATAATGGCTTCTATTTCAAGAAAGAAGTCATCGACTTGTTGAAGAAATATAACGTGACTTTTCATAAGTCATCTACATACGGGCCGCAAACCAACGGAGCTATTGAGGCTGCCAACAAGAACATCAAGCATATTTTGCAGAAGATGGTTAAGACCTACGGGGATTGGCCAGACAAATTACCATTCGCACTCTGGGGCTATAGAACTTCAATTAGAACATCTACAGGGGCGACTTCCTACTCTCTTGTTTATGGGATGGAAATTGTTCTACCAATCAAAATAGAAGTCCCGTCACTGCGAGTTATGGCTGAGTGTCAAACAGCAGAAGCGGACTGGCAACAGAGCAGGTTCAAAGAATTGATGTTGTTTGATGAGAGAAGGCTGAAAGCATTGTAGCATGTTCAGCGTTATCAACGCAGGATTGCCAGGGCTTTTAACAAGAATGTTAAGTCCCAGAATCTCAAAGAAGAAGATTTGGTGCTGAAAGACAACCGAGCTCCTATCCATGACCCTAGGGACAAGTTTAGACCCAATTGGACTAGTCCTTACATCATCAAAACTATCTGATTGGGTGGAGCTGTTATTCTCATGGACTTGGATGGCCTAGGATTTTCCCAACCAATCAACATGGACAAGTTGAATAAATACTATCCTTGAGAGGCTCGCTAGGTCGAAAACCCGAAAGGGCGACCTAGGCAAAAGTTAGAGCATGAAAAAAATTGGAAATAAAGAAAAACTGAGCTCGCAAGGTTGAAAACCCTAAAGGGCGGCCTTGGCAAAAGTTAGAGCACAAAATGATAGAATAAATACTCGAGTGAACCTGAACCGAACTACGTAAGGCCTAATTCCCATCTTCGGGATACGTAGGGAACTTCAAACTGAAGTTCGACCGTAAACACCTCCAATTCAACTATCCTGTCCATGTGTTTGATTAGGTCATCTTTGTCTATTCTTTATTTGAAAGTTCGATTGTGATCCTTGCTCTGAAAGAAGAGCTGGTTACAATACTGAGCAGTAATATTCAGTCAAGGGGCAATTTGTGATCTTCAGATTCGGATTTGTACATCTCGAGGATAGATTCTGAGCGTGTCAAGTGGTGATCCTTATCAAAAATGGTTTTGAAAAGTTTTGATAAAAGTTGATTTTTGCTCAAATTTTACCTTTTACAACTTAGACCATTTTTGGACCAAAAGGAAAATTTTCAGTGCTCACAACTTTAATTTGATTAATTTCAATACAAAGTTCTCCAACTCTCGATACAAATCAAAGTTGCTTTTATTACATTCATAAAACTTCAAAAGTGAAGATCGAAGCAATAAACTAGGGGCATAGATGAGTCAGGTGCTCCAACGTCCCCCGCTTGTGCTTGTGGAAGCTTCTAATGCTAAAGTGGTCCCAGTTTGTGCCTCATCTTCAAGCCAAGTCAAGCACTCGCGAGAAAGGGCGCAGCTGAAATTAGGGGCAGGAGCCAAAAGCTTTCTTGTCCTCCAAGCAGTGAGGTACCTAGCCAAATGTGAACCTCGGATGGGAAATGAAACCGGGTACTCTACCCCCTCCTCTGGGCAAGTCTGATCATGTCCAAATTGAGGCTTGAACAAAACAAAAAGTAGAATACACAGTGTGTCAGGCCAATCAGTTGAATGCCAGGTTGCCGAGTCATTCTGTAGCTCATTTCGGTCAGATTAAGCCAGGGACAACGCCAAGCAATGTCAGCAGCAGACCTGTTGCACATCCAGTGGCACCACCATCCTTCATTCAGGAAATCCACTAGCTGTTGGTAGAAAAAGTATGCTCGGGCTGGGTATGCAGGGCAAGAGTCCACTACCTTTAGCTTGTCCATTAGCCACACCTGGGGAAGGATGAAAGAAAAGAGAGATTAAAGAATAGAGAGATGTACGTTGAGAGAAAAGTGAGAAAAGGGCTTTGAGAGAAAAACAGAGCATGAATGCCGAGTGATGTGAGAAGCACATATTATAAAGGATGGGAAACATTACCTGAAGAAGTAGTGGACTTCCTGCGAATTTGGTGATCTCTCATCGATGGAAGGTGTCTAAGCTTATCAAAGTCTCGACCAACACCAAGCCAATGCAACTCTTGCCCTCTTTTAGGCCTTACGCCACTTCAATTAGCCGAATGCTAGACCGGCCAAAACTAGGGGCAAGAAGGAAATGTGCTAGCATACACAAACAAAGGGCGTATTGCCGAAAATCTTGCCAAAGAAGATTACCTCGGTCGCCGACCGCAGAAAATCGACGAATCAAGCTGGGAATGACCAGCTCTCCGTTGTGGACAAAGGATCAAGCATTGTGTAGAGTGAGCCCACACATCTGTCCCAAATCTTGGATGTGGCGGGATTCCATTAGTGCTTGAAATTCTTCGATTGTCGGGCATATCTCTTATCCCCCAAAGCTAAAGACGTGGGTAATCAGGTTCCAACATCTAGCCGTGGCATAAAGAAATGGAAAACAAAGCAGAGAACGACTCAGTAGGAAAAGTGCATTTATCCTGAAACACCTTTTCCAAGCCATCTAAAGTTGCAATCCAAATCGAGAGTTTTTCGGCAAAAAATAGTACCATTTGTGAAGAATTGACAGCTAAAATGAAGAAACTATGAAGTTCAACCTTTTGTAGAAGATAAGGCAGTGAGTGGAAACCAGGTGTCAACAATTTGGAGGTCCTGCACATTGATGGCCGGCGGGTAGTCGGCAATTTGGATTGATGGCCGGCAAGAGACATTGATGGCCGGCAGGCCACCTCTCATGGCCGGCATGTGGCTACCAACCTTTTTTTGTGGCCGGCAGTCTCTCACTTTGACCTACTATCCACCTTTGTGCTGAACAATGCTGGAAGCATGTGTTTTGTTCTACTTTTAGTGTGTTTTAGAGTCTTGTTTTGAGTCCTTTTGGGCTTTAGCGTGTTGAGTTCTATTCGAATTGTTTTGCTTGTCGAGTTGTATTTGTGTTGTTTTTGTTTATCGAGTTGTTGTTGTTTTGTTTATCAAGTTATATATTGCTTTTTATTTTGATTGTTGGTCGGTTCATTACCCGATTAAGAACGTTGTGCTAATACAAGTGTTCAATTTTCATTATCAAATTCAATCTCATTTCCATGCTAAGTGGTGCTCATGATGCAAAATACAACACTTTTTCATAAAAAATTGGCTTTCATTCTGATCATGGTTATTTTTACAAAAGTGCAGTACAAGTTTTTAAAGAAAATAAAACCTGTCTAAAGCTGTACAATGTGCTAAAACTATAAATAAAAAGAAACTAAGTAAAAATACAAAAAATCTACGTTAGTCGCCTTAGGCTCGAGAAGCCCTCTTCGTCCTCTTCCTCGGAGGAGAGGACTCTGGGGCACTGTCTCCGTCAGCGCTGCTGTCTGAACTTGGACCGAAACCCAAGCCGGTGCCATCACCGTTCTCCGCCTTAGAGCTTGCCTCGGCATCACCTCTACTTTCGGAACCCGAGCCGGCGTCATCACCTTCACTCTCAGATGAATCTGAATGCTGACTCGCTGCCTCCTCAGAGTCGCTTATATCAGCATCATCATCACTCAGAATAGGCTCTGAAGGACCACTCTCGGCTTGGGTGCCCCTAGCTTTGCCTCGGCCGGGTGCCGAAGCCTGTCTCTTTTTCCTTCCTACTACTAGAGGAGGTACTACTAGTGCGGGCGGTGCAACTACCGCTGGTGCCATCGGTATGCGTGGAATCTGAAAAGGTAGTTGTCATATATCAGTTACAATATGCATATCAGATACAAGCATAGTATGTAGAATAAGTATATACAGAAGTCAGATACAGTGTGTGAATACAGTATGCTAGCGCAGTGTGTCAAATGTGGTCTATCGATGCAATGTATCAGTGCAGTTTGGGAAGTTTTCAATTGAAATGTCAGTGTCAGTGTCTCAGTGGAAATTTGATGCCTGGAATGTAAAACTGAAGAAATTGCCTGAATACCGTAGAGGCTCAGCAGCACCTCTCTCCTCTGTACCATCCCCATCAGCGAGGCTATCAGCTCGAAGGCACCTTCTGTGTACTCGATCGATGCCTGCAAATGTATTTAAATGATTAGTACCTACCATAGATATATCAAAAATGAAATATGGAGCGCAAGTGCTAAAGTGTGGTTCATACCAGAGTTGGGCCTCGGACCCCAACAAGCTCATGACCAGCTATTACGGGCTCAATTGGGACCAGGTAGGCATCCCTGTTGTGTGGCCAGCAAGTCAGCGTGGTAGCAAGCTCTGGCCAATCAGCCCTCTGCCTCGCTTGGGAAGCCCCTCTGCCACGGGCTCTACTCGCCCGGGTCATTCTGAGCCTCGTTCTCGCGGCGGGAGCTCTCGCTTCCTCAGCTCCACGAACACCGGTCAAGGGCAGCATCAAGTGTGTCTGGATGAAAGCTGCATAGTCGCCCTCTACTTGGAAGAAGTCGGCATCCAGGCCCACCATGAACTGGATGACCTCCTCAACAGATAAGCTGTCTGTGGATCACATAGGCTCTAGCGGAGCCATCGGAACGATCGAGTCAGGCAAGCCCATAATCTAGCGCACGAAGTGCTCGCCCAAGAACCAAGCCTGGCAAACTGGGTCCTCGAGTAGAATGTGGTAGCAAGAGGTGGCCCAGGCGCCGGCAAACTAGTCCCGGACCCCCACTGGCATTGTAGCCTACGATTGCCACATGATCTGCAAACAGAAGTTGTACAGATTATTAGTTGTTGTCAGTTGGTAAATGAACAGTTTCAAAGCAAAAATGACTGTGCTTTGGATTACCTTATGGGCGGCTACTGTGTCAAAGTAATGCCTGAAGAATGTGAAAGGCTCACGGGTCTTACAGCGAAGCCGACTGTCATATATCCGCGAATAGGGGACTGTTAATGGAAGTTCCTCTATAGGCTCTAGGGCGAGAGTCGAAAAGTATGTGTATACCCATAGCTGTAGGGAAAATGCAGTGGTATGTGATTAGTGTAGTATCGATTAGATGCAGAACGTGTAAAATAGAAAGCATAGTGTATGAACAGTGTTTGAGCAAATACATAAATGCGAAGCAGAAAGCATGTGTTCAAAATAGATGGAAAGCAGAAACTGTAAAGAAACTATAAGGTACTAGAAGGAAGTTGAGATGTATATCTCTCAGGCTCACCGGTAGCCTTCAATCAAGTCTCCTCGTAGATGAGAGGTAGAGCTTATGTATCCGTATAGCGTGGTGAGGTCAGCTCCGCCCCAGTTATAAAAATGAACCCGAGGAAGGGTCGCCAGGGCATTCAGCAAATGCAAGCCTACGGTGTTCCACCTGTTCGAAAAACAAGGTGGTACCGAAAATGAACATCAAGAAGCCCCTGGCGTACTGCTCGATCTCCTCTATCATTTCAGGCTCGGTCCCTCTGAATCGCTCAGCGAACCAAGTGTATCTAACCATCTCCGTCTAGTATATGAGTGGATATGCCCCCAGCAGCTCAAACCAGGCCGCCTCCTACTTCTCCATATCTGTATCAAGAAGGATCAGATCGCCCCCTACGTTTAAGCCGATGATCATGGAAAAGTCGTAAGGAGTCATTGTCATCTCCCCTATGGTGGAAAAGTGGAAGAAGTTCGTGGTATCCCACCACCTCTCTACGTGTGCTCCTAGGAGGGGACGGCTCGCGATGACCCGAGTCAAGCCAAAGCAGAAAAGGCCAAAGCCCACCTCATCAATGATGTCACGAATTCCAACTGGGAGCTCGTCATACTAGTCTCGAACGATCGTAGCACCGTAGCCTCTGAAGGTGCGAGACTCGCCCTGTGGCAAAGAACAAATGCAACAGATATAAGGCAGTGTATGAAATGCAACAGATATAAGGCAGTGTGTGAAATGCAGTCAGATATAAGGTAATGTATGAAATGCAACGGATATAAGGCAGTGTATGAAATGCAATCAGGTGAATCTGATAAAGGCAATGCAGGAAATGCAAGTAACTAAAGGCAGAAATGCATAAAAACAGAGTTCATACCTCAATGGCAATGGCCGACAAGTGAGAATCTAGCTCCCTCAGCAATAGGTCCTCTAGTGCGCCGCGAGCAAACTCGGTAAAATGTTTAATGCCTCCGAAAGTGGGTAATATGTGTTTCTGAGGATGATATCTCTCCATATCAAAAGGCCGTACCCTCAGCGGTAACGGCTCTGGCTAGGCCTCGGGCATAAACTCTGCCTCTAGGTCGGCCTCAAGGTCAGCTACCGGCTCCTCTACCTCAGGAATAAGTGGAACTACTGGGAAAATCTCTAGAGGGGCTCTGTCATGAGGAATCTCATCTGCCATCTGGAAAATGGGTGAAAAGTTAGTGAAAAGTGAAGGAAAATGAATTGGAAAAAGTTAACCCTAGGAGAGAGAAAATGGAGAAAAAAGTCAAAGCCAGGAAAAGTGCATGAAACTTGAGAGAAACGCGAGGGGAACAAGCCTAGAATCGAGGAAATGAGGAAAGAAGCACCAAAATCAAATTTCAATCGATTTAATGTGAAGGAAACAAAGAAGGTTTAGCGAATCAAATTTGTGTGGGGCGTTGGAAAACGCATAGAAAGTGCAAATCTCGAGAGAAGGAGTGTCTAGAGAGAGAGGGAGGAAGATTTCAGACAAGAGGAAGTGAGGAAATGAGCCCTAGTGGCTCATATTTAAAGACCCGAGTCGAAAAGTCCCATTTGCCCCCGTACTGCCATCGATGGCCGACAAGGCTCACTAGTGGCCAGCACCTGGCCAGCGGCCTTCCCTTGTGGCCGACAGGTGCCCGGTGGCTTTCCTTGGGGTCTTGATGATGTTTTGTGTCATTAGTTTTCAAGAATTGAAGGGATTGTTCACTGTTTGGTTCAGATTGTCTCTATGGAAGCTTAAAACTGTGTTTTCAGTGCGCGATGTTCGTCACTTGTCAACATGAATGAGGTATATCCTTTAAACATATTGTAACTTTTCCGAAAGGTGAATCGAAAGTTGCTACTAATTTTGTTTTTGTCAAATCATGCTTTGGTATCTTGCATAGAACATGCATTTCTTATTCGTTATTGCATGGAACATGCACTTCACTTTGTGGCATAGAATATGCATTTCATATGTTGTTATAAGATGTGCATCTCACTGGAATTGCATGCACGTCTTGCGTTCGCTCTTGAATCATGCATAGAATGTGCATTCGCTCTTGAATCATGCATGGAATCTGCATCCTCTTTTACACATAGAATATGCTCCCGTTATCAATCATGCATAGAATATGCTTCTCGATTGTATGTTTCTTGCATAGAACATGCCATTAACATTGTATCTCGATTGTTTGTCTTGCATAGAACATGCATTCATACTGTATCGCACTTGTTAAGTCTCTTTCCCACATATGCACGATATTGTATGTACGGTTCATTCAGAGGAGTTCCAGGTAAAATCATTCCTGCCCTTCGAATCGCGTCCTTCCACCCCTCCTCCTCTCACGTGAGATGTGTTAGAAACCCCCTTCGGTTAAAAACATTCGGGTGCATCCCAGTGTTTACACCACACCCTTCAGTTAAAAACATTCAGGTGCGTCCCGGTGTTCACACCACCCCTTCGGTTAAAAACATTAGGGTGCGTCCAGTGTTCACACCTCTCTTCAGTTAAAAACATTTAGGTGCGTCCTACTGTTCACACCACACCCTTCGATTAAAAACATTTGGGTGCATCCCGGTGTTCACACCACTCCTTTCAGTTAAAAACATTCGAGTGTGTCCCGGTGTTCACACCACCCCTTCGGTTAAAAACATTCGGGTGCGTCCCGGTGTTCACACCACCCCTTTCGGTTAAAAACATTCGGGTGCGTCCCGGTATTCACACCACCCCCTTCAGTTAAGAACATTCGGGTGCGTCCTGGTGTTCACACCACCCCTCTCGGTTAAAAACATTTGGATGCGCCTAGTGTTCACACCATCATTTTTCTCTTTCTGCGTGCAATGCGTTAGAATCTCAGTTGAGACCTCGGGTGTACCCGACGGTTACGTCGCCCTTCGCCTTTCCCGCCTTTCCCGCCTTTCCTGCGCGTCACGTAGTTAAGCCTGTGTAATTTTCTTATATCCTTTCTGCATGAAATATAGTTTGGCTCGTGTTTCTCACGCGTGGCGCGTAGTTTTCTTTTCATGATTGGAATTGCTATACCTTGTTTCAGTTATGTGGCATTTTCTTTGCATAGCATTTGCATTTAAATGTTTCATTGTACAGCCTCATTGCATGATCATAAGTTATGTTCTTGCATCATGCATATCATTTGCATTTTGCCCTAGAACTACGTTGGTTTGATTCCTTGCAAAGAGATACGTAGGCAGCCTGCGGGTGCAACCATTTATTTCTATTTTGATTGTTTATCCAAATGGGTCGTCTCTAGGCTTTAACATTCACTTACGTCATTTCATGACTCCGAGTTCTGTCAAAGAGGGGCAACTGTAGGCAGCCTGTGGGCACAACCATTTATTTCTATTTTGATTGTTTGTCCAAATGGGTCGTCTCTGGGCTTTGACATTCACTCACGTCATTTCATGACTCCGAGTTCTATCAAAGAGGAGCAACTGTAGACACCCCATCTTTGACGGCCCTTCAAGACTTGGATGTTCTTGCAGGTACATCCGATGATAAGTCTGTTTGCTCGCCAAGCGCTCGAAGTCCTCAGCAGAACACCACAACTTTGAGTCTTTCAAACCCTGTATCCATTTTGTCTCATTTTTTGACCATGCCTTGGTCTTTCCATCTTTCAATCTCTGGTGGCCTGTCGGCCATCCCTAGAGACTGTCGGCCATCATTTCTTGTCTATTGGCCATTGATGTGCCTTGCCGGCCATCACAGATGATCGGCCGGCCACCAGTGTTTTCTGCAGACATTTTATGCCAGCTGTGCCAGCTGTTTGCACAGATGCTTGCATCTATCCACACGTGGAGGGCTAGATATCCTTGTATAGATTTCATGTTTTCTATATATATGGACCCCCTCTCTCATGTTTTGAGGTTAGAAAATTTTAGACTCAAAAATTTCCTCTCTCTACAAATTACACTTTTGCCTACTTACACTACACTCTTGCCTATACTTCCTTAACAAAACTCGATCACCTTTGAGCTGAGGTTCCTTGGGGTCTTCTTAGAGCTTCTGAAGTTGGTTTTGGCTTGACTTGTTGCCTAGAATCACTCTTCTCTTCAAGAGGTATAATATTTGCTTTATTAGCTTATTTTGCATACTTGTTTTCCTATCTTTTTCTCCCTATTTTAAAGTTGTTTTTGGGTTATAAAAACTCTGTTAAAGTGGGCTGAAATTTTTCATTTGAAGCCATTTTAAGGTAAGGGGTGATTCACCCTTTTTTGTACCTTGTTTGTAAGGCTTTCCCACTTGTGTTTCCCACTTTCAAACTATCTGTTTTCAAGCTTTTAACCACTAAATTTTAGAGCTTTTTTAGTGGTGAAAATCATGTTTTGAAGTCCAAATTTAAAGGGGTTAACCTCCTCTCCTTGTGTCTTGTTTGCTAGCCTAGTCGGTGCCATGCTTTAGCTTATTTTGCTAGCTTGTTATAGCTTAATTCCAGCATGTTTCAGCCTTTGATTTAGGTTGTTTTAACTTTGTTTTGGATTGGTTATTGCATTTGAGTCTTGTATTGCATAGTTGTAGTGTAATAGTCCTCACAAGCTTGGTGTTTTAGGCCTTTAGACACCACTTGTTTGAGTTGATTGCATGTTTTTTGTGCTTTCCACACTTAATTTTAGCACTAATCATCTCTGCAACTTCCCTTATTTCTTGGCTTTTAATTTTGCTTTGAAAGTGGTTTCAAGTCACTTGTTTGCCTAAGTGTGAAATTAAGGTTTCATACTTAATGGTTTAATTCCATAGGGGGTTCATTACCAACGGTATGATACTTCTTTTATACCCAAAGCAACTTGTGTTTTGAGCTTTCTTTCCATTAGAGCACTTTAATTCACCTTTGGACTTAATTGGATTAAAGAATGGTTGGTAAGTTAAAAAAGAGTAATTAAAACTTGGGATTAAAAGTAAACAAGATAATAACTTGTGTGTTGTGTGTTCAATCGGACGTTAATTGAACACAAGGAAAATTGGGACATTTCATACTCAAAGTGATGAAATGTGTCAAGTTTCCTAGGTCTCCATTGCCCTTGATCATGTATGATAGGGTGATGGTTCTTGTGTGTCTCATTTTACATTTATTGAACTTGCACATCTTGAGTCACAAGCCATCATGCAATGAAATTGCTTGAGTTGGTGGTTTGTGGCTTAAGTTCACAACTCCTTGGATTTGTTCATGAAAAGGAGGAATGAGTTATGCAAACAATCTGTGAGAATACCCTCTTTTTGCTCTGTTTGTTCTTTGTTGCAGCAAGTTGAACCAGTGCATTAGTGGCCGGCAAATGGCCGGCAGAGCACCATTGATGGCCTGCAGGCCACTTCCATGGCCGACATGTGGCCGACAGTCTTTACTAGTGGCCGGTTGGCCACTGATGCAAACCTCAGCAGAATGTTAGTAAGGTGGAGCAAAATGGTTCTTGAAGTGTTCAACTCTGCAAACAGAGGCTTTCAGGAGCGAAACGGATGTTTTTTCGGGTGATATCCAAGCATGTGCATCTTCCATTTCCCGAGGCAGGGTAGTGGCAGAGTTGTTAAATACTTTAATTACTTAGCTTATTTGCGTTTGTGTTATAATTTGATTCGCTTGCTAGTTAGTTAAATGAAAAGTGTTCTGATAATTAGCTAATTAGTTTAGCTAGTTATTCATTTGGTTTGTAATAATTAGCTTCATTAGCTTAGCTCTAATTAGTTGCTAGTTAGTTTTGCTTTATTCATTCGTACTCTCCTTCGTGAGAGCAAAATGTAATAATGTGTATGTCTTCCAACCCCACATCTTTCTCCTTTTTATTTAATTGCTTTTGATGGTTAGATTAGGGTCATATTTCAATTAGCATACCTTATGTTTGCATCCATTCATCTTGTCTTACATGCACCAAGGCTCAGCGCATCATTCAAACTGCATTGTTGTTTCAATTACTTCATTGAATATGTGTTTAACCACATGTCATTTAATTGAATCACATTCCATATTAGTAGCCGAGCTTATTAATTGCATTATTGCATGTATGGCATTAGAAATCTTTTTATAGTTAGGAATCATGCATATTTTTCTAACTCTTTTGTTTTATCTTAGCTTGGAGTACCAAGTGAGTTTTTAATGCTTTAGCATACTTGCATGAGTGTGAGTGATTGCCATGACTAGCATGCTTTCTATGAGGCCAAATGCTTACTTGATAAACTACTTGAATGCATGTGGATAAAGACTTGTTGTTTGAATTGGAATGATTTAACGAATGTACATTTTAAGCCCACTATGTCTAGTGGCAAATTCACTGCTTTAAGCCCACTTTGTTGAGTGGCAAATTCACAAACTTTAAGCCCATTTGAGGTGGCAAATTCAAACCCTTTTCACAAAACAAACATGAAATTGAATTGTTCCAACTTGAGCAAACTAGTCTATATTTGCTTGTGCGCATCATATAGTAAAGCTAGCCTAATAACAGGAACAAGAGCACATAATATACATAAAAATCATATCATGATTAGTAGAGGCCGATCTTTGATCGGGCGAGCGGGGGCAACTTTGGTGACCTTCCCCTCTCGTACCTAAGTTCCCGAATCAAGGCAACTTTGGTGATGACAGATACATGGCCTTTGGCACGAGTCATGGGTTTCCTAAATTTCCCCAAAAAAAAATATTTTGGTGGCAACTCTGTATCTGGCAAAGCAGTCCAATTTTGGCATTTTTTATTTAAAAATTTATTTTTCAAAACGATTTGACGGATTTGGACTCTCTGGTGTATATCAATTTCGTGTTGCACTTGTGAGATTAGATTCAGAACCACGGAAGTCCGAACTGTATGGCTTTCTTTCAAACCTTCTGAAATGAGGCATGAAAAGGTTGAGCTACAATGGCGTCTATCTCCTAGGATACAATGATCTTTACACAGATTGTAGTAGTACTCCAAACAATCTGTACGGCGAGCAAAACTTGTGTTCTATACTCTCAGAATTTTCTCCTAAGAACTAGTATGAAGAATAATACACACAAAGAGCAAAACCGGGAAGAAAAGAATTTTTCTGGATGTGAAAATATGCTGGAACAATTCTGAATTTATAGGCAAGTGGTGACTGCTGGAACAGGTTCAAGTTTGAATTGAACAGGTGCAAAACAACCTGGACAGATACAGTTCAAATTTGAACAGGTATGAAACAGATTTGAATCTGTTTAGGAACAGATTGCTTCTAGAACTGTAGCGGTTTTAAATATGTTAGATAGTTTAATCTATTGGAAACTTTACACCGGAAAGGCATTATATGGACAGGAAAAAATTAAATTCAAATTTGGTGAAAAAATTTGAATTAATTTCGTTTAGAAAAAAATAATTTTCTCGCAATAATTTTTAGAAAAATTCAAAATAAATTTTGTCCAAAAAATTAATATTAGAACCGACTCGACCCATCACCCACACCCGCGCCTGGCACGACTTGGCTCTGCTGGCCGAACGGACGGATGGACAGCGGCAACGCGCGTGCGTGTGTGGTGGTTTGAACTAAAAGCCACTTTATCTATAACTCCTCCCTTCTACAAACTTGGGGTGCCCCTTGGGGCCCAACCCAAGTGTTGCCACCTAGAACTTACATATACATATAAGTTCTTTTAAGTTTCCAATGTAGGATAACCATTTCAAGGAAACCCACATTTTACTTCTTTAATTGTCCATTCCACGAACCCGAAAATGATGTCAACTTCCTATTTACTCATAAATGGTTTTGACAAACTGTCTTCACCGTGTGACTTGCCATACGGCAAGAAACACGTCACCTCTTTGAACCCACCCCAAAAGACTTGTGGGCCCTATCCAAATTTGGACTCAAAGTTAGCCCAAAATAAGCCTATAAAACCATAGTTTTCCAACAATTCCCTACATGAATAGAATTTTACGGAGAGAAAATACAACAACATGATCTAATTACAAAGAGTACAGAAATTAGAAATATTCTACAAAGGATAGGTAGCTTTTGGCTTTGAACCTTCCCTTGTGAGACATTATCAGATTTACTAACTAACCAATGAACATGCTGTCTTGAACTGTTCAGCCATTTGTGTAAACCAAGAAATAAAACTCACACAATATATCACTAGACACAGTTTAGTTCTCATAATTGCGTTCATTTTGGCCCTAAACAACCTGTTCTTTCATGAGTGCTATAGAGAATTGTAGCCCTTCACAAATCTCATAAAACCGGCCCAGTTCATACTCATATAAGTGATTCTTATGAAGAGTATCTTGCCATACTCCACTAGGTATTCCTAGATACAAGAATCATTAAAAGTATTACTTAACCTAAAACACTACAGATATCACTATTTCATCATAGAAATGGGTAGGAGTTTGACTCTCCAGTGATCCTTTTGAGTCATACACAACTCAGTTGTCCCTTTGAACCTAGATCTTGGGATCTCCAGTCAACTAGGTTGGGTTGCCGTTGTGGTAACTCTTATTTAATAGGCTTAAGTTCCATTCCCCTCGACGAATTCTCAACTAACTCTCTTGCTAACCCTTTGGTTAGTAGATCTGCTAAGTTGTCTTTAGACTTCAAATATTTAATGGAAATAATTTCATTTGAGAGTAGTTGTCTCACGGTGTTATGTCGATGACGAATGTGTCATGACTTACCGTTATACATACGACTTTGTGCTTTATCTATTGTTGATTGACTATCACAATATATGCATATACCAAGCACCGGTTTTGGCCACATTGGAATATCTTCAAGAAAATGATGAAACCATTTTGCTTCTTCCCCAGCTTTATCTAAAGCTATAAATTCTGATTCCATAGTACACCTAGCAATGCAAGTCTGTTTGGAAAATTTCCAAGATACAACTGCCCCACCAAGTGTAAAGACATACCCACTGATGGATTTTGAGTCTCTAGTATCCAATATCTAGTTTGCATCACAGTATCCTTCAAGTATTGTTGGATATCTAGTATAATTTAGCCCAATATTACGAGTAAATCGAAGATATCTTAGAACTCTTATAATTGCTTTCCAGTGTTCTACTCCTAAATTACTCATATATCTACTTAATTTACTTACTGCATAAGCTATATCCGAGCGAGTGCAGTTTATCAAGTACATTAAGCTTCCAATAATTTGGGCATACTCTAATTGAGAAATACTTTCCTGTACATTCTTAGAAAGGAACAAATTAACATCCACAGGTGTTCTAGCAAGGTGATCATCATCTTTGCTAAATTTGTCAAGTATTTGCTCAATGTAATGAGATTATGACAAAACATAGCCTTCTGATATTTTGGTAATTTTCATACCAAGTATTACATCAGCAATCCCCATGTCCTTCATGTCAAAAAGTTTATTCAACATTTTCTTGGTAGTTTTAATTATGTCATTATTATTACCTATGATGAGCATATCATCTACATAAAGGCATACAATAACATAACCTTTGTTTGTGTTTTTAATATAAACACATTTGCACATTCATTAATTTTAAATCCATTTGACATCATTGCCTTATCAAATTTCTTATGCCATTGCTTTAGCGCTTGTTTAAAACCATATAATAATTTAGCTAATTTACACACTTTCGTTTCTTTTACTGGAACAGAAAATCCTTCTGGTTGTTCCATGTAAATTTCTTCATCTAACTCACCATTTAAGAAAGCGATTTTAACATCTATTTGATGAATTTCTAGATTGTACAAAGATGCAATGGCAATTACCATTCTAATGGATGCTATTCTAGTAACTGGTAAGTATGTATCAAAGTAATCAATACCTTCTTTTTGTCTATATCCTTTGACCATAAGTCTTGCCTTGTATTTGTCAATTGATTCATCCGCTTTCATTTTTCTCTTGAAAATCCACTTGTACCCAAGAGGTTTATAACCTGGTGGTAAATCCACCAATTCCTAAGTGTGGTTTTGCAAGATAGATTCAACTTCGCTATTTACAGCTTATTTCCATAAAAGAGCCTCAGAACTGGACAGCGCTTCTTTAAAATTTAAAGGCTCATTTTCTAACAAAAAATTTGGAAAATATGGACCAAAAGATTTTGAGGTTCTAACACGTTTACTTCACCTAGGTTCATTTTCCTCATTTTGATCTATCTCTTGCTCTTGTTCTTGATCTTGTTCTTAATCATGACTAGTAATGGCATCATTACATCTTTTATTAATACTAGTCTCTTGTTAAGTCTTATTAGGAAACACATTTTCAAAGAAAGATGCATTTCGAGATTCAATAATAGTATTTACATGCATTTCAGAATGTTCTGACTTATGAATCAAAAACCGATATGCACTACTATTCTTGGCATAACCAATGAAAATGCAATCAATAGTTTTAAGAACTATCTTAGTCTTTTTAAGACCAGGAATAGCCACTTTAGCCAAACACCCTCACATTTTTAAGTATTTGTCGGATGGTACTCACCCATGCCATATTTCATAAGGTGTTTGATTCACTTTCTTTCGGGGTACTTTATTAAGTATATAATTAGCAGAAAGTATTGTTTCCCGCATAAGTTCTGAGGTAATCTAGAACCTATTAACAGGACATTCATCATTTCTTTTAAAGTCCTATTTTTGCTTTTAGCAATTTCATTTTGCTGAGGTGAGTAAGGAGCGGTGGTTTGATCAATTATTCCGTATTCTTTACAAAATTCACCAAAAGGTGATTCATATTCACCACCTCTATCACTTCCAAGTTTTTTTAACTTTCTTACCAAGTTGATTTTTAACTTCATTCTTAATTTTCACTTTCAAAAACTAGTCTAAACCCATTTTCACTCAACAAAGATCCGGAAACAAGACTCTTGCGAATGTCTGGTACATGCAACACATTGTTGAGAGTGAGTTTCTTTCCAGATGTCATCTTCGAAATAATCTTTCATTGTCCTTCAACTTTAGAAGTCGAGGAGTTTCCCAAAAAAAGTTGTTCACCGTTGTCCACTGCAGAATAAGATGTGAACATCTGTTTGTCGGCACAGATATGGCAAGTAACACCAGTGTCCACCCACCATTCTTTAGGATTTCCGACAAGGTTTACCTTAGAAACAACTACAGAAAGATTTATGTCATCTACACCATTGGAAATATGTTCCACTTCGGTCATATTGGCTTGAGCAAGCTTATTGCTTGATCTTCCTTTGCCTTTGCCTTTGCTATGGCAATCTTTGGCCTGATGTCCCTTTTTGTCACAGATGTAACATTTGCCATTAAACTTGTACTTCTTATTTTCCCCTCTTTTAGAGCCTTGTGCGAAACTTTTTCCAGAATACTTCTGTTTCTTTGCTTTTGGAGCATGTTCCACCACATTTGCCTTAGACTCAATTGGATGCTTACCAGCCCGTTTATCTGAATTGCAGTTGTCCTCCTTAATCCTTGAATGCACAATCAATTCTTCCAAAGTCATTTCTTTGCACTTGTGTTTGAGGTAGTTCTTAAATTTCTTCCAGCCTTGTGGTAATTTTTCAATTAAGGCAGCAACTTGGAAAGATTCACTGAGAGACATGCCTTATGCATGGATGTTAGGCAGAATAAGTTGGAGATCTTGAACTTGGCTGATCACAACCTTAGAATCAACCATCACAAAATTCAAGAATTTGCCAACCACAAATTTCTTTGAGCCAGCATCTTCTGTTTTGTACTTTTTCTCCAAAGACTCCCAAAGTTCCTTTGCTGTCTTTATAGGGCTGTAGACATTGTACAATATGTTATCAAGTCCGTTCAAGATGTAGTTCCAGAAAAGGAAATTAGCATGTTTCCATGCATCGACTGCAGCGACCACTTGTGGATCGGTTTCATCCTCGTTCAGAGTAGAAGCATTCTCACAGAGGAAATGTGCCAGGTTTAGAATAGTAAGATAGAACAACATTTTTTGTTGCCATCTACTAAAATCAGTTCCTAAGAACTTCTCTAGCTTTTCACCGTAATTGACTGGCACAATCACAACAGAAGAGGCGGTTAGAGCAATTGCAGCCACCATACCAGTATTTGTTTGAGCATTAGTTTCAATAGCCATGAATTCTAAATTATAAAACAAAATTATAATTAGAATTTTATACTACACAGAAAATTAAACCATAAACACAAAATTTAATTTTGTAAAAATAAAAGAAACAAGAATTGTACTTTTATTTCCAATTAATTTGAAAATAAAATATTTATTTAAATAAATTAATTCCACACAGAAAAATATTTCTGTAACACTTCAAAAATTAAAATACTAAAAATAGAATTTTAATTAATGAACACTCAGAAATTATTTCTGAAAACCAAAATTAATTTCTAACCAACTTCACAAAAAAATATTCTGAATTGTTAATGATTACCAATATATTACTACTAGTTGTCAAAGAAAATAAACAGTATATTACTACTATTTTTCAAATATTATATTACTACTATTTGCTTTTCCAACCAGAATATTATTTTGTATAAGCACAGAAAATAATTTCTAAAAGAAGAAGAAAGGAAGAAGAAGAAACAAATGAAAAATTCTGTATAAAGAGAATAATTCGAATCTGTCTTAAGATTGTTGGAACAATTTTCTGTGTAAAATTAAAAAAACTTGAAACAAATCAAACAAATAAAATAAATTACTTACATAATTTATTTACCGAAATGAATAAGTACAAAATAGATCAAGTCGAATATGTGACACTCTGTCCTTAAGACAGATTCGCCCCGTTTCAGTGCTTACGGATAAATGGTATCTATCTCCCATGATACAATGATCTTTACACAAATTGTAGTAGCACTCCAAACAATCTGTACGACGAACAAAACCTGTGTTCTATACTCTCAGAATTTTCTCCTAAGAACTAGTATGAAGAATAATGCACACAAAGAGCAAAACTGGGAAAAAAAGAATTTTTCTGGATGTGGAAATCTGCTAGAACAATTCTGAATTTATAGGCAAGTAGTGACTCTTGGAACAGGTTCAAGTTTGAATTGAGCAGGTACAAAACAACCTGGACAGATACAATTCAAATTTGAACAAGTATGAAATAGATTTGAATCTGTTTGGGAATGGATTGAAACTATCCGGAACTGCAGCAGTTTTAAATCTGTTTAGATAGTTTAATATGTTGGAAACTTTGGACCAGAAAGGCACTGTATGGATAGAAAAAAAAATAGATTCAAATTTGGTGAAAAAATTTGAATTAATTTTGCTCAGAAAAAATAATTTTCCTGCAAGAATTTTTGGAAAAATTCAAAACAAAATTTTGTCCAAAAAATTAATATTAGAACCGACCCGACCCACCACTCACACCCGTGCTCGGCACGACTCAGCTCGGCTCGGCTGGCCGGTCAGACGGCGGTGGCGTGTGCATTTGGTGGTTTGAACCAAAGGCCACTTTGTCCATAACTCCTCCCTTCTACAAATTTGGGGTACCCCTTGGGGCCCAACCCAAATGTTGCCACCTAGAACTTATATATACACATAAGTTGTCCTAAGTTTCCAATGCGGGATAACTATTTCAAAGAAACCCACATTTTACTTCTTTAATTGTCCATTCCACGAACCGAAAAATGACATCAACTTCTCATTCACTCATAAATGGTTTTGAGAAACCGTCTTCACTGTGTGACTTGCCATGCGGCAAGGAACACATCACCTCTTGTCCAACCCTAAAAGACGTGTGGGCCCCACCCAAATTTGGGCTCAAAGTTGGCCCAAAATAAGTCTATAAAACCATATTTTTCCAACATATCAAACTTTGGGTCTTTGTACAAGCTGTGCAGATCACCGGCCTTATTTTCATCGACTTGGTAGTTGCTAGTTCTACTGTTAATGAATCCATCAAACCATGGATTTCGACTTGGTTCAGAATAATCATTGTATTGGACTTTAATAAGCTTTAAGGGAATTTGGGATTTCAGCTTCTTTGCGGCCTTTTTCAATTCACCAAGTTCTTGTGTATCACTCCCTCCTTCTCTTGTTTTAAGCTCCTCAAATTTCTCACAGGCCTGGTTGATTTGCACATTCATATGATTTATGTACTTTTGAACCTCTACCATGGCTTCTTTCATGAAAATAAGATCTCGACCAATCATGTTAGTGAGTGCAGGATCTCTACCTTGGTAGTCGCCATTGTTTGTGGTGGTAATGGTGGTAGTAGTAGCTTTGTGGTGGTCGTTGTCAAGTGGATTTGGTTGAGAGATACCACTGTCCATGGCTTTGAAAGGAATGACTACAAAAACAGGGTCGTGTTGGAGTCTTGGCTAGAGTTAATAGAGAGAGAGAGAAAGAGTGAGTGAACACGTTTTTTCTTTGATGATCTGGTTTGGGTTTAAAAAAAAATGGATCATGTGAGAGGGAGACACGAAAACTAGGATGGATCTAGTGGTGCAACTGCCCTCCAAAAATTTAAAATAATTAGAAATTATAAAAATTTGTATTTGCAAACATATTTTTGCATTCTGATAGTCATAAATCTGAATCCATCCCTGCACGAAAGGTTGCGACACCATCAGAGAAAGATCATCAGATTCCCCAAGCCGTGAGATAATGAGAGTCGAAGACGAGAATGTGAGAGTAGTGTTGCAATTTGGGCTGGTTCAACTCAAGCAACCTGAACTCAACCCAAACTTGTTTAGGGCTTGAACAAGATATTTTTATGTGGGAAAATTACCTACAAGTCCTGTTTGAAAAGTGTGCATTCTATTTAATCCCAAAACTTTTTACATAGACTCAAAAGTCCTAGAGCCATTTATCTTCTCCTCTCTTCCCTACACCTTACTTCTTCTCTTTATCTCTCTTTCTCTGATATCAACGGCGACGACGCCGACAACCACACCCACGCCCACGCCCACGCCCACGCCCATGCCCACGCCTTCATTCTTTTCTTTCTCTTTCCACTCTTCAATCACCAGCGACCACCATTGATTGGGGTTCATGGGCAACCACCGAGCACTAACTCCTTGCTTCATGCTTGTCAACGGTGAAAGAGATGAGTTTCGAGGAAGAAGATAAGTAGATCTACTTAAATCTAATATAGATCTACATCAGATCTGAGTAGATGTACATTAGATTTGGTTAAATCTAAAACAAAAAATAGTTGTTGGAGTACAAGTATTTCTCTATATTTGTCTCATTCCTTCGATCTCTCAGTTTTAATACTTTGTTTGTACTACACATTTCTATTTTCTTATTATAATGGAGAAAATTTTCAAATTCTGAACAACTTGTTTTCAAGTTTTAGTTACATGTGGTGAAAACTGTAAAATTTTACAGTTTTAGTTTTTTTTTTAGTGTTGAAATGAATCATTCTTTAGAACTGTAAAATTTTACAGTTTCATAAGTTTCTTTAAAATTGTAAATTTTGCAGTTTCATAACATATTTTTCAGTTTGATTAATAAGAATAAATACTTAATAGAATCATACTTTGAAACTGTAACATTTTACAGTTTCAAAACTTACTTTTCAGTTTGATCAATATTGAAAATTATTTGCTTAAACCTTACAAAAATTGAAAATAACATATGTTTTTTTTCATTGTTGCTGTTTGTTGTTCTTAGGTTTTTTTTTTTTTTTTCTTCTTTCAGTTTATCAATATTTAGCACATTTTGCTATGTTTTTTCATTTTAATTTCTCAATTTATTCTCTTTTTTTTTTTTTTTTTTATGACAATATTCTAGACATTTCGATGAGTCTCCATCATTATTATTGACGTCCAGCAAACATTCTAGACATTCTGACTACTTCCCGTGACGTTCAACACATTCCGATGAAACTCCGGCAAATTTCCGGTGATATTCCGGCGACTTCCGGTGATGTTAAACATTCTGGCGAGTCTATGATGACTATATGACGAAAATCTAGTGATAATGAGCGTTTTTAAATTATTTTTTTTATTAAAAAAAAAAAACATAGGATTTTTTGGTAACAATTAAAAATATATATGACTAATTGGTGTAAATGTTTTGTTTTGGGACTAAATGGATTTTGAACTTTGTGTATAGGACTTACAAGTAAGTTCCCCTTTTTCAATTCGGTACGGACTTTGGCGAAAATTCAGAAACCTAAATTAAATTTGGACAGATTTAGACAAAGACGTCAGACAATCCGAACAATCTTAAACCCAAATTATACATATATAAAAATTATTAGCTATTACATGATATTAAAATAATTTAAATCATTAAATCATATTGAATATATATTATATATACAAATAATACAAAATCTTACTTTCTTTTATTCTTACTCATAAATTGTAAATATTATTATAGCGACGTCTTTCTTACATTAAATAAATTATTTATTTTAATATTATTAATGATTTTCTATTAAAAAAAATATAAATAGAGTCAAATTTTAATAATTTAATAATGTAACTGAAAAAATTATTATTCATTTATAATTTGAGTAACTCGGTCAATTCAGACAATTCGGATTTAATTCGGATCGGACTTAGACAAATAACCTTAGATTACAATTTAAATCTAGACAAATTTCAATCCAATTTGAGTTGAGTTTGGATAGTCTCCTAATCTGATCAAATCCACCAGAATTGCATCCTAGGTGAGACACGAAGTGAGAGAGGGAGAGAGAAATTAAAGGAAACAAAAATTCAACACGGACCGCACGTTTTGAATGGCTTGTGGTATGATGAATCAATAAAAAACTATCTACACACGTATATATCTCAGGAAAATAATAAATTGTTATTGAATAGTGACACAATATGATTTCAATCATTGTAATATTTTATTTTTTTTCAATGAAAGCGTTAGAGAGAGACGAAGCGTAAAAGTGAGAGGAAATTAACTTAAAGCTACGTAATAATGCCAAATTACCAACACCCTCGAGATTTGATTAAAATATAAGTTTTTTTTTAAGATTTAAAAAATTAGAAATTATCTTTTGAGATCTATATTTACATAATAAATAAGAAGTAATTTGTTATGTAAATATAAACTTCAGGATAATTTGTTATGTGAATATAAACTTCAAGAGGCGGGATATAATTTCCCAAATTTAATCTCGAAGGATGTTTGTAATTTGCCCCCACAATAAATAGGAAAATTCTATAGTGTGCCTTTATTTGAGGTGCATACGATATGTGTTTATTTTAAATTGGTATAAATTTATTTGAAAATTTTATAATATCATCCACAAATTATGTAATCTCACTATAAATTGATGTAATAAAAAATTTTACAACCAAATCACAAGATTTTGAACATTTCATTACACTAATTTATGATAAAATTACACATTTTGTAATTAATTAAAATTAGGATAAACTATCAATAGGTCTTAACAGTTGAACTTAATTCTCATCAAATTCTATTGAAAATAAGTCCTAATAAAAGGTCGCTAAAAATAATTCGTGATGATTTTTTGCAGGTTGTTAAAAATTGACAATTAGTGTCTTTTTTTTTTTGGTCACGGTTTTTATAAATTGTCATTAAAACTTACAATTACTGATTTTTTTTATGACAATTTTCAAATTGTCACTGAAAGTTGAAATTTAGTGTTTTTTTTTTTTGTAATGATTTTTTTAAACTGTCACTAAAACTTATGATTAGTGACATTTTTTGTGACCAAATTTTCAAACTGTTGCTGAAAATTAACAATTAGTGACTTTTTTTAATATTATTTGATGAAAAACATAATTAATTTTCATAGAACCTATTGAACAATAAATTCACTTATTAAGATCTACATATAAATCTCCCTTAAAATTATACTAATTTGTAAGAGTGCATATAATTAATGGTGCACACCATGGACTTTTTCCAATAAATAACAGAGCTGATTCAGAGCTTTAAAAAACAGAGCACTAACTAGCTCTAATGAGCTGAAAATTCAACCAAAAAAAAAAAAAAAAAAGACTCAACCATCACATCAATGGAGGGGCCAGCTCATTAGAGCTCCTCCTAGTGCTCCATTTTTAGTGCTCTCAAGCATTTTTGAATAAATAATATGAAACCCCGGAAGACATAGGCCTACAGGCCTGCACCATGGTTGTCGAAATCATGTGGTTTTGGTATACCAAAATTCTTCGATTTTTTTTTGTTTTTTTTTATCAGAGGAAATTTCCATTAAGGGATAGCCAAACGGCACTTACAAGTCCAACCACCAAGAGGAAATACTAAACAAAGTAAAAATACTATAATAAGCGCAAAGGTGAAAACTATGAAAACTATTCAGACGCACATCAGTGCTCGTGCTCATATTGCAAAGCAGAGCCAATCAAATCTGCGTTAGAGCATGTCTGAAAAAATCATAGATAACAACCACATAGAGTGTAGGCTCCAATCAAGCAGCAAAAGACTCCAAAAAACAAACAAAGCAAAAACAAGATCAAGCTTGACCTCAAACCCAAACAAGGCCAGATCTGTGGAGGTGGTCCAGATCCAAGTAGATCCAAGCAGATCTGGTGGTGTGATGCTGAAAGTGCCTCCGACGTAAGGCGGCGGATGGGGAAGCAAGGTAGATCTAGCTTTGACGGGAGGGGGAGAGGGAAGCCCAACAAAAACATCCACCAAGAGGGAAAGAAAACCTCCCATATAGGGAGAGAAGTGGGAAGACAAGCTCCCATAACTTATTTACAATAAGCAAAAAAAAAAAAAAAAAAAACCAGGAGAAGGAGGAAGAGGTGGCTGGCTGCTGATGGCCTCTCCCTCTCCCTAAACGGCGCTCTTCCGACAGAACCCTAGACGAGTTTAGAGAGAGAGGCTCGAGAGAGAGAGAGAGAGAGAGAGAGAGAGAGAGAGAGGCTCTCATTTGAGATTGATTATTTTAGTAATTTTTTATTAAAAGATGTGTAAAAAAATACTAAGAGTAATGTGACAACTTATAGTAACTTTTTAATTAAAATATTTAGTTTCCAAACAAGCTCTTAATAAATCTAAAAGTTGAAGCTAAGTTCTTTGGCAAAACACTCCAAAATTTTTATTGTTAAAATTGTATTTGGTTAGAGAATTTGGCAAAACAAAATAGGAAGGAAAAAAAGAATACAATCTCACTTTTTTGTTTGATTATAATAGAAAACACAAACAAAAGAACGTGAGGGGAAAATATAATCTCATTTTTTGTCTTTACAGTTTAGTTTATATATATATATTTTTTTCAATTCCTAACTCAATTAAATATAGTTTGCAATTATCTAATCAATTTATTATTATTATTATTATTATCTCATCAAATCTTTTAACCAAACAGAGTTTAAAGGGGTGTTTGGAAAATATGTTAGAGATTAAAATAGTCAATAAAAATAAAATAAATTAATAAGGTAAAATGTCACATTTAAATTAAATTATTTTACTTTTTTTGATAATTATTAAATTAACTATAAAAATATGTAACTAACTTCTCAAATATAATTTTTTAATCAAGTTAAAATAATTAAAAAATTAAAAAATTAAGGAAGGCCATTGGGAAATGATGAAACAGTGGTGATAGATCCCACTAAAAATGGACCACTAAGCCAGCTCTAATGAGCTGGCAGTCCAGAAAATTTTAAAAAAAAAAAAAAAAAACAAAGAGCAAAACATCAAATCAATTAGGGGCACAGTATTTTTAGAGCTATTAGAGCTCCTTGTTTTAGTGGTCTCAAACAATTTTCATGATGAAACGTGGGGAACAGATACGGCCTAGAGGCCGGGACCAGGGTTTGTTGAAAGGGTAAACTACCAATAGGTCATATTTTGGAGATTTATTACCCAATAGGTCCTACTTTGGAGACTTAATACCCATTAAGTCTTATTTGATAAATTTATTAAGTGATAAAGATAAATTTATCAGTCTTTTTTTTTATGAATAAATTTATAATGATAAATTTATCAGTCTTTTTGTTTTTACGAATAAATTTTTAGTGATAAATTTATCACTCTCTTATTTTTATAGTATTAAATTTATTAATTAGGACCTGTACGTAAATAAGTCTAGTGAATAGAACTAATTGATAAGCCCCCCTTGTTGAAACCGCGTGGACCAGGGTTGTTCAAATTTCAATAAATCTAAAAGTTGATGAGGGGTTGTTTAGGAGGTTCTATATAAATATATTTTTTAATTAAAAAATTAAAAAAAATTAGTAGGTTAAGGATAATTTTTTAATTTTTTATGAAAATATATGTAATAAAATATTATAGTAAAATCAAAAGATCATTCTACTCTTGTTGACTTTTTAACTTTTTGATAGTTGAATTAAATGGCAGAATAATAATTTTAACCTCTAAGCTTTCCTATAAGCTTTCTAAAATAATATGAACTTTTGCTTTTTTTTTAATAATTTTTTGATTTTTTAACTTTTGTATGTTATCTCAAACAAACACTTAAATCTAAAAGTTGAAGCCAGTTGCGCAAACAATCCAAAATCTTTAATCTTAGGGCAATTTTAAAATGTGCAAGCGTATATATTTGTGTAAATTTTTATAAATATATATAAATTATTTTATAAAAAATATATAAATTTTTACAAATATACGTAAGTTAATTTATAAAAATTTGAGAAATCACAATTTACATATATTTAAAAAAAATTTATACGATTTTATGAAATAACTTACGTATATTTGTTAAAACTTATATAAATACATATATTACACATCTGGCACACCCAAACACTTCCCTTAATATTAACTCAACAAATCATTTTCTGCCAAATTCATTTTCCTTTAGACTCGAGAGACAAATTTATTTTCTACCATCACTAATCATATAAAATACAGAGGGAATTTTAACAATGTGTCTCCTTAACGAGTTGCATATCGTGATTCGTATGTATTTTATTACGATAAATATAACATGACTAGGGATTTTGATTTTTATACTTTCAATTGATTTAATTTTAATCTTTAATTTTGGATTTTTTTGTCAATTTTGCATTAGTATTTTTTAAGAAAAATTATTACAAAATTGATTGAAATTAACTTAATTGAGCAAACTTATAATTTTGCCTTTAAAATCATGACACATGTCACTTATGTGGGTATTTTTATTTTAAAAATGCTAACAATTATATTTAATTGGGCTAAATTGAGATAAATTCATAAATTTAGTATCAAAATCGAGTCAATTAAAATTACAATGACCAAAAATAACACAAGGATCAAAATACAATAACTACCAATATGTTATAATTTTATAACCAAATTGATTATTAACATTTTTTATCATAAATTGTGTGTAATATTACATTATATTTGTAGTATAATCATAAGAGAAATGATATAAAAGTTCACTTTTTGAATCCATTTCTAAGACTCTGTGATGTGTAAAATAAATGATTAACTGATGATTAGAATAAGACATGAGAGAAAGAGTGATGTGTCATAAATAATTTATTAACAAAAATGATTGAGGCCTCAAATTTTTTGGCTCAAATTTGGCTCGAATTTGCTTTCTTTTTTTTTTTTTTTTTTTTTTTTTTTTGCTGGGTTGATACTTTGCTTGTTATTATTATTATTATTTTTATTTTTTATTTTTTTGCAATGCATTAGCCCAGAAAAAAAAAAAAAAAAAAAAAAAAAAAAAAAAAAAAAATTGCATTTGAGGCAAATTCGAGCCAAATTTTCGAGGCCTCAATCAGTCCTCATTTATTAATTGATTGTTACAAGGAAAATGTTTGGTAGCTCAAAATTGTGTGGCTCAAATGGCTCAAAATTGTCAAAACGACATCGTTTTACACTCATTTACATTCAAAACGACGTCGTTTTGAGTGATTTGAGTCATTTGAGCCACAACTAACATTATTGTTGTTACAATGAGTTTAAAAATGAGTTTCACTTTGGGCTAGAGTTACACTACTCTAGTCACAATGATTCATATATTTTATTTTAGGTGGGCACATCGCAAATTTGTTATTCATAATTTTTATTACAAAGTGACATAATGCACATTGCAAATATTTCTAACTTTCATTACAAAATAAAATACACTACTATAAATAAAGGTATTAGAGCATCAGCAGTGGAGATGTTAATGCCTCCACTAGTGTCAAATGATAAGAATTTGGCTAGCCAAATTCAATTTTGCTCAATGGGGGTGTTTGAGAAGAAGATTTTTTAGCTTTTTAGGTTAAAATAACATTAAAAAATAAAATAAGTTAAAATAGTCAATTTGGGGAGAGAGCTAGATTTTTTTGTAATTAACTGTGATGTTTGTGAGAGAAAAAGTGAAATGATTATTGGCTTGATATGATATTTTATCTTATTAACTATTTTAATCTATTTTGTCTTTTTACAAATTTTAGCCCAAAAAACAAAAAAATAAAAAATAAAATAATAACTTTGCCGAACAAGGCCTAAATTGTTCACTAACAGTAGCAGTGGGTGTATGATTATTGTACTTATTAATTATTTTACACATACTAACCCACATCTTAACACACTTTTTTGAACAGGCTATTTTAATAAATTTTTTAATTTTTTACGAAAGATATATAAAAAAATAAAGAAAGTATTGTGACAATTTATAATTACTTTTTAACTTTTTGATTAAAACTGAAAATTGCCAAACGATACCTCAATGAACTAACACACCTTAACACACAAAAATGGTCAACTTTCTATAACTTTTTGTCATATAACACACTTTAACAAATATTTTTGACTAGTCCATTGTAAATGTTCACAGGGTTTCCAAAATGGAAAGGTCTATGGTGTGCACCGTCTTAGGAGTGCATACCATACGTAGCATATTATATATTGACGTGAATTTATCACAAAATTTGTAACATTTAACTATAAAATGTGTAATCTTGCTACAAATTAGTGTAAAAAAATATCTAAAATTTTGTGATTCATGTTACAAAAGTTTGTGACTTGGTTACGACCTTTTTTGTTATACCAATTTGTAGTGATATTACGCATTTTATGGTTGATGTTATGAAATTTTGTGGTAAAATTATGCCAATTTTTAGTAGGGTGCATATAGTATGCATCCCTGTTGCATGCCCGAGTGGTATTCGAGCATAGTAAACAGTTCGAACCCTCGATTTTTTTGATCTAGTCTCACAAGTGCAATGTAAAACATAGATGAGAGTCCAGATCTAACAATTTTTATAGAAAATTCATTTTATTGCAAAACCTTTGTCGGAAAATGGACTGTATCACCAAATCTCAGAATCGCCACATAATCTTTTGGAAAAACTAGAAACCAGTGACTAGTGATAGACCACTGTTCGTCATAACCAAAGATATCTTGGTTCGGAATCTTATGTATGAGGAGGGAAGGACATTCCATATTATGAGTTTTATAGATAATATATGTTCATATTCCGATTATTTAATAAACCTAAAAATTACTATGTGAAGCAAACATGTATATACTATATCGTTCATTTTGGAATAGTTTGATTTCATGAATTTCGAAAGAATTTTGAGATATGTGCAACTTGTAATGAAAATGAGCCCATATGCATAAGAAATCAACACTATTCCAAATCGAGCGACACAACCTCCATCCATTAGCATTCATAGAGATATATCATTTAAGCATGTAATCGCATGGTAGGATACTAAACATAATAAGAAAATCATATACAGACGGGATGCTAAAACATAAACATTCACCTAGTATTTATTGGTGTCTCGTGGAAGATTGCAAAACAAAGTTAGAGAAATACGTATGATCCTAAATGCAAGATTCTAATACAATACATACACAAGAATGCAACTAAAACTTCGGCCACTAATACGTGACATGTAAATCATCTCAAGGTATAAGGTAGCACACAAAATCACATAAAAATTAATTAAACCCACATACGCAAATAAGCTGAATCTTGATGCATGAAATATAGATGCAAAGCAAGGGTACGATGAAAAAGAAAATATGATGCTATTTATAGATATGAAAAGCAAGTAAATGAAAGGAATAGAAAGAAGTGGGAGTGGAGAATTATTACAACATTGAATAATTACAATACTTAATAAAATATGTGGGATTGAGAATTACAACAAATAACTGTCTAACTCAAGCATAAGTAGAATCTAATAAATCAAATATAGTAATAATAATAATATAATAATAAATATATACATATATTTGAGAGAAGTGTGTGTAGTGGTTTCACGCACCACTGCACAAAAAACATATATTATTATATTATTATTAAAATAAAGAAATTATATCAGGTGACTCACCCATTCATCTCTAACAATTAAATCTCATATTTAAAACAGTAAAGAAAATGTAAGAAAATAAATGAGAAAATTACAAAAATTCACCTTTGGGAGAAATGATGAATTTTCTAATTTATCATATTTTCTTCTTTACACTCTCATGGTTATGGAGTATACTTTGGAATCTCAATAAGAAATTTCAAGTTTTAGCTTTAATGGAGTTGTGGAAGGTATATATTTGTGGATAGAAGGGCTCTTTGAAAGTTTTTAGTTTTGAAAATCAATTCACCTCCCTTAAGATTTTTGAAGACAAAAATCTTCCCTTTTGAAACCAAAACTCTCCACAAATATATAAGGCCTTGAAAACAAATTTCTATTCAAACAAAATTTTCTCTTCTCAAGTCTTTTTGAAACTAAAATTTTCTTTATCAAAATTCTCTTCTTTTTTCCTTTTGAAACAAAATTTTCTTTTCCAAAATTTTCTCTTCTCTTCTTTTCTTTTCTCTAAACAACAAAATTGGGGGGGAGGGGGGGGGGAATATTTATAGAATTTAGAAATCCCGTAAAACACAGGCTAGCCATGTGGTATGGGAGCGAATTTTTCCAAAACTGTTAAATTTTCTGGACAAGCTTTCTCCGTGAGGATGCTCCTATTTTGAAATAGGATGAAACCGACCAGCAAGTGGTTGCTGCAGTCGATACTTGGAAACATGCTGATTTCCTTTGCCAGAACTACATCTTGAACGAACTTGACAACACATTATACAACGTCTACAGTCCTATCAAGACAGCAAAGGAATGTTGGGAGTCTTTGGAGAAAAAGTACAAAACGGAAGATGTCGACTCGAAGAAATTTATGGTTGGCAAATCCTGGACTTTGTAATGGTTGATTCTAAGACTGTGATTAGCCAAGTTCAAGATCTCCAACTCATTTTGCATGACATTTACGCATAAGGCATGTCTCTCAGTGAATCCTTCCAAGTTGCAGCCTTAATTGAGAAATTACCACAAGGCTGGAAAGAATTCAAGAACTACCCCAAACACAAGCGCAAAGAAATGCCTTTAGAAGAATTGATTGTGCGTTTGAGGATTGAGGAGGACAACCGCAATTCAGAGAAACGAGCTGGTAAGCATCCTATGGAGTGTAAGGCAAATGTGGTGGAACATGCTCCAAAAGCAAAGAAACAGAAGTTTTCTAGAGAAAGTTCATCACAAAGCTCTAAAGGAGGGGAAATTAAAAAGTATAAGTTTAATGGCAAGTGTTACATCTGTGACAAAGAGGGACATTGGGCCAAAGATTGTTGTAGCAAAGGCAAAAGCAAAAGAAGAATAAGCAAGAAGCCTGCTCAAGCCCATATGACCGAAGTGGACAATATTTCCAATGGTGTCGATGACATCAATCTTTCTACAGTTGTTTCCAAGGCAAATCTTATCAGAAATCCTAAAGAATGGTTGGTGGACACTGGTACTACTCACCACATTTGTGCTGACAAAAAGATGTTCACATCTTATTCTTCATTGGACAATAGTGAATAACTTTTTATGGGTAACTCCTCAACTTCCAAAGTTGAAGGACAATGGAAAATTGTTTTGAAGATGATATCTGGAAAGGAACTCACTCTCAATAATTTGCTGCATGTACTGGACATTCGCAAGAATCTTGTTTCCGGATCTTTGTTGAGTAAGAATGGGTTTAAACTAGTGTTTGAGAGTGATAAATTTGTACTTACTAAGAATGGGATGTATGTAGGAAAATGTTACATGTCTGATGGCCTTTTCAAGATGAATGTAATGACCGTTGTACCCTCAGTAATTAATAAAAATACATCTTCTTTTTACTTGCTTGAATCTTCAAATTTATGCCAAGGTAGACTAGGACATGTTAATTATGGATCTATACGTAGATTAATTAATATGAAATGTTTACCTAAATTTGACATTGATTCAAATCATGAATATGAAATTTGCGTTGAGACAAAATTATCCAAAACTCCTTTTTATTCAATTGAAAGAAGTACGGAACCACTTGAATTAATTCATAGTGACATTTGTGATTTTAAATCAATTCAAACTAGAGGTGGGAAAAAATATTTTATCACTTTCATAGATGACTATACTAAATATAGTTATATTTATTTAATTCGAATCAATGATGAATTTTTGGAAACTTTCATGCAATATAAGAATGAAGTTGAAAATCAACTTGGTAAGAAAATCAAACAACTAAGAAGTGATAGAGGTGGTGAATATGAATCACCTTTTGGTGAGTTTTGTAAAGAACATGGAATAATTTATCAAACCACCGCTCCTTACTCACCACAGCTGAAATTGCTGAAAGGAAAAATAGGACTTTAAAAGAAATGATAAATGCCATCTTAATAAGTTCTGAAATACCGCAAAAATTGTGGAGGAAAGCAATACTTTCTGCTAATTATATACTTAATAAAGTACCCCGAAAGAAAGTGGATCAAACACTTTATGAATTGTGGGCATAGGAGAGTACCATCCTACAAATACTTAAAAGTGTGGAGGTGTTTGGCTAAAGTGGCTATTCCTAGTCCTAAAAAGACTAAGATAAGTCCTAAAACAGTTGATTGCATTTTCATTGGTTATGCCAAGAATAGTAGTGCATATCAGTTTTTGATTCATAAATCAGAACATTCCGAAATGCATGTAAATACTATTATTGAATCTTGGAATGCATCTTTCTTTGAACATGTATTTTCTAAATAAGACTGGACAAGAGACTAGTAACAATAAAAGATCTCATGATGCTATTACTAGTCAGGATCAAGAACATGATCAAGAACAAGAGCAAGAGTTAGATCAAAATGAGGAAGAGGAACTTAGGCGTAGTAAACGTACTACAACCTTAAAATCTTTTGGTCTAGATTTTCTAAAATTTTTGTTAGAAAGGAGCCTTTAACTTTTAAATAGGCTATGTCCAGTCCTGAGGCTCTCTTATGGAAAGAAGCTATCAATAGTGAAGTTAAATCCATATTGCAAAATCACACTTGGGAATTGGTGGATTTGCCACAAGGTTGTAAACCTCTTGGGTACAAGTGGATTTTCAAAAGAAAAATGAAAGCAGATGGATCAATTGACAAATACAAGGCAAGACTTGTGGGCAAAGGTTTTAGATAAAAAGAAGGTTTAGATTACTTTGATACATACTCACTAGTTACTAGAATAACATCCATTAGAATGCTAATTGCTATTGCGTCTTTGTACAATCTAGAAATTCATCAAATGAATGTGAAAACCGCTTTCTTAAATGGTGAGTTAGATGAAGAAATTTACATGGAACAGCCAGAAGGTTTTTCTGTTCCAGGAAAAGAAAAGAAAGTGTATAAATTGGTTAAATCATTATATGGTTTAAAACAGGCGCCAAAGCAATGGCATGAGAAATTTGACAAAGCAATGATGTCAAATGGATTTAAAATTAATGAGTGTGACAAATGTGTTTATATTAAAAACACAGACAAAGGTTGTGTTATAGTATGTCTTTATGTGGATGATATGCTCATCATAGGTAGTAAAACTACCAAGAAAATATTGAATAAACATTTTGACATGAAAGACATGGGCATTGCTGATGTAATTCTTGGTATGAAAATTACCAAAACATCAGAAGGATATGCTTTGTCATAATCTCATTACATTGAGAAAATACTTGACAAATTTAGCAAAGATGATGATCATCTTGCTAGAACACCTGTAGATGTTAATTTGTTTTTATCTAAGAATGTACAGGAAAGTATTTTTCAATTAAAGTATGCCCAAATTATTGGAAGCTTAATGTACTTGATGAACTGCACTCACCCGGATATTACTTATGCAGTAAGTAAATTAAGTAGATATAGGAGTAATCCAGGAATAGAACACTGGAAAACAATTATAAGGGTTTTAAGATATCTCCGATTTACTCGTAATATTGGGTTGAATTATACTAGATATCCAGCAGTACTTGAAGGTTACTGTGATGCAAACTGGATATCAGATATTAGAGACTCAAAGTTCACTAATGGGTATGTCTCTTACTCTTGGTGGTGCGACTGTATCTTGGAAATCTTCCAAACAGACTTGCATAGCTAGGCCTACTATGGAATCAGAATTCATAGCTTTAGATAAAGCTGGAGAAGAAGCAGAATGGCTTCATCACTTCCTTGAAGATATTCCAATATGGCCAAAATCGGTGCCTGCTATATGCATACATTGTGATAGTCAATCAGCAATAGGTAGAGCACAAAGTCATATGTATAACGGTAAGTCCCGACACATTCGTCGTCGACATAACACTGTGAGACAACTACTCTCTAATGAAACTATTTCCATTAAATATGTGAAGTATAAAAACAACATAGCGGATCCACTAACCAAAGGGTTAGTAAGAGAGCTAGTTGAAAATTCATCGAGGGGAATGTGAATTAAGCCTATTAAATAAGAGTTACCATAACGGCAACATAACCTAATTGACTGGAGATCCCAAGATCTAGGTTCAAATGGACAACCGAGTTGTGTATAACTCAGAAGGATCACTAGGGAGTCAAACTCCTACCAATTTCTATGGTGAAATAGTGATGTCTACAGCGTTTTAGGTTAAGTAATACTTTTAATGATTCTTATATCTAGGTAAACCTAGTGGAGTATGATGGGATACTCTTCATAAGAATCACCTATGTAAGTGTGAACTGGGCCGGTTCTATGAGATTTCTAAAGGGTTACAATTCTCTAGAGCACTCATGAAAGACCAAGTTATTTAGGGCCAAAATGAACACAATAGTGAGAACTAAACTGTGTCTAGAGATATACTGTGTGAGTTCTATTGTCTTGGTTTACACAAACGGCTGAATAGCTCAAGACATCATGTTCACTGGTTAGCTAGTAAATCCGATAGTGTCTCATAAGGGAAGGTTCAAAGCCAAAAGCTATCTATCCTTTGCAAAATATTTCCAATTTCTATACTCTCTGTAATTAGATCATGTTATTGCATTTTCTCTCTGTCAAATTTCATTCATGTGGCGGATTGTTGGAAAATTGGTTTTATAAAAGCTTATTTTGGGCCAACTTTGAGCCCAAAATTGAGAGGGCCCCAAACGTCTTTTGGGATGGGTCCAAAAAGGTGACATGTTCCTTACCACATGGCAAGTTACACGGTGAAGACGGTTCGTCAAAACCATTTATGAGTTAATGGGAAGTTGACGCCGTTTTCGGGTTCGTGGAATAGGAAATTTAAAGAAATAAATATGGGTTTCTTGAAATGGGTTGTCCCACATTGAAACTTTAATAGAGCTTTTGTGGGTATATAATCTCTAGAGTACAATACTTGGGTTGGGCTCCAAGGGGCATCCCAAGTTTATAGATGGAAGGAGTTATGGACAAATGAAACGCTCGCCCAAACCACCACACGTGCGTGTGTACCGCCGTTGCCGTTCAGCCGGCCGAGCTAAGCCGTGCCGGGCCCGGGTGTGGGTTGTGGGTCGGGTCGGTTCTAATATTTATTTTTTTGAACAAAATTCTTTTGAATTTTTTCAAAAATTATTGTAGGGATTTAATTCCAAATTTGAATTTGAATTCAAAATTTTGTCCATCATTTATGCCTCTTTTCAGACTCGAATTCCTCTAAATTCCCATATGTTGAACAGTTATTAAACTGCCCAAACAGATTCAAATCTGTCCAGCAGTTTCCAGCAATTTTGTATAGGTTTTTTAACTGCTAACAGTTTTGGACAGGTTTATAACTAGCAGGAGATCTGTCCAATTTGAATCTTGCATCTGTTCATTTCAAATTCTACCTGTTCGAGCAAGTTGAATGGTCACCAAGTGACCTATAAATATAGATCTATTTCCAGCAGTCCAGATGATCCCAAAACAGTCTGAAAATTCCCTTTTCCTTGCTGTCCAGATTTTATCGGTTTGCTTTTGTTTTATTCTTCATTCTAGTTTTAGGGGAAAAAAAAAATTAAAGAGAATATAGAACACAAGGTTTTAGTTCATCGGACAAATTTGTTTGAAGTGTTACTACAAATTTATGAAAATCATTGTATCCTGGGAGATAGACTCCACTTAACCGTAAGCACCATAGCGGGACGAATCTGTCTTAAGGGCAGAGTGTCACACACTCGACTTGATCTTTTATTATTCATTTGGTTTGGTAAAATAAATTCTGTAAGTTATTTATTTTATTTTGTTTGATTTAGTTTCAATTTATTTTTTACATAGAAGATTGTTCTAACAATAATTTGGGAGATGATATTTCTTTATTTTATATTTAAAGTTTTGAATAGCTTGATGATTAAGGAAAACTGATTAGTAGTTTTAACGGGTTCAATGAAAGAAAGAAAAATATTATGTGTGATAGTTACTAAGTAAGTGAGAAAGGGTGACAATTATTAGGTGAGAAGTGTATTTTTGAAAAAGTGAAAAAACATGACAACAGTTCGCACCAGTATACACTTTATATTATATTTTATGTATATATATATACTAGAAAGTATGCATTCAAAATGGCAATTATAGAATCCAGAGACGTACTTGAAATCTACAGTTACACTTACATAAAGGTAATTTAAAGATGAGAAAAGTTAATACAAAAGTTTTCCACATAATATTGATATACTCATTCCAAATTCCAAAGACGTGCTTGAAATCTACCGTTACACTTACATAAAGGTAATTTGAAGATAAAAAAAGTTAATACAAAAGATTTCAAGATAACATAGATATACTCATTCCAAAATAGCTCTGTGCCCCATTTTTTACCTTTCTCAAAATAAATTAAATATTTTTTTCTCATGCAATTCATTGTAAGTTTCCAGTGTGCTGATTAGAGAAATGGTAAATTTTGAATTTGAACTCATGTAATATAACCCCCATCAGCTAACATACAAGAAAACTAATATATATATAGAAAAAAATCTTAAGATTTGAGCCTTAAGAAAAAAATCTTAAGATTTGAGCCTTATAAAAAAAATAAATATGAGTTCTTAATTTTATCAATTTAAATTATGATCTTTTAATTTGTTTTAAACTTAAATCATTTTGAAACTATTAGAAACAGGGAGGATGTTTCATTTACAGGTCGTAGATCATTTGCTGAAGTATTAAAAGGGGTCACTCCCACTGTGGCTGAGAAAACAAGATTGATCATAAAAGCCAATGAAGAGGGTAATGGTTGGCTTTATGATAGTGCAATAGTCAGGCTTAACTCTGAATACTCTACTAGTAGCATTGAAAATGTCCTGAAGCAGAAAGGGTTGGATCAGGTATTGGTCAGAAAAGGGGGAGGAAGGGATATAGTATTAACCTTCAAATCTCAAGAGGAGCTGAAATCAAATATCTGTAATATCAAAGAATGGTTTAAGAATTGGAGTCAGTTTGTGGTATAATGGAAGCCAGGAGTTTATCTAGAACAAGAGAGATGTGTGTGGTTGAGGTGTTATGGCTTACCTCTAAGTCTTTGGAATAAGGGCACATTCAACAACATCGGAAGCTTTTGGGGTACTGTTCTAAGCTTGGATGACGATATTTGCCAACCAAAGTCCTTCTCCCATACCAGAATTAGAGTGGCTACATCTTCTATGGAGATCATTAACAAAAATCTATTTTTGGAGTGCAAGGGTAAACTTCATCCCATTCTTGTGTGTGAAGAACATTTAGCAGATTGTAGCATCATGAAGCATGGTGGTTTGGAAGAGTGCAGCTCCAACGAAATCTGTGGCAGTGGTGTGGAAAGAACAATTCCAGAGGGATGCTACAGGGAGAAGGAGGGAAAAAGTGTGATGGAAGTCAACACAGTTGTTGAGGAGTCAAAGTGCAATGGAGTTTTCAGCGGAGAAGGGGAAGCTTGTTCCAAGGAGGTAGAGCAGAGGTCAGGGCCTAGTGATTGTCATTTGGGAGAGGAGGTTAACACAGTTGTCGAGGAGTCCGTGATGAAAGAGTCAATGCATAGCCCGAAAATTAATGTTGAGCAAGCTTTTACTCCTGGTTTTCCCAGGAGCTTTAGTGGATCTAGAGATGGGCATGGTCGTGGTATTAATCTTGAAGTGGATTTGACCCAAGCGCTAAGTATGAACTTAAATGGGAAGGGTTTTCTGAGCGTAAATCATTCAGGCTCAGGGAGGCAACTTACATCTGCCCCTAAACTCTTGCGGTATGAGAAGAAAAAAAGAAAGAAGAAGGTTCAGCTAGAGGGTTTCTCCAGTTTTGCTAGATTTCATGGGCATAAAGTTGCAGCAAGCAGCAAGCACACCTCTAAGTCTGTCATCTTCAGACCAGCAGCAGCTGCGATAGCTCGTTCAGATCTGTCTGAGGATGTTACTAGCCCAAGCAATCTTCTCCTCAATGAAGCTAAAGCCACTTTACAATTGGGTAAATCTCTTGGCATTAATTTCAATGGAAAAGAAGAGGATGTTCTGAATAAGATGATTGAGTTAGAGTTACAGGACATAGAGAGGTCCAAATAGGAGGGTTAGGTTTAAGAAGGAAGTAGAATGGCAACAAGTAAGCAACATTGGAGCATGTAGTGAGTTCTGTGCTTTTGTTAGATAGCTTTTGGGTGGTGGCATCCAGTTGTTAGTGTTGGTTTCCTTTTTCTCACCATGGCAACAAGTGGTGGCATCAAGTTGATAGTGTTGAGTTTTGTGCTATTGTATTGGTTTCTCACCAATACAATGCTTGGTTTCCTTTTTTCTCCCTTTTCCTTTCTCATCCTTATTGATGTATTCCTATATGTAATGTATGGTTTCATCATCAATAAAGATTTTCTTTGCTGATCAAAAAAAAAAAAAAAAAAAAATCATTTGCCTATTTTCGTTAATTTAAACTCTCCAAAAAGTATACTTTAGTCATTAAACTCAATAAAAACGGATGTTTTACATATATTTTTTGAAAAACTACATTGAGTTTAATGGCTAACATACTATTTTTCAGTCAATTTTACTTAAGAGGAAGTAGATGAATGGTTTAAATTAACAACAAATCAAAAAATTAGACTTTAAATTGATAAAATTAAAAACTGAAGTTTGTTTTTTTCACAAAATTCAAACTCTGGTTTTTTATTATTTTTCTTTTTGTAATCCCCCCTCCATCCCCTCCCCTCCCAAAAAAAAAAAAATTTCCAGTATAGACATGCTCTGCTTTACCCAAATGCAACTTTATTGAAAACTTGTAAAAAAGCCTTGATGAATGACCTTGAAGGCATATACATTTGATTCAATAAATAAATACGTACAACTAGTTTTTCATGATAGGGAAATTACTATACTATCTCTCAAGATATTAATTTGCCAACCTAAAAGTAGAAAGGGAAGACAATAGAAAGAGGTCTTCCTTCCATCCTCAATAGCTTCTTCCATCGCATTTCTCATTGATGCCATTGTCTTTCCTCATCCAAACACCATTCTGATCACATGGGAAAGAATTGACGCCAGGACATTCTACTTTCTCCAAGTAAATCAAATTAGGAAATAACATCGTAATATCTTTCCAAGGCATCTCTAAGTTACTCAAGTACTTCAATTGTAACATTTCAACTGCGGTAGCTACTATTTCGTCCAGATTACACAATAGCCCTCCTCTGATGTAAAGTTTCTTCAAGTTTTTCAAATTGCCAGACCTCAACCAACTGGGTGTATCTTTCTTAGGAAAACACTCAAGCTCTAGTTTTTGCAACGATGAAGGAAGTTCCAATGAGAGAGGAAGTTCTGGATCATGCTGCTCAGTGAATGATCTTATCAATGTTGTTTGCTTGGACAATAGTTGTGCTTGCTTTGGTGAATCATCAGTTTTACCTCGTAAAATACATCCTGACCAAGATATTTTCAACTTTTGTAAGAATTTTAATCTTTGTAAATGACGAAGTTGCAGATCTGTTGGAAATTCTTTTATACTTGTGGATATGCTCAATTTTCTCAACTTTGACAATTTTGTCAAATCATTGATAGTACACGACTTTTTGTCCTGGGAATCTCCAATAATAAATCCCTTAAGAACTTGGAGTTCAGATAGTGCACCAAGCCCGTTCGGCATGTGATCTAAAAAGTAACACTCAGATATGTCCAGGTGTGTCAAATTCTTAAGCAAGCTAATCCAATTTGGAATCACCTCAAGATTGTGACACGCTTTGAGATCTAGAATTTTAAGATTAGTCAGTTGTGAAATGAACTGAGGAAGCTCTGTAATCAAAGAAATTCCTCGAAGGCTAAGAAATCTCAATTGTTTCATATTCTTGAGTGCATTGAGAATTTTGATGTCTGCAACTTCAATGTGATGTGTGACTGAGTTCTGCCACCTTCCCAAGTAAACAATTCTGAAATAATTGTGGTTGAAAAACCGTTCAAACCTGCTATCAACAATAGCCTCACCAAAGTTGAGGAAGCATTGATGAACATAATCGGGAGGAAATAGAAGAACAAGAGTATCTGAATCCATAATACACCCTGGTCTACGCCAAACCTGCTTTATAGCAGAACGTGTGTTGGAGTGCATCCTGTAGCTATCGATGACCAAGCCACAATTTTTGTAGATAGGCTCGATGAAGCCCTTTGCAGTAAGCTCGTCCAACAACTCGTTGACAAAATCCTCTGCCGTCTTCCCCAACACAATTTCTGCTTCTGTATTTTGGTCCATTAACCTTATTGGGGATAGAAGTCCCTCTCCAATCCACCAGTAAATGATAAACCTCTTCTTTATAGTAGCCATTTCTGCGAACATCAAGAAAAAATCTAAACAAGATTTTAGTTTCGGGGGTAGGCTACAAAAAGATACCTGGATATCTTCAAGTGCAGTGGTGTGATCAAACTTTGGCTGATTGTACAAACTGTGCAAATTGCCGGCCCTGTTTACAGTGACTTGGTAGTTGCTGCTGCTGCTGTTAATGGATCCATCAAACCATGGTTTCCGATGTGGTTTTGAATCATCATCATAATGGATCTTGAGCTTGGAGGGAATCTGGGATTTCAACTTCTTGACAGACATTTTCAGTTGGTCAAGTTCGTTAGTATCACTCCCTTCTCTTGTTTTGAGCTCCTCAAATTTCTCACAAGCCTGGTTGAGTCGCACATTCATATGATCTACAAACTTTTGAATCTCTGTCATGGTCTCTTTCAGGAAATTAAGATCTCGATCAATCATGTTAGTGAGATCAGGATCTCCAACTTGGTAGTCGTCGTTGTTGTTTGTGGCGGTGGTAGCTTTGTGGTGGGGGTTGTTAAGTGGATTTGGTTGGGAGATACTACTGCCCATGGCTTTGAAAGGAACTACTACCAAAACAGGGTCGTGTTGGAGTCTTGGCTAGAGTTGAGAGAGAGAGAGAGAGAGAGAGAGAGAGAGTGAACACGTTTTCTCTTTCGTGGTCTGGTCTGGGTTTCGAAGAGAAAAATGGAGTCTTGGCTAGAGTTAAGAGAGAGAGAGAGTGAACACGTTTTTTCTTTGATGGTCAGGATTTCAAAGAGAGATGGATCATGAGAGAGAATGTGACACCATAAGAGAGAGAGAGAGAGAGAGAGAGAGAGAGAGAGAGAGAGACGCCAAGTGAGACTAAGAAAAGGTGCAGCAGAGGTAAAGAAGAGGGTGGCCTACTACAGATGTTTAGCGGGGCAATAATTGATGAAACGCGGGGAAGAAATATGGCCCACTGGCCGGGACCAGGGTTGTTGAGGATAATTTGACAGTGGATTTTATTACGGATCCATTTTGGTTCATGGAGTTTATTAGGAATCTTATTTTAATGATTTGTATTATTTATTTTATATATTTTTTATGTATATTATTTATAAAAAATTTAAATTGATTTAATAATTATAATATTTTTATTTTATTTTATTCTTAAAAAAAGTAAATAGTCTATTTAAAAAAAAATTATTTTTGTTCAATTTTTCGAAAATAAAATTAATAAAATAAAAATGTTACGATTATCAGTTCAATCTAATTTTTTACATAAATAATATACATTGAATACCTTACAAAATAAATAACTAGGATCATTGAAACAAAACTTGTAATGGATTTCACGAAGAAGCTCAATCCTCCTTTAAACAATGTGGAGGAAGTTTTACTTTGTCCCTAAACTATCACTCAAAATCAATCTAATATCCATTCTTTCTATTATATGAATTTTACACGTAAACCATTCAATTTTGGATTAATTTCACCGTGCTGTCAATTGTCGTCTATAATCAGACAGAATTTGTTGACTTGGCATCATGTGTTTCATTTAAAACTTCATTTTATCCCTCAAATTATCTATAAAATATTAATTAGACCCTCAAATTTCATTTTGTCCAAGGATCCAATTGATATTTTAGAAATAATTTGGAAGGTAAAACGAAAATTTCAAATGAAATTTAAGGGCCATATTAGCAACTTTTGTTTGAATATAGACGATAATTGATGGTGATGATAGAATTGATGCAAAATTAAATATTTTATGTGTAAAATTGATTTTATTAAAACAACAAGAATTGATTTGATTTTTGAGTAATAGCTTTGGGTGCAAAAAAATATTTTCTCATCAATGTGCCTCCTTCATAAAGTGCATATCATATGTATTCTATCATAATATGCATAATATAATTATAACGTTTTAAAACAAACACTAAATAATATGTTGTAATTTTATAACCAAAATTATTCCTAACATTTCTCATCATAAATTATTTGTAATATACATAATCACAATGCTTATAAATTTTGCTTTAGGTGTGCGCATCATAGATTTACCATTTGTAACTTTTATCATCGAGTGAGTGACATAACGTATATCACAAATATTCTTAATTATCATCACAAAATACAATAATCAATAAATATATTTTCTTGACTCACGAAAAAATTTATCACAAGACACAATAATAAATACAAAAAATTCAATGTAAAAGAGATGATATATCATTTTATAACTAACAAATTATTGAAAAAAATAGAGTTAAATGTCATGTGAATTAAAATATTAAAAAAAATTAACATAATTATATTAAAATTATGAAATTTGATGTATTTTTTTTATAAATCTCCAAAATGATAAGTGTAATTTACCCAATAAATTAAGGTGGCCTCATTTTTCTCAATGGGCCTGAAATCTCTTTAGTCCGTTATCAAATTGGAATATGTTGTTTGGCCCGTGGAGGCCCACCACAGGTTCCATTTCAATAATTCGAATGTTCAATATGTAGAATTCATCGAGTACTTTATCTCTGTAAAAAAATCACGTTAATCGGATATCAATAGCTATTTGATTAGATCAGATTTCTGTCTATAGTAAATATAATTTCAAAATAAATTATTGACAAAAATCTGATTTGATCAAGTAGCTATTGATATCCGATCAACGTGATTTTTTTATAGAGATATAGTACTCGACGAACTTTACATATTCAATGGTTTTGATTATCAAAACAAGATTTATGGTAGATCTCATAGATCTAATAATACCGTCCAGTCTACAGTAGAGTGGAGACCAGCTGCCCATTTCTCAATAAATAATAAAATTCAGGCGGCGTTTTTGCTGGTTGATCTAGTTGACCATGAAGACCTCATTTCCCATCAAGTTCCTGGTAAACCAATTTGATTGTACTTCAAATTTTAAATGATGAATACATTGATCTATACATACAATTTTATTTTTAAAAGAGGAAATTTGTAAAAACTTTCTCTTAAAATAGAAAGCTTTTAGGGAAGTTCAAATAACCTCAAGTTTGGCTTAGCTTGCTAGTAAAATCTCTTAATAATTTTTACATAAATAACTAGTTAATAAGTTAATATGTTATTAGAGCCGATAATGAATTTTATGAATACTAGCAACTAGCACATGTGATGTGTACGTAATTTAAAGAAGTAAAAATAAAAACAAATAATAATAAAATTAATATCATAATATGTGTGTTGCTTAAGTGATGCACACTACTCTATAAAATGTTTTTTTTTTTTTTTTTTTTTTTTTTTTTTTTTTCAATAGAGAAATGAGTAATACTACAAATCCATCTTTATCAATCCAAAAATTATCTAAATTTTCATCTTATGATTCAGATTTATTCTATATATGAATCTCACACCAAACAAATTCAATTGCAACCACACAATCTCATTCCAGATAAATTTGAAAAAGTTAAAGGTGAGTACCTAAAATGATTCATAAAAAAATAAAAGATATGTATCATAAAAAAAAACGTAAACAAAGACTCAAACACCAAGTCTAGCTTTCAGCATGCAAATCGCAATTAAGTATTGTGGTGGCCTTCAAACCTACCTCCAATGTGCAAAAGAAGTTTTTAATTAAAGAGAAAAAAAATTATATAATACCAAAATTAATAATTTTCCATGGAGGAAGAAAGTCATCCCAAAAAGAAAAAAGCCCTGCAAAATATAAGTAATCCAATGTGGATCTCCTTTGTCCGGTTATTTTAAATTATTTCTTTATTATACAATTAGACTACAAAAACTAATCATTTTGTACTTTATTATGTCCTGTGTGAGTCAATTTTCGACCACACTGCCCTTCTTAGTAATTCAGTTGTAGAACACAGGCAGAATAGATGGCTCTTGGCTGCCCTGCACAGAAAGAGAAGGCTCCGACTGTGGTTCTTCCACTCGGGGGCACTCTGACGATCAAGTCAGTATATCTCTCAAAGGTAATTAATAGTGCTAAACTCAATGCTCAAAGTATATGTTGTGTACCTTAGACCCACGGGGGTGCCTCTCTTTTATAGTTTACTCAATCCTAGTCCCACTAGAAGCCTGACTTCTATGGATTCCAATTCAGTTGCTTACTTTGGATTCCTCAAGATATAAGGATAAACCCCTAAGAGTATTATCCTTATCTATCCTGAAGTATTTCTTCATCCTAGGACTCTTGTCCTTTATTCGCTTATCCCGGATTCCGATATCTTCGGAGATAATCTCGGCAACATCGAGATCACCTCGGCATAACTACCACGACACGTGGCACCTCGGCTGACACGTCGGCGTCACTATGCCACGTGTTGGTACTCATAAAATATATCCCCACAACTGCCCTCTAGGTTCTATTACCTCAGCATCCTGAGGTGATGGAACCTATATCGATACTTCTTTCCAGTGCGTCGGCTAAAACATCTTCTGCCGAGATCATTTAATTCAGGCCGACATGTCTTTATGTGAACAAGATTTCCCCATGGACTTCTCCACGCGTGTGAGCTGTCAAGCATCACTTTTCAACTGTTTCATTTACGCGTTTGATCCTCATTGGATCGTGTTTCTGACGCGCTTGTGAACCGTCTTTCATCTGTCTACGCCGTCTGACGTGTGCGTTGCTCCAGGCGCATTCAATGCCCTGTTTTGCCGCCGTTTCAAGTTTCTAACAAAACTTTTGCCTCTCTTTTCCGTTTTTTCACTTTTGCAAAATTTTGTAATATCTTTTACTTTATGTTCTTTCAGGCTGTTCAGCATGCCCATTCCTTCTCCATGCAATCTTTCGAGAACAGGGAGAAGTTAACCGATCTGAAGAGGGAGTTTACTGCCCTCCAGAAAACCAATAAAAGTCTTTAATTAAAAATGAAGAAGCTGGAAGACCAGGCCGAAGCCGCCACTAAGGCCCAACAAATAGCCGATGAAAAGGCTGATGCTGCTGAAGCTATTAAGAAGGTGGCCGAATCATAGAAGAGAGAGGCCGAGGAAAAAGCAGCCCAAGCCGAAAAGGAGCTTCAGGAGGCCCTGGCTACTAAAGACGTCGAAATCAAGGCGGCTGACGAAAAAGCTTACGCTCAAGGTATAGTCGTCACTGAGGAATATAAACTCCAAGTCAGGCAGGCATGCAACAGGGGCTTCTCCCTTGGTTGGATGTCCCTGATAAAGAAACTTGACCTCCCTGCCGAGTTACCTTTCCGCAATGCCGACGCTATCCCTCTTCCATTCCCCCCACCTCCTCCTCCAAGTCAACCAGAGGGAGATTCTGAATCTGAATCTGAAGCTGAAGAGGAAGGTGAGGATGAAGCTTTGTTAAGAAAACCCAAGGAGGCTGTTGGGACTAAATCTCCTTCTCTGAATGAGCAAGTGTTAGACCTGACTCAAGATGATGATGGTGATGGAGTTACCAAGGAGACTACTCCTCAGTAGACTTTGTCCGATGTTCCTCAGGCCGACAAGAGTGTTGACGAGACCCTGGCCGAGATTGATGCAGAAATAGTAACGGAGAAAGCGGCTAAAGTAACTTTTCAAAAGTCTGCCGATGTCCAAACCGAAGTTGCTCGTGAGGCTAAAGAACCATAACTTTGACGTCTTTTCTTTTCTGTACTTTTTTGTCTCTTCTGTACTTCTCGTTTTAAAACAATGCAAGCTCTTTGTATGGCCGATGTGCCTTTGTTTCCTGTTGAATCCTCAACACAACTTTGTTTTAAATGCTTGTACCTTTGTCTTCTCTTGACTACTTCCGTATGATTCTATACTTAGAATATTTTGCATGTTTTACATACTCATCCTTCTTTGTATAATCTTCTCGGGGTTACATACCTCAGGTATAATAACTGCAAGCTTTACTTCGGCAAGATACTGACCTGCAAACTTTTCATCAATTTCAACAAGTGTTTAAACAGTGATCTGGGTCTAACCTACTTGTAAATTGCTACAAATTTCAACAAGGATTAACATATACTGTAAACTTTTCTCAAGTTTATAACAAGTGCTAAACAATGATCTACTTGTAAATTGCTACAAATTTTAACAAGTGTTTAAACAATATACTTAGCTTTTACTTCAACCTATAAATTGCTGCAAATTTCAATAGATGATCATATGTCGGCTTAACATCATCTTGTAAATTGCTACAAATTTCAACAAGTGTTAAGCATTTTCTCTGATCTAACCAACCTGTAGATTGCTATAAGTGTTTAAGTAATAACCTCGGCTTTACTTCGATTTGTAAATTGCTACAAATTTCAACAAGTGAAGATAAGGAATCAGCTTAACTTCAACTTGTAAATTGCTACAAATTTCAACAAGTGAAGATAAGGAACAATCTCGGCTTAACTTCAACTTGTAAATTGCTACAAATTTCAACAAGTGAAGATAAGGAATCAGCTTAACTTCAACTTGTAAATTGCTACAAATTTCAACAAGTGAAGATAAGGAATAATCTCGGCTTAACTTCAACTTGTAAATTGCTACAAATTTCAACAAGTGCAGATAAGGAACCAGCTTAACTTCAACTTGTAAATTGCTGCAAATTTCAACGAGTGAAGATAAGGAATCAACTTAACTTCAACTTGTAAATTGCTACAAATTTCAACAAGTGAAGATAAGGAATAATCTCGGCTTAACTTCAACTTGTAAATTGCTACAAATTTCAACAAGTGAAGATAAGGAACCAGCTTAACTTCAACTTGTAAATTGCTGCAAATTTCAACAGGTGAAGATAAGGAATCAGCTTAACTTCAACTTGTAAATTGCTATAAATTTCAACAAGTGAAGATAAGGAATAATCTCGGCTTAACTTCAACTTGTAAATTGCTACAAATTTTAACAAGTGAATATAAGGAATAATCTCGGCTTAACTTCAACTTGTAAATTGCTACAAATTTCAACAAGTGAAGATAAGAAACCAGCTTAACTTCAACTTGTAAATTGCTGCAAATTTCAACAAGTGAAGATAAGGAACCAGCTTAACTTCAACTTGTAAATTGCTACAAATTTCAACAAGTGAAGATAAGGAACAATCTCGGCTTAACTTCAACTTGTAAATTGCTACAAATTTCAACAAGTGAAGATAAGGAATCAGCTTAACTTCAACTTATAAATTGCTACAAATTTCAACAAGTGAAGATAAGGAACCAGCTTAACTTTAACTTGTAAATTGCTGCAAATTTTAACAAGTGAAGATAAGGAACCAGCTTAACTTCAACTTGTAAATTGCTAAAAATTTCAACAAGTGAAGATAAGGAATCAGTTTTAAGCATATTCTTCTTCTCTTTGCCCCCAATGTGAACCTGAGTTCCACTTGGGTTCTCATTATTCAGAAATAAAATTGCGCATCTTTTATCAGTGTAGAGGAATTCTGCTATGATTTTATTGACAATGTTGAAAAAATAACAAGGAACATCTAATGATAGAGAAATTTCAGATTACAAGTGTTCCATGGTCTAGGTAATGCTTTGCCCTCATTATCTTCAAGTCGATAGGCTTCATTGCCTAACACCGAAGTGATTCTGTAGGGTCCTTCCCAGTTTGGCCTCTCTGGGATCCTTCTTGTTGCCGACGACTTTTCTTAGGACTAGGTCGCCGACTTGAAAATCCCTTGGATTGACCTTCTTGTTGTAAGCTCTGGCAAGCTGCTGCTGGTATGCTGCAAGCTGTATTGCAGCCTTCTCTCTTCTTTCTTCTAATAGATCAAGATCTCGGGCTAACAGTACGTCATTAGTTCCATTCTCAACTCCCTGAGTTCGGATTCCTGGGATGCCGACCTCCAGTGGAATAACTACTTCTGTGCCATAAGCCATGGCAAAGGGGGATTCTCCAGTTGATCTTCTCGGCGTCGTCTGGTATGCCCAGAGTACATTGGGTAATTCATCTACCCACTTTCCTTTTGCTGCCTGCAGCCTCTTCTTTATCCCATCCAAAATTACTTTGTTAGATGCTTCTGCTTGTCCATTACTTTGGGGAAAACTTGGTGTTGAAAAGTAATTCTTGATTTTGAATTTAGCACAAAAGTTCTTGATGAGTTTGCTGTCAAACTGCATTCCATTGTCGGCAACTATTGCTCTTGGAATCCCAAATCTGGTGATGATGTTTCTCCATATGAAGTTCTTGACATCCACATCTCGGATTTTGGCAAGAGGTTCTGCCTCTATCCATTTTGTGAAGTACTCTGTTGCTACCAGTAAGTATTTTCTCTGCCCAGTTGCCTGGGGAAGTTGGCCAACAAGATCCATGCCCCACTGGGCAAACGGCCAAGGGCTGGACACTGGATTTAGGTCAACAGCTGGCTGGTGTATCAAAGGTGCAAACCTTTGGCATTGTTCGCACTTCTTCACGTATGCTTCTGCATCTTTTTGCATGTAGGGCCACCAATACCCCTGGGTAATGGCCCTATGAGCTAATGATCTGCCCCCAGCGTGGCTTCCGCAAATTCCTTCGTGAATTTCATACAAGAAATCCTCAACCTGCAAAGGGTGTACGCACCTTAAGAGGGGTCTAGTGAAGGACCTTCTGTAGAGATGTCCGTCCGCTATCAGACTGAATCTTGCCGACTTCAATCTGACCTTGTGTGCCTCCTTACAGTTTTCTGGCAGCTTTCCTTCTTTCAGGAATGCAACAATTGCATCCATCCAGCTTGGTCACATGTCCATGCACATTGCTTCATGCTCTATGATCAGTGGTTCTATGCTCAGGCCCGACATATAGTCGATCATTATTGTCCTTCTTTTTCCAGTCTGTACTGAACTTGCCAGGTTGGCCAACGCATCGGTGTGGCTGTTATCATCTCGGCTTACTTGAAGTAGTCGGCAATTCCGAAATAAGGCTGCCAATCTGATGACCTCTTTTGCATATGCCGACATCCTCTCGTCTCTGGCTGCAAATTCTCTTGTTGACTGATTAACAATTAATTGTGAATCACAAAAAACTATTACCTCATCTGCTTCTGCTGCTGCTGCCAGCTTTAGCCCTGCAATTAATGCTTCGTATTCTGCTTCATTATTTGAGGCCTTGAACTCCAAACGGATGGATTGTTCTATTATTTCTCCTTCTGGAGATATCAGCAGTACTCCTGCCCCCGCCCCTTGCCGGTTTGAACTTCTATCGACAAACAGTCTGAAGGAGTCTCCGATGTAAATGCTGCAGGGTCTGAGCTTTTCCTCCCTTTGTTCTTTTGTCTTTGGATGGGCTTTTCCTTGCTTGCTTGGACATCGTTCATCATGGCTCAACGGAGCCCGATGTTTGATTGATTCTGGCGTGAACTCGGCCACGAAGTCGGCCAAAACTTGGCCCTTAATTGCTGTTCTCGGCCTGAACTCCAGGTCATACTGGCCCAGGGCTACTGCCCATCTTGCTATCCTTCCTGTTAAGTCTTCTTGTTGCAACAAGGACTTTAGTGGGTGCTCTATTAGGACCACAATCTTGTGCGCCTGAAAGTAATGGTTCAACTTCTTTGAAGCCATTACTAAGGCTAGCATTAATTTCTCCAGTGGTAGATACCTTATTTCTGCGTCGGCCAAGGTTTTGCTTACATAGTAAACAGCCTTTTGCTCCCCTTTTTCTTCTCGGATTAACACCACACTTACTGCGTGTTCTGAAATAGCTAAGTACAAAAACAGCTCTTCTCCAGGTTCAGGTATTGAGAGGACTGGAGCTGTAGTCAGATACTTCTTTAGGTCGGCCAACGTGGCCTCACATTCCTCTGTCCAAAGGAAATCCGTGGCTTTCTTCACCAGGTGGAAAAAAGGTTTACATTTGTCTGAGCTTCGGCTTATGAACCTGTTTAGGGCTGCGGTCCTTCCGGTAAGTTTCTGTATCTGTTTTGCCGATGTCGGGCTCTGTAAATCTAGGATGGCCTTGATCTGATCTGGGTTGGCCTCAATGCCCCTTCGTGTCACCAGGTACCCCAAGAATTTACCAGATCCAACTCCAAACGCGCACTTTGATGCATTGAGTCAGAGCTGATATGTTTTGAGTATCTCAAATACCTCTTTTAGGTCGGCAAGATGACCCTTAGGATCCTTGGTCTTCACGACCATATCATCGATATAAACTTCCACTGTTTGGCCAATCAAGTGTCTGAACATCTTGGTTACTAGCCTTTGGTAAGTTGCTCCCGCGTTCTTTAATCCAAAAGGCATTACTCTGTAACAGTACAGGCCTTTTGGGGTGATGAACGCTGTCTTCTCTTCATCTGGGGGGTACATGGCTATCTGGTGGTACCCCCGGTAAGCATCTAGGAAGCTCATCCTTCCATGTCCAGATGTGGTGTCTACCAACTGGTCAATCTTGGGTAGAGGAAAGTTGTCTTTGGGACATGCTTTGTTCAGGCTTGTGAAGTCTACATAGACCCTCCACTTACCGTTCTTCTTTTTTACTACGACAGTGTTTGACAGCCACGTCGGATAATTGACTTCTCTGATGGCCCTGGCCTCTAGAAGTCTGTCTACTTCCTTCTCCACTACTTCGACGTGCATCAACGTCGGTCTTCTGGCTCGCTGTACCACAGGCTTGGCCGACCTGTCGACGTTCAGTTTGTGGCATGTGACCTTGGGGTCAATGCCAGGCATCTCATAAGGTGTCCAAGCGAACACCTCAATGTTTGTCCTCAGAAAAGCTTCCAACTCTCTTTCCTCTTCTTCGGCTAAGCCCGAGCCGAGAAGAAAGAAGCGTTCTTCGTCGCCTTCCTGGATGAGGATCTTCTTTAGTGCTTCTTCACTTTTTTCGATTGGCTCCTTGCCGACATCATCTAGGACCTCCATGTCCTCGTCTTCGATTTCAGCCTTCTCTGGTTCTCGGATGTAGCAGGTTGATTTCATTGCTGCCATGGAGCAAGTTTTTGCCTGCAGTTGATCTCCTCTGATTTCTTCAATCCCAAGTTCTGTTGGGAAATGCAATAGTTGATACAACGTTGAGGGAACTGCCCCCATTGCATACAACCATGGCCTTCCCAAGATGATGTTGTATGGTGAGGGTGTGTCAATCACAATGAATTCTGTCTTGATTTTCTTTGTGCCGGCTTGTACTTCCAAGCTCGTTGCACCTAGTGGCCATGTCGGTGTTCCATTGAAGCCGACCATCGGGCCATTGGATCCTTCCATGTCATTTGGGTGAAGGCCCAGCTCCTTGTAACATCTAACGTACATGATGTCGCAAGAGCTGCCTTGATCAATCAAGATGCGCTTTACCTGGCACTCCCCAACCTGGAGGGATACTACCAATGCATCATTATGCGGGTGTTAGACCATCTCTAGGTCGGCTTCAGTAAAAGCTATCATCGGTCCTCGGCACTCCTCTGGCTGATGTCTCTTTTCCCCGACTTGGTAGACATGCTGTAAATGCCTTACCCTCTGGGTCTCTCCTCTGACTTCGTTCTCGTTGACCCTTGAGTGGATCACATTAACCATCCGTGGTCCCCCTGCCTGTGGTTGCTGCGCTGGGGGAGGCGGGGCTGTTGGTGCTTGAGGCAATCTTGCCTGTTCCTCTCTTGTCCTGGCTTCATCGACAAGGTCTCTCAGATGGCCTTGTCTCACTAAGTCCTCTAAGTGTGCTCTTAGGGCTCTGCAACCCTGGGTTGGGTGCCCTTCTTCATTGTAGTAAGCACAACGCCTACCAATGTTCCTTCCCATGTATTCTCCTGGGGCTTTTGCCGGTGCTCTGAAATAGGGTTGGTTTCGGATTTGATCCAGGACTTTGTGGACCGGGATTCGGAACACAGTCGTCACTGCCTGTTTGGCCCTTAATTCCGTTTCTTGTTTGTTGAACCCGTTGTTACCTCGGCCTCGCTTCGGCGAGCCGTTGGTTCTTTCTTGTTTTGCCTCTTTATTCCCCGATGTATCTTCCTCGGCTCTGGCATACTTCTCTATTCTTGCCATGAGCTCCTCCATGCTCTTCGGCAATGTCTTTGCCAAGGATTTCCAAAGTGGACAATCATCTTTCAGGCCATTTTTGAAAGAAACGACCGCTACTTCCTGGTTGCATTCGGGTATTCTATTGAACACCTCATAGTACCTTTTTGCATAGGCCCTTAGGCCTTCATCCTTGCTGATCTTCAGGGCCATCAGTGCATCCACCCTCAATGGCTGCAGCTTGTTTGTTACAAACCTAGCCACAAACATCTCAGCCAGGCCTTCCCAGGTCTTTACGCTTCCTTTTGGTAATTTGTGGAACCAATCTGATGCGATCTCCCCGAAGGATGAGGGGAACACTTTACAGAGCAACGGCTCATTCCCACTATACAATGCCATTGAGTTCAAATATAATCCGACATGGAAGTTAGGGTCCGACTTACCATCGTATATTTGAAACCTCGGCATGCTGAATCTCTTTGGTGCCTGGAACTTGTCCAATTCTACCGAGAAGGGTGTCCTCGGCTTGTCGGGTGAGGTTACCTCGGCATCTCCGTTCTTTTGCTTCCTCTTGAGGTAGTTTCTCAAGTCTTCCTTGCTCCGCCCAGGAGCTCGGCTATCCTTTGATTTTAGTCTTTTTGGCACACTGCTCTCGGCCTCATGATGGCCTCTTTTCGATCTCTCCTCGTGAGTTGTGTCAAAGCATAATGCCTGCCCCTGAATATGTCGATGTTCTTTGGGGTCTGCCTCCTTCGTGTGATGCGTTCTCCATGATTCTGCCCTTCTTGACTCTCCTCGCCCGACCTCCCTGGAGGTTTGGTGAGAGTGTCTTCCGCTCCTGGTATGCTGAGGTGCTAAAGGGATCTGTACCCCCTTCTGGGTGTTGACTGCTGGAACTGGTGTGTCATGCAGTGGGAAGGGTGGCTGCATGACATTGTTTTGCACCATAAAATTGACGACCGATTGCAGGTCGGCCAATTTGTTTGCCATCTCTTTTACCTCTTCATCCTTCCGTAGGCATCTATCCCTCCACACTTGGAGGTTATCTTCGTTGTAGTATCTGCCCGGTCTGCATTTTTTTGTGCGTCGCCGGTCTGGCCGACGTCTTTTTCTCCGTTATTCTGGTCACGGGTTTCTTCGTTGTGCTTGTTTTCTTCAATGTCAAGGTCGATAGGCCTGCCACTCCCAGCAGGAGTGTCGTCCCCAACCTTTTCTTTTTGTGCGTTATTGGCCATCTATTCGTCTTTCTTTCCCACAGACGGTGCTAAATTGTGTGAGTCAATTTCCGACCACACTGCCCTCCTTAGTAATTCAGCTGTAAACACAGGCAGAATAGATGGCACTTGGTTGTCCTGCATAGAAAGAAAAGGCTCCGGTGGTGGTTCTTCTACCCGGGGGCACTCCGACGATCAAGTCAGTATATCTCTCAAAGATAATCAATTATGCTAAACTTAATGCTCAAAGTATAAATTGCGTACCTTAGACCCACGGGGGTGCCTCTCTTTTATAGTTTACTCAATCCTAGTCCCACTAGAAGCCTGACTTCTATGGACTCCAATTCAGTTGCTTACTTTGGATTCCTCAAGAGATAAGGATAAACCCCCTAAGAGTATTATCCTTATCTATCCTGAAGTCTTTCTTCATCCTAGGACTCTTGTCCCTTATCCGCTTATCCCGGATTCCGATATCTTCGAAGATAACCTCGGCAACATCGAGATCACCTCGGCATAACTACCATGACACGTGGCACCTCGGCTGACACGTCGGCGTCACCATGCCACGTGTTGGTACTCATAAAATATATCCCCACATGTCCCTTTGTATTAAAAGTTACGAATGAAAAATTTATGATATATTTATTTAAAGTGAAATGTACAAATTATATTGTGATTATCTATTGTTATTGTGTGTGCTGATTTCTGACCACACTGCCAAACAGGTATCCAGCTGGAGAGCACCAGCAGAATAGATCTCGCCCGAACAACCTGTCACAGAAAGATAAGACTCCGGCGGTGGTTCGTCCACTTGGGGGTACTCCGACGATCAAGTCAATACTCAGTTATCTCTCAAAGATAGCAATTAGTGCTTAACTCACTAACCAGAATACAAAAAGCGTACCTTAGACCCATGAGAGTGCCTTACTTTTATAGCCAACACTAACCTAATCCCTGTAGAAGTCTAGCTTCACTTGGACTCAGGCTCAATGCCTATCCTGGACCCTCAGCCAGATAAGGATAAACTCCCCAAAAGCTTTATCTTTATCCAGACTAAGATCATCCTCCATTCTAGGACTCCTGTCCCTTATCCACTCATCTCAAATTCCGGTATCTCCGCAGACAACCTCGGCCTAGCCGAGATAACCTCGGCACCATGACCAAGACACATAGCACCTCGGCTAACACTTCAGTGTTACCTTGACCACGTGTTGTCATTCACAAAATATGGCCGCACAACTGCCCCTTAGGTTCTATTACCTCGGCATTCTGAGGTGATGGAACCTACATCGTTTTGTCGACATAGTACGTCGACTAAGACTTACTCCATCATTCATGACCGAGATCATCACACGTCGGTTTCACATGACCAAGACTCTGCAGTCTGCTCTATCAATGCCCAAGAACCAAGTTTTTCAAGTTCTTTAACCGAGATCGTCCCTCTAGCCGAGGTTGGTGATTTAGTTTCACTCTTGCTGATGGTTTGAACTCAGGACTTACAGTGACAGAAGCATCAAGAGTGATGTCTCTTTGTGCACTCTTTGGACTTTGACTTACTTGTGAGAATGGTGTTGTCTCAACTTCTTGTGCTTGGATCTCAGCTTCTCTTTGACTTTGTGGTTCAGTATCCAAGATTTGAGACTCACCATTGTCATCCTCATTTGTTGCTAGAGTAGGTCCTATGTCATCTACAACCACATTGATTGATTCCATTAAAGAAGAAGTTCACAGGTTATAAACTCAAAAAGCCCTACTGGTGGTTGAATACCCTAGAAAAATACCTTCATCACTTCGGGAGTCAAATTTGCCCAAAGGCTCTCTATCTTTGAAAATGTAACACTTACTCCCAAAAGTTTTGAAGTGTTTTACATTAGGTTTCAAACCCTTCCACAATTCATATGGAGTTTGTAAAGTGCCGGGCCTTAAATACACGTGATTTATTACATAAACAGCAGTATTTAGGGCTTCAGCCCAAAACTTTGGAGGAAGTTTCTTGCTAAGGAGCATGACCCTAGCCATTTCTTGAACAACTCTGTTCTTCCTCTCAACCACTCCAATTTGTTGTGGAGTAATAATAGGTGCAGAAAATTCATGCTTAATTCCATGCATATCACAAAAATCCGAAAACGAACTATTTTCAAATTCACGACCATGATCAGTTCGGATTCTTATGATACACCCAATGGAAACACCCTGTTCATTTTGGATTTTAAGGACTAAAGCCTGGAAAGCATTCCTTAAAAAATTTACTCACAAAAATCGAGTAAAATCATCAACAGTTAAAAAAATATATTTTTTACCTCTAATGCTTTCAGTGCGAGTAGGACCCATTAAATCCATGTGAACCAATTCAAGAGGACGTTTGGTTGTAAAGCTGTTCACCTTTTTATGAGGGGCACGGGTCTGCTTTCCAAGTTGACATGGTCCACACACATGGTTAAGATTCTTACCCAGTTTAGGTACTCCTCTCACAAGCTCTTTGTTGGCTATCTTAGTTAGGTCTTTGAAATTCATGTGACCTAATTTTTGATGCCACAAATCAATGTTACTTATGATGGCAGAGTGACAAGTGAGATTACTAGTAATAACAATCCCATAAGAGTTACCAGATGTGCGAACCCCATGTAAGACAGTATTTCCCTTTTTATTCAAAATTTCACATTTATTTTTTGAAAACAATACTTCATGGTGGGAATCACACATTTTACTTATGCTCAAAAGATTGGCTTTAAGACCATCAACAAGTAGAGCATTTTCCAGCTTAGGAAGACCAGCAATACTTATAGAGCCCTTACCAATGACTCTAGAAGTGCCACCATCTCCAAAGGTAACAATTCCTCCTTTATATTTTTCAAGGGAGGTGAAGTAGGATTTGTTATCGGACATGTGACGAGAGCACCCACTATCAAGATACCACATGTGTGAGCCACGTGCTTTTAGAGCAGTAAGAACAACTAAACAAGTCAAATAATCTTTTCTCATCCAAATCTTTTGGGCCTTGGTAAATGTCTTGGCATTGTGAACACCCTCATGAATCTTAGTATTCCGCCTAGACATGTAAGGTTGTCTCCTAACCCAAAAAGTATTCGAAGTTCTACCCTTTTGAGACACCTTACCAAACAATTCAAAGTAATAAGGACGAATGTGGCCATACCTACCACAGTGATGAGAAATAAAAACAAGTTTTACCTCCCTTTTGTTGATCTTATCAACTTTAGGTAAATGAAGAGAGGGATCACCCTAGTCTACCTTTAACTTTCCCTTTGCTTGAGTCTTCAGGTCATGTAAAGTAGAGGCCTGTCTCTTGTGAGCTGTCGCACCATAGCCTAGCCCACTTTTGTCACAACCCATTTGTTGAGACCAGAGGATGTCTTCTAGAGATTTGGAACCTTTGTTCCACATGACAATTGTGGCTCTAGCAATACAGAGTTCTTTATCTTTCTGACATACTATCTCTTCCAATGTAGCTTGTGACATCTTAAGGCTTTCAAGCTTCTCTTCATATGTGGAATACACTTTCAGAAGTTCATTCCTTTCAGTTTCACAGGATAGAAGTTTTCCACATAAGTCTTGCCTGTCACTTGAGATCTTGAAGACATTCTGTTTTGCTGCTACAAGTTCTCCTTTTAGCTTGACATTCTCACTTTCACATGCTTTGAGCTTGAGAGTGAGTTTGTTGTTGATTTTGGACAAATTCAGAGATTCCTCATAAAGCTTTTCGTAAGCTTGTTGCATTTCATCACCATTAATCTCATCATTGTCTTCAGATGCTTATCATCCTCTTTTTGCTTTTCATTCTCCTTGACCTCATCCAATCTAGCAACTAAGGCAGGAAAGTTGCTGGATGGTGGTGAAGGTGATGGTGGTGAAGGAGAATCTCCTCTTTCATGAAATTGGCTCAGAATTTCCTATGCATCTTTAGCCTTTGTGCAGTGAGTAACCCGTTGCTGTTCTTCATCAGAAATTGCTCCACGAATAGTAATCAGGGCTCTCTGATTGCTCGGATTGTCAGCACTTTCTGTGTTTTCTTCAATGGCTTGCCAGCTTTCTGGGTCAAAAGCTCTCAGAAATGCCCTAATTATGATCTTCCAATACAGGTAATTACTCCCATCAAAGGTGGGAGCATGATGCAGGTTCTAACCATGAGTTCCGCTGGCTTTGGAAGAGGTTAAGTGAAAATGGACCAAAATGCCATGAAAGCACTATCCCCATCTTCACCGGAGTTAGGTTCTTCGGGTTCTTGCTCCGACCCGCTTTCATCATCCCAAGTCACAGTGTAGACTTTCTTTCGATTCTTTTTCGAAGGGCATTCAAGGGCAATATGACCAAACCCTTGACATTCATAGCACTTGACCCCTTGCCCCTTTACAATATTCTTTTCAGTTTTTAGAGCAAGTTTTGGTGAAAAAGTTTTGGGTTTTTCATTACTCTTTTCTTTTGAAATAGGGTCTCTGAAATTAGGCTTCTTTTTCTTCAATTTTTTTTTAACTGTTTAGTAAACATAGCCGTCATCTCAGACTCTAAATCAAATTCAGTCTTCGGAGTTTTTGCAGTCTCATGAGCACTAGTGAAAGCCACACTATCTTTTTGTTTTTTCTTTGAAATCTGGTGGGCTTCATAAGTCTACAAGTTTCCAACCAACTGATCAAGCTTGAGGGTATCAACATTCTAAGCCTCCTCAATGGCTGTCACTTTTGATTGGAACCTCTCGGGTAAAGATCTCAAAATTTTTCCAACAACTTTAGCTTCAGGGATTTTTTCACCGAGTGTGAAACAGGAATTCACGATATCACTAAGTTTTGCATAGAAATCATCAAACGTCTCATCATCGCGCATAAAAAGGGTTTCAAAGGTAGAGGTGAGATGTTGAAGTTTTGACCTTTTGACAGAAGTAGTACCTTCGTGAATTGTTTCAAGAATGTCCTAAGCCTCTTTTGCTACCTCACACGTACAGATACGACGAAACTCTTCAGGTGTGACGGAGCAAAACAGGGAATTGAGAGCCTTACTGTTCCAACTCGAGTTTTGGTAATCAGTTGTGTCCTATTTATCAAGGGGTTTAGGAATATCAACACGATCAATGGTGACAATAGGTTCACTCCACCCATAGATCACGTAGTGCCAAACTTTCTCATCGATGGATTTTAAAAACGCTCTCATATGAGCTTTCCAATAAGAATAGTTTGTACCATCGAGTAAAGGAGGTCTATGGGTCGAGTTACCTTCACGAATAGAATCCATATCACTAGTCACACAAAATCACACTCCTATAGTTTTGATAAAAACAAAGAGTGACCCGCTCTGATACCAATTGAAAATCCTAAGTGATTCGTGATTAGATCAAGATTAAATTATTCCAATTCCCAATTATTCAAAACACACAATCTAAATCATCTAGCACTTACGAAAGTAGTTTAGATTGTTGTTTTCGGAATAAACAATAAATCGACACAAACGATTTTTACATGAAAAAACCACAATTGAAGAACCTTCAATTGTAATAAAAAACCACAGGCGGAACGCTACTAATCAATCCACTACTGAAGAAAGAAAGATTATAAAGATAACACACAAATTACCCAACTCAATCAATTTGTCTTAAAACCTTCTGTAACTCTTTCACGTGTTATCTTTGTAATCTTTCTTTCTTCAGTAGTGGATTGATTAGTGGCGTTCCGCCCGTGGTTTTTGATTACAATTGAAGGTTCTTCAATTGTGGTTTTTCCACGTAAAAATCGTTTGTGTCGATTTATTGTTTATTCTGAAAACAACAATCTAAATTACTTTCGTAAGTGCTAGATGATTTAGATTGTGTGTTTTGAATAATTGGGAATTGGAATAATTTAATCTTGATCTAATCATGAATCACTTAGGATTTTCAGTTAGGAACCCATAAATTCTACCCATATTGTGTTATATTATATAAGAATTGAATCTAGAGCACATATCACAACAGGGAATAAAGTTATAACATTTTCTCTTAATCTTTATCTTTTTCTGAGAAAATTATCATAAGAAAGTAGAATTTTTATGATAAAAAACAGGCAAAACATTTTTTTGAAAATGAAAATTCTTTTTTTCATTTTGTGGTAACTACTCTCTCTCTCTCCGAACCCAACCATACTAACTCCGTATTTTTTTGAGTATTATTAATCTCCTCTTTTTTTTTTTTTACTTTTTTTCTTTTTTTTCCTCCAATGATAGAAAGGTATTATTAGCAGTCACTCCCCAAATTTAGGCCGCTTCCATTAGCTTCCCCTGAAAATGACCAGTGTTATGATTTTTCCATATATGGCAAAGGATATTAGCAGCCAAAGCACAGCAACACCAAACTACATTCTGTATCACTCCATCTCCGACATAAGGATCTCCCACCAATAAATAAAACACCATTCTCATCACATGAAAAGCAAGTGAGTCAGGGGAATTCTACTTTCTCCAAGTAAATCAAATTAGGAAATAATATCCTAACGTCCATCCAAGGTATCTCTAAGTCACCCACGTAATTCAATTGTAACATCTCAACTGTGGTAGTTACTATTAGGCCTAGATCACACAATACCCTTCCTCTTATGTAGGGTTAATTTTTGGGTTCTTCAAATTACTACTAGACCACAACCAAATGGGTGTAACCATCTCAGGGAAACTCTCAAGCTCTAGTTTCTGCAATGAGGAATGAAGTTCCAACTAAAGAGGAAGATCTGAATCATGCTGCCCACTGAATGATCTTGTCAATGCTTTTGTTAAGTTGGTGTGTAGTTTTGGTTGTGGTCGTGCTCGTGCTTTCTTAGGTGTGTCGTCTGTTTTGCCTCATAAAATGCATCGTGACTGAGATATCTAAAGTTTGTTAATTTTGTCAAATCATTAACAGTACATGAGTTTTGCCCTTAGAATCTCTAATGATAAATCCTTTAAGAGCTTGGAGTTCTAATAGTGAACCAAGCTCCATGAGCATGTGGTTTAAAAAGAAACACTTAGTTATATCCAAGTGTGTCAAATGTTTAAGCAAACCAATTCAATTTGGAACCACCTCAAGATTGTGACAAGCTTTGCGATCCAAGATCTTGAGATTAGTTAGTTCTGTAATGTACTAGGGAAGCTTTGTAATTAAAGAAATTATTTGAAACCAAAGAAATTTCAACTGTTTCATATTCTTGAGTGCATTGAGCATTTTGATTTCTGCAACTTCAATGTAATGTGTGACCAAGAGGTTGTGGTTGGGTCAATGGTGATGTGATGTTGGTTTGAAAGATAGTGGGGATGGTTGTTTGGGTGAGAGAGGAGAGATGGTGGTTTGGGTGAGAAAGAAGAAGAAATTGTGGTTTTGATCTATAATTTGAAATTAAGAGCCAAAATATAATTTTTTTTTTATAACTTATTTCACTGAAATATGATGGCAGGGGAAAATTGATCACATTTTGAATATATGAGTAGGTAAATTGATAATATCAAAAAACCATTTGTGAAATTGATTTTTATGGTACAGTTTGAGGGAAAATGATATTTCCTCATTTTATATTTATATTTTAGGATAGCTTGATAATTGAGGAAAACTTATCAATAGTTTTAAACTATTCAATGAAAAAAAAGAAAAATCATTTTAATAGTTATTATATGTGATAGCTACTAGCTAAGTGAGAAGGGGTGGCAATTATTAGGTGAGAAGTGTACTCTTGAAAAAAGTAAAAAAACATGACAACCGTTCACACCAATTCAAATGTATACTTTATGTAATAGGGCTTGGCTTCCCTCCAACCTCAGATCGGATTTGAGGGCGCTGTTGAACCCGTGGAGACTCACAATAGGTCTCGTTTCGATAATCTGAACCGTTCAATGTGTAAAACTCGTCGAGTACTATATAACTGTAAAAAATCACGTTGATCGGATATCAATAGTTACGTAATGAAATCAGTTTTGTATAAAAAAATAGACGGTGAAAAAATAAACGGTTAACAGAAAACTGATACGATGAGATTATTATCGATATCCGGTCAACGTGATTTTTTACAAACACATAATACTCAACAAGTTCTACACATTGAATGATATTATCGAAACGAGACCCGTGATGAGCCTCCACGGACTCAATAACACTCTCCAATCTGATTTGAGACTGGAGGGAAGCCAATGTCTATATAATAATATATGTATACACTAAAAAGTGTGCATTCAAAATGGCAAATATAGAATCCAAAGACATGCTTGAAATTTACAATGACACTTACATAAAGGTAATTTAAAGATAACAAAATACAAAAGTTTTCAAGATAATATAGATATGATCCAAAACAGCTCTGTGCCCCCTTTTTTTTCCTTTGTCAAAATAAAGTAAATAATTCATTTTTTTTCTCATGTAATTCATTGTAAGCTTCCCAAGTGTATTAATTAGAGAAATGGTAAATTTTGAAATTGAACTTATGTAATATAACCCCATCAGGTAACATAAAAAAAAAAAATAATAATAATAATAATAATAATAATAATTATAGAAAAAAATTCTAAGATTTGAGCCTTATAAAAAAAATAAATATTACATTTTAATTTTGTCAATTTAAATTATGATCTTTTGGTTTATTTTCAATTTAAGTCATTTGTCTATTTTTGTTAATTTAAACTCTCAAAAAAGTATATTTTAGTTATTAAACTCAATGAAAACGGATATTTTAGATATTTTCTGCAAAATTACGTTGAGTTTAATGACTACAATATTATTTTCTGTCAATTTTACTTAAAAGGAAGTAAGTGGATAGTTTAGATTGAAAACAAATCAAAAAATTAGAATTTAAATTGATAAAATTAAAAACTATTTTTTTTTTTTACAAAATTCAAACTTCGATTTTTTATTTTATTTTTTCTTTTTTTAATTCCAGTCCAGTAAAGACATGCTTTGCCATACCCAATTGCAACTTTATTGAAAACTTGTAAAGAAGCCTTGATGAATGGCCTTGAAGACATATACATTTGATTCAATAAGTAAATGCGTACAATTAGTTTTTTATGAGAGAGGGAAATTGCTATACTATCTCTCAAGACATTAATTTGCCAACTTAGAAATAGAAAGGGAAGACAATAGGAAGAGGTCTCCCTTCCACCCTCAGTAGCTTCTTCTACCGCATTTCTCATCGATGCCATTGTCTTTCCTCATCCAAACATTTCGATCACATAGGGAGGAATTGAGGCCGGGACATTTTATTTTCTCCAAGTAAATCAAATTGGGAAATAAGCTCATAATGTCTTTCCGAGGCATCTCTGGGTTACTCAAGTACTTCAATTGTAACATTTCAACTGTGGTAGCTACTATTTCGTCCAAATTACACAATAGTCCTCCTCTGATGTAAAGTTTCTTCAAATTACCAGACCTCAACCAACTGGGTGTATCTTTCTTAGGAAAACACTCAAGCTCTAGTTTTTGCAACGATGAAGGAAGTTCCAATGAGAGAGGAAGTTCTAGATCATGTTGCTCAGTGAGTGATCTTATCAGTGTTGTCTGCTTGGAAAATAGTTGTGCTTGCTTAGGTGAATCATTAGTTTTACCTCGTAAAATACATTCTGACCAAGATATTTTCAACTTTTGTAGGAATTTTAATCTTTGTAAATGACGTAGTTGCAGATTTGTTGGAAATTCTTTCATACTTGTGGATATGTTCAATTTTCGTAGCTTTGACAATTTTGTCAAATCATTGATAGTACATGACTTTTTGCCCTTGGAATCTCTAATAATAAATCCCTTAAGGACTTGGAGATTAGATAGTGCACTAAGCTCCTTGGGCATGTGATCTAAAAGGTAACACTCAGATATGTCCAAGTGTGTCAAATTCTTAAGCAAGGCAATCCAATCTGGGACCACCTCAAGATTGTGACAAGCTTCGAGATCCAGAATCTCAAGATTAGTCAATTATGAAATGAACTGAGAAAGCTCTGTAATTAAAGAAATTCCTTGAAGGCTAAGAAACCTCAATTGTTTCATATTCTTGAGTGCATTGAGAATTTTGATGTGTGGGACTTCAATGTGATGGGTAACTGAGTTCTGCCACCTTCCCAAGTAAACAATTTTCAAATTGGTGTACGTTTTGAAAATAATTTCATGTCTTCCGTCAATAATAGCCGCATCAACGTTGACGATGCATCCATTCCAACAGGTGAGGCATCCATGTTAAGAATAATTAAAAGGAAACTCACTTTGTTCAATGGTAAAAGCAGAACGAATGTAAGGGGGCATCCTGTAGCTATCCACAACCAATCCACAATTTTTGTAGATAGGCTCGATGAAGCCCTTTGTAGTAAGCTCATCAAAGATCTTGTTGGCAGAATCCTCTGCCTTCTTCCCTAACATCAGAATTTCTTCTGGATATCCAATCCACCAGTAAATCATAATCCTTTTCTTTATAGTCGCCATTTCTGGGATAATCTAGAAAAAATACAAACAAATCATTAGTATCTCGGGGAGGCTACGGAGAGATACATGGATATCTTCAAGTGCAGTGGTGTGATCAAACTCTGGCTAATTGTACAAACTGTGCAAATTGCCGGCCTCGTTTACATTGACTTGGTAGTTGCTGCTGCTGCTGTTAATGGATCCATCAAACCATGGTTTCCGATGTGGTTTTGAATCATCATCATAATGGATTTTAAGCTTGCAGGGAATTTGGGATTTCAACTTCTTGACAGACATTTTCAGTTGGTCAAGTTCGTTAGTATCACTCCCACCTCTTGTTTTGAGCTCCTCAAATTTCTCACAAGCCTATCAAGTTGGTCAAGTTCGTTAGTATCACTCACTTTAGTCGCCAAAAGTGGCCTAATTTTTTTTTTAGTAAATAATTTATTTTTTACATAAATTAGATTGAATTAAAATAATTATATTTATATATATTATTTTGTATTAATACCGGTTAATATACTATATAAATAATATATATTGCATATACATTCATGTGAAGTTGTAGTGGCAGAGTGGAGGGAGTGTGTTGCAAAAAGGCTTGAAATGTGGGACGGTTGGGGTTCAAAACTCAGGAAAAGCAAAAAAAAAGTGCGTTTTTTTTTTTTCGCCGGAAACACCTTTGGCGACTAAAAATTTAGTCGCCAAAACTCTTTATTTTGGCGACTAAACCGTTTAGTCGGCGATTGAGTGACTATTGGCGACTAAATTATTAGTCGCTAAAGACCTGATTTCCAAAAGTGTAAAACACAATTGGCGACTAAATTATTGGTCGCTAAAGACCTGTCTTTTGGCGACTAAACAAGTTTTAGTCGCCAATACCTACGCCGACGACGTATACGCGACAAATGTGGCGACTAAAGAATTTTGTCAGGGAAAGTCAAATTTCGACTTTCGGCGACTAAAAACAGACTTTTGGCGACTAAAAATTTAGTCGCCAAAAGTGATTTTTCTTGTAGTGATGATTTGCACATTCATGTGATCTACAAACTTCTGAATCTCTGTCATGGTCTCTTTCATGAAATTAAGATCTCGACCAATCATGTTAGTGAGATCAGGATCTCCAACTTGGCAGTCGTCGTTGTTGTTTGTGGCGGTGGTAGCTTTGTGGTGGTGGCTGTTAAGTGGATTTGGTTGGGAGATACTACTGTCCATGGCTTTGAAAGGAACTACTACCAAAACAGGGTCGTGTTGGAGTCTTGGCTAGAGTTAAGTGAGAGAGAGAGAGAGAGAGAGAGAGACAGAAAATGAACACGTTTTTTCTTTGATGGTCTGGTCTGGGTTTCAAAGAGAAAAATGGATCATGAGAGAGTGAACACGTTTTTTCTTTGATGGTCAGGGTTTCAAAGAGAGGAAACGTTGTGAGACTAAGAAAGGGTGCAGAAGAGATAAAGAAGGGGTGGCCTATTACAGATGTTTACCGAGGCAACAATTGATGAGACGCGGGCAAGAAATATGGCCCATTGGCCGGGACCGGGGTTGGTGAACCGGCTTGTCTTGAGAGAACTTGAGGGTGGATTTTATTACGGTTCCGTTTTGGTTTATGAGGTTTATTATGAATTTTATTTTAATAATTTGAATTATTTATTTTATAAGTTTTTATGTAAATTATTTATAAAAAAAATTTAAATTGATTAGATAATCGTATATTTTTATTTTATTTTATTTTATATTTTCAAAAAAATAAATAGTCTATTTTAAAAAAATATATATATATGTTCATTTTTTCGAAAACAAAAATAATAAAATAAAAATGTTACAATTATTGGTTTAACCTAATTTTCTGCATAAATAATATTTGTTGAAGCCCCTACAAAGTAAATAATTAGAATTATTGAAATGGAACTTGTAATGGATTCCACCCAGAAGCTCAAGCCTTCTTCAAACAATGCGGAGGAAGTTTTAATGTGCCCCCAAACTATCACTCAAAATCAATTTAACATCCATTCTTTCGATTATATAAATTTTACACATAAACCATTCAATTTTGGATCAATTTCACCCCTCTGTCAACTGTCATCTATGATCAGACAGAATTTGCTAACTTGGCATCATGTGTTTCATTTAAAACTTCATTTTATCCCTCAAATTATCTATAAAATATTAATTGGACCCTCAAATTTCATTTTGCCCAGGGATCTAATATTTTAGAAATAATTTGGAAGATAAAATGAAATTTCAAATGAAGCTTAAGGGCCATATCAGCAACTTTTGTTTGAATATAGACAACAATTGATGGTGCGGATAAAATTGATGCAAAATTAAATAATTTATATGTAAAATTGATTTTATTAAAAGAACAAGAATTGATTTGATTTTTGAGTAATAGCTTTGGGGGCAAAATAATATTTTCTTAACAATGTGCCTTTTCACAAGGTGCATATCATATGTATTCTATTACAATATGCATAATATAATTATAACGTTTCAAAACAAACACTAAATAATATGTTGTAATTTTATAAGCAAAATTATTCCTTACATTTCTCATCATAAATTATTTGTAATATACATAATCACAATGGTTATAAATTTTGCTTTAGGTGTGCGCATCATAGATTTACCATTTGTAACTTTTATCATAGAGTGAGTGACATAACGTACACCACAAATATTCTTAATTTTCATCACAAAATACAATAATCAATAAATATGTTTTCCTGACTAACGAAAAAATTTATCACAAGATACAATAATAAATAAATAAATAAACGTAAAAGAGATGACATATCATTTTATGACTAACAAATTATTGAAAAAAATAGATTATTTAGAATAAATGATGGCTGCATAACATTGTTTTATAGGTCCTAGTTCAAGTCAAGCCACACAAAAGTAGACGAGAGGTCGCATATATGTCCATGGTCCATGGGGTACTAGTGAAGATGGCGTTTTAAAAGTTGTTTCAGATAAGTTGAATCAAATAGTTGAAGGATACATATCCCTTACTTCACATTTGGGCATTTTGGCACGAGATGGGAGTCTTGCACCACTCACTTTTATGAGTTGACATTATGTCCCAGAACAAAACAAATATAACATATGGAGGGAGATAAAGGTAAATACGAATATATAATATGAAATATGTCACTGAACTTAAAGTATATAAGTTGATAAAGTGCAGTGTTAGTTACAATTGGATTCCATATGAAATGCATATTACAAGTGTAGTTGACATTGCATATTACAAGTGTGTATAATTGTACTGCAGGCTCATTCAGATGCAGATGAATCCATGAAGAGAACAATAACGGCTTCATTTGGGAAGAAATGGAGAGATTGGAAAAGTCGAGTGAAAAAAATAGGATACATACCCTTCAAGAATGATGCAGAAAGGTTGGCTCATTAACCAGAAAGAGTACATGAGGATCAGTGGCGGGCCTTGGTCTACTATTGGGGCACTCAAAGTGCATCGGTACAATTTTATTTATGTAAAAAAATGTTTATATATGATAATTTTTGATAATGTCTTAAATAAATTTCATATTTGACAGAAATCAAGCAAGAAGAATAGAAAAATCCGAAAGAAGAAGACATTACGTCATAGAACAGTCCGGAAGCCTTTCTTAATAATTCGAGTAGAGGTATAATTATTCTCTCAACAAACAGAAAAGCAGTGAAAGGAAGTGAGAACAAACCTTATGAATTCTAGGTCTAATGTTTTGTTTTATCTATCTTTTATTTATAAAAGACAAAAAAGAATAATAGGGTTCCTGCTAGTCGGCCACAGGTGTGGATGACCATATACATGAAAGATGGGATGTCAAATAGTGATTTAATTAATAAGGCTATGGTATGTGATACTATTTTATTGGACTTTTAATATTATTTATATTGGAGGCTAATTATTGAATTCAAAACTACAAACTTAAATGAATGAGCTAATAGAGCACATGGAGAGATCTTCTAGTGACCCTACTGCATTAAATGAACAAATCTTCACACAAGTTATGGGCCCGGAGCAACCTGGTCATGATCGGATGTTTGGCTTGGGACCGTCCCGCACTGATGTTTTTGGAGGTAGACATAGGCAGTCACTAGAGCAGAATTGTATCTTCCAAACTTGAGTTCAAGAACAAGTTAAAGAGCAACTTCAACGTTATCAAATGCAATTAGAGTTGAAGATGAATGATGTAATGGAGAAACAAATTCAAGCTATACGCACAGATTTTCAGTCACGAATTGAGTTTTTCTCAATTGCAAGCTGCGGGCATGCCCATTGCACCAGCCGTTGCACCCTTAAACCCATTACATAGGCAACAGGTATTTTAACTATAACTATTTCTATTAGTTATTACTTTAAATTGCCTAGAGCTACTATACAACTTAAGCCTCTTATTGAATGATAGGTTGTGGATTAATAACATCCCACTGTTCAGCCAATGCCACATTAACAACAATCTCATACATTTTCATCCCAAGAGGTGAGCAATCATTTAATCAAAGCCTTTTTGACAATACAAGACCTTATTAATTAAAATACTTGTTCTTATCTAATGTAGGTTCACCTTTCAAAGAAAGAGAAGAAGAAGAACCAACAAGGTAAAAGTACCTACATCGCAAGTTTTTAATTTCTCAACTTTCTAAATCTATTAAGACATTATGTGATTTGGTGTTGAATTTTTTAAAAGATTATGAGATGTTATCTTCAATGCTAATTTAAAAAGTTTATGTGTATGTCAAAAGTTTATGTTCACCTTTATAATGCCAAGCCTTTTTCTTATTTCTATGCTATACGAGCCTAAGCCCTGCATAGGAAAACCTTATCTGCCCAAATCTGTCACAACTACCAGAATTTTGGCTCTAGTATCCCCTAATTGGTTTGTACTACTTCATTTGTATTATGCTAATCTGAAATCTGAATTTGATTACTTTTTAAATACACATAAGGGGAAAAGGATGGTGGTGGTGGTGGTGGTGGGTTTTGAAGGAGGAGGTGAAGGGTGGTGTAGACGTGCCCAAACGTCCTGGGAAAATCCCGTTTTGTTCATTGGGCTCACTACAGTTCGGACTCGATGTCATGGTTCTTAATCTGATCTTGCAAACTGCAATGCGAGATTGATAAATCACCAAAGAGTCCAAATCCGACAAATCATTTTGAAAAACTGATTTTTAGAAAGAAGTGCCAAACATGGACTACTTTGCCAAATACAGAGTCGCCACCTAAATATTTCATTTTGGGGGAATTTAGGAAACCCTGACTCATGCCTAAGGCTATGTGTCCGTCATCACCAAAGTTGCTTCGGCTCAGGAACTTGGGTACGAGAGAGGAAGGTCATACAATGAGCACCCCCGCTCGCCCGATCAATGATCAGCCTTTACTAACATGATATCTTGTTTTTAAAAACACATGTGCTCTTATTCCGGTTATTTAATCTAGAATTACTATGTGATGCGCACAGCAAAACAAGTATAGACTAGATCGCCTAATTTGGAACAAAGTATTGCATATCCGTGTGTTTGAAAAATGGTTTGAACTTTGCTACCCGCAAGTAGGCTAAAACACGGATTTCGATGAATTATTCCAATTCAAGCAATCCAACCTTCACCCACAGGTATTCAGGCAGTTATATCACATAAGCAATTAGCCTCATAGTAAGCATGCTATCATGGCAGTCACTCACACACATGCAAGGATGCTAAAGCATAAACACTTACCGAGTACTCCGAGCCAAAACAAAAGCTATGTTAGAAATCAATGCATGATCCTAGCTCATGTTAAGATGGCTAATGCAACACATGCAAAGTGCAACTAAGATAGGCTCGGCTATTCTAAGATGGCATAGGAGATGCTACAGATAACATGTATTCAACTTAGAATTGAAATACAATGCAGTTAGTATGATGTGCCGAGCCCGGTGCATGCAAGACAGATGAATGGATACAAACATGCGAACATAAGGATGCTAATTAAAACATGCCCTAAAACTAACCATCGTAAGCTGGTAAATAAAAGGAAGAAAGAAATGGGGGTTGGAAGATATGCATCACACACACGCACACTTATTTACAACATTGCCCTCTCGGAAGAGGGTCCGAATGAATAATACAGAACCAACTAGCTAATCTAAGCTAATCTAATTAAACTAGTTATTACACAACGAAATGAATAATAAGCTACAGCTAATTATTACACAACATTAACTAAGTAAGCAATCTAAATGAGCATACAAACTAAATGAATGTGGGCTGCCTTAGCTCTGCTTTGAATGACAAAGGACGCATGCATGCTTGAATCGCCTTGCGCGGAAATCCCTCGTGACGCCCCGACTTGCCTCTGTTTGCAATTTACCTCAGAACACTGCACAAAGCTCCAGAAGGCTGAAACTCCACCCTGGGGATTTGTGGGAAGGCTGCCGACCAGCTATTGGCCTTGGAGACCACCTGCCGACCACTTTTGTGGTGAAAAAACTAGAAAAAGTGGTCGGCCAGCCACTAAATCTGGTTGGCCGACCAGTTTCTGCCCTTGGTTTCTGTTTTTTTGCAACAGAAGGTAAGAGAGAGAGATGGCAAAGTATTTGCAACACATGTGTGCACGACCACTCTCCCCATCATTGCATAGGCTCAAGGGGGTGTGGACCTTGACCCTTGGTCCACCAATCACGCATCTCGATGCATGATGGCCAAGGAGTCGAATTGCATGACTCAATGTGAAATGAATGCACATACAAGCACTTAAAGCCAACAGCTCCGTCATGGGTGGTCAAGAGTGTCGGCGACTGGGAATCGAGGCGCGTTTCATCACTTCGAGTATGATACGCTCCTCGTTTCTCATGTTTGGGCTAACTCCTATCCCAAACACAATGCAACAAATAAGGCATGCACCAATGCAACTCTAACATGAAATCTTAATGCAATGAACTAAGTCATGCAAACATGCAAGGGATAACATGCAAACATGCAACTAGCATACACAATGCTATGAACTAACAATGGCATACTCAATGCACATGACACTTAGCATACACAATGCACGTAGAAACCAACATACACAATGAGATGAACAAGGCATACACAATGCAATGATCAATGATGCGACAACATGGCATACTCAATGCTATGAACTACAATGAAATACTCAATGCAGAATGGACTTAAACCAAAATGGATGGGCCTCAGCCACACCCAAATTAGTGGCCAATGATGATGGAAATAAGGCATCAAAACACATACTAACATGCCCAATGCAATGGCCCCAAGCCTAAGGCAAAAAACACAACTTTCCAAACGCATTGAAAAGGATGAAATATGGAGTGCAAGGACACATGTTCCAATTCTGAAATGGCATACAAAATGACTCTAAATGATGTAAACAACTCACACAATGCATGTTGAATGGCTCAAGCACCGAAACTAGTGAAGTGTATTACACTATAGGCATGCAAGGCAATGCTCAAATGGCCAAACCAACTCCAAACAGACCCTAGACAGGCCAGAATAGAAGCAAAAGTGAACTAAGATGATGGCTTGAAAGGCACAAAAATGAAGCTCATGCAATGGCTCACAAATGGGGTATAATGATGCAACTCTCAAGCACATTGAAAGAGTGACAAACATGAGAATATGGCCAAGAAATAAGCTCTAAAATAACATTCCTCATAGTGCCAAAACATGCAAATACCTCAAGTTAAGCATGCAAGGGACCTCAAAACTCAAAGCTAGGCAAGGCTATTACACTACAAGCATGCATGTCAAGCATCATTCGACCAAGAGGCCTCAAAACAGAGCTAAGGCAACCCAAAATATGAACAAAATCAGTTTGGATCATGGCCAAAATATGCTAGAATAGAGGGCCAAAACATCATGCAATTCAAGCTAGTAAACATGATTTACACTACAAGCATATAAAGCATATGACAGGCTACCAAACCAGCCAAAAACAAAATCATGGCATGCCAAATGATGGCCAAAAACCCACTGAGACATGACCAATACATGCAAGAATGAGGTGCTACTTTGATAAGCCATGAAAGGGATTATTCTACACATGCAAGAGGCAAACACAAGGTGACCAAACCAGCCATAGACAGAGTCTAGGAAGGTCCCAAAAGTCACCAAAAAGGGCCTAAACCAAGCCTTGGAAGTATGAAAGTATGTGCTCCTTTGAAAGGCCAAAAATGCAAACAAACAAGGCCAAAAGACAGAGGGTCTCCCCTCTCTGATTTAGGCCCTCAAAACCACATGCCAACCACTAAAAATCTGCTGGATTTCAGTGGCTAAAAGGCCAAGCAAAGATCAACACAAAGGTCTCATGGCATGGCACAAAACAAGGCTAAATAGAGCATGCAAGAGGGTAGATGACCCTCAACACCAAAAGAGCCTTAAACAAACATGAAAAACACTTAAATATGAAGCTTTTTTCAGTTGACAACAAAGCCTAAATATGCATGCAAGTATGGCTAAAAGAATGATCAAGATAGAGCTTAAAAAGAGGGAAAATGAGTTACCCTTGAAGCTCAGCAAAACCAGCAAGTTTTGGGACCAAAAACCAACTCTTCAACCTCTGAAAATACCCTCCAAGAACCTCAGATCAATGGTGGAGGTGTATGCCTCTGAGGTGTGGTGCAATAGGTCAAGAACAATACACACTTTGAGCCAAAATATAGAGATATAGAGAGAGATATGTATTTTGCCTTCAACAAAATTCTGAACCTCTGCAAAGGAGAGGGAGGGCCTCTCTTATAGAGGTTTATAGCTAAAGCTTCCTCAAGAAGCTAAAAGCTTGGATGCAAATCCTCCATACACATGTATGGAGGATACAGTCTGTGCCTTCCAGCTGGCACAACTGGCATCCACACAATCTAACAAGACAAGAGGAAACCAGCCGACCAGAAAAGGTGGTCGGCCAACCACTTTCCCTGGTCGGTCGACCAGGGCAAGTGGTCTGCCAGATAAAAAGTGGTCGGCCAAGGGTATTGGTGGTCTCCACACTGAAAGCAAGCCCAAGGTGTGGTGGGAGACCAGTAAATATGGCCCAAAGATAAAGAAAACCAGTTTCCCGACAAGAAAATCGGCTGGCGGGGAAAAGTGGTCTCCAAGGAGAAAAGGTGGTCTCCCACCCTTGTACCACCTTCCAAACAAGGAAAACAAGGTTCATGCCAAGAATGAACCAACACGGATGCAAAACAAGAGTTCGGGAGGCAAAGCGTGCGGCCGGGTGCCTCGAAAACTGGCTGTTGACCACCAAAAGTGGCGTGCGACCACAAAAGTGGTCTCCTGGGCCATAGTGTCCCTCTAGATAGGGGAAACAAGGTGTGTTCCAAAAACCGTGCCAAACGGAGAATGTTAAGCGGTCCCGAGCCGAGGCGCGCGGCCGACGGCTCCAAAAACCAAAAACTAGCCTCTAAATGGGAACAGTGACCTACGACCATGAAAAGTAGCCTACGACCACTAAGAGATGGTCTACAAGACCTCTCCCTCCCTCCGGGAAGAGAAAACAAGATTTGGTCTGCGGACTGAGTCGAAGCACAAAGGGTCCCGAGGTCCGGAGGCGAGGCTCTCAGCCAAGAACTCTGAAACCTCGAAACGAGCACAACATGCACAGTCACCGAGCGCTCAATCGATGAGGTCTGAGTCTTAAGGTCGGCCAAAAATGGGGTGTCTACAATTGCCCCTCTTTGACAGAACTCGAAAGTCATAAGTGACGGGAGTGAATGTCAAAACCCAAAGACGACCCATTTTTGACAAGGCCGAAGACTTAGACAAATAGGCAAGATAATCAAAGAGATGTGCTCGCAGGCAGGGGCAGAATGCAAAAGACATGCACGAGGCCGAACATAACTTATGATCATGCAAAGAAAGCTGTAATGAAGCAAATATGCACAATAAATGCAACAATTTAAGCAAGCGAATACAGAGCAAACTACGTCACATGCAGAAAGGATGTAAGAGAATTGTACAATTCTCGCTACGTCTCACACGGAGAATACAATATCGTCCGGTTCGTCTGGTCGCACCAGCTTCAAATGAACCGTACATACAATATCGTCTGGTCGCACCAGCCTCGAATGAACTGTACATACAATATCGTGCTTGCAAAAGAGATAAACTTAACAGATACAACATAGTTAGCAACATATGTTCAACGCTATATCGAACGCGGATATGTATGACGCCGATAAAAAAGTGCATAGCAATGCAAGCAAAACATGCGTGATGACGTAAGTAAAGTATGGGTGCATGATAATACCAGTGGAACGTGCACAACAATACAAGTAGCGTGCATAACAATACAGGACAAGTGCAAACTCAAAAGCATGTTTGAAACAAAATACTGAGTAAAGAAGTACAAGCCTTAAAGAGAGCAACTCAAACGAGACTTCCGATTTACCTCTCAGAGGGGTCGCAACGTACTCGAAAAGGATACACCTTGCTCTTGGCGAGTAACAATGAGCCACACATCGAAGACTTGAATTGAAGTTCTCGCGGAGACATTTCGCGCCAAAAAATGCACTTTTCTTGTACTTTCTCGAGAGCCGAGGACTCCAATTATCACCAAAATACACAAGGAGAACAAAGGGGCCTTGGAGACCACCCAGGAGGGCCACCGACCACTTAACAAAGCTGCCGACCAGTTGTTGCCCAAAAAGTAGTCGGCCAGCCAGAAAAACTGGTCGGCCGACCAGTTTACAAAAATTGGGGCAGTTTTGTCTTTTTATGTTCGGCCCTTTAAGTTCACACAACCATATCATTCTTGCTCACACCTCTAAGGCCGAAATACACCCCTCTTCCTTCCTAGACTATTTTCTCCCTCAGATCTGCGCTTTATACGCGTTTTCCAACGCCCCACGCAAAGTTGTTTCACGAAAACTTTCGATTTTCTTCACTTTGAACCGATTAAAATTTGATTTCGGAGCTTCTTTCTCCATTTTCATCACTTGAGGTATGTTTGTCTCGAACTTTGGCACATTTTCTCGAGAGTTGACTTTTGTTGACTTTTTTCTTTCCCTAGAGTTGACTTTTGTTGACTTTTTGCAATTTTGGCCTATTTCGCTCATTTTCGCTCATTTTTGCAGATTCCTTCAGATGGCGGATCACTTTCATCACAACGGAGGTTTTCCACATGCCGAGGATGAGCCAGACATCATGTCATTGCCTCCGAGGATTCGGCCTTTCGACCCGGAGAGGTACCACCCTCAGGAGCACGTCCTGCCTCCTACCACCTTCTATCACTTTACCGACTTTGAGCGGCAAGCACCCGCGGACCTACTGCTACAGGAGCCAGAGTCTCATCTATCTCACCCGGCGCGAGAGGTACGTACTTCACTTTTACATTCTCTGCAATGTATTCTGCATTTACTGCACATTTCATGCTTTCGCTCTGTATTTTATTTGCTCATTCTGAACACATTCACATATACAGTACTTTTGCTCATTCTGGCTCATTGCTCACACATAACACGATACTGATTTGGCACGCAGCTTATTTAGAATATGATGCTGACTTGGCACACAGCTCACAGCACAATATTCGGTTAATTTGGCACACAACTCACTCTAAACACACGGTTCATTCTGACCACACAGTTTATTTCGGGCACACAGCTCATTCTTTGGGCACGCAGCTCACTTTTTGGGCACACAACTCATTCTTCGGGCACACAGCTCATTCTTTGGGCACGCAGCTCACAAATTTTCATTTCTGAACATACAGCTCATTCACTTCATTTGCACGCAGCTCATACTGAACGCACAGTTCATAACACAGTATTTGATTTAATTTGCATGCAGCTCATATTGAATACACGGTTCACAACACAGTATTTGATTTAATTTGCAAGTAGCTCATGCTGAATACACGGTTCACAACACAGTATTTGATTTAATTTGCACGCAGCTTATGCATTCCACTTTGAACACGCAGTTCACTTACTTCATTTCTGAACACACAGCCCATACATTTTTGTTTGCACGCAGCTCATTTCTAATTCCGAACACGCAGCTCATAAATCTTCATTTCTAAACATAGCTCATTTACTTCATTTTTGAACACACAATTCATTTATTTCATTTCTGAACACACAGTTCATTTACTTCACTTACACGCAGCTCATACATTTCATTATGAAACTGAATACATCTATTCATTCTAAATGCAGGTATCTTCCCGTTCCATACGGGGTTATGGATCGATCCTTACTAGGGAGTGGTATACAGAGCTCCCAGATGCTGTACGTCACATCGTGGACGAGGCAGGATTCGGACCTTTCTGCGCGGGGATATTACGCTATTCGGCGAGTAGGACCCTCATGGGGGCACTTGTGGAGAGATGGTGGGACACCACCAACTCTTTCCACTTTTCAGCTACTGGGGACATGACGATGACCCCGTATGATTTCTCTATGTTGACGGGCCTTGACGTGGCCGGCCGACCGGTCCCCTATGACGCAGACATGGGCGAGTGGGAGGCGGCTTGGATTTATCTGCTGGGAGCCCGCCCACTGATAGACAGATTATCAGGTAGGGTCCAGTACACCTGGTTTTCTGAGCGGTTCAGGGAGACTTTGCCCGATACCATTGAGGCCATACATCAGTATGCCCGGGGATTCTTGGTGTTCCTTCTTGGAACCACACTACTCTCCGACAGGGGGAATACGGTCGGGCTGTATCTACTCAGTGCTCTGGTAAACCTATAACGGGTCCGTCAGTATGATTGGGGTGGCACTGGCCTCGTTACCCTTTACTGTTATATGAGCGCGACCTCCCGAGGGCGATGGAACATAGTAGGTGGCTACTGGAGAGCCTGGGAGGTACATTCCGCCCTCTTGATTTACATTTCTGCTTTTCATTATCTGTACACTGCACACACGACACACATTTCATTCTGTATCCTTCATTCTGCGCTCAGCATTCTTGTACTTTCTGTACAATCTATATTCTGACAGCCACTGTTTTGTCTTTCATAACTATGGGTTTACGCCTATTTCCCGACGCTAGCTCCCGAGCTCGAGGTTGAGGTACCTCTGGAGATCCCCTTCTCCCGCAGATTCGAGGGTCGGTGCTGGCCGAGGAGTTGGGAGACTTTGCCTTATCTCCGACAGTTCTTTGATACCGTATGACCGGCAGAGGTAATCCAAAACTCTCAATTCGTCATGTTTTCAGCTTTGGTTCATCTTGCATGTTTGCGACATCTAATCGGTTTATGCACTTGTCATCCACAGATTACTTGGCAGCCCTGGGCATCCTTGTCAGGAAATGCCTGGTTCCTATTCCCTGGGGCGTGGGCCGCTTCTCGATACAGGACTTTATTTGAGAGGCCAGTTGGCAGGGCCTGGTTTCTGGGGGATCACTTCATGTATCAGACCATGGGCAACCCTGATCAGGGTATCCCCTCAGCACCTCCAGAGGACAAACGGTCCACTGAAGGACTCACTCCCGAGTAAGTCGAGGAGCTCATGTTGGGTACTGATGCAGTTCTGTTGCTGGAGGAGGGAGAGTACGCGACCTACCGCCATACATACTTGATGCCTTCGCTGTCAGATGTTCGTGCCCCCAGGAGGAGGGCTGCTGACGTGTCTTCCTCGAGTTGTGCTAGAGCTTCAGACGTCCTTTCCACTAGCAGGGCCGGCACATCGAGGAGTGGGCCTAGAGAGATCCCCCCGACTTACCAGTATGCTGGGTGGCCGGATCTTCAGACCGAGTTGACAGGCTGGCGGTACGGGACATCCTACCCGATTCCATTGGAGCCTCCATTGCCCGATCATCGATACGTCAGTGACCCTAACTCGCCACCGGTATGCTTTACAGTTTTGATTTATCGCTCAGATATTTTGACATTCATGTATTCGCTGATGACTTGCACTTGCACCTGCAGCCACCCAGGGAGTACACTGAGGGGTTACTTAGAGTGGTGGCCTCGCTTGAGAGCATGGTCCTGCGGAGGGAGACGCAGCTGTTCATTGCCGGCATTTCGGTACTTTTCAATTTCTTGCATTTATCATACTTCTGATGACATACTAAAATTGAATCTTTCATTGGTTAACTGCAAATGTAGAGCACATCTGACACACACCATATTCATATACTGTATCTGCATGCACACAGTTTATGTAGCATTCTTGCATCTGCATCTGATATACAGGCTGGCTAATGTACTCAAACTATCCTTTTCAGGTCCCACCACTACAGGCCAGGCCATCCAGGCCTTCTCGAGGGACTGGGAGAGGGGACTCGACCTGCATCCGAGGCAGACGTAAAGCACCTATCAGAGATGACGAGGAGTCCAGCGAGGAGGAGGAGTCTGTGCATCCTCAGTCAGAGACATCCGCAGGCAGAGAGGATGACTCTGGTTCCGGTTCTCAGAGCGGAGGTGGTGCCGAGGAGGATTCTGAGGACGGCGGCTCCGATTCGGATGGTGGTGCTGGTGGGGGTGGTGTAGAGGCTTCTCAGCCGAAGAGGACGAAGAGGGCCTCCCATTCTTGAGCTTGATAGCACCGATGCAGATGTTCCTGCTTTATTTTCCTTTTTGCATGTAGTTGTAGCATATTGTACAACTTAGGTAGTTTTATTTTTCTTTAAAACTTGTACCCTGTTGTAAAATGTTGTAAAAAGAAGCTATGATGGAATGAAAAAGCTTTTTGTTCAAAAAGTGTTGTATTTTTGTATTCTCAGCATCGCATCGCATCATTTTGCACCAAAATGAGATTGAATGGAAATTGAGCACTGTACATTACCAAGTCAGCAAATGAGCCAACAAAGCAAACTTAAACAGCTTAACTCACTAAGAAACAACAAAACCTTAGCAAGTTTACAACTCGATAAGCAAATCTTAACAACTTGGTAAACAAAGAGCAACAACTCAAAAAGCAAAACTTAACAACTCGATAAACAAAAACTTAACAACTTGATAAGCAAAACTTAACAACTCGATAGGCAAATGCATTACAGACAAACAGGACGACGGAACGCATCCGAAACAAAGGTAAACTCGGACCTTCAACACTCCCAACACATGGAAAGGCTAGGAGCTCTCTTCTAGAGGCTAGGAAAAGGCCAAAGACCAGTTTTTCTCCATGGCCGACCAACAAAAGTGGCTGGCCGACCAATATTTTGCTCAGTGGACCAGTCACGTGGTCGGCCGACCAGAAAACTGGCTGACCGACCCAAAAAAAGTGGTCGGCCGACCAGTTGGCATGGCGACCTCCAGATTTTTGACACTTGTCCTCCAAACAGTGCCTTATCCTCCATAAAAGTTCTAGCTTCGTGGCTCTCTCATTCCATCCCAATTTTGCATCAAAATGGAGGCATTTCTCGTCCAAAAGCTCACAACTTGGATTGCTACTTTAGACGGCTCGGAAAAGTTAAATTTCTGGGGCTTCGGCATAAATGCACTATTCACGCTGAGTCGCACCCCGTTGCACTTCCCATTTCTCCATGCCGTGGCAAGGTTTTGGAATCCGATAACACACGTCTTTAGCTTTAGCGGGCAAGAAGTGTGTCCAACCTTCGAAGATTTCCAAGCTTTGATAGAGTCCGAGTGCAACGAAGAAATCTTGCCCCAGCTTCGCTTCGGCCACGCCCAAGCCTTAGGGACGAATGTGTGGGCTCACTATGCACGATGCTCGGTCATTGATCTGCAACGGAGAATTGGACATCCTCAGCTTGATTCATCGTTTTTCTGATACTGGTGACCGCGGCGACCACCACTGGCAAGTTTTTCGGTGATATGCCCTTTGCTTGTGCATGTTATCTCATTTCTTGCTTGCCCCAGGATTCAGCGGGTCTAGCGTTTGTTTGATCGAAGTTACCCAAGGCTTGAAAGAGGGCAAGAGCTGCATTGCCATGACATTGGCTGAGACATTGATGGGCTTAGATGCTTTCCATCGCCGGGAAATGACCAGATTTGCGGGGAGTCCACTACTGCTGCAGGTAATGTTCCCACCCTATCTCATATGTATTGCTCACATCACTCGGCCCTCAGGCTCGATTTTTCTCACAAAACCCTTTTCTCACTTTTCTCTTCACGTACACCTCCCTATTCTTTATTCTCTCATTTTTCATCCCTCCCCAGTTGTGGTTGATGGACAAATTACAGGTTGTGGACTCATGCCCAACATACTTAGCTCGCGGCTACTTCTTCCGGCGACGTCTGGTTGATGCCCTTGATGAGGGATGGTGGTTCGATTGGGTGCAGTTTGTCCACAGACCGTATTGCTTGGCGCTGTCCTTGGCTGAATCTACTGACGATGAGTTACAGCATGTTCCGGCAGACAGGGGTTCAGTTGATTGGCTTAACACACTGCGTGTTTTACTTTCCTTTCTGGTTCTGACATCAGTTCGGCCATGATCAGATTTGCCCGGCAGAGGGGATAGAGTACCCAGCTGCATTTCCAGTCCGAGGCACGCAGCTAGCTAGGTATGCCATGGCATGGAGGACGAGAGAGCTTCTGGTCCCCGCTTCCACCTTCAGCTACACCCTCTCTAATAAGTGCATAGATTGGCTCAATGAAGAGGCATATGTAGGGCCCATTTTGGCATCAGAGGCTTCGACCAGCTCTGGGAGGGGACGCAGGAACACCTGACTATGCCCCGGATTTATTTCCTTTAATCAGAACTTTCCAATTTTTTTTATGAATGTAATGAAAAGCAACTTCAGTTTTGTATTCAAGAGCAGGAGAACTCTGTATTGAAATCAATAAAATTGAAGATTGTGGGTACTGAAAATTTCCTGTTTGGTCCAAAAATGGTCTAAGTTGTAAATACATTAATTTGAGCAAAAATTAACTTTTATTAAAACTTTCCAAAACCATTTTCGATATGGATTAGAACTAGACACGCTTGAGATCTGTCACTGAGATGTACAATCCCGGATCCCAGCAACTGGAAAGTTGCCCTTAGTCTGAATAGCACTGCACCGGAGGTCACAACCGACCTCTGGAATGCTGAATAGACAAAGATGACTGAGATGATCAAATGGACAAAGTTGATCGGGGAAGTGTTTATGGCTGAACTTCAGGATGAAGTTGCCTACGTATCCCAAACATGGGAATCAAGCCTTACGTAGTTTAGGGTTAGGTTCACTCGTGTATCAACCCTCACCTTTTACGCTCTAACTTTTGCCAAGGCCGCCCTTTGCGGGTTTTCAACCTTGCGAGCTCAGTTTTTGTAATTTCAAATTTTTTATGCTCTAACTTTTGCCTAGGTCGCCCTTTCGGGTTTTCGGCCTAGCGAGCCACTCAGGGTTAGTATTTCTTCAACTTGTCCATGTTGATCAGCTATGAGAACTCTAGGCCATCTAGATCCATCAAAACGACAGCTCCACCTAACCAGATAGACTTGATGATGTAAGGGCCAGTCCAATTGGGTTTGAACTTGCCCCTAGGGTCGTGGATGGGAGCTCGATTGTCTTTGAGCACCAAATCTCCTTCTTTTAAATTCTGGGACTTAACTTTCTTATTGAAAGCCCTGGCGATTCTTCATTGATAACCCTGAACATGATACAGTGCTTTCAGCCTTCTTTCATCAAACAACATGAGTTCTTCAAACCTGCTCTGCTGCCAATCTGCCTCAGCTATCTGACACTCAGCCAGTACCCGTAATGACGGAACCTCAATTTCGATAGGTAGAATGGCCTCCATCCCATAAACCAATGAATACGGAGTCGCCCCAGTAGAAGTTCTAATTGAAGTCCGATAGCCCCACAGAGCAAATGGTAGCTTATCTGGCCAGTCCCGGTAGGTTTCCAGCATCTTCTGTAGAATGTGTTTGATGTTCTTGTTGGCAGCCTCAACTGCTCCGTTGGTCTGTGGCCGATATGTGGATGACTTATGAAAAGCCACGTTGTATTTTTCCAACAGGTCAATCACTTCTTTCTTGAAGTGGGAACCGTTATCTAAAATAATCTCGTTCGGGACCCCGTAGCGACAGATGGTGTTGTTCCTGATGAACTTTGCAACATGTGAAGCCTTCAACACCGCGTAAGATTGGACCTCAACCCACTTTGTGAAATAGTCTATCGCGACCAGAATGAACTCATGCCCATTGGACCCCTTTGGAGTGACAGCCCTGATCACATCGATTCTCCAAACTGAAAATGGCCATGGCGAAGTCATATTGTACAGCTTTGACGGCGGGATATTCATGCGGTTTGCATGGATCTAAAATTTGTGGCATCGCCGAACAAAGCCGATACAATCCTCCTCCATGGTGGACCAGTAGTAACCTTGTCTGAGGATCTTTCGGGCTAGCATCACCCCATTCATGCGCGCTCCGCACTCTCCTCCATGAATGGCCTCCATCAGGCGCTTCGATTCTTCAGCATCAACACACAGCTTATGCATCCCGAGATGACCTCTCTTATACAGTTTTCCCCCGCAGACGATGAACTGAGCAACCATTCTTCTAATTGCCTTCTTGTCTTTGGCATTTGCCCCTGGTGGATATGCTTCTTTCTCCAAGAAGTTCCAGACATCGTAATACCAGGGGTTCACATCTTGTACCTCATCTATGGCAGCAATCAGCTCGTAGGCTGGCGTAAATTTCTGTTCGATAATGATCGGACGCATTCGGACTCCGAAAGGGATATCTATCATAGAAGATAGAGTTGCTAGTGAATCTGCGAACCTGTTGTTCTCTCTTAACAGATGAGCGAAGTTCAGCTTCTCGAACCGAGGAATCAGCAAGTCCAAGGTGTGGTGGTAGATTCTTATTTTTTCTTCTTTGACTTTTCAATCTCCTTGAGCTTGAGATACAACAAGGTTCGAGTCCCCGATGATGTCCAACCGCTTTGCCCCTAGTTCCAGAGCTGCTTCTAGTCCAGCAATACACGCCTCATACTCTGCTTCGTTGTTCGATACTTTAAACCGAAGTTTGAATGCTAGAGGTATACGGGAATTATCGGGCGCTATCAGCAACACCCCTATCCCATACCCGTATTGGTTTGATGCTCCGTCAAAGTACATCGTCCAAAATTCTTCTTCGACATGCAGAATGGCCTCGTCCGGGAATAAGTACTCAACTGCTTCATCCCCTTCCACTGGGTGATCGGCTAGGAACTCCGCTACCGCTCTCCCCTTTACTACCTTGCGCATTATGTATTTCAGATCGAATTCGGAAAGCAGGAGCAACCAACGAGCTAGCCTACCCGTAAGTGCCAGTTTCTCGAAGAGATATTTGATGGGATCTAATCTTGAAACCAACATTACGAAGTGAGCTAGCAAGTAGTGCCGCAGCTTCCGGGTAGCCCATACCAAGGCCAGACAAGCCTTCTCCAATGGAGTGTAGCGGGTCTCATACTCCAGCATCTTCTTGCTCAGATAGTAGATAGCCTTCTCCACTCTGTCCTCAGACTCTTGTGCAAGCATGCAACCCATCGTAGTTTTAGTCACTGAAAGGTACAGAATCAACGGCTTCCCCGGCTCGGGTGGTGACAACATGGGTGGGTTCTGTAAATATTGCTTGATCTGTTCAAAAGTGGCTTGGCAGCGGGCGTCCCATTGGAACTTCTTTTCTTTCTTCAGGAGACCAAAAAGTGGTTCACAAGTCAAGGTTAATTTTGAGATAAATCGTCTTATGAATTGCACTTTACCCAGAAAGCCTCGCACCTCCTTTTCAGTCCTTGGTGGTGGCATTTCTAAGATGGCCTTGATTTTAGAAGGGTCAACTTCGATACCTCTCTGTGTGATCAAGAACCCCAGCATTTTCCCTGCTGTAACACCAAACGTACACTTCTGAGGGTTCAGCCGCAGCCTATACTCCCTGATCTATTGAAAGAATTTTTGCAAGGCGGTGTAATGGCCCTCTCTTTCTTTGGACTTAACAATCATGTCGTCCACGTACACCTCAACCTCTTTGTAGATCATGTCGTGCAATATCGTGGTCGCAGCCCGTTAATATGTAACTCCAGCATTCTTCAACCCAAATGGCATCACTCTATAACAATATGTCCCCCACAGGGTGGTAAAAGCAGTCTTCTCCTGGTCTTCGGGTACCATCAATATCTGATTGTAACCTGAGAATCCATCCATGAATGAAAGCAAAGCATGCCCCGTAGTGAAGTCCACTAACTCATCAATGTGTGACAGAGGAAAGTCGTCCTTTGGGCTGGCCTTGTTCAAACCTTGAAATCCACACATACCCGAATCCTGCCATCCTTCTTCGGCACCGGAACTATGTTGGCCAGCTAAGTTGGGTACTCAGATACTAGCAGGAACTCTGCGTCAATTTGCTTGGTGACCTCTTTTTTAATCTTGAGAGCCCAGTCCAGGCGGATCCTTCTGAGTTTCTGTTTAATAGGTCGGGCCTCTGGGTCAAGAGGGATCCGGTGCTGTACAATCTCAGGATCGATTCCAGGCATGTCTTCGTAGGACCACGCGAAAACATCTTTGAAATCTTTTAATAAAGCGACTAAGTGCTCGCGCTCCTCTAAAGACAACGTGGACCCGATCTGGACCAGCTGCGGGTCCTTCTCAGTACCAACATTAACTGTAGTGATTTCATTAACCAAAGGTTTAACAAATCTCTCCTGCTCTTGATCAATTAATCGTTGTAAAATCGGAGGAATTTCTCCCTCGTCGTTTTCATCAAAATTTTGAAAGTCCTGATTAATACAATAAATCAAAGGCACAGAAAAGCACTTAGAAACCACAGTCATTCCATTCTCATTAATCACTTCCAAATTGTCCGATTCCTCTGTTACAACAGACTCAAAAGAGAAAGAAAAATACGACCTAGACAGGACTGTGGCATCCTGGTTGTCACCCCCAAGAATACCGGACTCAGACTTAGACGAGCTGGAACCTGATTCCGACTCCACAGACTCGGTGGAATCAGATTCGGGCTCACTACCTGACCCGGTGCTGCTTGATAAAAATCCCTCCTCGTACTGCCAGATGAGAGAGGGTGCGATGGATGCATCCAAAATGTTTGAAGATGGGCTCGCAGCCGTTTCATTCCCAATCATGGACACCAAGAAGTCATCCCCCAAGCACTTCTATACGATCGGAGGATCTGAAAGTAGACAAGCCAGCGCTACCCCCATTTCAATCTTGGTGTTCTCAGAATCCATTTTCCCACACTACTCAACTTCAGCTGATGGGTCTGTCTGCTCCTCGGCAACGTCATCCCCGGATAACTGCAGGTCAAAGAAGATCTCAAACCCTGGCAAGCGACGCTTCTCTGCATTCAACCATGGCTCTGTGAAGTCGCAAAATGGAAAATCCTCCCCCTCCCGGACAAAGCGTCCGTTTAGGGTACCCTGGATGGGTCGGTGCATTAACTCATAAAGCTTCCCTGCCTGCTTTGCTTTGGCTCTCCCAGCCATCTCCTTGCCTTTCCTCACCCAGTCCTCTTTGGTGGGTAGATAACCCAAACCAAAGGTATGTGGATTGTGCGGCACTTTGGTCGATACTACAATGCCCTTCCGGCCACTTCTTCCTAGTCCCATCCCAAGGATGTGCTGGAGTTTGTTCATGAGGTATACCAACTGAGTGCTAACATACAACCCTGCATCAACAGCTAAGATGTTCTGTACGACCCGGGCCTCGGCTAGGGTAAAACCTGATAGGAACACATCCTCCGTGCCATGCTCGATTTCCAAAATCGGTGTAGACACTTATGGCGGCGGATGGATTGACGAATTCCCAAAAACAATAGCCATCCCCTTTCCGTGGAGGTATTTCAACATCTGGTGTAGGGTGGAAGAGACTGTCTTTACCTGGTGCAGCCACGGCCGCCCCAGGAGTAGATTGAAGGTTGCGGGAATGTCCAAGACATGGAAGTCAATATCGTGTTGTCCTGGACTAACCTGAGTCTGAATTTGCACTGTCCCCATCACTTCTCTGCTAGTATTGTCATAGGCCCTTATCACTTGGGTGGTTGGCACAAAGTCCACGGGCTTCAACCCGATTGCATATGCCGTCCTTGACGGGCACACATTGATGGCGGATCCCGTGTCGACAAGAACCACTGGTATCCGCTTGCCTCTACATTCCACAGAAATGTAGAGTGGTTTGTTATGGTTTGCACCCTCGGGTAGCAATTCCTTGTCGGAAAAGGTCAACATCGGGGAAGCTCCTCCTAGAAAAACCAATCCTACCAGCTGCTCAGGCGTGGTGTCTATTAAGAGTTTGGCCTTGTCCATTACAGATAGGACAGCTTGTCTATGAACTCATGAAGCCATAAGCAGTCCCTAGATGGAGATGTCTGCCTGTATCTTTTTTAACTGTTTCAGCACAGCCTCTTCTTCAAGTAGCTTCTCTTTCTGCTTCTCCGACTCCTTGTCCTTCCCGGATGCCTCTGGTTGATCTAGGTGCGGGGGCTTGAAATGCCGCCCACTCCTAGTCATATGGTCAACTTCACAAATATGCCAGGTATCATCTGGTTGATTGCTCCCCTAGTCCTTATCGGTGTGGGCAAGACATAGGTCATCGTCTTCCTACCACATGCCATCGGCTGCCGACAGACACCTGTCCGGCTCCGTCACAGTCATTCCTGTGCCCACAGCACCTTGCGTTCCTGTACTCGCAGCATGTTCTGTTCTTGTGCGCACAGCATGTTCAATCCCCATAGGAGCTTTGGCCTTTTTGGCTCTCTCAGAATCTTCGATCCCTTTCCATTCTAACTACGTCAGTGCAGCCTGCTGCTCAACATTTCCTATATTCAAAATACCCAAATTCTGAGCGAAATTCTTGGCACCGGTGCTCTCCGGCGATGTATTCTGATTCTCGACCCTTCCGACCATAGCTGACGTCCTTGTCCCTGACGGACCCCGTTCTGGCTGAAACCCTTCAATAACATTTGGTTGGTCGTCAAGCCACCCCGTAGCCTCTGCTGACCCATCAAAATCAAACCAATTGACTGTCATGTCTCATGGATTTTGTTCATTGAAAAAATAAAGGGTTGCAATGCCCTCTTCCAAATCCGTTAAGTCATCTAGCCTCTGATCAACTCCATCCTCCCGTATTACACAAACCTCTGCCTCCACTGGCAATTCTACACACGGCCTAACCTATCCTGCTGACGTAATGTAGCCACTCGGATTGTATACCTCCTCAGCAAAGCTCCCAAATTCCTCAAACTTTGAATCAACAGTCCCACTTTCCTCCAAAGTCATCCCTATTCTGCCTTCGATGATCACCACCATTGGTTTAGGTTGGGTTCGGGAGATGTCCAACACGCACAAGTCAGTGCTGTCAGGAATGAACACCTCCGGCTTGGGTAGGTGAGAAGGGGTGATATATATGCTAGGGTCGTATGACGCGACCCCAGTTTGGATTGAGTTGATGCGTTTGGGAGGTGGGGCTTGGTTATGTGGTGGGAGAGGGTTGATTGTGACATTGGGTTTTTCCGGGGGCACGATCACCCTATTATCAACGAGATTTTGAATCTCGTGATGCAATCTAAAGCAATGGTCAGTGTCGTGACCATGCTGTTGGTGAAAGGCGCAGTATTTGGCTGGGTTATAGGAGGGGGGAAGTGTTTCAAGCAATGGCCGCGGCTCCAGGGGCTTCAAGTACCCTTTTTTGATTAAAACCCCCAAAGCTTTGGACAAGGGCATGTATAACGGGGTGAAGGTTCTTTGGCCTCTGGGCGCATATCTAGCTATCTGTGGGCTACTACTGGACGCACCAGTGAATGGGGTAGCTGTGAAGGTTTTAGGAGGGGTGGTGGTGACCATTCCCACGTTTGAAGATCTGTCAGCTGCAGCATTGCTTGGGCTTGCATTTGTACTGCGATTGAAAGTCCTCCTAGGCTATTCTCGGTCATTGTCAATTAGACCCTGCTTCAAAGCGTCCTCGATCTGCACCCCTATCTCATATAGATTTGAAAAGGTGGGAAGGGGGAGAACTATTAACTTTTGCATGAGTTTGGGTTGGAGGTTGTGCACAACCATCCGAATTTGATCCTTGCCAGCGGGCCTGATGGCCATCATCGAGGCCTTGGCTCTCCAGCGAGTTACAAAATCGGAGAAACTCTCCTTCGGTTCTTGCCTTGTGGTCTCGAGATCACGAGTTGTGACCTCGATCTGAGTATTATAGAAATATTGAGCCATGAAGGCCTCAGCTATCTCCTCCCAACTCCTTTTGACGGAATCTTCCAATTTCGCATACCAAATGGCCGCTACACCTAACAAGGTCCGGCCGAATAAAGAAAGCTTCTGTAACCTGGTGAGGCCCATCGGTCTTAGTATGTCCGAAAATAGTCGCAAATGCACCATGGGATCCCTAGATCCGTCAAAGCGGTCAATATGTGGCATCTTAAAACGGTCTGGCAGCGTCACGGCCGAGTCGGTGTATCCGTCCTCAATATCTGGGATAGACTTCACACCCTGAGATTTCTTGAAAAAACTTTTCAAGCTTGCTCACTTTCAACGCTGTAGGGTCCACCTCGAACTCAAAGGGTGAATCCGGTACGTTAGTCTGTGCTTTAGATAGCTAGGGTAGGATTGGGGGCGGAGCTGGCCCTGTCGGAATGCCCGTATCTTCCTGGACATTAGCTATCTCCCTGAGTATTGGCACTCTCGGCGGGGGAGGAGCTTGGTGTGAAGCAGATGCTTCGGTTTGCTGTTGTAGCCTGACAATTAACTCTGCCTGCTGGGCCATGACCTCGGCCTGTTGTTTGGCAAATTCTGCTTGTCGGACAACGTCCTGCTACATAGTTCTCATACTTTCCTGGAGCTGACGCATCATCTCCTCTAGGCCTGCCCTACTGCCCTGATCTAACTAAGCTGCCGATATATCTGTTCCTGTAGTGAAAACTAAGACCTCAGCCTGACTATCCATTGATGGGGTAAACCACTGATCCGACAACCACTGTAATGATACACTGCGCCTTCTTGACCTCCGTCTGGCAACCGGGGGTAAAGAATAGAACACTGGTTGTCCGTCTACCAGATCCTTAGATCGATGGAGTCTGCGACCTCTAGTCTAGAGTACTTGGGGAATATCTACTTGGTCAGAAGTAATTGTGCTAAACTACCCCTAGCAAAAAGATAAATAAAGCATAATAAGGAAATAAATAATCAGAAAAACGGACAGCATAACAGCTTAAATAAACACAACACACAGTTGGCATGACAACACACAGTCGGCTTTTTGTAAGTTGAATATACTGTTCTCAAATACTGATCACTGTTCCCAAATCACTGCCCCAAATCTGAATTTGACATCCGCGGATATAACCGATTCCCAAATACTGATACTGATGCCTATAGGCCTGATATCCAGACTTGCAAATTGATACATGCATTCCTGTAGAGACACACTCTAAAAGCACATAGTAAGCAAGCGAGAACCAAAACACCCCTATGTTGGGGTAGGGTTTCCCTGTCCTATTTTGTTAGGAGCTAGGGTTTCACTACACTCGTAGCAGTTTCAAACAACCTATAATCAGGTAAGAAACCTGCCCTAGTTTGGAATGGTCACTATGGATTCCGAATATGCACTAGGTCGAATGGTCAAAAAGGGTGCCCCAGTGAAAATCGGGGTTTGTGTTCCCATCATGGCAGAGCCCGTAACCGGTCAGCCATATGGCACGCTTCTCAAAGCAAGCCTCCGACAAACTGTTCAGGAATAGCAGACGGCAAACACTGTGTCCTAGGCGCACCAATGCAAATGCAATGCAAAGAAACACATAAGTGTAGTCAAAACAAGATATCATGAGTTCGAGTCAAGTTCTCTAAATCCCCAGCAGAGTCGCCAGAAACTGTAGACGTGCCCGAACGTCCCGGGAAAATCCCGTTTTGTTCATTGGGCTCACTACAGTTCAGACTCGATGTCACGGTTCTTAATCTGATCTTGCAAACTGCAATGCAAGATTGATAAATCACCAAAGAGTCCAAATCCGGCAAATCGTTTTGAAAAACTGATTTTTAGAAAAAAGTGCCAAACATGGACTGCTTTGCCAGATACAGAGTCGCCACCTAAATATTTCATTTTGGGGGAATTTAGGAAGCCCTGACTCGTGCCTAAGGCTACATGTCCGTCATCACCAAAGTTGCCTCGGCTCAAGAACTTGGGTACGAGAGAGGAAGGTCATGCAATGAGCACCCCCGCTCGCCCGATCAATGATCAGCCTTTACTAACATGATATCTTGTTTTAGAAAACACATGTGCTCTTATTCCGATTATTTAACCTAGAATTACTATGTGATGCGCACAGCAAAACAAGTATAGACTAGATCGCCTAATTTGGAACAAATCATTGCATATCCGTGTGTTTGAAAAATGGTTTGAACTTTGCTACTCGCAAGTAGGCTAAAACACGGATTTCGATGAATTATTCCAATTCAAGCAATCCAACCTTCACCCACAGGTATTCAGACAGTTATATCACATAAGAAATTAGCCTCATGGTAAGCATGCTATCATGGTAGTCACTCACACACATGCAAGGATGCTAAAGCATAAACACTTACCGAGTACTCCGAGCCAAAACAAAAGCTATGTTAGAAATCAATGCATGATCCTAGCTCATGTTAAGATGGCTAATGCAACACATGCAAAATGCAACTAAGATAGGCTCGGCTATTCTAAGATGGCATAGGAGATGCTACAGATAACATGTATTCAACTTGAAATTGAAATACAATGCAGTTAGTATGATGCGCCGAGCCCGGTGCATGCAAGACAGATGAATGGATGCAAACATGCGAACATGAGGATGCTAATTAAAACATGCCCTAAAACTAACCATCGTAAGCTGGTAAATAAAAGGGAGAAAGAAATGGGGGTTGGAAGACATGCATCACACACACACACACTTATTTACAACATTGCCCTCTCGGAGGAGGGTCCGAATGAATAATACAGAACCAACTAGTTAATCTAAGCTAATCTAATTAAACTAGTTATTACACAATGAAATGAATAATAAGCTACAGCTAATTATTACACAACATTAACTAAGTAAGCAATCTAAATGAGCATACAAACTAAATGAATGTGGGTTGCCTTAGCTCTGCTTTGAATGACAAAGGACGCATGCATGCTTGAATCGCCTTGCGCGGAAATCCCTCGCGACGCCCCGACTTGCCTCTGTTTGCAATTTACCTCAGAACACTGCACAAAACTCCAGAAGGCTGAAACTCCACCCTGGGGATCTGTGGGAAGGCTGCCGACCAGCTATTGGCCTTGGAGACCACCTGCCGACCACTTTTGTGGTGAAAAAACTAGAAAAAGTGGTTGGCTAGCCACTAAATCTGGTCGGCCGACCAGTTTCTGCCCCTGGTTTCTGTTTTTCTGCAACAGAAGGCAAGAGAGAGAGATGGCAAGGTATTCGCAACACATGTGTGCACAACCACTCTCCCCATCATTGCATAGGCTTAAGGGAGTGTGGACCTTGACCCTCGGGCCACCAATCACGTATCTCGATGCATGATGGCCGATGAGTCGAATTGCATGACTCAATGTGAAATGAATGCACATACAAGCACTTAAAGCCAACAGCTCCGTCATGGGTGGTCAAGAGTGCTGGCGACCGGGAATCGAGGCGTGTTTCATCACTTCGAGTATGATATGCTCCTCGTTTCCCGTGTTTGGGCTAACTCCTATCCCAAACACAATGCAACAAATAAGGCATGCACCAATGCAACTCTAACATGCAATCTTAATGCAATGCAACTAAGTCATGCAAACATGCAAGGGATAACATGCAAACATGCAACTAGCATACACAATGCTATGAACTAACAATGGCATACTCAATGCACATGACACTTAGCATACACAATGCACATAGAAACCAACATACACAATGAGATGAACAAGGCATGCACAATGCAATGATCAATGATGCGACAACATGGCATACTCAATGCTATGAACTACAATGGCATACTCAATGCAAAATGGACTTAAACCAAAATGGATGGGCCTCAGCCACACCCAAATCAGTGGCCAATGATGATACAAATAAGGCATCAAAACACATACTAACATGCCCAATGCAATGGCCCCAAGCCTAAGGCATAAAACACAACTTTCCAAACGCATTGAAAATGATGAAATATGGAGTGCAAGGACACATGTTCTAACTCTGAAATGGCATACAAAATGACTCTAAATGATGTAAACAACTCACACAATGCATGTTGAATAGCTCAAGCACCGAAACTAGTGAAGTGTATTACACTATAGGCATGCAAGGCAATGCTCAAATGGCCAAACCAACTCCAAACAAACCCTACATAGGCCAGAATAGGAGCAAAAGTGAACTAAGATGATCGCTTGAAAGGCACAAAAATGAAGCTCATGCAATGGCTCACAAATGGTGTGTAATGATGCAACTCTCAAGCACATTGAAAGAGTGACAAACATGAGAATATGGCCAAGAAATAAGCTCTGAAATAACATTCCTCATAGTGCCAAAACATGCAAATACCTCAAGTTAAGCATGCAAGGGACCTCAAAACTGAAAGCTAGGCAAGGCTATTACACTACAAGCATGCATGGCAAGCATCATTCGACCAAGAGGCCTCAAAACAGAGCTAAGGCAACCCAAAATATGAACAAAATCAGTTTGGATCATGGCCAAAATATGCTAGAATAGAGGGCCAAAACATCATGCAATTCAAGCTAGTAAACATGATTTACACTACAAGCATATAAAGCATATGAGAGGCTACCAAACCAGCCAAAAACAGAATCATGGCATGCCAAATGATGGCCAAAAACCCACTGAGACATGACCAATACATGCAAGAATGAGGTGCTACTTTGATAAGCCATGAAAGGGATTATTCTACACATGCAAGAGGCAAACACAAGGTGACCAAACCAGCCATAGACAGAGTCTAGGAAGGTCCCAAAAGTCACCAAAAAGGGCCTAAACCAAGCCTTGGAAGTATGAAAGTATGTGCTCCTTTGAAAGGCCAAAAATGCAAACAAACAAGGCCAAAAGACAGAGGGTCTCCCCTCTCTGATTTAGGCCCTCAAAACCACATGCCAACCACTAAAAATCTGCTGGATTTCAGTGGCTAAAAGGCCAAGCAAAGATCAACACAAAGGTCTCATGGCATGGCAGAAAACAAAGCTAAATAGAGCATGCAAGAGGGTAGATGACCCTCAACACCAAAAGAGCCTAAACAAACATGAAAAGCACTTAAATATGAAGCTTTTTTCAGTTGACAACAAAGCCTAAATATGCATGCAAGTATGGCTATGAGGTGTGGTGCAATAGGTCAAGAACAATACACACTTTGAGCCAAAATATAGAGATATAGAGAAAGATATGTATTTTGCCTTCAACAAAATTCTGAACCTCTGCAAAGGAGAGGGAGGGCCTCTCTTATAGAGGTTTGAAGCTAAAGCTTCCTCAAGAAACTAAAAGCTTGAATGCAAATCCTCCATACACGTGTATGGAGGATACAGTCTGTGTCTTCCAGCTGGCACAGCTGGCATCCACACAATCTGACAAGACAGGAGGAAACCAGCCGACCAGAAAAGGTGGTCAGCTGACCACTTTCCCTGGTCTGCCGACCAGGGCAAGTGGTCTCCTAGATAAAAAGTGGTCGGCCTAGGGTATTGGTGGTCTCCACACTAAAAGCAAGCCCAAGGTGTGCTGGGAGACCAGTAAATGTGGCCCAAAGATCAAGAAAACCTGTTTCCCGACAAGAAAATCGGCTGGCGGGGAAAAGTGGTCTCCAAGGAGAAAAGGTGGTCTCCCACCCTTGTACCACCTTCCAAACAAGGAAAACAAGGTTCATGCCAAGAATGAACCAACACGGATGCAAAACGAGAGTTCGGGAGGCAAAGCATGCGGCCGGGTGCCTCGAAAACTGGCTGTTGAGCACCAAAAGTGGCGTGCAACCACAAAAGTGGTCTCCCAGGCCACAGTGTCCCTCTAGACAGAGGAAACGAGGTGTATTCCAAAAATCGTGCCAAACGGAGAATGTTAAGCGGTCCCGAGCCGAGGCGCGCGGCCGACGGCTTCAAAAACCGGAAACTAGCCTCCAAACGGGAACAGTGGCCTACGAGCATGAAAAGTAACGTACGACCATTGAGAGACGGTGTACAAGACCTCTCCCTCCCTCCGGGAAGAGAAAACAAGATTTGGTCCGCGGACCGAGTCGAAGCACAAAGGGTCCCGAGGTTTGGAGGCGAGACTCTCAGCCAAGAACTCCGAAACCTCAAAACGAGCACAACATGCGCAATCACCGAGTGCTCAATCGATGACGTCTGAGTCTTAAGGTCGGTCAAAAATGGGGTGTTTACAGGTGGTCTATGTTGAAGGTGAAAAAAGCAGTGGTTGCGTTTCGTGGCTCTTCTTCAATAGTTGGAACTGGAATGGGCTTGTTGTCTGAATCTGAACTCATGTTGAGAGAGAGAGAGAGAGAGAGAGAGAGAGAGAGAGTGACAGGGAGTGAATTCTAATGAGTTATTGGTTAATACACAACCTAAAAATCATTGATAATGAATGATAATATGGAACGATTTGTGTGAGTTGGAAAATAGGGCATTTGACTCATTTTTGTGATATCGCAATTAGAGGAAATGAGTTTTGGCAATGTGTGAGGTGGGCTATGACTTAAATTTTGAGATTGAAAGTTGCATTGAGAATCATTTTCGTTAAAGATAATTACCAACAGATTCTTTGACTGGACTTAAATACTCAAAAGTCTTCAACAAATTTGTTTTTACATATTTGCCCCTTGTTTTGATAATTTGAGACTTTTTAGATGTGTTTTGTGTTTGTGGATGTAATGATACTAAGAGTTTATCCAAGTGATAAATAATTGGGACATTTTGACTTTTGTTTGTGAGCTTTGATTTATTTTTAGATAATGTTTGTTGGTTTGTATTGAAATATAAATGTGAGAAGTGTAAGTAGTTGAATTGTATTTTTTAAAAATATTTCTACAATGATAAATTTATCACTGGAAGTTAGAGATAAACAAGTCTAGTCCATAGAACCTGCTCGTAACTGTCCCATTTTATTATGCTATACAATTTATTAAGTATATTGTATAATCATGATCGTGTGCTTACACAATCTAAAAGTCCCAATGTTTGTGCACTTGCAGGTATTGAAAGAAGACATGGTTTTTGTAGTGACTTCCAAAATATCAACACTAGATAAATGTCGTTTGCTTGTGGGAATCAGATTGTTCGTCTCAGCTGCTCATTCTGAATCTAATCTGCGCAAGGCCTCTGAATCATTGAAGAGAGTTGCAGCAGCGGTTTTGGTAGCTCATGACTGAATTGAAGAGTGCACATCAGATCTCGTTTTATTTTTCCGATGATCTTTCAGATATTTCTTTGACTGCGTCAATAGAAAAACCCTGGAATTTTTGTTTCTTGGTAGATGCTTTTATAGTACTTGTATTAGTTGAATTGCATCTTTTGTGCCGATCTGTTTTATAATAACTTTCAACTTACCACTAAGCACTAGTTTAACTTTATTTCATCTTGGAATTGAAATATTTTTGCATATTGAGAAGCATGAATTGATCCAGTATTATGTTTGCCTAAATTAGTCAATATATTGAATATTTTTCAACTTTATTACAGGTATTTTTTTTTAAAGTTAAATCTCATAGAATTAGCACAATTTCAAAAAAAAAAAAAAAAATGAAGCTATAACGGCATTTTCAAATGCCACTATAGTATAGTGCTGACGGTTATATTTTTAAAATAGAAAAGAGCTATCACGACGTTTTTCAAACGTCGCTAAATATGGCGTGACATCATTGTACCGTTATGCAGCACATTTAGCGGCATTTTTAAAGCGCTTTTAAAGTGCCATAAAGCTACAACGACGGCCGCATCTTCCGTGTTTGGTTCTAAACATCACAAAAAGAATTAGCGGCATTTTTGATAGCTGTAGCGGCGTTTTTTAAATGCCTTTAAAAGCCTAATTTCCAGCCGTGTGTGGAATTGAAATTGGGATTTGTGATATAGATTTTGTAGTTAGGTTACAAATCGGATTTTTGATAGAATTTTTTTTTTTAAGAGTGCCACATCAATTATTTATTTATTTATTTATTTTTATTTTTTAACAAATCCCAATTTCAATTCCACACAACTTCTATTAGAAATTTAATTTGAAACCTAACTACAAAGCCTATATCATTTGTGTATATGTATTTGCCTAATCACTTACTAATACTTAACTCATATTACCCACCATTTGTGTATATATTATTATTTCATACATTTGTTTTATGGCCAGATCTTCCGACAGCACGACCTATTCAAATCTCATATCACATGCAATGAATTAAAAATAAGAAAACTTAGAAGGATTGATTAATTAAAATAATTAGGACGCAATTATCGAATATTCGCACGCACTAGACCGGTCAATTATACTAATAAAATCCCGCTTTGCTCCTTTTATTATATTTAGAGCATTAAGCTGCAACCTCCTGGCATGTGAGGAGATCTTGGGATTGACTGTGTGGGTATTGATTTCTGACCACACAATCAAATAGAGATCTTAGCTGAAGAGAATTAAAATATTAAAAATTTTAACATAATTATATTAAAATTATGAAATTTGATGTATTTTTTATAAATCTCCAAAATGATAAGTGTAATTTACCCAATAAATTAAGGTGACCCATTTTTCTCAATGGCCTGGCATCTCTTCTGTCCGTGATCAAATTAGAATGTGTTGTTAGGCCTGTGGAGGTCTACCACAGGTTCCGTTTTGATAATCCGAATGTTCAATATGTAGAACTCGTCGAGTGTAAAAGATCATGTTGATCGGATATCGATAGCTATTTGATCAGATCAGATTTCTATCAATGGTAAATATAATTTTTAAAACAAATTGTTGACAAAAATCTAATTCGATCAAATAGCTATCGATATCCGATCAACATAATTTTTTATAGAGATATAATACTCAACAAACTTTACATATTGCACGGTTCAAATGATTAAAACAGAACCTATGATAGATCTCACGAATCTGACAACACCGTCCAATCTACAATGAAGTGGAGACCAACTGCCCCCTTCTCAATAAATAATAAAATTCAAGCGTCGTTTTGGCTGGTTGATCTAGTTGACCATGAAGACCTCATTTCCCACCAAGTTCCTAGTAAATTAAATTGATCGTACTTCAAATAATGATGAATACATTGGTCTATATATACAAAAAAAAATAAAAATAAAAAATAAAAAATAAAAAAATTCAAAGAGGAAATTTGTAAGAACTTTCTCTGACAATAGAAAGCTTTTGGGGAGGTTCAAATAACCTCAAGTTTGGCTTAGCTTGCTAGTAAAATCTGTTAATAATTTTTACATAAATAACTAGTTAATAAGTTACTATGTTATTAGAGCAGATAATGAATTTTATGAACAGCGACTAGCACACGCGATGTGTATGTAATTTAAATAAATACAAATTAAAACAAATAATAATAAAATTAATATTATAATATGTGTGTTGCTTAAGTGGGGTACACTCCTTTATAAAATGTTTTTTTTTTTTTTTTTTAAATAAAGAAATAAGTAATACTACAAATCTATCTTTATCAATTCAGAAATTATCTAAAATTTTCATCTTGTGATTCACATTTATTCTATACATGGATCTCATACCACATAAATTCAATCACAACCATACAATCTCATTCAATATAAATTCGAAAAAGCTAAAGGTGAGTACCAAAAATTATTCATAAAAAAAAATAAAAGATACGATATCATAAAAATAAAAACAAAGGCTCAAACACCAAGTCTAGCTTTCGGCATGCAAATCGCAGTAAAGTATTGTGGTGTCCTTCAAACCTACCTCCAATGTGCAAAAGCAGTTTTTAATTAAATAGATAAAAAAATTATATAATACCAAACCGAGGGAAGAAAGCCATCCCAAAAAAAAAAAAAATAAAGAGCCCTGCAAAATATAGGGAATCCTATGTGGATCTCCTTTGGTCGGTTATTTTAAATCATCTTTATTATACAACCAGACTACAAAAACTTATCATTTTATGGTGTATTATGTCCCTTTCTACTAAAAGTTATCAAACGATAAATTTATGATGTATTTATTCAAAGTGAAAGTTATACATTATATTATGATTTATCTATTATTATTTTAAAAATCTAAGAAGCACATATGTTCTCTGTTTTTTCTGTATTTTAAAACTACTTTCCCAAATTTATTAAATATCACACAATAACATATATCTATCGAACAACCAAAGAACTTCTGGAATTCAAACACCTTCAAACATCATAATATAATTTTTTTTTTAATAATTCCACTACTATGGCCTATATTTGTCTCCTCCACTACATTTTCATAAACGGTGAGTGAGACATTTTGTGAGATTCAAATCAAGAAAAATCATGAAAATATGTAAAGAAAATAAATATTTTTTTGATCTTTATTTAATTTTCAACTAAAACACCCTTTTATGATGATTTATAATTTTAAAATTGCCAGTCACATTAATACTGGTTGAGATTTTTTTGGTCATATATATATATATATCTCAATCAAAGACGCATGCTATTGACAGTGAGTGAATCAATTGATTCTACTATGAAATACATTCTTAATGTTTCTTTTTTCTTCACACTGGTTTGCCTCCAAGGGATGCGTCACTCCTTTAAGGGCAACAGAACATTTTTTCTGTCTTTTTTTTGTCTTTTTATTAGCAAAAGAAGAACTTTTATTGATGCATCATCATAGACACCCCATTTTTGACCGGTCTTAAGACTTGGACACTTTCTTCCGAACACCCGATGATGAAAATTGGAATGTGCTATATTACGAATTTCTCAATGGAAAAGTCAGATTCTAGCTTTAATTCCAACCTAATACCCGTTTTGGCCAAATTATTTTAGACCCATTCGAAAACTTATTTTGTCCACCTATCTATTTTTCAAATATTTTTCCATCCGAAAATCCATTTTATTGTTGAGGGAATTTTTTTTTAAGTCAAAAGTGGAGACATTATTTTTTGTTTTCAAAAAAAGATGAAAACATTATTTCATTGTTGAAGGAATCTTGGCTTTTCAAAGGTGAAGATATTGTGATTTATCCTAGATTTGTTTTCAAAAGAAGAAAAGGGGAGACAAAAATATTGGAAGGGGATCTTTGATTTTTCTTTGATTTTTGTTTTCAAAAGAAGCAAATGGGTGACAAAAACATTAGAAGGGATCTTTGATTTTCCTTTGAATTTTCAAAAGAAAAGAGGAGACAAAAACATTAGAAGAGTACCTTCAGTTTTTTTTTTGAAGAAACTGGGAGACAAAAACATTGGAAGAGGATTTTCATTTTTCCTATAAATTCTCTTCATTCACTTGAAGAGGAAGTTGGTTAGTTTTTGAGAAGAATGGTTAGTTTTTGAGAAGACTGGGTTCTTTTTGAGAAAATAGGGAATTTTCTTGAGAAAGAAAAGAGGTTGTTTTTATTAAAAAAACTCCATTGAAACAAAAACAATTTGAGGGAAGAGATACCAACAAAACTCTATTGAAGCTAAGACTTGAAGCTTTTCTTTGAGAATTCAAAGCATACTTTAGAACCTTGATGGCATGTTTGATTGGGTGGATTAGAGCATGGGATTGGGATTATTAATCTGTGGACCCAATTATCCTATGTTTGTTTTAACATTTTGGTTTAGGATTATTAATCCAATGGATAATTAATCCAACAAATTTGTAGGATTATTAATAATGGGGTAGGGGTGAGATTATTAATCTAATGGATATTAATCCAATTGGATAATGAATACCACACTAATTTAATAGGATTATTAATACTTCACTATTAGTCTTGTGAATCAAACATGACCGAGGGTGCTGGGAAGAGAGTCTGGAAATAGAAAAAAAAAAAAAAAAAATTCATCATTTCCTCCAAAGGAATTCCCAGATAAGCAAAATAGAGTAGTTCCTAGGCAATAAGCAAGGTAATTTTTGACAGATAATTGAAGTTTCTTACTCATTTGTTTTTTTGTATATTCCCATGATTTGTTAGATTTATATTGTGTTGTAATAATTTCCAACCTCATTTCTTTTATTTTTCTTTTATTTGGTGTTGTAATAATTTCCTGCCTCTGTTTCTTTCTATCCTTTTAATTTACTTGCTCTTTCCATATCTGTAAATAGCATCATATTTTGTTTTTCATCATATCTATGTTTTGTATTCATATTTCATGCATTAAAATTCGGCTCATTTATATCTGTGGGTTTAATCAATTTTTATGTGATTTTATGCATTACCTCATGTCTTGAAATGATTCACATGTCATGTATTAGTAGTCAAGTTTTTTAGTTGCATTTTTGTATATGTATTGCATTAGAATCTTGAATCTAGGATAATGCATATTTTGCTAACTTTGTTTTGTAATTTTTCGCGGGATGTCAATAAATACTATGTGAGTGCTTATACTTTAGCATCCCACTTTTATTTTTAAATTTTTGACCCATCCCAAACTAAATATGCACCTACTTGCACTTTTCTGAGCCAGCCAAATTGGACCAGAAAGAAGAGTTCCGTAAGCCAACCTTTTTTCAAGATCTTAGCCGAAAATAATCAAGGGATTTGATTAAAGCCCACTCATAATAAAATTTTAATGTATTAAGGATAAGTATAAAAAGCTTTCCTTAAAAAATTCAACGCATAACACTATTACCAAAATATACTTAGTGAGTAATTTAATATTTTGAATTTTAAAATAATATAACTTTTGATCTATATGTGAGTTTTTAATAAAAATTAGTATTTGTAGAATCCTCTCATCAAAACCTATCAAACAAGATTCATGTTGACTATGAAATTCTTTAAAAAATAAAAATAAATACTATCGAAATTAACGTAAACAGTAACATGTTACTCTGATCCACAGTACCATTTTACTGTTATAAAAAACAGAGTACATATTAGATGAACTAACAAAAAATACACATACACAACATTTTTAAATTTGTATAATATAAAATAAAAGTGTTTCTCGTCAAAAGAGTTATGTGATATATATATATATGCATGGGCAATATTATCCAATTAAAAAAAAAAAAAGAAATTTTACTCTGCCCTTGCTCAATTATGCACTTCCTCCATAGAGAGTTTATGAAACAAAACAAATTGGGTTGTCCTTTTCACCAAACACGGGTCCAATGAAGGGGTTTTGACTATTTCTCAAAATAATCAAACAATACCTAACAAAAATAAAATAAATAATCAAATCCCATGCCCTTTTAAAATAAATTTCTCAAACTCATACAATTTTAAACTCGTACCACTTTGTGATGTGTTGTTTATGACTTTTACTTCGAAATCATATTTTCAACACACTCCAATGAAGTTGTGTTTGTTCAATTAACATATTGTAAAATTTCTAAAGTTGTGTTCTAAAAACATAATTTTATGTCTGAGATATGATTTTACATCAACATAGAAGGTTACCGTAATGCTAGAAATTCAAAAAATTTATCCAGAAAATATTTAGAATAAGTATTGTGCAGTTGAAATTCATTCCAAGTATGGGTCTTATTATAAAAGAATTGAATCTCGACAATATATCACAAATCGGGATACATTTCTTCACATTTTCTTTAGTCTATCTTTTATGAGAAAGGAGCAATGTTAGGAGCCCATAAATTCTACCCATATTGTGTTATATTATATAAGAATTGAATCTAGAGCACATATCACAATTGGGAATAAAGTTTTTAACATTTTCTCTTAATCTTTATCTTTTCTAAGAAAATTATTATAAGAAAGTAGAATTTTTATGATAAAAAACATGGAAAACATTTTTTTTTGAAAATGAAAAATTCTTTTTTCACTTTGTGGTAACTACTCCGAACCCAACCATTCATTTAATACTAACTCCATATTTTTGTGAGTAGTATTAATTAATTAATTTATTTATTTTTTTCGAACGATAGAAAGGTATTCTTAGCAGTCACTCCCCCAAATTTAGGACGCTTCCATTAGCTTCTCCTCAAAATGACCAATGTTATGATTTTTCCATATACGCCGAAGAATATTAGCAGCCAAAGCACAGCAACACCAAACTGCATTCTCTGTATCACTACATCTCTGCCATAAGATCTCCCACCAATAAATAAAACACCATTCTCATCACGTGAAAAGCAAGTGAGTCGGGGGAATTCTACTTTCTCCATGTAAATCAAATTAGGAAATAATATCCTAAGGTCCATCCAAGGTATCTCTAAGTCACCCAAATACTTCAATTGTAACATCTCAACTGTGGCATTGCTATTAGGCCTAGATCACACAATACCCTTCCTCTTATGTAGAGTTTATTTTTGGGTTCTTCAAATTACTAGACCACAACCAAATGGGTGTAACCATCTAGTTTCTGCAACGAGGAATGAGGTTCCAACTGAAGAGGAAGATCTGAATCATATTGCTCCGGGAATGATCTTGTCAATGATTTTGTTAAGTTGGTGCCTAGTTTTGGTTGTGGTTAGGGGTGTGCGCGGTACGGTTCAAGCGGTTTGAGAGTAGAATTACAAATCGAATGATGGGTTAGTGGATTGGCAGATTGACCACTTGCGGTTTGGGCGGTTTTTAGCGGATTGGCGGATTGAAGAATATTCTAACTAATTATCATACATTTACATAATATATAACACTAATTTGTATAATATTTTTTAGATATATAACACAAAGTAATTTTACATAATATGTTTCATATATATAACTACTAATTTGTAACAAATTTCATATCTTAAATCACTCCCACACTCATTTTTACATTAATATTTCATTGGAAGTTAATATATATATTAACTATAGCGGAGCGGAGCACTTCGGTTGGCGGATTATAAATTTTAAAATTTAAACCGCGATTAGTGGTTAGAGTGGTGCAGATTGATACAGATCGGTGCGGTTTTAGCAGATTTGATGGTATTTTACACAGCCCTAGTTGTGGTCATGCTTTCTTAGGTGTGTCATCTGTTTTTCCTCGTAAAATGCATCGTGATCGAGATATCTAAAGTTTGGCAATTTTGTCAAATCATTAATAGTATATGAGTTTTTGTCCTTAGAATCTCAAATGATAAATCCTTTAAGAGCTTGGAGTTCTAATAGTGAACCAAGCTCCATGAGAATGTGGTTTAAAAAGTAACAATTAGTTATGTCCAAGTGTGTCAAACGTTTAAGCAAACCAATCCAATCTGAAATCATTGTGACAAGCTTTGAGATCTAAGATCTCGAGATTAGTCAATTCTGAAATGTACTGGGAAGTTGTGTAATTAAAGAAATTTCAACTCACTACTAGAAAATTAACTTTTTGCGTCTAGCTTTTTACGACTGTTTGATTAGCCGTGGCAAAAAAAAAAAAAAAAAAAAGACAAAAAACGCGACAGCATAATGAAACGCAAGTAGGTAGTAAAAGGTCCCTATTTTCTTTCATTTATTTGCGCCCTTTTGTTTTGCCCTAGCAGGCTCACTCGACTCTCTCTCTTGTTCTTGCTTTCTATCTCGCTCTTGCTCTCGCTCACGTACCCATCGTTGTCTGAAGGACTCCATCAGTATGAATCTCTCCCTCGATCTCTCAATCTCTCTGTTTCTGTCTCGATCTCTCTTTCTCTCTTGAACTCTCAATCTCTCTTTCGCACAATCTTGCTCTCTCTGTATCTGTGTACATATCTCGCTGCAATTTGCTCGATTCATCGCAGAGAAACCCTAACTCTACTAGTAGACCGCATTGAAAAGGTCTCTTGGAGTTCTCAAATGCAGCAGAGTAAGCTCACCTATCACGCATTGTGTACAAATTAGGTACCAATTCTCTTCAAATTTCCTCTGTTTTTTTTATTCAGTTTGTTTTGATTTGTTTCATATTTGTGGTTATCTATGGTTTTTCTTGCAGGTGATTGCAAATTCAATCTCACTATTAAATCCATTTGATGTTATCAAACTTTTAGACTCACTGATATCTATAATCCATCTGATGTCTCTGTAATCCAGCTCTCTTATCTGCTCTTCGGTACTCTCTCTTTCTTTCTTTCTTTCTTTCTTTCTTTCTCTCTCTCTCTCTCTATATATATATATATATCCATGTAATGTATAACTATATACATACATACATACATTCCATTTCTATGTCCATCAAACGAATCAGATTACTCTGAGACGACGAGTACAGTATTATCTACTGTACAATCGGTATCGAGCAAGCTTTTTTTAACTGCGAGAAATCTCTCTTTGTATGCTTGACTAAGCAATCTCGATGATTGTGAATTTTTCGAATCACGTGATTAACATTAGTTTTGTGATTTTACTTGTTATCGTCCATTCTTCCACGATTCAATCATCATGTTTTGTAAATTCTTCGACTACAATGTGAATTGTCTTTGTGATTGAACTCTCAAGTCTTGACTTAATTGTGCATTGAAGAAAATTGGTCTGGTAATTTGAGTTACTTGTCAAAAATAAAAAATAGTAAATAGGATGGAATCAAGAATTCTCTGAATTAGGTAATTTGAAAGGCTATTTTTTGTTTGTTTGTTTTTTTCCCCCTTCCCTTTGATGATTTTAAAATGTTACATGGCTTGGAGGCACTTAGATTGTACTTAGACTGTGTATGAAATAGAGCTTCTTCTCATTATAAGTGACTTCAATCGAGATAAAATTTATGTGACAATAGTTTTATATATATATACATCTATCTTTTTTCTTCATGTTTTCTAATGGATGGTTGTTAAGATTACTAATAAAAGTTTATGCAAACAATTTGAACTTTGGCTTGATGAATTTGATTGGCTGTACTTTGGCACTTCTTCACTTCATCTACTCCTTAAGATGTAGGTCCTTTATGATTGCTGGTAGTTCTAAATTTTGATTTTTAGCTAAACGAGCTCCAACTATTAGATATGTTTCTTGCTGGAAGTACCCTGATCTCATTGATAATGAGTGGGCCAAATAATTCAATTGGGTAGATAGCTGAACCATACCATATAGTTCCAAAAGAATGAAAGTTGCAAGAAAGGCAGCAGCAATATACTAGAAAGAACTTTTCAATATTGCCCATATGCAATCCATTGTATAGATGTTGGGACGTGTGGACACTAAGATAGAATAGACCTGCTAATAAAGATGATGAGAGGTTATTCCTCTCATAAGGAAAGGATTAAAACCTTCTACTCCCCATGTTAAAAAGCCTAACTATAGAAGGGTGACCTTTGAGATAGATCCTAAGAAGTCGAGGCCCGGAGGCTGTATTTTTCTTGTTAGTTCACAAGGATCAGGCACATGTATTCCAAGACTATATAAGCATGTTACATGTACATGAAATGCACTATGTACTACTTTAGACCTACTAATAATTTTCCTAGTGGAATATGATACAATTGCTGCTTATTTACTCCTCATCTCTCTAGTTAAACTTTCTATCTTAATTGGTGTAACATTATGTTTGTGGATCATATTCCTCCTTTCATTATTTTGTGAAATATGGTACAATTGGTTCTTATTTACATTGTTGCCCTTCCATCTTTGTTACTGTATTTTGTTCAGTTAAACCTACTATATTTGCCATGTGAACACTGCCTAAGCACAAGATCCAGAGTTTTAATTTTAATTTTTATAGTTATTATTTTTTTTAATAAAAAAATGATGGGGTTTGCTGTAAAAGCTAATATATCAGTGGTAAAAGGAACTTATTCATTCGGAATGTGACCTCAAAGAAGGAAAAGGATATGCTTTTGGCAAATAGATATATATGGTTTAGTCCTATGTTACATGGCTAGGATATGAGTATTGATTGTAGGCATCGAACCTCTTAAATCCAATCTTAAGTTTAAAAACTCTTAGATGGCAGGTAGGAAGTACAGGTCCTAATCCTCTCTACCCCATTCCTCCTACACACACACACACACACACACACACACACCCATCACCGGTCCCACAATATTTTGGAGTCCTCTCTCATCAAACAAATCATGAAAATTTTACTATACAATTGTCCATGCTTTGAGGTCCTCTACATTGATGGTTTGGCCCAATACCATGAATGGTCATTATTTCCAAGATAAAAACAATATAATAGGACCAGCTACTCTACCAGGGTTCAGGCTGCCTTTACTTTATGGGGTTCACAGGAACCAGTGTCCCCAATTAACACCTTAAAAGTGTTCATGGGCCATTGGTTTTATTTGGTGTACTTTTTGAACTATAATATGCGCTTGTCATTGTGATACTTTGTAAACTCATTCTTTTTATGGATGTGTACAAAAACAGTTCAAGAAACAGTTCCAGTGGGCAGCAAGCTTCAAAAGAAAATGAATAGGTATGCCACTCTACTCTTCAAAAGGAAATTCTTAACACATTATACTAACCTATTTCTCTGCTTTTAATGAATTTTTCAACTTATTATGAATTAGGTTGCCTATTTCTCTGAGAGTCGTTGTTATGGAAGTAGCATTTTAAATCAATTCTTTTTGGGTGTATGTATGGCCTCAACATTGTTCAGTAGTTTTTTTGTTGCGGAGAGGAGCATTCAAGATTGTGTATGGTTCCTAGACCCGTCTTTAGTTTTTTTTTTTTTATCCTCATAAATTGTGTAGTTCATATATGACATGGTTAATGCTGCTCTTTTATTGCTATAAATCAGCATCTGCTTGTTTTCTTTAATCTGCTTGTAAAGAGTCAAAAACAGGGGTCAATGATTACCGCAAATATAGCTCACTTGTTTGGCTATTATAGTGAACCAACGGTGCAAGTTCAAATATTGAAATTTGTTGTGGTCTTTAGATTTTTAGATAATGCTATATCATATAGCTAATAGGATTAGTGGACTCAGCAATAGGTTTGAACAATGTCTCAGAATGAAAATGAAATCTATTTATTGTCTCTATTTTGCTCATAACCAAAATGGGAACTCCTAACAGGGCTACTTGTACACCCTGGAAATTTTGAAAGTACTCCAAAATAGAGCACAAAATGGTTTATCAATTTTTATTTTTATTTTTATGGCTTCTATTTATTTAGGTTATTGGATGCTTTTAAAAAGTAGTTGTTGATTAAGGCCAGGGTACCATTATTTTAATCTTCACGAATTCCTCATCCATTTTCAAATAATTAGATGGATTGACTGGTAGTAGTAGTGTCCAAGTTTACAAATCACATTGCTTATATCTGGGCATTCATGTCAGCTAAGAAATCTAAATATTGACATGTGATTTATTTCATGAGAACTTCAAAAAATGGTGATACTTTGGTTGGAGTTAGACTTCATATTGAAACTTAAAATAATTGGATAAATTTAGAGTGAGTGACCTGATTCTGGGAACTTCTATTAACAATTTTACTAGAAAGCAACACCAAATTAACTTAGACCTTTGCCAGAGGAAAGGGAAAATATTTAAATGCCTTCCTACTATTAAATTTCTAGGATATTTTCTTTATGCTGGTGTTCCAATAATTAGTATTAGTTTTTCTATCCTTTGTCATTCAATACAGGCATAATGCTAAGAGAATGTTTGTGATTTGTTGAAATTAAAGGTGTTGCTGGTGGGACTGCATCTGGAAAAACAACAATTTGCAATATGATTGTTTTGCAGCTCCGTGATCAACAGATTGTTCTTGTCAGTCAAGTATTTTCCTGGCTCTCTTCCGGCTGTTAAGTACTAATAAAACCAGTAGTTATTTCTTACTATTACTACTGCACATATATTACAAACTTGAGTGATGTGATTTGCTTAAGACATCTGTTCTTACTGCCTATCATCTCAATCTAATGAATCTGTGCAGAATTTAAAATGCTTTGTATGCTTGAGCTTGTGAATTTTGACTGTTTAGCCTAACTATCATCTATCAGAATTTAAAATGAATTTATAGATATTATATACATTGTTGTTGCTATTTTAAAGCATTCTTGAGCTCTATTGTTTCCTGGGTTAATACTTGAGCTACTTTGCTCTCTCTCTCTCTCAAAGCAGATTTCTCTTAAAGCAGATGACGAAATCAGAAGATGTCTGTAATCTCAAGAGTTGTTGCTCTTCTTCCGACTTTGTAACAAGACTGTGAAGGATTCTTAGAATCAGAACTACTGTAACCTCAAATGTTCTTTGTAATTGCAAGAGATGAAAAACTCCTTGTTATTGTTGCATACTTTTTTTTGTTTTTTTGAAGAGAATTTTATTGAGGGAAAAAATGGAAAATAATGCATGAATGTTGAGATTTTTGCAAATATGTCTCTATGTTTGTTGTATATAGTATTTGAATATATATATATATATGATTGTAGGTTTTTTTTTTTTTTTTTTTTGGCGACGGTAAGAAGATGGTCGCTAATACATTGTAGGCCTTTTTTAAACTCTTTTGCGACGGCAAAATATCAGTTACTATAAGCAGGTTAGGCGGTCGCAAATAGTTTGCGACTGCTATTTTGCGGTCGCAAAAAGTATTTGCCACCCCCACATTCGCGACCCTCATTTGCCGTCGCATAGGCCGTCGCAAAAGGTCTTTTGCAACTGTTTTTTTATTATTTGCGACGGCTTGTAGCGGTCGCAAAAAGTACTTTTTTTAGTAGTGACTGTTTCATATTCTGGAGTGCGTTGAGAATTTTGATGTCTGCAACTTTAATGTGATATGTGATTAAGAGGTTGTGGTTGGGTCAATTGTGATGTGATGTTGGTTTGAAAGATGGTGGGGATGGTTGTTTGGATGAGAGAGGAGAGATGTGGTTTGGGTGAGAAAGAAGAAGAAATTGTGGGTTTTGATCTATGATTTGAAATTAAGAGGCAAAATATAATTTTTTTTATAACTTAATTCACTTAAATATGATGCCAGAGGCAAATTGATTACATTTTAAATATGTGAGATGGTAAATTGATAATATCAAAAGACCATTTGTTAAATTGATTTTTACGGTATAATTTGAGGGAAAATGATATTTCCTCATTTTATATTTATATTTTAGGATAGCTTGATAATTGAGGAAACCTTATCAGTAGTTTTAAACTTCAATGAAATAAAGGAGAATCATTTTAACAGTTATTATGTGTGATGATGACTACTAGCTAACTGAGAAGGGGTGGCAATTATTAGGTGAGGAGTGTATACAACCTTTCACACCAATTCAAATGTATACTTTATATAATAATATATGTATAGACTAAAAAGTGTGCATTCAAAATGGCAACTATAGAATCCAAAGACGTGCTTGAAATTTATAGCACTACAACAAAAAGCACTTTTGGCAACTAAAAATGCATTTTTCGTCGCTGAAAGTAGTAGAATTGGCGACTAAAATGGAATTAGTCGCCAAAATTGAGCACTTTTGCCGACTAAAAGAGTTTAGTCACCAAATATAAGGGTTATAGCGACTAAAAGGCAGTTTAGTTGCCGAATGTAGGGGTTTTACGGACTAAAGGTTGTTTAGTAGCCAAAAGTCACGGTTTTTGGCGACTAAAATGATTTAGTAGCCAAAAGTGATGGTTTTGGCGACCAAAAAACAGTTTCGTCGCCGATTATAGGTGTTTTGCCGACTAAAAACTGTTTGGTCGCTGAAAGTGAAGCTTTTTGGCTACAAAAAAAAAATTAGTAGCTAAAAACAGTCAATTGCCGACTAAAAGTCAGTTTAGTAGCCAAATGGGGACCTTTTTGGCGACTAAAAACAGGTTTAGTCGCCAAAACTGCTTATTTTTAGGCGGAACTTAATTTTTTAGCGACTAAATAATAGTTAGTAGCCGAAAATGATAGAATTGGCGACTAAAAATTTAATTTAGTCGCCAAAAGTGGCCTAAATTTTTTTTAGTAAATAATTTATTTTTTACCTAAATTATATTGAATTAAAATAATTATATTTATATATATTGTTTTGTATTAATACCGGTCAATATATTATATAAATAATATATATTGCATATATATTCATGTGATGTTGTAGTGGCATAGTGGAGGGAGTGCGTTGCAAAAAGGTTTGGAATGTGGGACGGTTGGCGTGGTTGGAAACTCAGAAAAAGCAAAAAAAAGTGGTTTTTTTTTTTTTTTGACGGAAACACCTTTGGCGACTAAAATTAGTCTCCAAAAGTCTTTATTTTGGCGACTAAGCCGTTTAGTCGGCGATTCAGTGAGTATTGGCGACCAAATTATTAGTCGGCAAATGTATGATTTTCAAAAGTGTAAAACACTATCGGCGACTAACATTTTGGTCGCTAAAGACCTATATTTTGGCGACTAAAAAATTATTAGTCGCCAATACCTACGCCGACCACAAATACGCGACAAATGTGGCGACTAAAAAATTTTGTCGGGAAAAGTAAAATTTCGACTTTCGGCGACTAAAAACAGACTTTTGGGGACTAAAAATTTAGTCGCCAAAAGTGTTTTTTCTTGTTGTGCAGCTACATTTACATAAAGGTAATTTAAAAATAATAAAAGTTAATACAAAAGGTTTCAAGATAATATAGATGTGCTCCAAAACAGCTCTGTGCCCCTTTTTTTTTCCTTTCTCAAAATAAAGTAAATAATTCATTTTTTTTCTCATGTAATTCATTGTAAGTTTCCCAAGTGTATTAATTAGAGAAATGGTAAATTTTGAAATTGAACTAATGTAATATAACCCCCATCAGGTAGCATACAAGAAAACTAAAAAATAAATAAATATATATATAGATTTTTTTTTTTAAAGATTTGAGCCTTATAAAAAAAATAAATATTACTTTTTAATTTATAGTCAATATAAATTATGATCTTTTGGTTTATTTTCAACTCAAATCATTTGCCTGTTTTTGTTAATTTAAACTCTCAAAAAAAGAAGTATATTTTAGTTATTAAACTCAACGAAAACGGATATTTTAAATATTTTCTGCAAAATTACATTGAGTTTGATGACTACAATATTATTTTCTATCAATTTTACTTAAAAGGAAATAGGTGGATGATTTAGATGAAAACAAATATAAAAAAATTAGAATTTAAATTGATAAAATTAAAAACTAAAATTTAGTTTTTTACAAAATTCAAACTTCGATTTTTTATTATTATTTTTTCTTTTTTAATTCCAGTAAAGGCATGCTCTACCTTACCCAAATGCAACTTTATTGAAAACTTGTAAAGAAGCCTTGATGAATGACATTGAAGACATACACATTTGATTCAATAAATAAAATACATACAGCTAGTTTTTTATGAGAGAGGAAAATTACTATACTATCTCTTAAGACATTAATTTGCCAGCCTAGAAGTAGAAAGGGAACACAATAGAAAGAGGTCTCCCTTCCACCCTCAATAGCTTCTTCCACCGCATTTCTCATCGATGCCATTGTCTTTCTTCATCCAAACACGATTCTGATCACACGGGAAGGAATTGAGGCTGGGACATTTTACTTTCTCCAAGTAAATCAAATTGGGAAATAACATCATAATGTCTTTCCAAGGCATCTCTAAGTTACTCAAGTACTTTAATTGTAACATTTCAACTGTGGTAGCTACTATCTCGTCCAGATTACACGATAGTCCTCCTTTGATGTAAAGTTTCCTCAAGTTCTTCAAATTGCCAGACAACAACCAACTGGGTGTATCTATCTCAGGAAAACACTCAAGCTCTAGTTTTTGCAAAGATGAAGGAAGTTCCAATGAGAGATGAAGTTCTGGATCATGCTGCTCAGTGAATGATCTTGTCTGCTTGACAAATAGTTGTGCTTGCTTAGGTGAATTATCAGTTTTACCTCGTAAAATGCATCTTGACCAAGATATTTTCAACTTTTGTAAGGATTTTAATATTTGTAATTGACGAAGTTATAGATCTGTTGGAAATTTTTTCATACTCGTGGATATGCTCAATTTTTGCAGCTTTTGCAATTTTGTCAAATCATTGATAGTGCATGACTTTTTGTCCTTGGAATGTCCAATAATAAATCCCTTGAGGACTTGGAGTTCAAATAGTGCACCAAGCCCCTTGGGCATGTGATATAAAAGGTAACACTCAGATATGTCCAAGTGAATCAAACTCTAAAGCAAGCCAATCCAATTTGGAACCACCTCAAGATTGTAACACGCTTTGAGATCCAAAATCTCAAGATCAGTCAATTGTGAATTGAACTGAGGAAGCTCTGTAATCAAAGAAATTCCTCGAAGGCTAAGAAACCTCAATCGTTTCATATTCTTGAGTACATTGAGAATTTTGATGTCTGCGACTTCAATGTGATATCTGACTGAGTTCTGCCACCTTTCCAAGTAAACAACTCCGAAATACTTGTGGTTGAAAAACCGTTCAAACCTGCTATCAACAATAGCCTCACCAAAGTTGAGGAAGAATGGACTATGTGGAATAGCAACAGTATTTGAATCCATAGTACACACTGGTATATTCCAAAACTCCTTTAAAGAAGAGTGTATGCTGTAGTGCACCCTGTAGCAATCGATGACCAAGCCAGAATTTTTGTAGATAGGCTCGATGAAGCCCTTTGCAGTAAGCTCATCCAAGAACTCGTAGCCAAAATCCTCTGGCGTCTTCCCCAACGCAATTTGTTTTTTTGTTTTTTGATCCATTACGATTGGGGATGCAATTCTGGCTCCAATCCACCAGTGAATCAGAATTCTTTTCTTTATAATAACCATTTCTGGGAACATCAAGAAAAAAGTCAAAAAAAGTTCTAGTTCCCAGTGGAGGCTACGGAGAGATACCTGGATATCTTCAAGTGCAGTGGTGTGATCAAACTTTGGCTCCTTGTACAAGCTGTTCAGATGACCGGCCTTGTTTACATCGACTTGGTAGTTGCTGCTGCTGCTGTTAATGGATCCATCAAACCATGGATTCCGATGTGGTTTGGAATCGTCATTGTAATGGATTTTAACAAGCTTTGATGGAATTTGGGATTTCAACTTCTTCACGGCCTCTTTTAATTCGCCAAGTTCTTGTGTATCATTCTCTCCTCCTCCTTCTCCTCCTCCTCCTCCTCCTTCTCTTGTTTTGAGATCCTCGAATTTTTGACTGGCCTGGTTGATTTGCACATTCAACTTGGTGGTAGTCGTCATTGTTGTTTGTGGCGGTGGTAGCTTTGTGGTGGTGGTTGTTAAGAGCATCTCCAATGGTTATTGTTATTTTGCTATTGCTATTGCTATAATTTGGCAATGAATAGTGTTATTTTGCCAAATTATAGCAATGGTGCTCCAATGCTGATTTGTTATTTTTGGCAAATCTCAACCAACTTTCCCTCCAAGTTTGTAGGTGTTGTTTGGATATAGGTTTTTTGTGATTTTATTTTTATTTATTTTTTGTCTTTTGTGACATTTTTTTACCTGTTTGTTAAAAAAATTATATATTTATATTATTCCCAACTAGACAAATATAAAAAATTAAAAAAAATGAAAAATTAGAAAAAAAAAAATTCAATACAATGTTCTTCATTTAATACAATGTTCTTCATTTAATAAAAAGACATTAAAAAAAATTTCAATACAATGTTCTTCATTTAATAAAATTTCAATACAATATTCTAATAAAATTTAATAAAATGTCAATACAATATTCTAATAATATTTAAATTTAATATTCCAATACAATTTAATAAAATTTTAATTTTTTAATTTCAATTTTTTGTTAAAAATAATTTCAATTTATTGGCTCATCATCCATCTATCTAGAACAATCCGTGCATATATACCTCTTGTTAAGTCATATGTATCCATCTATGACACCAAGCTCTCTCTCTCTCTCCTCCCTCTTTTCTCATCTCCTCTCCTCAAATCTTCCAAATCAAACCCTAACCAAGCCGATCTCTCTCCACTGATCTAGTTTCAGTCTCTCTCTATACCTCTCTCGGTCTCCATGGATGAACCCGAAGCTGGTTTCAGTCACCGATCGGTCTCCATCTACCTCTCTCTCTGTCTCACTCTATCCCTCATCTCTCTGTCTTCGATCGGTGAATTCTGAACAGATCGGCAACTGTTTAAAACAGAGAGAGAGATGAGACCAGGTATATGATCTGTTTTTTTCTAAATTTTTTTTTTAATCTGTATTCTGAATCTATTTTTTTTTATCTGAATCTGAATCTGTTTTTTTTTTTTTTTTAATCTGTTTTGTAATTTTTTTGAATCTATTCTGACGATGAGAGCATCTCAAATTTGGCAAATTATAGCAACCATTGGATCTATTTTGGTAAATTTGAATCTATTTTTTTTTGCCAAACCAGGTATAAAAATTCTGAATCTGTTTAACTATTTTTTTTTTTCTGTGAATCTGTAATTTTTTGATGAATTTGAATCTGTGACTCTGTATTTGAATCTGTGAATCTTTGAATCTGTAATTTGAATCTGTAATTTTTTTGATGAATTTTAATCTGTGAATCTTTGAATCTGAATTCTGGATCTGTAATTTTTTTCCTGTCAATCTGTGAATCTGTTTGATGAATTGGCTGAGTTGGCATGAAGAGAGGGAGAAAGGGAGGGAAACCGTTGGTTTATGGCTGAGGTGGCATGAATGGCAGCTGCCAAAGCTTGTGTCAAATTTGACACAAGCTTTGGCATTTCTCAAATTTGGCAGCTGCTATGTTTTGCCATTGGAGCATCAAAATTCAATGGCAGCTGCTATATATAGCAATGGCAGCTCCAATGGCAAACCATTGGAGATGCTCTAACCCCCTAAATCCATCCTAGCTTTCGTGTCTCCCTCTCTCATGATCCATTTTTTTCTTTGAAACCCAGACCTGACCATCAAAGAAAAAACGTGTTCTCTCTCTCTCCTTCTAGTAACTCCAGCCAAGACACCAACACGACCCTGTTTTGGTAGTAGTTCCTTTCAAAACCCAATGGGCAGTAGTATCTCCCAACCAAATCCACTTAGAGCATCTCCAATGGTTTGCCATTGGAGCTGCCATTGCTATATATAGCAGCTGCCATTGAATTTTGATGCTCCAATGGCAAAACATAGCAGCTGCCAAATTTGAGAAATGCCAAAGCTTGTGTCAAATTTGACACAAGCTTTGGCAGCTGCCATTCATGCCACCTCAGCCATAAACCAACGGTTTCCCTCCCCTCCCCTCCCTCCCTTCATGCCAACTCAGCCAATTCATCAAACAGATTCACAGATTGACAGGAAAAAAATTACAGATCCAGAATTCAGATTCAAAGATTCACAGATTAAAATTCATCAAAAAAATTACAGATTCAAATTACAGATTCAAAGATTCACAGATTCAAATACAGAGTCACAGATTCAAATTCATCAAAAAATTACAGATTCACAGAAAAAAAAATAGTTTAAACAGATTCAGAATTTTTATACCTGGTTTGGCAAAAAAAATAGATTCAAATTTGCCAAAATAGATCCAATGGTTGCTATAATTTGCCAAATTTGAGATGCTCTCATCGTCAGAATAGATTCAAAAAAATTACAAAACAAATTAAAAAAAAAAAAAAACAGATTCAGATTCAGATAAAAAAAAAATAGATTCAGAATACAGATTAAAAAAAAATTCAGAAAAAAACAGATCATATACCTGGTCTCATCTCTCTCTCTGTTTCAAACAGTTGCCGATCTGTTCAGAATTCACCGATCGAAGACAGAGAGATGAGGGATAGAGTGAGACAGAGAGAGAGGTAGATGGAGACCGATCGGTGACTGAAACCAGCTTCGGGTTCATCCATGGAGACCGAGAGAGGTATAGAGAGAGACTGAAACTAGATCAGTGGAGAGAGATCGGCTTGGTTAGGGTTTGATTTGGAAGATTTGAGGAGAGGAGATGAGAAAAGAGGGAGGAGAGAGAGAGAGAGAGAGAGAGAGAGAGAGAGAGAGAGAGAGAGAGAGCTTGGTGTCATAGATGGATACATATGACTCAACAAGAGGTATATATGCACGGATTGTTCTAGATAGATGGATGATGAGCCAATAAATTGAAATTATTTTTAACAAAAAATTGAAATTAAAAAAATTAAAATTTTATTAAATTGTATTCGAATATTATGAAATTAAAAAATAAAAATTTTATTAAATTGTATTGGAATATTAAATTTAAATATTATTAGAATATTGTATTGACATTTTATTAAATTTTATTAGAATATTGTATTGAAATTTTATTAAATGAAGAACATTGTATTGAAATTTTTTTTAATGTCTTTTTATTAAATGAAGAACATTGTATTAAATAAAGAACATTGTATTGAATTTTTTTTTTTCTAACTTTTCATTTTTTTTAATTTTTTATATTTGTCTAGTTGGGAATAATATAAATATATAATTTTTTTAACAAACAGGTAAAAAAATGTCACAAAAGACAAAAAATAAATAAAAATAAAATCAAAAAAAACCTATATCCAAACAACACCTACAAACTTGGAGGGAAAGTTGGTTGAGATTTGCCAAAAAATAACAAATCACCATTGGAGCACCATTGCTATAATTTGGCAAAATAACACTATTCATTGCCAAAATTATAGCAATAGCAATAGCAAAAATAACAATAACCATTGGAGATGCTCTTAGAGGGGGCAACTGCACCTGTCAAAAAACTCAAAATATAACATATATTAAATTAAAAATTTTAAAACAATAAAAAATTATAATAATTTATATTTTTAAATATATGTTTTCACTCTCATAATTATAAATTTTGATCAGATTCCCATGTCATGAGATAATGAGAGCCGAAGACGAGAGCGTGAGTGACAGAGGGAGAGAGAAATTAAAGGAAACAAAAATTCAATACAAACAGTACGTTTTAAATGGGAATTATGTTAGGAATCCCAAATAAATTACTAAATATTTTATGACTCACACAAATCACATGTGTGTGGGTTCTACACTCATGTGAAAGGTTTGGTAGAACATTTGATAATTTATTTGAGGTATCTAGCATTTTCCTTTAAATGGCATATGTATTACTAACCAATAATAAATTATCTGAACACATTTATATATTATATAAGAAAAAGATGATTTTTAACCCACAAACTTGATGTGAGTTTCAATATCACTATCTTAATTTTTTAATTTTTTGATTTAAAAAAAACCTCAGTATTTATTGATTTCTCCCAACCTACCGGCCTTTTTGACTTCTCCCATATCTACTACCGTACTATTTTTAATTTCTTCCATATACTATGGTTATTGATGGAATTGTTAAATTATTTTTATAAAAAATCTAAAAAAAATAATTTGTATATTAAAAAAAATCTAAAACAAATATAAATTCTTATTAAAAAATAATAGGTTACAATTGTGAAAAAAAAAGAGAAAAAAATTACATTGTAAAAAATAATTTATATATTAAAATACCTACTGCCGCACCATTTTCAATTTCTCTCATGCACTATGGTTAGTGAAGGGATTGTTAAATTATTTTTATGAAAAATCTAAAAATAATAATGTGCATATTAAAAACATATCTAAAATAAATATAAATTCTTATTAAAAAAATAACAAGTTGCAATTGTGGGGAAAAAAAAAGAGAAAAAAAATTACATTGTAAAAAATAATTTGTATATTAAAAAAAATCTAAAACAAATATAAATTCCTATTAAAAAATAACAGACTGCAATTGCGAAAAAAAGGGAAAAAATTACAATTAATAGCTAATAAATATCAAGTAAATAAAACTGAAACCAAAGAACTCAGCTTTAATGGATAATAAATATTAGAAATTCGACCATTGAAGTCTAATAACTATTAATTAATAGAATTCAGCAGCAATTGAAAAGTCTCAAACCATATCTTTTTGTCTTCTGAAATGTTCCCTTTTTTGGTTCATGCATTCATTCTAATATTGATAGAGAATTAGACGTGTGAAAGAGTAAGAGATATTAAAATTATATATTGAGTACCTAAATATTGTGATGAAAAATAAAGATTGTCTTTCCCTTCTATGGCGATTTATCTGGTTATACCTTCAATTAAAACGTCAGGTGTGCTCGTACATCATCATTGAACGTTACTTTCATTTTTTTAGATACTTTGTCTCACAATTATTTATATTTTGCGTTATAAAATTTATTACATCTGTGTTTGCTAAAACTATTAGATAGGCCTAATGCAAGAAATGCAAACTATTTTAATGTCAATCTCGGGATTAGAAGTACAAAAAATATACACAAAAAGTATATAAGTAGACAAAATTTTACAAAATTTTTCTGTGAGTCTCATTTCTTGAAAATTTTATAATTCATTTATTTTTTGTGTTCTATTTTATGTTTGGTTTATGTACTTTTATTTTATTTTATATATGTATAGTTTTCTTTCTTTTCTTTAAAAGTTTATTTTTAAAAATTAATTAATAAATAAATAAATCATTTTTTATTTCAAACAATTTCATTTTTGTTTTCATTTTTTTATTTTTTCTTAAAGTAGTTTTAGTTTTGCGCAATTACTTACTCTCTTTCTTTCTTCTATATATTGTAATTTTGTGCATTTTAAGTGTATGATATTTTCACTAATACACTCAAAGATACACTATGAAAAAAGTATTATACGAAAATCAGGTAATAAGAATAAAAATAAAAATAAAATAATATGATAAATGTGGAGCAAAGATCAAAGATCAAAACTACCAAAGCAGGCAAACAAACAAACAAGCAAGTAGAATAGAATGTTTAACAATAGATATTTGAAGATTTGCAACAAAATTTTATAACTTTCATTTTTACTTATTTTAGCTTATTTTTATCTTTTCTGAATTTTTTTTAAAAAAATTAAAAATTTATAATTTTTTAATTCGTCTTGTCGAGCTGAATTTAAAATTTTAATTTTTTAAAAAAATATTAAAAAAATTCACTAAAAAAAAAAATAAACCAAAAATATAATTCCCAAAACATCCCATAGCATCACTAACATTTTTAATGGGATATAGATCCAACGTATTGAATAATTTGTGGTGAAAGAGAAAGGAAAGTGACAAAGTATGGACTGAGAAAAGGTGCAGAAGAGATAAGGAAGGCCTACACAAAATGTAACCTACGAATACAATTAATTTTTGAAACAGATAAGGCCAACAAGCTGGGACTTGGGGTTGTCGAAGTCGCGTGGTTTCCTTGGTTATACTGAAACTACATTGTTTTGGCATTTTCTAATTATCAAAATTGGTCTAAGAAAAATACTATGAACTAATACTTATCAACCCATTATTTGTTAAGAATGTATTTGTGTGGTGAAAATTAAATTGATAAAATATATGATCTATGAGTAAAAGAATTTCAATCATTGATTATTTTTTTGGATAAATTCTGGATTAATAAATCTGAGTTTGTAGTTTTGTTGTTAATCTAAAAGTTGGAGCCAACCAGGTTTTTGTGCAAAAGACGCTCATATTGCCTAATCTGCTAAAATTAAACCGATCTGCACTGTTTTATTCACTAATCATGTATTAAAATTTAAAATTTATAATTCGCTTTTGAAATTGCTCCGCTCTATTATAGTTAATACATATATTTTTTTAACCTCTAATAAAATATCAAAGTAAAAATGAGTGCGAGAAAAATTTAAGATGTGAAATTGATTACAAATTAGTGATTATATATATGACAAATATTATGTAAAATTAGTTTGTGTTATATATATAAAAAATATTATGCAAATTAGTATTATATATTATGCAAATAGTTGATAATTGGTTATGAATATTTTTCAGTAGGTTAATTTGTCCCAAACTACTCAAACTACAATTTGGTTATCCTCTAATATGCTATTTGTTTTATAATTTTACTCTTAAACCACTTGGACTACACTGCACTGCACATACCTCTATTTACAACTATGTTTGGTAACTTTGGTAAGAAAAGAAAGGAAATAATTAGTTAAGTTATCAGAAAAAAAAGAAAAAATTGTAATTTTTTTTTTACTTTTTGTTTGGATAGATAAGAGAAAAAAAAAATGATATTAATTTCTCTCATATGTTGTTTGGTTAAGCTATAGGGAAAAAAAGAAAAAAAAGAAAAACGATATAACATTTTTTTACTAAATTAACTTGTCAGATGTGTTAATCTTTTTATTTGTTCCATATCTAAAATAGTAATTTTTGTATTATAAGAAAATAATATTTGATTAGTTTCATTTCTCTCATAATCTTTCTACTTTTGGAGAGACTGAAAATAAGAATTACGAGAGAAACGTATTTATTTCCATTTCTTTCTATTTCTCTCCAAACGAGTGATTGAAATTCATTTCTATCCATTTCATTTCCCCCCCCCCCCCCTCTCCAAATTATTCAAGCCAAACAAAATGTTAACCTTAGCGGAACAAAACATTTTCTGACAGATTCATAAATTGTTGGAAATATTTATACATTATTCATAACATAACACAATATTTGTAAGGTAATTGTAATGATTCATAAATCTTAGTTTGTACATATTATAAATTTATCATTCATAATTTTTATAACAAAATAATATTTGATTAGTTTCATTTCTCTCATAATCTTTCTACTTTTGGAGAGACTGAAAATAAGAATTACGAGAGAAATATATTTATTTCCATTTCTTTCAGTTTCTCTCCAAACGAGTGATTGAAATTCATTTCTATCCATTTAATTTTCCCCCTCTCCAAATCATTCAAGCCAAACAAAATGTTAACCATAGTGGAACAAAACATTTTCTAACAGATTCATAAATTGTTCGAAATATTTATACATTATTCATGACATGACACAATATTTGTAAGGTAATCGCAATGATTCATAAATCTTACTTTATACATATTATGAATTTATCATTCATAATTTTTATAATAGAGTGACACAAGGCACACAACAAATCCAAAACATATGAATTCTCAAAATTAAATATAAAAAAGAAGTGTTATAAAAAAAAATAATTAAAATTATAAATATTGTTTGTGGTATGTTATGTTAGTTTGTATTAAAGTTACGAATAACAAATTTATGATCTACTTATCTAATGTAAAACTTACAAACCATTGTAAGTATGTTATTAACATTATAGTTATGTTATAAATGACACAGCGTACATGTTACGTATAATTTTAGTATAAAAAAAAAAAATACAATTTGCCAGAATATTTGTTATAGAACATTATAATTTTTTTACATATATTGTGAGTGGGTGAATATGTTAACATAGTGCATACTGTATCAGCTTTTATTGTATATGTGATAATCAGAATTATGGCAAAAAATGGGTTTGTTCTGTTAAGAATTTTGGAGTGTCAAAACCTTTTAGGTCAATTTAAACAGATCATCAAATACAAAACTCAAAACCTGAGAAAAAAAATCAAATTTAAAAATCAATTTAGCCCTGATACCGACTGAATAATACAAAAAGATATTTTGTATGACGATCCCGGTTTTCCCTTCACTGGTTGTTGTATTCCGGACTCGGTTCCGTAGATGTCTGTTGTTGTATATGTTTCATTTCCGTCATTTAATTCTTTGTATTTGAGTTTTAGAATGCGTTGGGCAGGTTTGTAACATGTTGGTAATGATTAGAAACAAACGGCTGCTGTCCAGTTTTTGGTCTCTTCACTCGAGCCAGGACTTTGTCGCTCGAGCGACCCTTGTGTCTTTGCTTCTTCGCTCGAGCGAGGGTTTGTACGCTTGAGCGAGTTTTGTGAGTCTTCAGGTTTTCTTTTTGGACACAGCTTTGGCTTGAGCGAGCTTTTCTTCGCTTGAGCGAGCTTGGTCTGGTGTGTTTTTTCGCTCGAGCTAGAGGTCCTTCGCTCGAGCGTGCGTCTGCGTCTAGTTTGGACCTGAAGGTTGTGTTCCTTGGCTCGAGCGAGCGAGCTGTATATTTTGGATTTCTTCGCTCGAGCGTGCTTCTGGGTTGCAGACCTGAAGCTTGGTGCTGTTGGCTCGAGTGAGGCATTTTGCGCTCGAGCAAGATTTCTTTGTGTTTGGTCGCTCGAGCGACCACTCCTTCGCTCGAGCGAGGCTCGAATATATCAGTTTGCAGCAGCGGGTTTCTACACACTTTTTCATCTTCTTCTTTACTCAAACCCTAGCCCTAGCTGCCTCTCTCTCTACACACACTCTTTCTCTAAGATTTCATCTACTTCTAGAGTGTTTCCACCCAAATCTCTTTGTAAGAAATACAGAGGGTGGCGTGGGATTTACTTTAATCTGAAAAACCGTGGATTCGGAGCACTTTGAGTTTCTTCATCTTTTCCATTGGGTTTCTTCTCTTAAGGTAGGAATACCCTACTCCTTCTTATGAGTTTTGACATAGATTTTAGTCATTTTGTATAAATGGTGGGTTATGGTAATTTTGAGAAAGTTAGGGTTGTTTTGAAGTTATAAAAAGGGGTTTTCAATGGTTAAACTCTATGTGTATGTGAGACCTTGGAGAATGGAATTATTGTTGTTAAATTGATGAAATTGAGCCTTAGGGTTGACAATTGAGAAAGGGGGAAAATGCCCTAATTACATTGAATAATTAATTTGAGAAAGAGTGAAATTGAGTTGAAAATCATGAAATTGGGAAATTATGGGATCGAATGGTGTAGTTGGATTAGTAAATCACTCACCTATGAAAATGTTGATATTTTATCTGTTTGATAAATTTATTATCTGTTTAGAGATAATTGCTTTGGGCTATTGGTGGAGGATAGTCTTGATTGTTATAGACATTGTATGTTGATTAGGAAAAACTGAAACTAATCACCTGGAATATGTCATTGAATATGACAGTTGGAATAATACATCGAATATGTGTATTGATTGATAATTGTATATGATAAGTGTTTAAATACATTGTATATGTATATTGTTTGGGAGGAGATAGGGGATGTACTCTATGGCTTGAGAGGAGATAGGGGATGTACTCTCAAACCTGTTTGGGAGGAGATAGGGGATGGACTCCATTGATAACTAAGTTGGCCGGAGTGTCCAGGGTGAAAGTCCCGAAATTTTAATTACGTTTGTATAACGTAGATGACTGAAGTATTGAAATGTTTATGTATGAGTTGTAATCTCATTTGAATTATGAATAATGAAAGTGTTTTAATATGAGTTGTAGTCTCATTTAATAGTTTGGCTAGAAAATGAGCCATGTTTATGATTTTAAATTGGTTAAGTAAAGGAAAGTGAAATGAAACCCGAATGTATTTGGCATGAAACTGGGAAGTGTTGTAAGTTGGTTTACAAGTGTTAACATTTTGTCAAATGCTAATATTTTAGTTATTGCTCATATCTGGTTTAGTATATCTTTACTGGGCTTTGGCTCACCCTTTATGGGATATCATTTTCAGGTGCAGGTGACATGCTATCTCCAATGACGTAGCTTAGGAGGCTTAGTGGCTGGAAGACCCTTTTGTTATTATTTTTTGTTGTGTTACATATAAATCAAGCCAATGGCTTATTTTGTATAAAGAGTTAGAACTCTTCTTTTGTTGGATCCAAGTGTTAACTTAGAAAGTTATAAGTCCGTAGGGCATTTACTTTTGTTGTCAACATGTATTACTCTTGTACTTAACACTCTGATGTATGGAAATGATATCTCTTTCTCGTATCATGAATGTATGATTTATAGGTTTATTTTGAGGGCGTTATATTTTGAAAATAGTAGAGCTACTCTCACCAACTCAAATCTATGTTTTGTATAATAGAATAGATATATTAAAAAATGTGCACAACAATATAGGTGTGCTTCAAATGGGCAATTATAAAATCTATGGACATGCTTGAAATTTATTGTTGCACATTGGGAATAAGAAAAATTATCACAAAAATTTTAAAGATAGTATGGATAGACATACTCATTCCAACACCCCGTGCCCCCATCTCTTTTCCTTTCCCAAAACAAAGATTTTTTTTTCTTCATATAATTAATTCACTATAAGTTTCCCTAGTGTACTGATTAGAGAAATGCTAAATTTTTGACTTCGAATTCATGTAATAAAAACTAGGGATGTAAGCGGTTCAGTACAGTTAGTATTTAAGTAAAAAATTTCACTAAACCTATAATTTTGATTTTATTATTTTAAATACTGATACAGACCGCTTATTTCATCAAATTGAATCGAACCGAATCGATTGAAACGGTTTAGCTCGGTGCAGTTTAATTGGTTGAGGATCTTTCAAACTTGAGTCACTTTAAAATATAATCACTAATCCATATAAAAATATTAAATTTGTTATTTGTTCACCATTTCAAACATATTCAATCCATCCATTTAATAAATACTTTTCAATTCCTAAATTAACAAAAATAAAAACAAAAAAAAAAGTTAAAAAATACTAAGGTTTCAAAAATAATGAATTAGAGTTAAGATTATATATAATAAGAGTTTACAAACTTAGGTTATAAAGATGATAAGGTTAATAATTTATTATACTTATTAATACCATTAAATTATTAGATTATATATATATATTATAAATACAATATATGTTGAAGCGGTCAGTTTTAGTTTAGTTCGGTGCACAAAGTGTTTGAACTGATATCGAACTGAAAATCGAAAAAAATCAAATTTAAAAATTGCACATACCAATTCTTATTAACAAAAAGACCAAATATAGCTAGTTTGGTCCAGTTGAATCAGTTTGATTGAATTTTTTTTTTTTTTTTCCTAAGTATAACCCATCAGGTAATATACAAGAAACACTACAATTTTCTTTTATTTATTTTATTTTTTTTTATTTTTTTTTTCTATAAACCAAATGCAACTTTCTTGAAAAATTGTAAAGAAG
>CM069913.1:35483629-35599041 GCA_036172215.1 Camellia granthamiana
AAAGATTTTTTTTTCTTCATATAATTAATTCACTATAAGTTTCCCTAGTGTACTGATTAGAGAAATGCTAAATTTTTGACTTCGAATTCATGTAATAAAAACTAGGGATGTAAGCGGTTCAGTACAGTTAGTATTTAAGTAAAAAATTTCACTAAACCTATAATTTTGATTTTATTATTTTAAATACTGATACAGACCGCTTATTTCATCAAATTGAATCGAACCGAATTGATTGAAACGGTTTAGCTCGGTGCAGTTTAATTGGTTTAGGATCTTTCAAACTTGAGTCACTTTAAAATATAATCACTAATCCATATAAAAATATTAAATTTGTTATTTGTTCACCATTTCAAACATATTCAATCCATCCATTTAATAAATACTTTTCAATTCCTCAATTAACAAAAATAAAAACAAAAAAAAAAAAGTTAAAAAATACTAAGGTTTCAAGAATAATGAATTAGAGTTAAGATTATATATAATAAGAGTTTACAAACTTAGGTTATAAAGATGATAAGGTTAATAATTTATTATACTTATTAATACCATTAAATTATTAGATTATATATATATTATAAATATAATATATGTTGAAGCGGTCAGTTTTAGTTTAGTTCGGTACACAAAGTGTTTGAACTGATATCGAACTGAAAATCGAAAAAAATCAAATTTAAAAATTGCACATACCAATTCTTATTAACAAAAAGACCAAATATAGCTAGTTTGGTCCAGTTGAATCAGTTTGATTGAATTTTTTTTTTATTTTTTTATATTTTTTTATTTTTTTATTTTTTTTTACCTTACATCCCCTAAGTATAACCCATCAGGTAATATACAAGAAACACTACAATTTTCTTTTATTTTTTTTATTTTTATTTTATTTTATTTTTCTATAAACCAAATGCAACTTTCTTGAAAAATTATAAAGAAGCCCTGATAAATGACCTTGAAGACATGGCATACATTTGATTCAGCAAATGAATATGTAGAGCTAATTTTTCATGACAGAAAGAAATTAGTCATTCCAATACCCCGTGCCCTAACCTTTTTTCCATCCCAGAACAATGAAATTTTTTTTCCCCCCTCATATAATTCCCTGTAATTTTCCCAAGTGTACAGATTAGAGAAATGCTAATTTTTTAACTTGTACTCATGCCCCCCCCCCTCCCCCCAATCATAGGTAACATATATGAAACACTATAAATTAAAATTTTTTTTTTTTTTTTACCAAATGCAACTTGAAAAATTGTAAAAAAGCCTTGATGAATGACCTTGAAGACACAGCATACATTTGATTTAGCAAATGAATATGTAGAGCTAATTTTTCATGAGAGAACGAAATTACTATAATATCTCTCAAAACATCAATTTGTCATATAGTGAAATCGTAGAACTTATTGCAAATTTAGGATCCCATTTCTTGATTTTGCATGTTTTCTCTATTCATCCAAACGCCATTCTCATCACACGGGAAGGAAATGAGATTGGGACATTCTACTTTCTCCAAATAAATCAAATTAGGAAATAATATCCTAAGGTCCAACCAATGCATTTGTAATTGATTCAAGTATTTCAATTGCAACATCTCAACTGTGGTAACTACTATTGCATCTAGAGAACACAATAACCCTCCTTTGATGTAGAGTTTCTTCAAGTTCTTCAGATTGTTAGACCATAACCAACTGGGTGTAACCATCTCAGGAAAACACTCAAGCTCTAGTTTCTGCAATGAGCAAGGAAGTTCCAATTGGAGAGGAAGTTCTGAATCATGTTGCTCGGCGACTGATCTTGTCAATGCTTTTGTCAGCTTGGCACGTAATCGTGGTTGTGGGTGTGCTTGCTTAGGTATGTCATCTATTTCACCTTGTAAAATGCAACCTGACCAGGATATTTTTAACTTCTGCAGGGTTTTTAATCTTTGTAAATGACGAAGTTGCTTATTTGTTGGGAATTCTTTCATACTCGTGTATATGCTCAATTTTCTCAGCTTTGGCAATTTTGTCAAATCATCGATAGTACATGAGCTTTTATCCTTGGAATCTCCAATGATAAATCCCTTAAGAACTTGAAGTTCTGCTAGTGAACCAAGGCCCTTGGGCATGTGATCTAAAAAGTAACACTCGGATATGTCCAAGTGTGTCAAACTCTTAAGCAAGCCAATCCAATCTGGAAGCACCTCAAGATTATGACATGCTTCAGTCAGTTGTGAAATGAACCGAGGAAGCTCTACAATCAAAGAAATTCCTTAAAGGCTAAGAAACCTCAATTTGTTTCATATTCTTGAGTGCATTGAGAATTTTGATATCTGGGACGTCAATGTCATGCGTGACTGAGTTCTGCCACCTTCCCAGATAAACAACTTTCAAATTGGTACCCTTGGAAAAAATTTCATGTCTTCCATCAATAATAGGCGCACCAACGTTGACGATGCATCTATTCCAAAAGGTGAGGCATCCATGCCGAAAAAAACCACACGACTTTGGTTCAAAGATTAAAGCAGAAAGAATGTAAAGGGAGGGGGGGGGGGGGGGGGGGGGGGGGGGGGGGGTTGGGTTCGGCGGCATCGTGTAGCTATCGACAACCAATCCACAATTTTTGTAGATAGGCTCGATGAAGCCCTTTGTAGAAAGCTCATCCAAGATCTCGTTGACAAAATCCTCTGCCGTCTTCCCCAACACAATTTCTTCTTCTGTATTTTGGCCCATTGACTTTATTGGGTGTATAAGTCCCTCTCCAATCCACCAGTAAATCATAAACCTTTTCTTTATAATAGTCATTTCTGGGAAAATCCGGAAAAAATTCAAACAAAATTTTAGTTTCGGGGGGAGGCTACGAAAAGATACCTGGATATCTTCAAGTGCAGTGGTGTGATAAAACTTTGGCTGATTGTACAAACTTTGCAAATTGCCGGCCTTGTTTACATCGACTTGGTAGTTGCCGCTGCTACTGTTAATGGATCCATCAAACCATGGTTTCCGATGTGGTTTTGAATCATTATCATAATGAATTTTAAGCTTTGAGGGAATCTGGGATTTCAACTTCTTCACAGACATTTTCAGTTGGTCAAGTGCGTTAGTATAACTCCCTCCTCTTGTTTTGAGCTCCTCAAATTTCTGACAAGCCTGGTTGATTTGCACATTCATATGATCTACAAACTTCTAAATCTCTATCATGGTCTCTTTCAAGAAATTAAGATCTCGACCAATCATGTTGGTGAGATCAGGATCTCCAACTTTGTTGTTGTTTGTGGCGGTGGTAGCTTTGTGGTGGTGGTTGTTAAGTGGATTTGGTTGGGAGATACTACTGTCCATGGCTTTGAAAGGAACTACTACCAAAACAGGGTCGTGTTGGAGTCTTGGCTAGAGTTAAGAGAGAGAGGGACAGAGAGAGAGAGTGAACACGTTTTTTCTTTGATGGTCTGGTCTGGGTTTCGAAGAGAAAAATGGAGTCTTGGCTAGAGTTAAGAGAGAGAGAGAGAGAGAGAGAGAGAGAGAGAGAGTGTGTGTGTGTGTGTAAGTGAACACGTTTTTTCTTTGATGGTCAGGGTATTAAAGAGAGAGATGGATCATGAGAGAGAAGAAACGCCGTGACACCATGAGAGAGAGAGAGACGAAAGTGTGTATGTGTGTGTGTGTGTGTGAGAGAGAGAGAGCGAGAGAGACGCCGAGTGAGACTGAGAACAGGTGCAGAAGAGATAAAGGGGTTGGCCTACAGATGTCTACCAAGGCAATAATCAATTCAATATCCATTCTTTTGATTATATGAATTTTACGCATGAGCAATGCTAGCTATCATGAAAAAACTTTCATGAAAATAATCATGAAAGATTTATGACCCTTGGATTACACTTAAAATAAAACACCACACACTAATCAAGATAATTCAAGGGTCATAAATCTTTCATGATCATTTTCATGAAAAAATTTTCATGATCCCTAACTTTTCTCTTTACGCATTAATCATTCAATTTTAGATCAATTTCATCTCGTTCTATGATCAGACAAAATTTACTGACTTGGCATCGTGTTTACACCTCGAATTTCATTTTGACTAGGGATCTAATTGATATTTTAAAAATAATTTAAAAGATAAAATGAAATTTCAAATAAAATTTGAGGACCATATCAGCAACTTCTATTTGATATGTTGACAATTGTTAGTGAGGATAAAATTCATGCAAAATTAAATAGTTTATATGTAAATTTGATTTTATTAAAAGAACAAGAATTGATTTGATTTTTAAGTAATAGCTTTGGGGAAAAAATAATATTTTCTCAACAATGTGCCTCCTTCACAAGGTGTATATCATATGTATTCTATTACAATATGCACAATATAATTATAACATTTCAAAACAATTTAATTTTTTAATAAATTTTATATAATTTCTATTCGACATATTTTTATTTTCTAAATGAATATAAAAGAAAATTAAATAGTTAGAATTGCTTTTAATTTTATGTTACTAATTTTTCTTCTAATTTAACTATTATTTTTAATATCAAAATAAGTATTTATTTTACTATTTTATAATTTAATATGTATCATAAATATTATTATATGATAATTACACTTTTATAATATGATAGAACTGAAATTATCAAAATACACAAATAATTTAACTAAAATTAATATATATAAGTATTCAAGTAACACTTTTTATAGAACGATAGTGCAAATATTATTAAAATAAATAATTAAAACCATACTTTAATTTTAATTTTAAATCAAAATCAAAATCATTCTTTTATAACACATTGTACCATTAAATATATATATATATATATTTTAAAATAACACGTGTATTGCACAGCTCAGCTGTTAGTTAAGAAAATAAAATAAATCTAAATTAAGAAATTTAATTTTAAAATATTTATATTAAATTACAAGAATTCTAATTAAACAATATATAAAAAATATAAAAATTTCTAAAATTTTTTCCTAGATTACTTTTTTTATATGATATAAGTCCAACGTATCGAATAATTTGTGGAGAAAGAGAGAAGAAAGCGACGAAGTAAGGATTGAGAAAAGATTTAGAAGAGATAAAGAAGTTGAAGTCGCGTGGTTTCGGTGGTATCCGAAACTTCGTTGATTTGGAATTTTTAAATTATTGAGATTAATGTAAAGGAGATTTTTTTTAAGATTCTTGATTTTAAAATTTTATAAGATAAATGATATATAATATTTTTATAATAGTTGGGATTTTTTAATATTTTTACAAAAAATATTTGACACAGAGAAATTTTATCCTGATACAGAGAAATTTCAATTTTTATAGAGAAATTTATCTGGTATGATCATAAAGAAATTTCATTAAGGGATCTTAACTAATAAAAATATATATATATTGAACTTCTCCTACTATCCAAAATTAGAGAGGGATGTTTTACTAATTTTCCATAATCTAAAATTTGAAGCCAGCCAACCAGGTTCTTCTACAAAAGATACTCTAAAATCTTTACACTATTGTTTGGTAATTTAGGGGTTGTTTGGGATGACCTAAATAAGTGTACTTTTTGTCTTTTTACGAAAATATGTGCAGAAAAGTAGAGAGGTGATGTGATGGAAAAAAGATAAAAAGATAAAAAGATGGATTATTTTGGTGTTGCCAAACTTGGCCTTAATAGAAAAAAGAAAAGAAAAGAAATGATTAGATAAGTTATGAGAAAAAAAGAAAATATATATATAATTTCTTTATTTTTTTATTTCGTTTAGATAGATAACAGAAAAAAGAAAATAAGTTATATTAATTTCTCTTTTATGTTGTTTAGTTAAATCATATAAAAGAAAAAGAATAGAAATGATATAATGTTTTTTTGCTAAATTAAATTGTTATAAGTGTTAGTCTTTTTATTTGGTCTATATCTAAAAGGTTAATTTCGGTATTATAACAAAATAATATTTGGGCATTATTTAGCATCCCCTATGTTAGCATTTTTTTTTAAAAATCTTTTTCGGGTCACGTCACCTCTCTATATTTTTTATACATATTTTCATAAAAAATATACTTATTTAGATCATCGCAAATAACCTTTTGATAAGTTTCAATTCTCTTCTAATCTTTCTACTTTTGAAGAGATTGAAAATACGGGTTGTGAGATAAATCTGTTCCTCACCATTTCTTTCTATTTTTCTCATATTTGGCAATCCAAACAAGTAATTAAAATTTATTTCCCTCCATTTCATTTTTTTTCCTCTCTAAATCAATCAAACCAAACGAATTACTAACAAAACATTTTTTGACAGATTCATAAATTAGTTGTAATATTTATACATTATTATTCATAACATGACACAATATTGTACGGTAATCACAATTGGTGCGTATAATTTTATTCTTCACAAATCTTACTTTATGCATATTATAAATTCACTATTCATAATTTTTGTGACAGAGTGACACAACGCACACCACAAACATACCTAACTTTTTTTTTTGGTTGCAAAATACAATAATCAATAAATACATTTTGTAACGCCCTCAAAATAAATGCATAAATCAATCATTCATAATGTCCATGGACATAAGAAGATAAAATGTATTAATTCATCAGAGTATTCTTCACAAAAAGTATTACATGTTGACAGTAAAAGTAAATGCCCTACGGGCTTACAAACTTTCCAAGTCAACACTTGGTTACAACAAAAGAGAGTTCCAACTCTTTACATATTAAGCCCTTGGCCTAGAATTACATATAACACCAACAAAATAACAAAAGGGAGTCTTCAACTACTAAACCTCCCAAGCTATCTTGGAGGCGATATATCACCTGCACATGAAAAATGTTGTTTCAAATAGGGTGAGCCAAAACCCAGCAGAGATATGCTAAACAGAATATGAGAATTAACTAAAACATTAACATCTGATAAATGTTTAACACTTAGTAAACCATATACTTCATCTTTGTAATAAGTCAACGTTACACTATATACAATTCCCTTTCCATTATGTATCCAAATCGGTTCATTGACATTGTCCAATGTTATCTAAACAGTTTAAACAAAATGAGACTACAACTCATATATCAACACTTCAATAGCAAATATCATCCAACACTTCTATTCACATGCCATTTTACGGAACTACGTCCAAGGGAACCGACACTCAAATATATAAAAGATTTCCAAACTTGCATCCTGGACACTCCGGCCAACTTAATTATCCATGGAGTCCATCCCTTATCTCCTCCCAAACAATGTAGTACATCCCCTATCTCATCTCAAACAATATACATATACAATGTATTTAAACACATAGTCATATACAATGACCCTACAATCCACATATTCAATGTGTTAATTCCACCGTCACATTCAATGACATAATCCAATTGATTAGTTTCAATTTCCCTAATCATCATGCATTGTCTACACCAATCAAGACTATTCTCCACCGATAGCCCAATACAGTTATTTCTAAACAGATAAATAAATTTATCAAACAGATAATTTATTACATTTTCCATCGGTGAGTGATTCATCGATCCAACTACACCAATTAGTCCTAATTCCATCCAATTTCATGATTTTCAAATCAATTTCATATTCTCACAATCACCAAATTAATTATACAAATTAATTGTTTAAATTCAATTAGGGCATTTTTCCCATTTTCTTAAACATTGATTCTAAGACCAAATTTCACCTATCAAACCCACAAAACCCCATTTTCAAGACCTCATATGCATATTGAGCTTAAAAACACAAAAACACTCTTTTAAATATTACAAACTTCAAACCCTAACTTCCCAAATTTCCAACGTCACACCATTTATACAAAATAACTAATATTTATGTTAAAGCTCATAAAGATGAGTAGTTTATCCCTACCTGAAATGAAGAGACTCAAAAGAGAATGAGAGAAACTTGAAGATGCTCCAAACACAGGCTTTTTCGGATCGAAGCTCAGTCCACACCAAGCTCTACCTCTTTAACAAGGGAAAAAGGGTAGAAAACCTCTAAAACAAAGTGTATTTATAGAGAGAGAGTGTGTAGAGAGAGAGACAGTCAGATCTAGGGTTTGGATGAAAAAGATGATGAAAAGGTGATATATATCATGCTGCTGCCAACTGATATATTCGAGGCTCGCTCGAGCGAAGAAGTGGTCGCTCGAGCGACCAGACACAAAAGAACCTCGCTTGAGCGCAAGAAGTGTCGCTCTAGCGAACAATGTGAAGCTTCAGGTCTGCAACCCAGAAGCACGCTCAAGCGCAAGAGCTCTCACTCGAGTGAAGAAACACAAAACATAGAGCTCGCTCGCTTGAGCGACAAAAGCCTCGCTCGAGCGAAGAATACCAACCTTTAAGTTCAAACTAGACGCAAACGCACGCTCGAGTGCAAGAGTGCTTGCTCGAGCCAAGAGACATATCAAAGAAATCTCGCTCGAGTGCAAGAACCTTCTCTCGAGCGAAGAAGCAAAAACCCAAGGCTCGCTCGAGCGAAGAAGTCAAAATCTGAACAGCAACCATTTGTTCTAACTCATAACCAACCTGTACCAAACTCACCCAACACGTCCCAAAACTCAAATACAAAGAATTAAAGGATGGAAATGAGATATAGACAACAACAACCACCCACGGAACGAAGTCCGGAATACAATGAATAATGGAGGAAAAACCGGGATTGCTATACAATTTCTTGATCGTGCCATCAAATTTTTTTTTTTTTGTTGATAAATGTGTCATCAAATGTTTTGTCATTTCCAAAACATGTGAATTCTCGAAATTAAATATAAAAAAGATATGTCATAAAAAAATAATTAACAGATAATTTTTTGTAATGAAAATTATAAATATTATTTGTGGTATGTTAGGTCAGTTTATGGTCTTTTTATCTAAAGTGAAAATTACAAATCATTATAATTATGTTATTAACATTATAATTACATTATGAATGATACAGTGTAAATATTATGTAACACCCCGATATTCATACCCCAGAAATTTATAATCAATCTATCATTATCATCCAATAACTTATCCTCGATATACACAAGGAATAAGAATCATAATTCTATAACAGAAATCCAATACATACTCATAGAAATTCAATTACAAACACTCCGAATATAAATTTATACATTTCCATTTTCCATAAGGGCTTACACCTTTCAAACGAGGGTCTTAGCTTCAACAAGAAAATCCCACTTAGTACATAAAGTTAATAACAGTAGGTAATAACATTTAGGAAGCTTCAATGCCCCGCACTGATTCCCATTCACTTTCAACTATGTCTTGGTTCATCTTCATCACTTAGAATTTAGGAATATCCAGCCCATAAAAAAGGAGTGAGCTTTGACGCCCAGTAGGAAATAAACTTAACCACTTTAAATATAGGGCAAATTACATATATCCCTTGAGGTTTAACTAAATTACAGATACCTCCTGAGGTTTTGAAAATTACATCCTGTCCCTTGACAATTAACTCTGTTAACCAAGATAGTAAATTGACTAAAATGCCTTGGTACATCATATCAAGTCAGTGCTTGTAAAAGGGTTGTATTGTATTGAATTTTATATAGGTTTAACAATTTCATAAGCTTCACTTTCTCCATTTCTTCATATAAGAGAGAGATGGAAGAGGCAATGCAAAGGGGAAAGTGAGGGTATCGTTGTTTACCATTGGATGCATAGATCTAAAAGAAGAAGAGACAACGCAAAGAAGTTTAGATCGTTGATTGAAGAAAAAATTGAAATTTGTATGTGTATATTGCTTTGAAACACTGTAAGTGATAGGGTTGCAAATGAATCGAGACGTTCATAAACAAGCTCGGTTCGGCTCGGCTCAGCTTGTTTAAACGAGCCGAGCTCGAGCTTGAATATTAGGCTCATTTAGTAAATGAGCCGAGCTTGAGCTCGCATAAGCTCGGCTCATTTATGTTTATTTAAATTATATAATAAATATACTATTTCTATATTAAATAATATATAAATAATAATATAAATACATTTTTTATACATTAAATAACATAAATAATATTAAAAAAATTTATCGAGCCGAGCCGAGCTGAGCTCGAGTTTCATTAATATTAATGAGTTGAGTCGAGCTGGAGACCAGTTCTTTATCGAGCTGAGCTCAAGCTCAATAAACGAGCTCGATAAGTAAACGAGCCGAGCTCGAGCTCAACAAAGCTCGGCTCGGCTCGGCTCGTTTGCAGCCCTAGTAAGTGATCCATTTTTACTCTGTCATACTAAGAACTGAAATTTGGGGGTTTAGGATTCTTTGTTCATGATTTTTTTTATAAAATTTGTTTTAGGATTATTTGCTTATGAAATTTTATGAGTTTGTCTTTAATCGATTTTTTTGGGTTTGTATTTTACCCTGTTAAAAAAAATTTAGGGTTTAAAGGTTTGTTTTCCATCTATTTTAGGGTTTTTTTTTTTTTTTTGTGGGGGGGGGGGGGGGGGGAGGGGGAGGGGGGGGAAGGGTTTCTTTCTACCTTTTTTTTTTTAAATTAAAATTTTGGAGTTATAGGGTTTGTTTTCAATTAATATTTTAGGGAATTTTTTTTTATATATATATTTGTTTTTTACTCTTTCTTTTACTAAAATTTTGGGTCTGTTTCAATTAGTATTTTTGGGAATTTATTTGGTTTGTTTTCTACTGTTTCTTTTTCTAAAATTTGGGTTTCAATCAGTATCTTAGGTGGTTTTTTGGGGTTTATTTTCTACTCTTTTATTTACTAAAATTTTGATGTTGTAATGTAAGCTTGCTGTGTAGATGCCTTCTGATATTCATGAATTTTGTGATGAATTTTTTGTATTTAGGACAATGGCTGATCCCATGCTTCATGACATACTAGCACACTTTAATGGTTTTGTGACTCACATTTTGAATGTTAATCCTTACAAATATAACTACATGCAATTGTTGGTTGATGCTTGTGAAGCTGCATTCACTAATGTACTTAGGAATTTTGGTGTGGGATTAAATTTGTACTTTACAAATATACACACTAAGAGTAAGATGAAGGTTAAATCTGATTAGCATGTCATTGAAATGTTTAGTTCAAATTCTGGTACTAAGGTGATTAATATTTTTCTGGAACTTGATCAACTTTTACCTTCATTCGTCGTAATTGATACTCCTACTAGTGGAGAGGGACACGTGAGTAGTAGTGGCGCAAGTACGAGAGGTGGTGTGGGTAGTAACATCAGAAATAGATCAGTAGTATTTGATGATTTATTTAGCAATGCGGATGACTAGAATGATGTTGATTGGGCTGAGTTAGGGGATTTTGAATTTAGTGAAGCAGATGCCGATGAAGAAAATGCTTATATCATTAGTGATAAGGATGATGAGGACAGTTCAGATAATGATAAGGGTAGTAATGGGTCAGATGAACCAATTGAGGCTAATGATGAGGGGATATCAGACTATGAATCCGATGATATAGGAGGGAAATATTCTACTGATGAAGAATATTTGCAAGGTGTTAATGTTGACAGATATATGAGGGGAAAAATGTTTGAAATAAGGGAATGAGAGAAAATAACATTGAAGAAGGGAATGATATTTGATGATGTGTATCACTTCAGGACTGTGCTCCAGGAATTTGCAATTGAAAGAGGTTTTAAATTGATTAAAATAAAAAATGACAAGAAAAGAGTGCCTTGCATATGTGCTTCCTCGATGTGTGAATAGAGAATTCATGCTTCTCTATTACCTGATGGGGTGACATATAAGATTAAGACATTGGGCCCTGACCATACATGTGTTAGAGTAAAAAGGAATACCGAAGCAACAACATCTTGGATAGCTACAAAGTTTAAAAACCTCTTAGAGGGAATCCTGCGATCATGTTAGAGGCAATGCAAGATGAAATAGCTGAAAATTATGGATTGGAGACTATATGTAACGCCCTCAAAATATTATACAAATCAACCATTCATAAGGTCTAGAGACACAATAAAAATGTTATATTTTCATTCATCAGAGTTAATATTACAAAAGATATCACATGCATTACACTTTCATAAATATTCATCTTGAAACTATCACATGTAACTCTAGTTTAGAACAACAAAATAAATGCCCTAAGGGCTTACATCTTTCTAAGTAATCACTTGGTTACAACAAAAGAGAGAGTCAGAAGCTCTTTACAATTAAAACCCTCGGCTTCAAAGAAGACATATAAATACAAAAAAAATGAAATCACAAAAGTAGAGCCTTTAGCCTCTAAGCCTCCCAAGCGATGTCCTTGAAGGTGGCATGTCATCTATACCTGAAAATGGTTTCCTAAGTAGGGTGAGCCAAAGCCCAATAGAGATATGCTAAACCATGCATGAGAATTAACTAAAATATGAGCATCAGATAAATGTTTAACACTTGAAAACCAACTTACACCTTTTTCATAACCAATCAACATTGACATCCATACTTCCATTCACTTACATTTGCTTATCCAAATCAATTCATGGACATAGGTCATCATCATCTAAACAATTCAAAATGAGACTACAACTCATTTATCAATACTTCAATCATAAACATTTATTCATACACTTCCATTTCTTCCAATTTTACGGAACTACGTCTGAGGGAACCGGCACCCAAATATATATAAGATTTCAGGACTTTCACCCTGGATACTCCGGCCAACTTAATTATCAATGGAGTCCATCCCCTATCTCCTCCCAAACAATGGAGTACATCCCTTATCTCCTCCCAAACAAAGATACATATACAATGTATTTAAACACGTTGTCATATACAATGACCAATTAAATCACATATTCAATGTTTTAATCCATCCGTCATATTCAATGACATAATCCAATTGATTAGTTTCAATTCACCTAATCATCATGTAATTTCTATAACAATCATGGCTATTCTCCATCGATAGCCCAAAGTAGATATTTCTAACAGGTAAATAAATCTATCAACAGATAATTTATCAACTCTTCTCATAGGTGAGTGATTTATTAATCCAACTACACCATTTAATCACACGTTTCTTCAATTCCATAATTTCCAAGTCAATCTCGTTATTTATAGAAAATAACTTATTTAATTCAAATTAGGGCAAATCTCCCCCTTTATCAAATATTGTACCTAAGGCCAAATTTCATCAATTCTTCTCAAGTCAAAACATGTTCAAGACCTCTCATGCCCATAAGGAACCCAAATAGAAAACCCTTCTTTTATATATATAGAAACCAACCAAAAATTCATCAAAACCTTCCCAAATCACATCATTTATACAAGATGACAATATCTATGTTAAAACCCATATAGGAGAGTAGAATATCCCTACCTCAAGCTTAGAAGAGGAAGAATGAAGAAAAACCCAGAAGTCGATGGAAGAGAAACGACATTTTGCTCCGATCAAAATGAAGCCTTCGACAAGCTCTACAATGTATCTCAAAGGAGCAAGGTGAGAAGATCACTCTAGGTGAGTAGATCTAGAGATTTAAGTGAAAAAGTTGAGTTTTAGAGGGAGAATAGAGAGATCACAGTTTGAGAGGAAAAAGGCAAAGAAAATCATGAGGGAAAGAATGGTTTGGGCCTATTTATAGTAGTGAGGAAAAGCTCTAAGGTCAAATAAAATAATAGGCCCAAAAACCCCTTTTGATAGGGCCCATTCAGACCTAAAAAATTTGAAAAAAACACGTAGGGGTCGACCCTTAGACAGGAGGGGGTCGACCCTATCTTCTAGCAACCAACAGCAACATTTCCAGAACTTTACCAACAGGTAAGGGTCGACCCTAGGAAGGTTGGTGTCGACCCTAGAATGGAATTTTTAAGTCTCCAAGGAACTTTTGACAAGAATAAGTGCGAACAACCAAACCCAACAAGTTTAAATCGGATTGTACTCCTCCAAAACCAACCCATAACAACCCCAAAGATTCCTAAAATAGAATAAAGGGTTCAAATACACTTACCAAAAGCTTTAAAGGACACAAGTGCTACAACCTCCCCACCTTAGGAAATTTTGTCCTCGAAATTTTAAAGCAGGTATTTAAAGCCATGATTAAACCAATCCCAACAATAATAATCAATCAATTTCATCACCATGACCATCTACCGGTCATTCCATCTCTTCACAAGAGAACAAATCCACAGCATATATTACCAATATGCGTGTTCCGAGATTTAACACATTTCAACACATACATCTCGTGTTTCCAAACATATTCAATGCTTATGACAAGTTTACATTTCCAAAGCTTAAATAACATATGCAATGTTCAAATTTAACTTGTGTCTTCGTAACATACTCAACATTCACAATGTATTACAATCTCAAAACACATACAATGTTCTTATAGTTCATCAACAAAACAAAGTTTTCAACATATACTCAAACATTAACAAATAGGTTCGGATATTTCTCTTGGACCTCCAATTCTCGTTCCTAAGTTGCTTCCTCAACTCTGTGATGTTTCCACAATACTTTGACCAAGGAAATCGTTTTGCCTCGCAAGACTTGGTCCCGTTTATCCAAGACCATCACCAGTCTCTCCTCATACGAGGCATCCTCATCTACCTCTAAGTCGGTCCAATCCAGCACATGCGATGGATCCGGCTCATACTTCCAAAGCATACTAATAAGAAACACATCATGCACTCCGGAAAGTTGCGGAGGAAACGCCAAACGATATGCAACCTCCCCAATCCGATCAAGGATCTCAAAAGGGCCAATAAACCGAGGGGATAACTTCCTACTCTTCCCAAACCTCATCAAACCCCATCTAGGTGATAATTTCAAAAAGACATAATCGCCCACCTCAAAAGACAAAGGTCTCCTCCTATGGTCGGCATAACTCTTTTTGCGACTCTAGGCTATAACCAACCTCTTACGAATAAGTGCCACTTTCTCTGTCGTTTCCCGAACCAACTCTGGACCCAACAGAGGTGCATCACCCACCTCAGCTCAACACAGTGGAGATCTACACGGTCGGCCATACAAGGCCTCAAATGGTGCCATACCAATACTCGATTGGAAACTGCTATTGTAGGCAAACTCCACTAAGGGTAGGTGTCTCTCCCACGATCCCTTAAAGTCAAGGACATAGCCTCGAAGCATATCCTCAAGTATCTAAATAGTGCGCTCGGACTATCCGTCAATCTGAGGATGATAAGCTGTGCTAAAAGTTAATCTAGTGCCGAAGGCACTCTACAAACTCTGCCACAACCTGGCAGTAAAACGTGGGTCTCTATTTGAGACAATCGACACTGGGACCCCGTGCAACCTCACTATGTCCCCAATATACAAGTTAGCAAGGTAGTCTACCGAATCTCTTATGCGCATAGGAATAAAGTGCGCTGACTTAATCAACCAGTCCACTACCACCCAAATGGCATCACTACCCCGTTGAGTCCTCGGAAGACCCACGACAAAATCCATCATGACGTGCTCTCATTTCCACTCGGCTATAGGCAAGGGTTGTAACAAACCCGCTGGCCTCTAATGCTCAGCCTTCACTTGCTGACAAGTAGAGCATTTCGATACAAACACTGCCACATCCTTCTTCATACCCCTCCACCAAAACTGGCAACTCAGATCATGATACATCTTTGTGCCTCCCGGATGCACCGCAAGGCGTGAATGGTCAAACTCTCGGAGTACTTTCTCTCGGCAAGACTCCGGCACAAACAAGCGGTCTTGGTACCTCACACTCAGGTTGGGATACACAGTCAAACCCTTCTCTACCTTCCCACTGGAGATCTTCTCCCGGAGGGATTCTACCTCGAAGTCACCCTTCTGTGCTTCTAATACTCGGTTTACAAGTGTAGGTTGTGCAACTACTGAAAACAAAGTTGCAGACTCAACAGACTCGCCCAGACGCAAGTGAAACTCGCCAAGAGCACCTAACATCTCCAATTCCCAAATAGCTATACAAGCCATGCTATTGATGGACTTCCTACTTAGGGCATCGGTTACCACATTGCCCTTTCCCGAATGATAGTGCAACTCAAAATCATAATCTTCAATGAACTCCATCCACCTTCTCTGCCTCAAATTCAAGTCCTTCTATGTAAATAGATACTTCAGACTCTTATGATCAGAAAATACCTTAAACCTCTCACCATACAGATAGTGCCTCCAAAGCTTTAAGGCAAATATCACAGTTGCTAACTCTAGATCATGAGTAGGGTAATTCCTCTCGTGTGTTTTCAATTGCCGCGAGCCATAGGCCACTACTTTCCCCTCTTGCATCAGTACACAACCCAAACCCTCTCGTGAGGCATCACAATACACTGAATAGCCTAAACCCCTCTCCGGAATAATCAAGACTGGAGCGGTGGCAAGTCTAACCTTAAGCTCTTGGAATGACATTTCACAAGTCTCACTCTACACAAATTTAACCCATTTCCGCGTCAATCTAGTCAAAGGCGAAGCTAGTCTGGAGAAATCTTTCACAAATCGACGGTAATACCAGGCCAACCCCAAGAAACTACAGATCTTGAAAACATTCTTAGGTTGTGCCCAATCTTGCATTGCCTCAATCTTGGATGAGTCTACAGTCACCCCTTTCCCGGAAACCACATGGCCTAAGAACCTAACTTCTCTTAGCCAGAATTCACACTTCCCAAACTTAGCATACAGCTTATGGGCTCTAAGCAACTCAAGCACCACTCCCAGGTGTTCCTCGTGCTCCTCCTCAGAAGGCGAATAAATCAAGATGTCGTCCACAAAGACGACTACAAAACGATCTAAGAACTCTCGAAAAATCTGGTTCATCAAATCCATGAACACAGCTGGGGCATTGGAAAGCCCAAAAGGCATCACCAGAAACTCATAATGGCCATACCAAGTACGGAATGCTGTCTTCGGGATATCCTCTTCCCTGACTCTCAACTAATGGTAGCCCGATCTGAAATCTATCTTAGAGAAACAACGGGATCCCTTCAACTAATCAAACAGATCACCTATATGAGGCATAGGGTATTTGCTTTTAACCGTAACCTGGTTCAATTTTCGATAATCAATACAAAGTCTCATGGCCCCATCTTTCTTCTTAGCAAAAAAGGCCGGTGCTCCCCAAGGCGAAGTACTAGAGCGAATAAAACCCTTACCTTGTAACTCTTGGAGTTGAATCTTCAACTCACTCAATTCGTCTGGGGAAAAATGATACGTGTAGACACCCCATTTTTGACCGCCCTTAAGACTTGGGCACTACTGATGGTTTACTTGGTGGAGAAAGGTGTGCAGGGCAAAGGTTTAGTTTCTTCGGCAATGAGAGAGTCAAATCCCAACCTCATACCCCTTTTGGACCAAAACAATCTTGATCAAAATATTTTAGATCTTGAAACCCTCTCTTTCAAAATGTTTTGAAAATAAAGTTCCTACGATGTTCCGACGCTCGCATTTCGTTAAATGTTGCGCTTTTCGGTAAACCGAGCAAGGACAAAGTGGAAATGAATGAAAGAGAGATGAAATCTTATAAAAATCTTTCAAAACACTTTGTTTAGGGGTTTGGAGTTGAATAAAAGAGGAAAGGAGAGAAGAAAACTAGTTTGGGAGAAGTTCGGCATGAATCCGAGTAGGACCAAAACTGCGCTTTTTGCACAGTTGGAATTTTGATACAAGGATACCACCATTGGAAAGCTTACTTCCGCGGCTTCAATTTAGACACAAGAATGACCTGAAAAGGAGTCCAGATGAAGGAGTTATGGCCATTTGAAGTTAGACCTGGAAAGCAGAATTTTCCCGCCGACCAGAAAAACTAGCTGGCCGACCAGAAAGGTGGCTGGCAGGTCCCAAACTCAAATTCTTTAAAGATATTTTCTCTCTAGCTGTCTTCTATAACCTCCAGCTGTTCCATAGATAGAAATTTTCGAGCCAGCTCTCATTTTTGCTATATATGACGCTATATCTCTCATTTTCAAGGGACAACCATCTTGGAGAAGCTTGGGACCTTCTCACTCTAAAAAGTCTCTTTCTCTACAACTTCTAGGGCTAAATCTCTGCCCCTCTCTCTATATACTCCACTCCCTTGCCCATTTTGTGCATAGAAGTGCTTGAAAGTAAAGAAATGCTTCTAGTTTGCCTAGGCATCCTTTATCAAAGTTAACACCATTGGGATGAGGTTCTTTGAGGATCATTTTGAGCTTCAAAAGCTGGTCTTGGCTCAGATTTTGGGCTAGTTTTGCAGTTGTGCATCAAGGGTAACATCTCTCTCCCTTTAAGCTTGTTTTACACATTTGCTTGGCCCTCTTTTCACACTACTTTGGGGCTGTTTTAGGGATGGTGTTGAGCTACAAAAACCACTAATTTTCCTCTGTTTTTCAGTCCTAAGTGTCTTGGTTTGTGCCTTGGTTGGCTAGGGGGTTATCCTTCCTTTTTGCTCCTTGGCTTGTAAGGCCTTCTGAGCCAACTTTCAAACTTTTAAAACAACTTCCTTTTGGCCTTAAAACCATTGAATTCCAGAGGAAATTTAGTGGTAGAAAACTTATTTTGAGGGCCAAAATGGGTGGGGGTTGTCCCCCTTCCTCTTTTCTTGTTTACTTGTGTTGATGGCCTTCCAAATGAGCATGCATCTTCATACTTTCGAGGATTGGTTTAGGCACTTTTTGGTGACTTTTAGGGCCTTCCTAGACTCTGTCCATAGTTGGTTTGGTCACCCTTGGCATGCTTATCATACGTGTAGTGTATTCCCATTTATGGCTCATCAAAGTAGCATGTCATTCTAGCATGTATTGGCTGTATTTCAGTTGGTTTTTGGTCATCATTTGGCATGCCAAGACTCTGTTTTTGGCTGGTTTGGTAGCCTCTCACATGCTTCATATGCTTGTAGCGTAAATCTTATTTACTAGCTTAGAATGCATGATGTTTTGGCTCACTATTCTAGCATATTTTGGCCATGCTCCAACATGATTTTGTTCATATTTTGGGCTGTCTTAACTCTGTTTTGAGGCCTCTTGGTCGAATGATGCTTGCCATGCATGCTTCTTGTGTAATAGCCTTGACTAGCTTTGAGTTTTAAGGTCTCTTGCAAGCTTAACTTGAGGTATTTGCATGTTTTGGCATCATTGGGAATGTTATTTCAGAGTATGTAGGGCTGCTATACTTCCATATTTTCCACTCTTTAAGTGCTCTTTAGAGTTATGCTTTTATGCCCTATTTGTGAGCCATTGCATGAGCCCCATTTTTGTGCCTTTCAAAGCCATCATCCCAACTCATTTTGCTACTATTTTGGCCTGCATAGGGTATGTTTGGGGTTGATTTGGTCATTTGAGCATCGCCTTGCATGCCTCTAGTGTAATATCCTTCACTAGCTTTCGATACTTGAGCCTTTCAACATGCATCGCGTGAGTTGTTTGCATGATTCGAAGTCATTTTGTATGCCATTTCAGAGCTGGAACATATGCTCTTGCACTTCATGTTTCATCCTTTCAATGCATTTGGAAAATTATGCTTTGTGCCTTAAGCTTGGTCCATTGCATTGTGCATGCTTGCATGTGTTTTGTGTGCCTTAGTTTCATCATCTATGGTCACTGATTTCGATACGGATGAAGCTTATTCATTTTGGTTTAAGTTCATTTCGCATTGAGTATGCCATGTAGTTCATAACATTGAAGTACGCCATGTTGCATGATTGATCATTGCGTTGTGCATGTCATTTTCATCACATTGTGTATGTTAGTTTCCATGTACATTGTATGTTAGTGTCATGAGCGTCGTGTATGCCATATAGTTCATAGCATCGTGTATGCTAGTTTGCATGTTTGCATAATCATCCATTGCATGCTTCCATGTCCAAGTTGTGTCGCATTAAGTTGCATGATTGAGTCGTATTGTGCATGCCATTTTTGTTGCATTGTGTTTGGAATAGGGGTTAGTCCAAACATGGGAAACGAGGGACGTTTCATACTCGAAGTGATGAAACGTACCTCGATTCCTGGTTGCCGACACTCTTGACTATACATGACGGAGTTCTAGGCTTTAGGTGTTTGTATGTGCATTCATTCCATATTGAGTTGCGCAATTCGGCCCCTCGGCCATCATGCATCAAGATGCGTGATTGGTGGCTCGAGGGTCGGGACCAACACTCCCTTGAGCTTATGCAATGATAGGGAGGGTGGTCGCGCATACATGTGTTACAAAGACTTTGCCATGCCCCTTTCTTGCCCTCTGTTACAGAAAACCAGAAACCAGCAGCAAAAACTGGTCGGCCGACCAGATAAAGTGGTTGGCCGACCACTTTTTCTGGTTTTCACCACAAAAAGTGGTCGGCAGGTGGTCTCCAAGGCCAATATCTGGTCGGCAGCATCCCCACAGATTCCCAAGGTGGAGTTTCATCTCTCTGGAGCTTAGTGCAAGTTTCTGAGATCAATTGCAAACAGAGGCAAATCGGGGCGTCGCGAGAGATTTTCGAACAAGGCGACTCTAGCATGCATGCATCCTTTGTCATCCAAAGCAGAGCTGAGGCAGCTTACATCATATAGTTTATATGCTTATTTAATTGCTAACTTAGCTAATTGGTTAATTAGTTAGAGTTGTGTAATAATTAGATGTGGCTCGTTATTTATTCTGTTGTGTAATAACCAGTTTAATTAGATTAGCTTAGATTAGCTAGTTGGTTCTGTATTATTCATTCGGACCCTCCGTCGAGAGGGCACAACTGTTGTAAATAAGTGTGCGTGTGTGTGATGCATGTCTTCCAACCCTCATTTCTTTCTCCCTTTTATTTACCAGCTTACGATGGTTAGTTTTAGGGCATGTTTCAATTAGCATCCTTATGCTCGCATGTTTGCAACCATCCATCTGTCTTGCATGCACCGGGCTCGGCGTATCATACTAACTGCATTGTATTTCAATTCCAAGTTGAATACATGTTATCTATAGCATCTCATATGCCATCTTAGAATAGCCGAGCATATCTTAGTTGCATTTTGCATGTGTTGCACTAGCCATCTTAACATGAACTAGGATCATGCATTGATTACTAACTAGTTTCTGTTTTGGCTTGGAGTACTCGGTAAGTGTTTACGCTTTAGCATCCTTGCATGTGTGTGAGTGACTGCCATGATAGCATGCGTACCATGAGGCTAACTCCTTATGTGATATAACTGCCTGAATGCCTGTGGGTGAAGGTTGGATTATTTGAATTGGAACAATTCATCGATTGCGAGTTTTAAGCCCACTTGAGAGTGGCAAATCACCATATTTCCTACGCCCACTTGAGGGTGGCAAAATCCGCATTTTAGCCTACTTGTGAGTAGCAAACCGCTTTAAAAAACAAACATGAGATGTTTTGTTCTAGCTTAGGTGATCCAGTCTATACTTGTATGTTCTGCGCATCACATAGTAATTCTAGGCTAATAAACTAGAATAAGAACGCATGTGTTTTCAAAAACAAGATATCAAGTAGTGGCCGATCTTTGATCGGGCGAGCAGGGGTGCTCATTGCATGACCTTCCCCAATCATACCGAAGTTCTTGAGCCGAGGCAACTTTGGTGATGACGGACACGTGACCTTAGGCATGAGTCAGGGTTTCCTAAATTCTCCCAAAATAAAATATTTAGGTGGCGACTCTGTATCTGGCAAAGCAGTCAATGTTTACCACTTCTTTCTAAAAATCAGTTTTTCAAAACGATTTGTCGGATTTGGACTCTTTGGTGATTTATCGATCTTGCATTGCACTTTGTGAGATTAGATTCAGAACTGTGACATTTGAGTCCGAACTGTAGTAAGCCCAATGAACAAGATGGGATTTTCCTGGGATGTTCGGGCGCATCTACAGTTTCTGGCGACTCTGCTGGGGATTTAGAGAACTTGACTTGAACTCATGATATGTTGTTTTGATTACACTTATGTGTTTCTTTGCATTGCATGTGCATTGGTGTGCCTAGGACACCGTGTTTGCCATCTGCTATTCCTGAACGGTTTGCCGGAGGCTCGCTTTGAGAAGCGTGCCATGAGGCTGACTGGTTACGGGCTCTGCCACGATGGGAACACAAACCCCGGTTTTTACCAGGGCACCCTTTTTGACCATTCGACCTAGTGCATATCGGAATCCATAGTGACTATCCCAAACTAGGACAGGTTGCTCACACGATTATAGGTTGTTTGAAGCCGCTGTGTGCGTAGTGAAATCCTAGCTCCTGACAAAATAGGACAGGGAAACCCTACCCCTCCATAGGGGTGTTTTCGTTCTCACTTGCTTGCTATGTGCTTTTAGAGTGTGTCTCTACAAGAATGCATATATCAGTTTGCAAGTCTGGGTATCAGACCTGCGGGTATCGGTATCAGTGTTTTGAGAATTAGTTATATCTGCGGGTATCAGATTTAGTTTTGGGGTAGTAATTTGGGGAACAGTGATCAGTGGTTGAATATAGTTACCCAGCTATGCTTATATCTGTCCTAGTGAAATTGGGCTGATGATGCTGCCTATTTTCTCTTTCAAGGGGTTCAGAGATTCGGTTCAGAGCAGTCAGTATCTTCCTTCGCTGAGGCAAGGCAGAGAAAGGCCAGTTAGGGCTCATCGGTTCATCTGATCCGTCAATCACCAGTCACATCACCTCCGATCAGTTCAGCGGACTCGCGATGACACATAATTCAGAGGATATAGTGGTTATGGCAGCCGCATTAAACCAGGGAATCATCATACAGGGTGATACCGACGTTAAAGTGCCACACCCATCCAGGTCACCTGCCGCACATCCGATCTGGGAACCCTAGTTATTTCAAACCCGTGAGCCCACCACTTTTGAGTTGATGGGAATGATTGGCAATCTTCAAAGATCTGTGGCTGATCTAGCCTATGGAATGTCGGCTCCGCCACCAACCACATCGTATGCCGGGAACTTCATGCCGGAGGAGCCCCCACTACTGGGGCGAATTGTAATTGAGCTCAGCCAACCTGAAGTTGTCTCAAGCTCTGGCAATGACATGTCGACGACAACGGGGCTTTGCACTGAAGTAGCAACCCAAACCTTCCACCAAGCTGAGGCTAGTGGAAAGAACAAGGTGAAGGTGGACACTAATCCGTATGAACAATTCCAGCAAGCTGTTGAGGCTCTGAAAGCCGGGGGGTGAATAAGCAACAAGTACTCACAGTTGTGGCTAAGACTGTGGATGACATCTTCCCTACTCAGACCGAGAGCAGTTCAAGCTAGAGGGAAAATCGGGATGGGGACCGTCGTACCAGAACCGTTCCTCCCAACCCTAACCCTGCACCTGGAAAAGATCAGAAAGCCAAGGCAACACCTGCCGATACTTTTACTAATGCGACCAGCAAAAGTCCGCAAACCTCGAGGTATTTACCTCGAGGTCACAGGGTCTTTTATGCCCTCTACATGCCTTTGTCTAGGGCTCTTCGAATCCTCACTGAAAAAGGTCATCTCAAACCTCTTGAGCCTCACCCTCTTCCGAGTAACCTCCCTCTCTAACATGATGCTACCCAGTGCGTACTATCAACAAACCGGTCACACCACCGACAATTGCTTTCGACTTCGCCACGAAGTACAGGATCTGTTTGATAACGGGGTCATCCTCCCACCAAGCTCAGCAAAGTCTGTCATCACTAAGTCGGTGAACTTCGAGGATAACACAAGTATGTGATCAGAGGTTGGACCACCTACGGGCGACGCTCAGTTTACTCCAGATGTGGCGTATGGCACGCACTGTTTTGAGCATTTGTGAATGCTAGTTTTACGTTCTGACTTGGGTGTTGAGTCTGTTTTGTGGTTTATTTTGAGTCTGTCTCTTTGTTTTGAGTCAGTCTTTTTTGATTAAGCGTCTGTCTTGTTGTACCGAGTCAGTCCTGTTGTATAGAAGTCAGGTGATTCCGGGGATGTTGCCCCGGATATCACTTGCTTACTTTGTGTTTGTCTTTTTGTTTTCTTTTGAGTCTGTTTTAGCCGTGGAGCCAGTGGTGTCAACAGATCTGAACGAACAGCCAGTTGGTTTTCATGTTTTTGTGCTCATTTCTGCTTTGTGCCAGTTGTGCCAGAATTTCGAATGAGACGGCATCGCATTTCACCTACTTCTTCTATGCTTTTAAGTCATTGCATTGACCTAAATGTTTTTCAAAACTTTTTTGAACACTGTGGTGAAAACGAAGAGGAAGGAATTCCTCAGGTTTTGCAAAAATTTGATCAACTGAGAGAAAGAGAGGCGTGCTAAGCCCTTAATGAATGAAATCATGTTTGTTAATGTGAGTATTGAGAAGGATCCTAGCTTGATCCGGATTGGTTCTGCATTGTCTTCGGCGCGAGCGACTAGTCGCTTCCTTAAAAGATTTCAAAAAATATTTTGCCCAGTCCTGCGAAGATCTGTGTGGAATCGCTCTTGAGATTGTGCAGCTTAGGATCGCTCTCAGCCTTGAGACTCGACCCCTTGCTTTCAAACCTTGGACCTTAATTCAGAGTGTTCAAAGGTCAACCGCAATGTGAGGCCTGTGTGGCCAGATTCGAAGCAGCCTTTGCGTTAACGGCAATAAAGTCAGGTCGAGAAGGCCAGCCATCGTCAAAAGAAGCTTGCAAAGCTAGATCAGAAGCACCCCTGGAACTAGGGGCAGAAAAATGTCAAATGTGCTCGAAGAGTCGAAGATGGATCACCCTGCAAATCAATGAAGATCGGTAAGAATGCCAAATCCCAGAAGGGAAGAAAGAAGAAAGTATTGCTGAAGAACAACAGAGTTCCTATCCACAACACTAGAGGCAAATTGAGCCCCCATTGGATGGACTTTTACACCACTAGCGAATAGCAGCCATTCTCTTGGATACAGGTGGCTTCAAGATCTCAAACTGGTCAACATGGACAAAGCTACACTTTTACCCTTGAGAGGCTCGCTGGGTCAAAAACCTGAAAGGGTGACCCAAGCAAAAGTTAGAGCAAGGAAAAAAGAAAAGAGAAAAGAAAAGAAAAAAATGCGAAGAATGAAAAAAAAAAGAAAAAAAGAGATGAAAAAAAAAAAGAAAAAGAAAAGGAAAAGAAAAGAAAAAAAGAACACAGCTCACAAGGTTGAAAACCCGGAAGGGCGGCCTTGGCAAAAGTTAGAGCGTAAAAGGTGAGGGTTAATACACGAGTGTACCTTAACCCAGAACTACGTAAGGCTTGATTCCCATCCGTGGGATACGTAGGCAACTTCACTTTGAAGTCCAGCCATAAACACTTCAAATTCGATTGTGTCCATGTGATTGTTCTGGTCATCTTTGTCTTTGCTGTATTCGAGAATTTGGTTGTGATCGTCACTTTGAGGACTGATTACAGGGTGCTGCGGTGCTATCCAAACAAGGGGCAACTTTCCGTTGCCATATAGTGTGCTGCGGTGCTATTCAAACAAAGGGGCAATTTTCCATTGTCATACAGTGCCATTCAAACAATGGGCAATTTTCCATTGTTATGGATTAGAGGTTGTTCATCGGAAGAGTAGGTTCCGTGCTCGTTGAGCAGTGGCCATTTGCAAAAATAGTTTTTGAGAATTTTTACTGAGGTTGACTAATTTTCTCGAAAAGTATTCCATTTTTCAAAACTGGACCATTTCTTGGACCCAAAAAGGGAAAATTTTCAGTGCTCATAACCTGAATTGCATGATTTCAAATCTGAAAATCGAACAAGCGTGTTAATCTAACTCTCATATTGGTTAAAATTGTTTTAGTAGAAAACAAAAACAAAAAATGGTCGAAACGATGAACTAGGGGTACAATTGAGTCAGGCTTCCTGTCTTTTCCCCATTGTCAATGCATTTGCCAGAAAAGGGACCATACTTGCCGGAAAGGGCACTCTACCTGCCAGAAAGGGGCGCAACTGAAGCTAACAACAAAGGGTCGAAAAGCTCTCTCATCCTCCAAGCAGCGAGGTATTGAGCCGAGTGCGAAGCATGAACTGGAATGGATCAAGATATTCCACTCCCTCATTTGGACAGATCCGATCACGTCCAAACTCCCCAGCAGAGCATCGTCAACTGATGACAGCTGCAGATTTGCTACACACTCAGTATTAGCGCAACCCCTCTGTGGGAGGAACTCATTGGCTGTGAGTGGAAGAAAGAGAATCTAGCAGCATGCTAGGGGCAAGAGCCCGCAATTTCTTGTTTATCCATCAACCACCTAGGGGAGGGATAAAAAAATGAGGATTGAAGAATAGAGAGATGTGCGCTGAGAGAAAAAGTGAGGAAAAGGGCTTTTTCAGAAAAACAGAGCTTGAGGGCCGAGTGATGTGAGAATCACAAATGAGAAAAGGTGGGAGACAATATCCAGAGAAATTGGCTCCTCGTGCACCGAGAGGTCTCTTGTCTTTATAACACAGCTGAGTGTTGTGTTTGTGTGTTTTTATTTGTTTCGATTCTTGTTTTGAGTCGTTTGAATGTCAATAGATGTGTTTAGGTTGTTTTACCTTGTTTTTCCTTTGTTGAGTTGTGTTTAGGTTGTTCTCCTTTGTTTTCCGTTATTGAATCGTTTTGGCCGTGGTCAGTTGTAGGCTCAATACCCGGTTGAGAACCATTTTCTCATTTCAATTTCAAAAATGAATCGTTTTGTGCTCAGAGTGCTGTGTCGTTCTCCATATTTGTGCAAAACAGGATTTGTTCTTTCATAAAACCACAGGGTTCAACCCAGGCCATGTGAAAATAGTACAACCAAGACCTATCTAAAGCTATATAGGTTCCAGACTTCGAAGCAAAAGGAAAAAGGGAGAATGTCGGGTATCTAAGTTTGTTTCAACTTCTGCAAGTTCCGTCATCGCGTCCTGTACGTTCAGAATGAGCTGTGTGTTCAAAATTAAAAGAATACTGTGTTATGAGCCGTGTGTTCAGATCGAGCAGTGTTGTGTTATGAGCTGTGTGTTCAAAATTAAAAGAATACTGTGTTATGAGCCGTGTGTTCAGATTGAGCAGTGTTGTAGATTGAGCTGTGTGTTCAAAATTAAAAGAAATACAACGTTATGAACTATGTGTTCAGATTGAGCAGTGTTATGAGCTGTGTGCCAACTAAATAGAATGTTGTGTTATGAACTGTGTGTTCAGATTGAGCAGTGTTGTGAGCCGTGTGCAAATTAAATTAAATACTGTGTTATGAACTATGTGTTCAGTACGAGCTGCGTGCAAATTAAATCAAATACTGTGTTATGAACTGTGTGTTCAGTATGGGCTGCGTGCAAATTAAAACCAAATGTTGTGTTATGAACTGCGTGTTCAGAATAAACTGTGTGTTTAGAATGAGCCGTGTGCCTGAAAATGAGCTGTGTGCCCGGAGAATGAGCCGTGTGCCCAAAAATGAGCTGTGTGCCCGAAGAATGATTCGTGTGCCTAAAAAGTGAGCCGTGTAACTGAAAATGAGCTGTGTGCCCGAAAAGTGAGCTGTATGCCCCGAAGAATGAGCTGTGTGCCCGAAAAATGAGCTGTGCGCTCGAAAAATGAGCTGTGAGCCCGAAGAATGAGTCGTGTGCCCAAAAATGAGTTGTGTGCCCGAAGAATGAGCTGTGTGCCCGAAAAATGAGCTGTGCGCTCGAAGAATGAGTCGTGTGCCCAAAAATGAGCTATATGCTCGAAGAATGAGCTGTGTGCCCGAAAAGTGAGCCGTGTGCCCGAAGAATGAGCTGTGTGCCCGAAGAATGAGCCGTGCGCCCGGAAATGAGCTGTGCACCCGAAGAATGAGCTGTGCGCCTGAAGAATGAGCCGTGTGCCTAAAAATGAGCTGTGTGACCGAAAAATGAGTTGTGTGCCCGAAAAGTGAGCCGTGCACCCGAAGAATGAGCTGTGTGCCCGAAGAATAAGCTGTGCGCTCGAAGAATGAGCCGTGTGCCCGAAAATGAGCTGTGTGCCCGAAGATTGAGCCGTGTGCCTGAAAATGAGCTGTGTGCCCGAAAAATGAGCTGTGCGCCAGAAGAATGAGCCGTGTGCCCGAAAATAAGCTGTGTGCCCAAAGAATGAGTCATGTGCCCAAAAATGAGCTGTGTGCCTGAAAAATGAGCTGTGCGCCCGAAGAATGAGCTGTGTGCCCGAAAATGAGCTGTGTGCTCGAAAAGTGAGTCGTGTGCCCAAAAATGAGCTGTGTGCCCGAAAAGTGAGCTGTGTGCCCGAAAAATGAGCCGTGTGCCTGAAAATGAGCTGTGTGCCCCAAGAATGAGCTGTGTGCCTGAAAATGTGCTGTGTGCCCGAAATAAACTGTGTGGTCAGAATGAACCGTGTGTTCAGAGTGAGCTGTGTGCCAAATTAACAAAATATTGTGCTGTGAGCTGTGTGCCAAGTCAGCATCGTATTCTAAATAAGCTGCGTGCCAAGTCAGTATTGTGCTATGTGCGAGTCGTATGCCAAAATGAGCAGAAGTACTATGCATATGAATGTGTTCAGAACGAGCAGATATAATACATAGCAAAAGCATGAAGTGTGCAAGAAATGCAAAATGCATTGTTACGCACACCTTTCTCGCATTCTTATGCACATTTTAAGTGCATTGTTATGCACCTTACTTGCATTGTGCATGCATTTTATCACGCTTTCTTGCGCATCGCACTGTTTTGTGTAGTTTACACTCGCGCTCTCTTGTGCATCGCACTGTTTTGTGTAGTTTACACTCGCGCTCTCTTGCGCATCGCACTGTTTTGTGCAGTTTATACTCGCGCTTTCTTGTGCATCGCACTATCGTGTGCATTTCATTACATACTCTCATCTTCTATAAAAAAAATGCTTGTATCTTTTGCATTGAACTTGCATCGCGCTATCTTGTGCACTTTACCTGCACTTGTTAATGCATTGCATTGTTTGCGCTTTCGTGCGCATCTTACCTGCACTTGTTAGTGCATTGCTCGCGCTTTCTTGCGCACCTCACTTGTACTTGTTAGTGTATAGCATCGCACTGTCTTGTGCACTCTCTCATCTGGGAGACCTTAAATCCTCTGGTCTAGGAGACTTTAAATCCTGCATCTTCATTCGCACTGTCTTGTGCACTTTCTGGTCTAGGAGACCTTAAATCCTCTAAAAGTGCAATTCCTTTGGTGTTTGTCGTGCCCGAACGACTTCCGGTGGTCTGGTATAGGCACCTGCTTGTGTTTGCGGTGAGTTCCTAGGAGACCAACTGAGACGGTGGAAACTAGAGTTCAAATGGCTCATGCCTAGAACGCAAAGGTTCGGGATTTCCAAGACTAAAGTCTGGTTTAAATACCCAGGGGTATATCCTTGGCTTGAAATCTATATGGCAGCCCCATAGATTGAGACAGCATGTGTATGCACCTCAATTCTGGATACTGAACCAACCTAGTCTGTCACCCTGTTGGAGAATAGGGAAAGCTGCGACCATAGTCAGGGAGAAAAGTAGTACCTGTGGTTCAACCAAGAAGAAGCGAAAGATCCCCTGCAGCATGAGGTAAGTCATTGCCAATTGCCCCTGTAAGGTACCTTCACTTTCTAGTTATTACGTTGCATTTTAGCTACTACATTGCATTGCATATAGCATCTACTGCATATCCATTGTATCGCCTGCATCCTTTCCATGTTAAGCTTAGTCTGGCATGTGCCCATACTTTTCGCGTTAAAGCATGGTTCTATAATTGTGTGTACGTGCCTATTCCACTAAGAGAATTGTGGTCTGAGGGTGTTGGCACCATTTTTGTGTTAGACGTGGTCTGTTTTGTTTCTATGCCTTTCCTAAGTAGAAATGTGGTTTGGTGACGCGCCTCATTCGTTTCATCCACTGCCTCGCATTTTGTTTCGTTGCATTCAGCATGTAGGATCACGATCTTTCCTCAGCAGATCATTCCTCGCTTATATCATCCCACCCAATTACTTGTATTCTTTCTGCGAAACACATAGTTCTGTCTGTGCATGCACCTATTCCATTAAGAGAATTGTGGTTAGAGCGCTCCGGCACCTTTTCTATGTTATACGTAGTTCGATTTTGCATCTCCATCTCTTTATGATATTTGTGCGGTTTTGCACTGCTTGTGGTTTGATCATATTATTGTATTGCATTATATATCATTTATACTATTTTGTTGCATATCATTTGCATCCTGCTCTTGAACTACGCTGGTTTGATTCCTTGCAAAGGGATACGTAGACAACCTGCGCGTTCAACCAACTACATCTATATTTTGTTTATTTTTCCAAGTCTTCGGCCTTGTCAAAAATGGATCGTCTTTAGGCTTTGACATTCACTCCCGTCACTTCTTGACTTCCGAGTTCTGTCAAAGAGGGGCAACTGTAGACACCCCATTTTTGACCGCCCTTAAGACTTGGGCACTACTGATGGTTTACTTGGTGGAGAAAGATGTGCAGGGCAAAGGTTCAGTTTCTTTGGTAATGAGAGAGTCAAATCACAACTTCATACCCCTTTTGGACCAAAACAATCTTGATCAAAAGATTTTAGACCTTGAAACCCTCTCTTTCAAAATGTTTTGAAAATAAAGTTCCTACGATGTTCCGACGCTCGCATTTCGTTAAATGTTGCGCTTTTCGGTAAACCGAGCAAGGACAAAGTGGAAATGAATGAAAGAGAGATGAAATCTTAGAAAAATCTTTCAAAACACTTTGTTTAGGGGTTTGGAGTTGAAGAAAAGAGGAAAGGAGAGAAGAAAACTAGTTTGGGAGAAGTTCGGCATGAATCTGGGTAGGACCAAAAATGCGTGGCTTCACCAAAATAGGAATTACTTTTTGCACAGTTGGAATTTTGATGCAAGGCTACCACCATTGGAAAGCTTACTTCCGGGGCATCAATTGGACACAAAAATGACTTGAAAAGGAGTCCAGATGAAGGAGTTATGGCCATTTGAAGTTGGACCTGGAAAGCAGAATTTTTCTGCCGACCAGAAAAACTAGTTGGCCGACCATAAAAAGTGGTCGGCCGACCAGAAAAGTGGCTGGCAGGTCCCAAACTCAGATTCCTTGAAGATATTTCCTCTCCAGCTGTTTTCCACAACCTCCAGCTGTTCCATAGACAGATATTTTCGAGTCAGCTCTCATTTTTGCTATATGTGAGGCTATATCTCTCATTTTCAAGGGACAACCTTCTTGGAGAAGCTTGGGAGCTTCTCACTCTAAAAAGTCTCTCTCTCTCTCTCTACAACTTCTAGGGCTGAATCTCTACCCCTCTCTCTATATACTCCACTCCCTTGCCCATTTTGTGCATAGAAGTGCTTGAAAGTAAAGAAATGCTTCTAGTTTGCCTAGGCATCCTTCATCAAAGTTAACCACCATTGGGCTGAGGTTCTTTGAGGATCGTTTTGAGCTTCAAAAGTTGGTCTTGGCTCAGATTTTGGGCTGGTTTTGCAGCTGTGCATTAAGGGTAACATCTCTCTCCCTTTAAGCTTGTTTTACACATTTGCTTGGCCATCTTTTCACACTAATTTGGGGCTGTTTTGGGGGTGGTGTTGAGCTACAAAAACCACTGATTTTCCTCTGTTTTTCAGTCCTAAGAGTCTTGGTTTGTGCCTTGGTTGGCTAGGGGGTTGTCCTTCCTTTTTGCTCCATGGCTTGTAAGGCCTTGTGAGCCAACTTTCAAACTTTTAAAACAACTTCCTTTTGGCCTTAAAACCACTGAATTCCAGAGGAATTTCAGTGGTAGAAAACTTGTTTTAAGGGCCAAAATGGGTGGGGGTTGTCCCCCCCCCCTTTTTTCTTGTTTACTTGTGTTGATGGCCTTCCAAATGAGCATGCATCTTCATACTTTTGAGGCTTGGTTTAGGCACTTTTTGGTGACTTTTAGGGCCTTCCTAGACTCTGTCCATAGTTGGTTTGGTCACCCTTGGCATGCTTCTCATATATGTAGTGTATTTCCATTCATGGCTCATCAAAGTAGCATGTCATTCTAGCATGTATTGGCTATATTTCAGTGGGTTTTTGGTCATCATTTGGCATGCCATGACTCTATTTTTGGCTGGTTTGGTAGCCTCTCACATGCTTCATATGCTTGTAGTGTAAATCTTGTTTACTAGCTTAGAATGCATGATGTTTTGGCTCACTATTCTAGCATATTTTGGCCATGCTCCAACATGATTTTGTTCATATCTTGGGCTATCTTAGCTCTGTTTTGAGGCCTCTTGGTCGAATGATGCTTGCCATGCATGCTTCTTGTGTAATAGCCTTGACTAGCTTTGAGTTTTAAGGTCTCTTGCATGCTTAACTTGAGGTATTTGCATGTTTTGGCATCATTGGGAATGTTATTTCAGAGCATGTAGGGCTGCTATACTTCCATATTTTCCACTCTTTAAGTACTCTTTAGAGTTATGCTTTTATGCCCTATTTGTGAGCCATTGCATGAGCCCCATTTTTGTGCCTTTCAAAGCCATCATCCCAACTCATTTTGCTACTGTTTTGGCCTGCATAGGGTCTGTTTGGGGTTGATTTGGTCATTTGAGCATCGCCTTGCATGCCTCAAGTGTAATATGCTTCACTAGCTTTCGATACTTGAGCCTTTCAACATGCATCGCGTGAGTTGTTTGCATGATTCGAAGTCATTTTGTATGCCATTTCAGAGCTGGAACATATGCTCTTGCACTTCATGTTTCATCCTTTCAATGCATTTGGAAAATTATGCTTTGTGCCTTAAGCTTGGTCCATTGCATTGTGCATGCTTGCATGTGTTTTGTGTGCCTTAGTTTCATCATCTATGGTCACTGATTTCGATACGAATGAAGCTTATTCATTTTGGTTTAAGTCCATTTCACATTGAGTATGCCATGTTGTTGCATGATTGATCATTGCGTTGTGCATGTCATTTTCATCACATTGTGTATGTTAGTTTCCATGTACATTGTATGTTAGTGTCATGAGCGTCGTGTATGCCATATAGTTCATAGCATCGTGTATGCTAGTTTGCATGTTTGCATAATCATCCATTGCATGCTTGCATGTCCAAGTTGTGTTGCATTAAGTTGCATGATTGAGTCACATTGTGCATGCCATGTTTGTTGCATTGTGTTTGGAATAGGCGTTAGTCCAAACATGGGAAATGAGGGACGTTTCATACTCGAAGTGATGAAATGTACCTCGATTCCCGGTTGCCGACACTCTTGACTATACATGACGGAGTTCTAGGCTTTAGGTGTTTGTATGTGCATTCATTCCATATTGAGTTGCGCAATTCGGCCCCTCGGCCATCATGCATCGAGATGCGTGATTGGTGGCCCGAGGGTCGGGACCTACACTCCCTTGAGCTTATGTAATGATAGGGAGGGTGGTCGCGCATACATGTGTTGCAAATACTTTGCCATGCCCCTTTCTTGCCCTCTGTTGCAGAAACCAGAAACCAGCAGCAAAAACTGGTCGGCCGACCAGATAAAGTGGCTGGCCGACCACTTTTTCTGGTTTTCACCACAAAAAGTGGTCTATAGGTGGTCTCCAAGGCCAATATCTGGTCGGCAGCATCCCTACAGATTCCCAAGGTGGAGTTTCATCTCTCTGTAGCTTGGTGCAAGTTTCTAAAATCAATTGCAAACAGAGGCAAATCGGGGCGTCGCGAGAGATTTCCGAACAAGGCGACTCTAGCATGCATGCATCCTTTGTCATCTAAAGCGGAGCTAAGGCAGCCTACATCATATAGTTTATATGCTTATTTTATTGCTAACTTAGCTAATTTGTTAATTAGTTAGAGTTGTGTAATAATTAGTTGTGGCTCGTTATTCATTCTGTTGTGTAATAACCAGTTTAATTAGATTAGCTTAGATTAGCTAGTTGGTTCTGTATTATTCATTCGGAACCTCCGTCGAGAGGGCATAACTGTTGTAAATAAGTGTGCGCGTGTGTGATGTATGTCTTCCAACCCCCATTTCTTTCTCCCTTTTATTTACCAGCTTACGATGGTTTGTTTTAGGGCATGTTTCAATTAGCATCCTTATGCTCGCATGTTTGCATCCATTCATCTGTCTTGTATGCACCGGGCTTGGTGCATCATACTAACTGCGTTGTATTTCAATTCCAAGTTGAATACATGTTATCTATAGCATCTCATATGCCATCTTAGAATAGCCGAGACTATCTTAGTTGCATTTTGCATGTGTTGCATTAGCCATCTTAACATGAACTAGGATCATGCATTGATTACTAACTAGTTTCTGTTTTGGCTCGGAGTACTCGGTAAGTGTTTACGCTTTAGCATCCTTGCATGTGTGTGAGTGGCTGCCATGATAGCATGTTTACCATGAGGCTAACTACTTATGTGATATAACTGTCTGAATGCTTGTGGGTGAATGTTGGATTATTTGAATTGGAACAATTCATCGATTGCGAGTTTTAAGCCCACTTGAGAGTGGCAAATCACCATATTTCCTATGCCCACTTGAGGGTGGCAAAATCCGCATTTTAGACTATTTGCGAGTAGCAAACCGCTTTCAAAAACAAACATGAGATGTTTTGTCCCAACTTAGGTGATCTAGTCTATACTTGTATGCTGTGCGCATCGCATAGTAATTCTAGGCTAATAAACTGAAATAAGAATGGATGTGTTTTCCAAAACAAGATATCATGTTTCGTAGTGGCCGATCTTTGATCGGGCGAGTGGGGGTGCTCATTGTATGACCTTCCCCAATCGTACCCAAGTTCCCAAGCCGAGGCAACTTTGGTGATGACGGACACGTGGCCTTAGGCACGAGTCAGGGTTTCCTAAATTCCCCTAAAATAAAATATTTAGGCGGCGACTCTGTATCTGGCAAGGCAGTCCATGTTTGACACTTCTTTCTAAAAATCAGTTTTTCAAAACGATTTGTCGGATTTGGACTCTTTGGTGATTTATCGATCTTGCATTGCACTTTGTGAGATTAGATTCAGAACCGTGACATTTGAGTCCGAACTATAGTAAGCCCAATGAACAAAACGGGATTTTCCCAGGACGTTTGGGCGCGTCTGCAATACGATACCATAGAAATCGGTGTCGTGCCAGGCACTAAGTCAATAGAGAACTCGATCTCTCGATGGGGTGGTAAACTAACAAGATCCTCAGGAAAAATGTCCGAGTACTCACAAACCACCCTTGGCAACTCAGTCTGGGTCTCATCATACTCACTACTCTTAAAACTAGCAAGAAGACAACTAAGCTCACTCCGCCCACACAGATCATACACCTTTGGTAAAACCCTACCAACTCGATCTCCCAAGAAATGGAAACAATCACGGCTCAAGGTACATACAGTAACCCTCTAACGGTAGTAATCTGTAACAGCCTGGTATGACAATAACTAGTCCATACCCAAAATGATATCAAAACCAGACATATCCATCAACATAAATGAAAAGGGTAGTTGACGATCAGTGACCTCTATATCACAGCCCCGACACCGTTTTTTCAAAATCATCTCACCCTCAACAAGTGATACAATACATAAAGCAGATGCTAACTGTGCCAACCCCAACTCCAACCCCAAAACAGATGCAAATGCAGTAGATATAAAAGAGTGGGATGCACCCGTATCAATTAACACATTAGCAACTGAGTTGCAAAACAGAAAGGTACTTCTCACTACAAATGGAGCTAGTACAAGATCTGGCGCTGTAACAGCATACACGTGCACTGCAGGCCTTTGATCTACCTGCTCACCTCTCGGAGCATATGACTGCTACACGGACTGAGCCGAAGAGGCTCCCTAATTGGCCCTCGAGGCCTGAACTGACTGTGTTGGCTGGTGACTCTGTGTCTCCTCGAACCAAATGCACTAGGTGGGTCACCCAACTGTGAGCAAAACCTCTTTAGGTGCCCCGCCTACCCACACTGATAACAAGTGAGCGGCTGGCCTCTACGCTGACTCTGGCCTTGAGAACGGGCCGAAGAAGATCCTGCACGCTGCCCTTCTCCTCTCTGTGGGCAAGCTAGAGACTTGTGGCCCAACTGACCATATTTGTAACAGGTGATGTCTCTCTGACCGCCTCTCTCAGAACCCAAACTCGGTACTAGAAAGGCAGACCTCGAATGCACTCCCTGGGACTGCTGAGGGTTAGAACCCCTCTACCTCTTGCTGTCCCCTTGACCCTCCTGACTCCTCCTGGAGCCCCTCATCCTCTCCTCCTTAGCATGCATAATAGTCTCAAGATGGGCTGCAGCCTCCACAAGGCGCCCATACTCCCTAATCATGGACTCGGCCACTCGAAACATGAGTCCGGTCCTCAATTTCTTCTCAAACTCCAAACACCTGCGCTCTTCAGTCGCCACAAACTCTGGTGCAAACCTCGACAAACTGGTGAATGTAGTCTCAAACTTGGCCACTAGTGTGTTTAGCTGCTTGAGCTGACAAAACTGGTCCCTCAACTTTTCCCTAATAGTGGGAGGCAAAAACTTTTCCTGGAAGGTGTCAACAAAAGACTCCCAAGTTCCTCCAATATGTCCCTGCACAAACTTCCACCACTGACCCGCGTCTCCCTTCAACTGGAAGGACGCCAAGGTCACCTTCAAACCTCTGTCTTCGATGCCAAGCATCTCAAACGTCCTCTTCATCTGCTCCAACCACTCGTCAGCCTTCAGTGGCTTCTTAGGATCTCCCAAAAACTCGTCTGGATTTGATCGAAAGAACTCCCTCTTCATAAAAGAAGGCCCTGCTTAAGCTACTTGGGCATGGACTTGATTCTTAGCCCTGAGAATGTCCATAGATTCCCTTAATGCTCCGGCCATTTTGCGGGCTAGAGCACCCATGGCCTGCTGACCAATTGGTTCAGCCACATTGGCCTGACTAACTCCCTTCTCCTGCGCCGGAATCTCATCTGGCATAGGCATCTCTTGCCTCTTAGGTCTACCATGCCTACCACCACGACCTCGTCCTGACATCCTAATAAAGGTGACAGAGGAAATTAGCACATTTACAAATGTGCCGAAGCTATCTCACTCGCGTCCCAATGCAATGGACAACTGTAATTCATTCCACATAAGCACATAATCACATATCATTTTCCGGATAATAACCGTCCCGTGGCGTTGCTAGAGTTCCAGTTAGAAACGACAGTGATCAAGTATCTTTCCAACAGGACTCCCAGAAACCCATGGACCCCGATCTATATCCTAGAAACTAAATCCCATACCCATATAATCACATAAGTATGTTATCACATAAACACTAAAAAATCATACATAAGTCTCTAACAAGCGAGACAACCCATTGTGGTACTAACCACTTTCCACGTACCCAAAGTATTCAAACCCGGTGTGCTCTGATACCAAGTTGTAACAACCCTCAAATTATATACAAATCAACCATTCATAAGGTTTAGAGACACAATAGAAATGTTATATTTTCATTCATCAGAGTTAATATTACAAAAGATATCACATGCATTACACATTCATAAATATTCATCTTGAAACCATCGCATGTAACTCTAGTCTAGAACAACAAAATAAACGCCCTAAGGGCTTACATCTTTCCAAGTAATCACTTAGTTACAACAAAAGAGAGAGTCAGAAGCTCTTTACAATTGAAGCCCTCGGCTTAAGAGAAGGACATATAAATAAATAAAAAAATGAAATCACAAAAGTAGAGCCTTTAGCCTCTAAGTCTCCCAAGCTATGTTCTTGGAGGTGGCATATCACCTGTACCTAAAAATGGTTTCCCCAAGTAGGTGAGCCAAAGCCCAATAAAGATATGCTAAACCATACATGAGAATTAACTAAAATATGAGCATCAGATAAATGTTTAACACTTGAAAACCAACTTACACCTTTTTCATAACCAATCAACATTGACATCCATACTTCCATTCACTTACATTTGCTTATCCAAATCAATTCATGGACATAGGTCATCATCATCTAAACAATTCAAAATGAGACTACAAACTCATTTATCAATACTTCAATCATAAACATTTATTCATACACTTCCATTTTTTGCCATTTTACGGAACTACGTCTGAGGGAACCGGCCACCCCCAATATATATAAGATTTTAGTACTTTCACCCTGGACACTCCGGCCAACTTAATTATCAATGGAGTCCATCCCCTATCTCCTCCCAAACAAAGATACATATACAATGTATTTAAACACGTTGTCATATACAATGACCAATTAAATCACATATTCAATGTTTTAATCCATCCGTCATATTCAATGACATAATCCAATTGATTAGTTTCAATTCACCTAATCATCATGTAATTTCTATAACAATCATGGCTATTCTCCATCGATAGCCCAAAGTAGATATTTCTAAACAGGTAAATAAATCTATCAACAGATAATTTATCAACTCTTTCCATAGGTGAGTGATTTATTAATCCAATTACACCATTTAATCACATGTTCCTTCAATTCCATAATTTCCAAGTCAATCTCGTTATTTATAGAAAATAACTTATTTAATTCAAATTAGGGCAAATCTCCCCCTTTATCAAATGTTATACCTAAGACCAAATTTCATCAATTCTTCTTAAGTCAAAACATGTTCAAGACCTCTCATGCCCATAAGGAACCCAAATAGAAAACCCCTCTTTCAAATATATAGAAACCAACCAAAAAATTCACCAAAAACCTTCCAAAATCACACCATTTATACAAGATGACAATATCTATGTTAACACCCATATAGGAGAGTAGAATATCCCTACCTCAAGCTTAAAAGAGAAGAAGGAAGAAAAACCCAAAAGTCGACAGAGGAGAAACGACGTTTTGCTCCTATCAAAATGAAGCCCTCGACAAGCTCTACAATGTTCTGCTCAAAGGAGAAAGGGTGAGAAGATCACTCTAGGTGAGTAGATCTAGAGATTTAAGTAAAAGAGTTGAGTTTTAAAGAGAGAAGAGAGAGATCACGGTTTGAGAGGAAAAAAGGGAAAGAAAATCACGAGGGAAAGAATGGTTTGGGCCTATTTATAGTAGTGAGGAAAAGCCCTAAGGTCAAATAAAATACTAGGCTCAAAAACCCCCTTTTGATAGGGCCCATTCGGGCCCTCAAAATCTGAAAAAAACATATAGGGGTCGACCCTATCTTCCAGCAACCAACACACAGACATAAGAGGGTCGACCTCTTCCCCAGTTTGGTGCTTACCCTATCTTCCAGCAACTAACATACAGACATAAGAGGGTCGACCCTCTCCCAGTCTAATGTCTACCCTATCTTCCAGCAACTAACACATAGACATAAGAGGGTCGACCCTCTTCTAGTCTGGTGTCTACCCTATCTTCCAGCAACACTTCCAGAACTGCACCAACAGGTAAGAGTTGACCCTAGGAAGGCTGGTGTCGCCCCTAGAATGGAATTTCTAAGTCTCCAAGGAACTTTTGACAAGAATAAGTGCGAACAACCAAACCCAACAAGTTTAAATCGGATTGTACTCCTCTAAAACCAATCCATAACAACACCAAAGATTCCTAAAATAGAATAAAGGGTTCAAATACACTTATCAAAAGCTTTAAAGGACATAAGCGCTACACTATAAGGATGCAACCGTACAAATGAAAGAGGAAAACCATGGAGGCCATTGAGGGTAATCATGCAAAGGCTTACACCAAACTTCCAATGTATGCTACTGAAGTGTTAAGGACCAATTCCTGGTAGTTTGGTCAAAATTGAAAGGGAAAGAAAGCCACCATCTAAGCCAAACTTACCTCCTCCCTTACCAACATTCAAAAGAACTTTTCTTTCATTTGTAGCCATACAACATGGCCTTAAAGAAGGTTGCAGACCTTTCATAGCTGTGGATGGGTGTCATTTTAAGGGACCATTTGGGGGGCATATTGTTAGTTGCAGTTGGTCTTGATGGAAATAATGGTCTTTATCATATTGCAATTGCTGTGGTGGAGAGTGAATGTAAGGATAGTTGGGCCTTTTTCCTTTACCACTTGAACACCATTTTTGGTAATGGCCCCTAAAACATGCCATTGGCAATCATGTCTGATGGTCACAAGGGCATTGAGCCTGCCATGAGACAAGTAATACCTCAAGCAACTCATAGGAGGTGCTGTAAACACATTTTCAGCAACTTGAAGGGAAAATTCCTTGGTTTAAAGATGAAAAGAGCCTTTTGGGTTGTAGCTAAAGCTTACACTGTCAAGGAATTTAACATTGCAATGGGACAAAATGTTGAAGTTATCTTCTAAAGCACATAGCTGGCCTTCTAAATTTCCAGTTGAAATATGGCCAAGACATACATTTGATCATAGGGTGAAGAGTGAACATGTTACTAGCAACATGGCAGAGTCATTTAATAATTGGATTGGTAATTGTTAGAGGTAAACCTATCTTGACATTGTTGGAAAATATCAAATTGAAACTAATGAACAAGGTACATAAAAAGTTTGAAGAGACAGTTTCATGGCAATCTTTGGTAACCCCTAAGGTTCTTCATTCTAGGCTTTGTAAAGTGACTTTTGCAGGACAAGAGGAGTATCGAGTGATTGAAGGTGTGGTGTCTTATATTGTGAACCTACAAAGAAGGTTATGTTGTTGCAGGATATGGGACATAAGTGGAGTCCCTTGCAAGCATGCAACAACTTGCATTACTCATAAGAGGATGAACTTGGAGACCTATTGTGACACAATGTACTACAAACACATATATTTTAAGGCATATAGGGAAATTATACATCCAATGCATAATGAGAGTTTATGGGGTCCAGTTCTTGGAGATGAGTTACAGTCTCCACCTCTTAAGAGGATGCCTGGAAGACCTAGAAAAAGTAGGAGAATAGAAGTTGATGAGGCTGCACCATCAGAAAGATCATACACTGTGAGGTACATCATTTGTAAGGGGATTGGGCAGAATAAGAGGACACGCTAGAGGGCACCTATTAGGGGTAGGGAAATGGGCACAAATGAGTCAGCTCAGAGATGAATTGGTACTGTTGTTGAAAGGAGCACTATTGGAAGGTCCACAGCTACTGAGAGGAGCACTATTGATATAAGTGTAAATGACAAATGATTGTGTTATTTTATTTTATTTTTCCACATGGAATTTGAGGCCAACTAATCCAATTCATTTTTTAAAATCAAGGACAAGATGGGGTGCTTCCAACTCAGTGGAGCATGACTTGAACCATAGGTATGCATGTAATTGCATCATGCATAACACTTAAAATATGTTCATTTGTGTTTATTAATTTGTTGTTCTTTGTTTTTTTATTTTCCAGGTGATGCTTTTTGTATAAGGGATGCTTTTTGTATAGGGTATGCTGGAAGGAATTAAATACTTTTTTGTGTAATTAGTGGGAATACTTTTCTAACAATGTCTTCATATTAGTACATATCAGAAGGCATGCATCCTTGCTCACCATAGGTTTTTGAATTGGGTGGGCTATTACTCTTTTATTGACTTGCAAAGTTTTAGTTGGACAAGAATTTGTAACTAAGATATAGTATTGCAAGGTTTATTTTGGTGGACTTGAACATGTAACTTGTAATGACTCGGATTCTAATTCGTATTGGCTTGGTGTAAATTAGTACCCGTCACCTTAAAACTTGTATGGTTGTCAGACTCTTGACATTGATGGGTTGGCAAGTGACCTTTAAATATTATGATTGAGGATTCTTGGGGGATGTTTGGAACCTTGATTGAAGCCTTAACAAGGTATTTAGGCAAGATTAGATCAAAAGTCCCAAATTTGAGTTTTCGTTTTTGACCAACTTTCACTCTTTATCCCTTTTCTCCTTCCATACTTTGAATTTGAATGTGAGGCTAGAAGCATTGGAAATCTTGTTTCTAGGGCTTCGATTTGGACACAAGAACGACCTAAAACGGATTCTGAACGAGAGAGTTATACCTATTTGAATTCTTAGTGCCTCTGTTGGTTTTCTATGGGGTCGACACCAGTCTAGGAAGGGTTGACCCCCTCCTGTCTAAGGGTCGACCCCCCCTCCTGTCTAAGGGTTTTCTATGGCAGAATCTGTGTGTTAGTTGCTGGAAATTAGGGTCGACCCCCTCCTGTCTAAGGGTCGACCCCCCTTGCTTGTGCCAAATTGTCTTTTCTACCTAAAGGGTCGACATCTTTGCCCGAAGGGTCGACCCCTGCGTGTTATTTCCAAAATTTTTGGGTCTGAATGGGCCCTACTTTTGGGGGTTTTGGACTTATTCTTTTCAATGACCTTGGGGATACTTTTCTACTACTATAAATAGACCCAACACTCTTCTCTCTCATGATTTTCTCCTCCTCTTTCCTCTCAAACCGTGAGCCTTTCTCCTCTCTCTCTAAACTCAACTTTTTCCCACTTAGATAGCTAGATCTACTCATCTAGAAGCATCTTCTCGCCTAGGTCCCTTGAGGAAGGTTGGAGAGCACGTCAAGGGCTTTCTTTTAATCCAAGGACTTCGAGATTTCATCAACTTTGGATTTCTTCGAGTTTTCTTTTCATTTCTTTGAGGTAGGGATACTTTTATCCTAGTATTTCTTTATTTTGAAGAGATTTCATGGTATTGTTGTGATTTATAAGCTAATTTGAAGATCTTGTTTGATTAAACCCATGCTTTACACAAATAAATCATTTTGCTTGACTTTTGCTTGAAATTTCTTAACTCTTTTGCTAAAAACATATATATAAATGTTGTTAAAACCTATATCTATGATCAAGGAGAGAAACCCCCAAATTTGGTAAAGCCCTAACTTTTGAATTTGAATAGAAAACACTAAATTGAGTGGAATTTCTTTTGATTCATGGAATATTATGAACAATCAAGAGATGAAAGATGTGGATGCTAATATGGTAAAGGAATTGTGACTTGAATGTTATTATTCTTTGAATATTATGCGGTGTTTCATCTATTGTGATGATGGATGTTTGTTAATGGAATTAAAATGTGATGGAATTGTTAATTGTGCATGAGTCCGGGTAAGAGTCGGTTTTGGAAAATGTGGTGTTGTGTTGGTACTTGCGTGGGGAGTTTAAAAGGTGCCCAAATGCCCTGTCTAGATTTATCGCTGGACGAATGTGGGAAAAAATGCTTTTGGGTGTCCACACAGTCTTGCCGTATAATAACCGACGAAAGTGGAAAAACAGATGGTTTTCTTGGGTGCCCACTTCCAGCCGTATAATAGCCAGCAAATGTGAAGGATGGTTTTTGAAACTAAAACAATTTGTGTTGGACTCTTACATAGGACTCATGGTTTGTTTTCCATTGATGTGATTGTTTAATTGTTGTGTTGTAAATATGTGAAATGTAATGGTCCATGCTTAATCATTATGTATTTACATAATCAATGAAGATTACATGTGTTCATAACTACTTATTATGTTTTATCTCAAGGGTGCCATAAATTTATTCAAATGATTAAATACTTGGTTAAATGTATTCCTACTGGGCATATAGCTCACCCCTATTCTATTTTTTAGGAAATAATGTTGTACAACTACAGTGGTGACTTGAAGTAAGCAGTTTTGGGATTGACAGTTGAGAATATTTTACTACAAAGACTTGAAGTTTTGTAATAGGGCTGTCAAACTTATTTTGTTGTTGTCTTGTACACCTATGGGGTTCTTCTATTGTAATTGTCGTCATGTTTGTAGAACTTGGAGTTGGGTACAAGATTTTAAGGACATGTAAATAGAGAAGTTATAAATTTTAATTCTTAGTTTAGTGAAAAGGATGGCTTTGAGGTGTGTTGTTATATTGGTTGCGATGGATTCATGTATGAAATAGCAGGGCGTTACATAACTTATCTGAATTTCTAAGCTAATATTTCAATTTCAATTTCAAGCTCTTGAGTGCTCTTTCTTCATTCCTTCCATGTTGGAGAGGATTCCATGGTACTTATTTATTACCCAAAAAATAACTATCCACCCCAAAAAAACTCAAAAAATAACAAATTAACTGAATAAGTTGTGAATACAAAATTAATTAATTTAATAATTTATGGAATGCAAAATTAAAATGGAAAAACACTTATCAGATGATAAAAATGTCATAAAATTAACAAATAATTAAATAACTTACCAATGTAAGAAATGACTTATCAAAAGATTCTTAGGCTATGTATGGTTTGATTTTTAGAAATTTGTTTTAGAATTTTTTTAAAAAAAATTAAAAATTAATTTGGTTAAGAAATAAAAAATAAAAAATAATTATCATTTTTATATAATTTTATGGGTAAATTACACTGACACTCCTTGAGGTTTATGTTTATTATAGTTCCTCCCCTCACCTTTGGGAAATTATATCTCATCCCTTGAGGTTTAAAGTTTCTTTACAGATTCCCACCCCCCTCCCCAATAATTTAATTTTTTTAAATACCAATTTTTCCCTCACTAGGTAAATCACATTGACACCCCTCACATTTTAAAAATTACAATCCCCTCCCTAGGGTTTAAAGTAGCATTACCAATTGCCCCCTCGGTTAGTACTAGTTGGAAAAAAAATTCATTGAAAAAAAAAAATTAATTGGAAAAAAAATTAATTGAAAAAAAAATTTGTTAGTAAAATTTTAAAATTTCTGTTTAAAAACCAACGTAAGCTCATATTTTAAATTTACGTTTTTTCCTCAAATTTACAAATTGAGACAATCATTTATAAACCAAAAAAAAAAAAAAATTATCAATTAAGTTTTTATGGTAGTTTTTAAAATTTTTGTAAATATAAATTAAAAACTAAAAATGAAATGGTTATCAAACAGGTTTCAGATGGTAAAAATGCCGTAAAATTAACAAATAATTAAATAAGTTAATAACGTAAGAAATGACTTATCAAAAGATTCTTAGGTTATGTATGATTTGATTTTTAGAAATTCTTTTAAAAAATAAAAAATTAATTTGGTTAAGAAATAAAAAAATTAAAAAATAATTATCATTTTTATATAATTTTTATCTTTCGAGTGGTTAGAAATAATTTTTTACAGACTAATTGAAACAGCCATACGTATGTATATAACCTGCCCAAAAGTTAAAATGATAATTATTTTTTACCCTTAAATGATAATTATTTTTTATTTTTTATTTCTTAACCAAATTAATCTTTAATTTTTAAAAAAAATTTCTAAAAATCAAACCATACATAGCCTAAGAATCTTTTGATATAAGTCATTTCTTACATTGGTAACTTATTTAATTATTTGTTAATTTTATGACATTTTTACCATCTGTGACCTGTTTGGTAACCATTTCATTTTCAGTTTTCAATTTATATTTACAAAAATTTTAAAAACTGTTATAAAAACTTGTTTGATAATTTTTTTGGTTTATAAATGGTTGTCTTAGTTTGTAAATTCGAGGAAAAAAACGTAAATTCAAAAAATGAGTTTACGTTGGTTTTTAAACAAAAATTAAAAATTTTACTAACAAATTTTTTTATGAATTAATTTTTTTTTCAATGAAAATTTTTTTTTCCAACTAATACTAACTGAGGGGGGCAATTGGTAATGCTACATTAAACCTTAGAGAAGAGATTGTAATTTTTAAAATGTGAGGGGTGTCAATGTAATTTACCCAATGAGGGTGTAGACGTCCCCGAACGTCCCAGGAAAATCCCGCTTTGTTCATTGGGCTCACTACAGCTCAGACTCAAATGTCATAGTTCTGAATCTAATCTCGCAAAGTGCAATGCAAGATCGATAAATCACCAAAGAGTCCAAATCCGACAAATCGTTTTGAAAAATTGATTTTTAGAAAGAAGTGCCAAACATGGACCGCTTTGACAGATACAGAGTCGCCACCTAAATATTTTATTTTGGGAAAATTTAGGAAACCCTGACTCGTGCCTAAGGCCACGTGTCCGTCATCACCAAAGTTGCCTCGGCTCGGGAACTTGGGTACGATTGGGAAAGGTCATGCAATGAGCACCCCCACTCGTCCGATCAAAGATCGGCCACTACTAAACATGATATCAAGTTTTTGAAAACACGTGCGTTCTTATTCTGATTATTTAACCTAGAATTACTATGCGATGCGCACAACAAAACAAGTATAGACTAGATCGCCTAATTTGGAACAAAGCATTGCATATCCGTTTGTTCGAAAAATGATTTGAAGTTTGCTACTCGCAAGTAGGCTAAAACACGGATTCCAATGAATTATCCCAATTCAAGCAATCCAACCTTCACCCATAGGCATTCAGGCAGGTATATCACATAAGCAGTTAGCCTCATAGTAAGCATGCTATCATGGCAGTCACTCACACACATGCAAGGATGCTAAAGCGTAAACACTTACCGAGTACTCCGAGCCAAAACAGAAACTAGTTAGTAATCAATGCATAATCCTAGTTCATGTTAAGATGGCTAATGCAACACATGCAAAATGCAACTAAGATAGGCTCGGCTATTCTAAGATGGCATATGAGATGCTACAGATAACATGTATTCAACTTGGAATTGAAATACAATGCAGTTAGTATGATGCGCCGAGTCCGGTGCATGCAAGACAAATGAATGGATGCAAACATGCGAGCATAAGGATGCTAATTGAAACGTGCCCTAAACTAACCATCGAAAGCAGGTAAGTAAAAGGGAGAAAGACGTGGGGTTGGAAGACATGCATCACACACACGCACACTTATTACAACATTGCCCTCTTGACGGAGGGTTCGAATGAATAATACAAAACCAACTAACTAGCTTAAGCTAATCTAATTAAACTAGCTATTACACAACCAAAATGAATAATAAATTACAGCTAATTATTACACAACACTAGCTGATTAACAAATTAACTAAGTAAGCAAGTAAACTAAATGAAAGTGGGCTGCCTCGGCTCTGTTTTTGGATGACAATGGATGCATGCATGCTCGAGTTGCCTTGTCGGGAAATCCATCGCGATGCCCCGGCTTGCCTTTGTTTGCAATTGATCTCAGAAGTTTGCACAAAGCTCCAAGGAGATGAAACTCTGCCCCGGGAATCTGCGGGAAGGCTGCCGACCATCTTACAAGCATGGGAGACCAACTACCAACCACCTTTGATGGTGGGAACCAAAAAGAGTGGTCGGCCAGCCAATAAACCTGGTTGGCCGACCAGTTTCTTCTCCTGGATTCTATTTTTCTGCAACAAAAAGAAAGAGAGGCACGACAAAGCATTTGCAACACATGTGTGCACGACCACTCTCCCCATCATTGCATAAGCTCTACGGAGTGTAGTCCTTGATCCTCGGGCCACCAATCACGCATCTCGATGCATGATGGCCGAGGAGTCGGATTGCATGACTCAATGTGAAATGAATGCACATATAAACATGTAAATGCCTAAACTCCATCATGTGTTAGTCAAGAGTGTCAGGGACCGAGAATCGAGGCACGTTTCATCACTTGGAGTATGAAACGTCCCTCGTTTCCCGTGTTTGGACTAACTCATATCCCAAACACAATGCAACAAGTAGAATGGCATGCACAATGCGACCTCAAGCATGCAATCCTAAGGGGATGCAACCAAGTCATGCAAACATGCAAAGGATGACGTGCAAACATGCAAACTAGCATACACAATGCTACGAACTAACAATGGCATACTCAATGCACATGATGCTACATGTCATACACAATGCACATGTGAAGTCTATCATACACAATGAAGTGAACAAGGCATGCGCAATGCAATGATCAAACATGCGACAACGCTTCATACTCAATGCTATGAACTACAATGGCATACTCGATGCAAAATGGACTTAAACCAAAATGAATGGGCCTCAGCCACACCCAAATCAGTGGCCATACATGATGAAAATGAGGCAACAAAACACATGCAAACATGCAAGATACAAGGGCCCAAAGCCTAGGGCACAAGATACAACTGTATGATAGCATGAAAAGGATAAAATATGGCATACAACAACACATGCTCCAGCTCTGAAATGACACACAAAATGGTCCCGAATCATGCAAACAACTCATGTTATGCATGTTGAATGGCTCAAATACCGAAACTAGCGAAGTGCATTACACTAGAGGTATGCAAAGCAATGCCCAAATGAACAAACCAACCCCAAACAGTCCCTATGCAAGCCCAAAACAGTGGCAAAATGGACTAAGATGATGGCTTGAAATGTACAAAAATGAAGCTCATGCAATGGCCCATAAATGAGGTATACAAGCACAACTCTCAAATGCATTTAAAGAGTGGAAAACATGGGAACATGGAAACCCTACATGCTCTGACATCATGGTAAGAATGATGCTAAATCATGTCAAAGGCCCAAACAACGCATGCTAGCGGACCCGATATACAAAGCTAGTAAGCTTGATTGAACCATGACCATATACAACAATGCATGCATGACCCAAAACACTTCAAACAGAGCTAAGGCAGCCCAAAAAATGAATAAAATTAGTTCGGACCATGGCCAAAATATGCTAGCAAAGAGGGCCAAAACAACATGCATTATGAGCTAGTGAACATGAGTTACACTACAAGCATATGAAGCATGTGAAGGACTACCAAACCAAGCAAAAACAAAGTCATGGCATGCCAAATGATGGCCAAAAACCCACTGAAACAAGACCCATACATGCATGAATGACATGCTCCTTTGATAGGCCATGAAAGGGATTACTCTACACATGCAAGAAGCAAGCAAAAGGGGACCAAACCAGCCATGGTCAGAGCCTAGGCAAGCCCTAGAAGTCACCAAAAAGTGCCTGAACTAGGCCTCCAAATGGTATAAACATATTCTCTTTTGGTAGGCCAAAAATGCTAGAAAACAAGGCCAAAAGAGAGAGGGTCACCCCTCTCTGATTTTGGCCCTCAAAATAGCATGCCAACCACTGAAAATCCACTGGATTTCAGTGGCTAAAAGGCTAAGCAAAGTTCAATACAAAGGCCTTAAGGCATGACTCAAAACAAGGCTAAATGAAGCATGCAAGAGGGTAGATGACCTCCAATAGGAAAATTGCCTTAAACAAACATGAAAATCACTTAAATATGAACCTTTTTTTAGTTGACAACAAAGCTCAAATATGCATGCAAGTATAGCTAAGAGAAGGATCAAAATAAAGCTTAAAAGAGGGAAAAGTGAGTTACCCTTGAAGCTCAACAAAACCAGCAACTTCTCCAGCCCAAAACCAACTCTTTTACCTCTGAAAATACCCTCCAAGAACCTCAGATCAATGGTGGAGGTGTGTGGCTATGAGGTGTGGTGCAATAGGCCAAGAACAATGCACTTTTGGACCCAAAATGTAGAGATATAGAGAGGGATATATATTTTGCCCTAAACAATTTTTTTGGAACTTGGTGTAAGGAGAGGGAGGCCCTCTCTTATAGAGGAGCAAAGGTTCAAGCTTCCTCAAGAAGCTAGAACAAGGGTTCAAGCTTCCTTAAGAAGCTAAAGCAAAGGTTCAAGCTTCCTCAAGAAGCTAGAACAAGGGTTCAAGCTTCCTCAAGAAGCTAAAGCAAAGGTGCAAATCCTCCATACACGTCTGTGCCTTCCAGCTGGCACAGCTGGCAACAACTCACAGAGACAAAACTGGAGGGAGCAGGCCGACTAGGCCAACCACTTCCCCTGGTCGGCCGACCAGGGTGGGTGGTCTCCCTCAAGGAAAAGTGGTCGGCCAGCCCATTTGATGGTCTCCCAACTGAATGCAAGCTAGTGGTATGGTGGGAGACCAGCAAATGTGGCTCAAAAATCAAGGAGACCAGTTTCCCGACAAGAAAACTGGCTGGCGGGGGAAAAGTGGTCTCCAAGGAGAAAAGGTGGTCTCCCACCCTTGTACCACCTTCCAAACAATGAAAACAAGGTCCATGCCAAAAATGAACCAAGACGGATGCAAAACGAGAGTTCGAGAGTCAAAACGCGCGGCCGGAGGCCCCGAAAACTGACTGTTGAGCACCGAAAGTGGCGTGCAACCACAAAAGTTTCCCGAGCCACAGTGTCCCTCTAGATAGAGGAAACAAGGTGTGTACCAAAAACCATGCCAAACGGAGAATGTTAAGCGGTCCCGAGCCGAGGCGCGCGGCCGACGGCTCCGAAAACCGGAAACTAGTCTCCAAACGGGAACAGTGGCCTACGACCACGAGAAGTAGTCTACGACCACTGAGAGATGGTCTAAAGGACCTCTCCCTCCCTCCAGGAATAGAAAACAAGACTTGGTCCGCAGACCGAGTCAAAGCACAAAAAGTCTCACGGCTCGGAGGCAAGGCTCTCAGCCGAAACTTTGAAACCGCGAAACGAGCACAACATGCACAATCACTGAGCGCTCAATCGATGACGTCTGAGTCTTAAGGTCGGTCAAAAATGGGGTGTCTACAGTTCCCCCTCTTTGACAGAACTCGAAAGTCATAAGTGACGAGAGTGAATGTCAAAGCCTAGAGACGACCCATTTTTAACAAGGCCGAAGACTTAGACATACAGGCAAGATAACAAAGAAATGTGCCCGCAGGCAGGGGCAAAATGAAAATGACATGCACAAAGCCGAACATAATTTATGATCATGCAAAGAAAGCTGTAATGAAGCAAATATGCACAATAAATGCAACAATTTAAGCAAGTGAATACAGACCAAACTACATTACATGTAGAAAGGATGTAAGAAGATTATGCAATCTTAGCGAGCATGTGCCATAGATACACAAAAGTAAACGAGGTGTGATAGATACACAGAGTGAGTAAGCATGTGCGATAGATACACAAAGCGAGTATAGTGATAGATATACTAAAGTGAACGTGTGATGGATACACGAGGCATATGAAGTGTGATAGATACACTAAAGTGAACGTGTGATGGATACACAAAGTGAGCGTATGATAGATACACAAAGTAAACGTGTGATGGATACACAATTTGAGTGTGTGATAGATACACAAAGGGTGAACACAAAGTGTGATAGAAGCACTTAGTGAACAAAGTGTGATGGATACACAAAAGGTGAACACAAAGTGTAATAGATGCACTTAGTGAACAAAGTGTGATGGATACACAAAAGGTGAACACAAAGTGTGATGGATGCACTTAGTGAACAAAGTGCGATGGATACACAAAAGGTGAACACAGAGTGTGATAGATGCACTAAGTGAACAAGTGTGATGGATACACAAAAGGTGAACACAGAGTGTGATAGATGCACTAAGTGAACAAGTATGATAGATACACTAAAGGTGGACACGAAGTGTGATAGATACACTAAGTGAACAAGTATGATAGATACACTAAAGGTGAACACGAAGTGTGATAGATGCACTAAGTGAACAAGTATGATAGATACACTAAAGGTGAACACGAAGTGTGATAGATGCACTAAGTGAACAAGTGTGATGGATACACAAAAGGTGAACACAAAGTGTGATAGATGCACTAAGTGAACAAGTATGATAGATACACTAAAGGTGAACACGAAGTGTGATAGATGCACTAAGTGAACAAGTGTGATGGATACACAAAAGGTGAACACGAAGTGTGATAGATGCACTAAGTGAACAAGTATGATGGATACACAAAAGATGAACACAAGGTGTGATAGATGCACTATGTGAACATAGTATGATAGATACACTAAAGGTGAACACGAAGTGTGATAGACGCACTAAGTGAATAAGTATGATAGATACACTAAAGGTGAACACGAAGTGTGATAGATGCACTAAGTGAACAAGTGTGATGGATACACAAAAGATGAACACAAGGTGTGATAGATGCACTATGTGAACATAGTATGATAGATACACTAAAAATGAACACAAAGTGTGATAGATGCACTATGTGAACAAAGTATGATAGATACACTAAAAATGAACACAAAGCGTGATAGATGCACTAAGTGAACAGAGTATGATAGATACACTAAAAATGAACACAAAGCGTGATAGATGCACTAAGTAAACAGAGTATGATAGATACACTAAAAATGAACACAAAGCGTGATAGATGCACTAAGTGAACAGAGTATGATAGATACACTAAAGGTAAATGAAATAAATGAAGTGTGATGGATACACTAAGTGAATGAAGTGTGAGTGTGATTGATACACTAAGTGAATGATCTTAAACGGAACTTCTTTGAATGAACTGTACATCCAATATCGCCCGGCTGTGCCGACTTTAAATAAACTGCACATACAATATCGTGCATGTATGAGAAAGAAATTTGGTAGGTACAGTGCAATACAATGCATGATGTTTAAGGAATGCAATAAACAAGCATAGCGGCACTTTAGAAAGCGCCTCACGGGGTGAGTGATGATGAACCGCTCTACTCTAATGGGGATTTCCCCTTGTGTTCTTCAAACACTTACCTTCAACTCACAGTATAAAGGCGCTGCAATGCTGACAAGGGTTCTTCACATAGAACACTTTGGATGCTGCCTTTCTTCCTGATCATATTCACAACTTTCCCTATTCTTCAACGGGGTGACAGACTAGGTTGGTTTAGTATCCAGAATTGAGGTGCATACACGCTATCTCAACCTATGGGGCTTCCATACAGATTTCAAGCTGAGGACATGCCTCTGGGTATTTAAACCAGACCTTACTCTCGGAAATCCCGAACCTTTGCGTTCTAGGCAACAGCCATTCGAACTCTAGTTTCCACAGTCGCAGTTGGTCTCCTAGGAACTCATTGCGAACACAGCCAAGATGTCTCTGGCAGGGAGTAGTACTCAGGGAGAGCACTTTTGATTGCCATTCTGGCTTGAAGCAGACTTGATCTTGAGCTTGAGGTAGAGGCACACTCATACTTCGGAGCATTTGGCAAGACCTGAAGAGGTACACTCGGAATGTAATCTCGGAACTTACTGAAGTTGAAACAAACTCAGATACCCGACATTTTCCTCTTTTCTTTTGCTTTGCAGTCTGGAACCTCTATAGCTTCAGATAGGTCCTAGTTTTACTGTTCCCGCATGACCTGGGTTGAACCTTGCGGTTTTATGAAAGAACAAATCCTATTTTGCACAAATATGGAGAACGACACAGCACTCTGAGCACAAAACAATTCATTTTTGAAATTGGAATGAGAAAAGGGTTCTCAATCGGGTATTGAGCCTACAACTGACCACGGCCAAAATGACTCAACAACGGAAAGCAAAGGAGAACTACCTAAACATAACTCAACAAAGGAAAAACAAGGTAAAACAACCTAAACACATCTATTGACACTTAAACGACTCAAAACAAGAATTGAAACAAACAAAAACATACAAACACAACACTCAGCTGTGTTATAAAAGCAAGAGACCTCTCGGTGCACGAGGAGCCAGTTTCTCCGGGTATTGTTTCCCACCCTTTCTCATTTGTGATTCTTACATCACTCGGCCCTCAAGCTCTGTTTTTCTGAAAAAGCCCTTTTCCTCACTTTTTCTCTCAGCACACATCTCTCTATTCTTCAATTTCTCATTTTTTTATACCTCCCCTGGGTGGTTGATGGATAAATAAGAAGTTGTGGGCTCTTGCCCCTAGCATTCTGCTAGATTCTCTTTCTTCTGCTCACAACAGTGAACTTCCCCACAAAGGGGTTGTGATACAACTGGGTGTGTAGCAAATCTGCAGCGAACATCGGTTGACGATGTTCTGCTAGGGAGTTTGGACATGATCAAATGTGTCCAGATGAGGGAGTGGAATATCTTGATCCATTCCAGTTCATGTTTCGCACTTGGCTTGATACTTCGTTGCTTGGAGGATGTTGAGAGCTTTCAGCCCTTTGTTGTTAGCTTCAGTTATGCCCTTTTTTGGCAGGTAGAGTGCCCTTTCTGGCAAGTAGAGTGCCCTTTTCTGGCAAGTATGTTGACAACGGGGAAAAGACAGAACACCTGACTCAACTGTGCCCTTAGTTCATTATTTTGACCATTTTTTTGTTTTTGCTTTCTACTAAAACAATTTTGACCAATATGAGGGTTAGATTAACACACTTGTTCGATTTTCTGATTTGAAATCATGCAAGTTAGGTTATGAGCACTGAAAATTTTCCTTTTTGGGTCCAAGAAATGGTCCAGTTTTGGAAAAGTGGAATAATTTTTAAGAGAATTAGTCAACCTCAGGAAAAATTCTTAAAACTGTTTTTGCAAACCGCCACTGCTCAACGAGCACGGAACCTACTCTCGAGATGCACAACCTCGGATCTGAAAGAGAATTGCCCCTTGTCTGAACAGCACTGCATGGCAACGGAAAGTTTCCCCTTGTTTGAATGGCACCGCAACGCATCGTATGGCAATGGAAAGTTGCCCCTAGTCTGAATAGCGCCGCAGCACATGGCAACCAGTCCTCACAGTGACAATTACAAACGAATTCTCGGATACAGAGAAGACAAAGATGACCAGAACCATCACATGGACACAGTCGAATTTGAAGTGTTTTATGGCTGGACTTCAGATTGAAGTTGCCTACGTATCCCAAACATGGGAATCAAGCCTCACGTAGTTCGGGGTCAGGTACACTCGTGTATTACGCTCTAACTTTTGCCAAGGCCGCCCTTCTGGGTTTTCAACCTTGCGAGCTTTTGTTCTTCTTTTCTTTTCGATTCTTTTCATTTATTTTCTTCTTTTTTTTCTTTTTTTTTTTCATTCTTTTTCATCTTTTCTTCATTCTTTGCATTTTTTCTTTCTTTTGTTCTTTTTCTTTTTTTCTTGCTCTAACTTTTGCCTGGGTCGCCCTTCCGGGTTTTCGGCCCAGCGAGCCTCTTAAGGGTAAAAGTGTAGGTTTGTCCATGTTGAATGGTTTGAGATCTTGGAGCCATCTGAATCCAAGAGAATGGCCACTGTTCGCTGATGATGTAGAAGTCCATCCAATGGAGGGTGAATTTGCCCCTAGTGTTATGGATAGGAACTTGGTTGTCCTTCAGCAATACTTTCTTCTTTCCTCCCTTTTGGGATTTGTCATTCTTGCTGATCTTTGTTAGTTTGAGAAACATCCCAATTTTTTTACTCTTCGAGCACCTTTGACATTTTTGCCCGCTAGTTCGAGGGGTGCTTCTGATCTAGCTTTGCAAGCTTCTTTTGACGACATCTGATCTTCTCGCTCCTAGTTCATGGGCTGCTTCCGATCCGGCCACACAGGCCTTACATTGTGGTTGACCGTTGAATATTCTGAATCTGAGTTCAAGGTTTGAAAGCAAAAGGGGTCGAGTCTTAAGGTTGAGAGCGATCCTAAGTTGCACAATCTCAAGAGCGATTCCACACAGGTCTTCGCAGGACGACGCAAAACATTTTTTTGAAATCTTTTAAGAAAGTGACTAATCGTTCATGCTGAAGACAATGTAGAACCAATCTGGACCAAGTCGGGATCCTTATCAGTAGTCACATTAACAAACATGATTTCTTTCATTAAGGGCTTAGCACGCCTCTCTTTCTCTCAATTGATCAAATTTTTACAAAACCCGAGGAATTCCTTTCTCTTTGTTTTCACCACAGTGTTAGAAAAAGTTTTGAAAAGCTTAGGTCAATACAATGATTTCAAGGCACAGAAGAGCAGGTGAAGAGAACTGTCGTTTCATTCAAGTTTCTGGCACAACTGGCACAAGGTAGAAGCAAGCACAAAAGCATGAAAAAACATTGCTGTTTCATTCAAATCTGTTGGCATAACTGGCTCCAAGGCAGAAACAGACTCAAAAGAAAACAAAAAGACAAACACAAAGTAAGCAAGTGATATCCGGGGCAACATCCCCGGAATCACCTGACTCTAACAAAACGGGACTGACTCGATACAACAAGACAGACCTAACTGACTCAGAAAAGACTGACTCAAAACAATACAACAAGACTGACCCAATACCCAGGTCAGAATGAAAAATAACCAGCATTCGCAAAATGCTCAAAACAATGCGTGCCATACGCCATATCTGGAGTAAATTGAGTGCCATCCGCAGGTGGTTCGTCCTCCGATCACATAGTCACATTACCCCCCCTCCACAAGTTTACTGATCAAGTGCCGATAGACTTTGCAGGACTTGGTGTGGTGATGACCCTGTTGTCAAACAGATCTTGTACATCATGGCGCAGACGAAAGCAACTGTCAGTGTCATGACCGGTTTGTTGATGGTAGGCACAGTACTTAGTCTGGTCATGCTTTGGAGGGATAGGATCAGGTAGAGGCCGTTGTTCCAACGGTTTCAGATGTCCTTTCCGGAGTAAGACCTCTAGAGCCTTTGACAGAGGCATATAAAGTGGGGTAAAAACCCTGTTGACTCGAGGTAGATATTTGGTTTTTTGTGAGCTACTTCCGGACGCACCGGTGAATGGGGTAGCTATTTTTGATGTGGTGGTGGTGACCATGCCCACTTCAGAAGTTCTTGCAGCCGCATCACCACTGGTGGTCACATTCGAACTGCGGGAAAACGCCCTCCTGGGCTGCTCCTTCTCCTGGTCAATGAGGCCCTGCTTCATAGCGTCCTCGATCTGTACCCTAATCTCATGTAGGTCCGCAAAGGTGGGAAAGGGTAAGACTATCATTTTTTGCATCATCCTGGGTTGGAGGTTGCACACAACCATCCTTATCTGATCTTTGTCGGAAGGCCTTGTGGTCATCATCGAGGCCTTTGCCCTCCATCTCGTCACAAACTCTGAAAAACCCTCATTTGGCTCTTGGCGGGTGACTTCAAGATCACGAGTTGTGACCTCAATCTGTGTGTTATAAGAATATTGAGCGATGAAGGCCTCAGCCATCTCTTCCCAGTTCTGTTTCACAGAGTTCTCCAATTTCACATACCAGACTGTGGCTATCCCATACATGGTTCGGCCGAAGAGAGATAACTTCTGGGCTGTGGTCAAACCCATTGACCTCAAGATATCGGAAAACAGGTGGAGGTGCACCATTGGGTCTTCAGAACCATCGAAGCGGTCGATATGTGGCATCTTAAAACGGTCTGGCAGCGTCACGGCCGAGTCGGTGTACCCATCCTCAATATCTGGAATGGACTTCACACCCTGAGACTTCTTGAAGAGCTTTTCAAGCTTGCTCACTTTTAATGCTGCGGGGTCCTCTTCGAACTCGAAGGGAGAATCTGGTGGGTTGATCTGTGCCTTAGATAGCTGGGGTAGGATCGAGGGTGGAGTCGGCCCTGTTGGAATGTCCGTATCTTCTTGGACATTAATTGCCTCCCTAAGTATTGGCACTCTTGGCGGGGGAGGAGCTTGGTGTGAAGTGGATGCTCCGGTTTGCTGTTGTAGCCTGACAATTAACTCTGCCTATTGAGCCATGACCTCGGCCTGTTGTTTAGCAAACTCTGCTTGACGGACAGCGTCCTACTGCATGGTTCTCATACTTTCTTGGAGTTGACGCATCATTTCCCCCATTCCTGCCATACTGCCCTGATCTAGCTGAACTACCGGTATATTTGTCTCTGTGGTAAAAGCAGATATCTCAACCCAAATGGACACAGGTGAGATTGATAATGACTACTGATCCGAAGACTGTTGAACTGACGATCTGTGCCTGACTGCACTTTTTACTCTGCCTCTGGCGAAGGAATACTGATTCGCCCTTGAACTGAATCTCTGACCTGACAAAGTCTATCAACACAAGTTCGACGTACCCGGGGGATGTTGGAGCCTTCTGAAGCTATGGTTCTGAGACTTCCCTGCAAAAGAAGAAAACAGACAACATCTCAGCCTGATTTCACCAAAACAGATATGAGCATAGCTGAGCAACAGTATTCAACCACTGACCACTGTCCCTCAAATTACTGCCCCAAAACTGATGCTGATGCCCGCAGGCCTGATGCCCAAACTTGCAAATTGATACATGCATTCCTGTAGAGACGCACTCTAAAAGCACATAGCAAGCAAATGAGAGCCAAAAACACCCCTATGTTGGGGTACGGTTTCCCTGCCCTATTTTGTCAGGATCTAGGGTTTCACTACGCATACAGCGGTTTCAAACAACCTATAATCGGGTGAGCAACCTGTCCTAGTTTGGGATAGTCGCTATGGATTCCGATATGCACTAGGTCAAATGGTCAAAAAGGGTGCCCCAGTAAAAATCGGGATTTGTGTTCCCATCGTGGCAGAGCTTGTAACCGATCAGCCTTATGGCACGCTTCTCAAAGCGAGCCTCCAGCAAACTGTTCAAGAATAGCAGATGGAAAACACGGCGTCCTAGGCGCACCAATGCAAATGCAATGCAAAGAAACACATAAGTTTAGTCAAAACAAGATGTCATGAGTTCGAGTCAAGTTCTCTAAATACCCAGCAGAATCGTCAGAAACTGTAGACGTCCCCGAACATCTCGGGAAAATCCCGCTTTGTTCATTGGGCTCACTACAGCTCGGACTCAAATGTCACGGTTCTGAATCTAATCTCGCAAAGTGCAATGCAAGATCGATAAATCACCAAAGAGTCCAAATTCGGCAAATCGTTTTGAAAAACTGATTTTTAGAACGAAGTGCCAAACATGGACTGCTTTACCAGATACAGAGTCGCCATCTAAATATTTTATTTTGGGGGAATTTAGGAAACCCTGACTCATGCCTAAGGCTACGTGACCGTCATAACCAAAGTTGTCTCGGCTCAGGAACTTGGGTACGATTGGGAAAGGTCGTGCAATGAGCACCCTCGTTCGCCCGCTCAAAGATCGGCCACTACTAAACATGATATCAAGTTTTTGAAAACACATGCATTCTTATTCCGATTATTTAACCTAGAATTACTATGTGATGCACACAGCAAAACAAGTGTGGACGCGCCCCGCGTGAGGGCCTCACCCCACAGTTCGGACTCGATTTGTGTCACGGTTCTCAATCTTGAACCAAAGAGTCCAAATCTGGCAAATCGTTTTGAGAAAACAGATTTTTAGAAAAGAAGTGTCAAACATGGACTGCTTTGCCAGATACAGAGTCGCCACCTAAATACTTTTTATGGGGAAGTTTAGGAAACCCTGACTCGGTGCCAAAGGCCACGTGTCCGTCATCACCAAAGTTACCTCGGCTCGAGAGCTTGGGTACGATTGGGGAAGGTCAGCTATGAGCACCCCCTCTCATCCGATCCGAAGATCGGCCTCTACTAACCGTGATATCTTGTTTTGAAAACATTACATGTCCTTATTCCGGTTATTAGCCTATAATTACTATGTTATGCGCACAGCAAACAAGTATAGACCAAATCGCCCAAATTGGAACAAAACATTTCATGTTTGTTTTGGAAGTGATTTGCTACTTGCGAGTAGGCTAAAATGTAGGTTTTGCCACCCTTAAGTGGGCTTTAGAAAAGATGGTTTTGCCACTATCTAGTGGGCTTAAAACTCACAGTTTTAATGCATTATCCCAATTTAGGTAATTTAACCTCCATCCACAGGCATTCAAGCAGTTATATCACATAAGCAGCTAGCCTCATGGTAATCATGCTATTATGGCAACACTCACACGCATGCGGTATGCTAAAGCATAAATGCTTACCGAGTACTCCAAGCCAAAACATAAGCTAGTTAGTAATCATATGCATGATCCTAGTTCATGTTAAGATGGCTAATGCAACACATGCAAGATGTAACTACAATAGGCTCGGCTATCCTAAAGATGGCATGTGAAATGCTGCAACTAACAGGTATTCAACTTGGAATTGAAATACAAGTGCAGTTAGTATGATGTACCGAGCCCGGTGCATGTAAGACAAATGTATGGATACACGCATGCATAGCATAAGGTATGCTAATTTAAATATGCCCTAGTCTAACCATCATAAGCGGTTAAATAAAGAGGAAGAAAGACGTGGGATTGGAAGACATACACACACCCACACACACTTATTACAAATTTGCCCTCGCTCGGAGGGACCGAAAGAATAATACAGATTAACTAACTCGCAAGCTAACCAATATTATAAACCACCTAATTAATTAGCACATTAATTAATCTAATTAAGCAGTAAACAGTCTCGGGATGAAGACCCAATGCAGTGTGCGCTCGGTTTTGCTCGGAAATCCGCCACCATGCTCAAGTTGCCTCTGTTTTCCCCGCTCTGCTTCTCTGATGACTGCCAAAGTCTTAGGGTTGCTTCTCTGAGTGCTGTGGAACACCACCGGCTGAGGGGATTGGCCACCGGCCATGGATAATGGTCACCGGCCACAAAGTTGCTCCATCGGCCAAAAATGATGGCCGGTCGGCACTGAAGATGGCCGGCCGGCCAAATCTTCCTGCAAAAATTGGTTTGACAGCAGTAGAGGGTAGAACTTGGCATGGCAATGCATTTCAAGCAATGTATGCACCAATCACACCCCTTATCATATTTATGACTCAAAGGGACATGATCCTCGATTCTCGGACCACCAATCGCGCATTTCCATGCATGATGGCCCAAAGAATCAAGTGTGCATTTTGATATGGAATGCAATGCACATAATCGAGCAAATTGAGCTCAACCTCTATCACAAGCAATTCAAGAGGCCAAGTATACATGCTAATGCAATGCAACTCTAAGCATGTTGGCTAGTATGCAACATAGACAATGCAAGAAAGTAATGCATGTTAGGCATACAATCTAGGTAAAGAAAGCATGTAAGGCATGAAGCAACGCAACTTACAAGTGCAAGGCACAATGTGGGTGTTTAAGCATGCAAACATGCATGTGACTTCATTCAATCATGCGATTTCAATCGCGCAACAACTCACTAATATGCTACAACATACAAGGAGAGCATGCAACAAACAAAGGGATGGACTTAAACTAAATTAGGCGATTCTCAAACAAGCCTAAAATAGTGGCCAATGCTATGGAAGTGAGGTCCAACACACACACACACATGCACATGTTAATAGGCCAACACTTAAGCACATAAAAAGCAACTTTTAAGCACACTTAAAAGAGACTAAACATGGACAATTAGCATGCACGTTAAGCTCTGAAATCATGTTAAATATGATGCCAAATCAATTAAACAGGATAAGCCAAGACATGCAACCAAGATCCAAAACCCAAGGTAAGCTAAGGGAGGCATCAAACTACCCTTAACAAAACTAAACATGGCATGAATTAAATGATCAAAAACAGAGTTTTAACATATTAAAACAAAGCCAACAACACATCTAGATGGCATCTAAATGGCTCAAATCCAAAAGCATGCATGGTTGCCCAAACATGGAGCGTACAACACAAGCTTTCAAGGCATCAAAGAGGCATTAAAGGCAAGCATACAAGCATGTCATGGGGACTGAACTGATGCCATAAGTGGTGCCAAACCACTAAAATAAATCAAACAATGCATACTCAACACTTCACATACTTAAAGCCTACAAGCTAACAATGCAGAGGAGCTATGCAATACATGTTATGGTTGACCAAAACAACCAAAAACAGACCTTAAACATGGCAAAACAAGTACAAAAGCTTCACAAAGCTAGGCCAAAAGCATGCTTGAACAAGGGTTAAAACCTAGATGCATGTTAAGGCTACAATATGGCATTACAAGACACATATGCTAAACAAGCAAGGTATGTCCAAACCAACTAAAAACAGAGGCATATTATGACATAATAAGCATGAAAATCAGCTAAGGCATGGCCAACACACACTTAGACTAGGTGCTCCCTTAAGAGGCAAAAAGGGGCCCTTTTCAAGGACAACAAGGAGAGGGGGTGGCCCTCTCTTTCCTAGGACCTCAAGGCACCGTCCTCATCACTGAAATCCCTTAACATTTCAGTGATGAGGAGGCCCAAACACAATGGTCCCGGAGCTTAACCAAAATGGCACAAAATGGAGCCTTTCAAGGCTTAAGAGGGGTCAAACAACTCCAAAGCTTAAAGCAACCTTAACCAACTATTTAGAGCACTAAAAATCAAAACTTTTATATGTTATACACAAAGCTCAAAAACAGATGCAAGGTAGGCAAAAATGCAATGCAAAAATGGGGGATAAAGGGACAAGTTTCTTACCCTTGTAGACCCTCTTCACCAATGGTGGACCAGCTGGTTCTTCAAGCTCAAACCAACTCCAAAACTCCAAAAACAACCCTTAAGGGCCTCAGCTCCCAAAAAAGGTGTGATGGTGGGTGTTTGTGTGCAAAACTAAGGCAAAAACACTCATAAAACAAAGAGAGAGATATAGAGATGGAGGACATATGAACCCTAACCCTAAAACTCAAAACCCTCTGAAAATTCTGTCTAAATTGTCTAACCTCTAAAAGAGGGAGAGAAGACCCCCTCTTATAGACAACTTTGTCTTGTAAAGCTTCCAAAGGAAGCTAACAAGAGGGCAATCCCTCCATACACGTGTATGGTGGGAGTGAAAGTGCATGCCTGCTGCAGAAAAATATCTGCAAAAGCAGATGCACAGTAGCCGGTCGGCCAAACATGCAATTGATGAAAAAAAGATAGCCGGCCGGCCAAACATTTGGCCGGTGGCAACAAAACATAGCCGGTGGCCTCAAGCCAGGGCCGGTGATGGGTAGGGATGGTCTACAAGCCCTACCCTGCCCCTCAAAGGCAAAACACAAGTGTTTGGTGCAAAACCAGACACAAAATAGTCGAGTCGAGAGGTCCTGAGGCGAGGCGCGCTGCCACAGCCTCCGGGAACTCAAGACGAACACAAACATGGATGATCACCGAGTGTTCAAGCGGTGACGTCCAAGTCTTGAGGACGGTCAAAAATGGGGTGTCTACAGTTGCCCCTCTTTGACAGAACTCGAAAGTCATAACAATGACGGGAGTGAATGTCAAATACCAGAGATGACCCATTTTTGACAAGGCCGAAGACTTAGACCAACATGCAAGACAAACAAGAAATGCGCCCGAAGGCAGGGGCGAAATGCAAGACAATGCACAAAGCCGAGCATAACTTATGATCATGCAAAGAAAGCTGTAACGAAGCATAACATGCGACAGTTTTAAGCTAGCATACACCAAACTACACTACAATGCAGAAAGGATGTAAGAGAATTATGCAATTCTCAATACGTCTTACTCGGAGGATACAATACCTGTCCGGTTTGTCTGGTTGCACCAGCCATAAATGAACTGTACATACAATATTGTGCCTACGAAGAAAGCAACTTAACAGGTACGATGTTGTTAGCAACATGCCTGACAATGCAAAAAAAAAAAAATGATATGCAGTATATACAAAACTATGTATAAACAATGCAAAAGAAAATGCAATGCAATTGAATCATGATCCAATCATGAGCGGTTCAAAACCACACAAATGTCAAATAGATGGATGGAAGTAACAAGTCCGTCTACCATAGAACGATCAACAGAACTATGAGTAATGTAGACGGACACAAGAACGAGTAATGGGGTGGAATGACATAAGTGGGGAAACAACCCGCTAACGAAAGAACAATGATCCTAATGCTGGATGCAAAAATTACACTACAATGTAATATATAATGGAATATGTACAATGCGATCTACTGGGGAGAATGGCGATGGATGTAGTGGATAAGGCCTGCGGCCAAACCGTATTTTGCCTAAGAAAGGCATGGACACAAACAAGCCACGTCTAACATAGAACGGTCGACTGAACTATGCTTCGACATGAAAAGTATGGGCACATACTAGACCAAGCTCAACATGGAAAGGCGCAAGCCATAGATGGAGGTGATGCAGCAATGCATGCAAGCTACAATGCACTATATACAATATGCAATGGAATGGATATGCTGCAATGGATATGGCACGCAGACCAGACCAAGTCTTGCCTAGGAAAGGCATGGGCGCAAACAAGCCGCGTCTAACATAGAACGGTCGACTGAACTATGCTTCGATGTGAAAAGTATGGGCACATACCAGACCAAGCTCAACATGGAAAGGCGCAAGCCATAGGCGGAGGTGATGCAGCAATGCATGCAATCTACAATGCACTATATACAATATGCAATAGAATGGATATGCTGCAATGGATATGGCATGCAGGCCAGACCAAGTCTTGCCTAGGAAAGGCATGGGTGCAAACAAGCCGCGTCTAACATAGAACGGTCGACTGAACTATGCTTCGACGTGAAAAGTATGGGCACATACCAGACCAAGCTCAATATGGAAAGGCGCAAGCCATAGGCGGAGGTGATGCAGTGAATGGAATGGATATGATGCAATGGAAATACATGACATATGTATATTAAAATGAAATGCATGACATGTGCATGTTTGTTGTTTTTTTTTTTGTTTCTTGAAAATACAAATGATGCATGATTTTTGGTTTTGTTTCTGTTGTTTTTTTGAAATGCAAATGATGCATGGAATGCACGTTGTATGGAATGCACGACAACGCAAGTCGCTTGAAATGCATGAATTTTTGATGCGCGGCAACGTGCGGCTTGAAATGCATGACAATGCATGAATTTTCTAATGCGCGACGACGCGCGGCTTAAGATGCATGACAATGCACGTGAGCAGCATTCACATCAATGCAAGTTGTACGTGTTACGATGTGTGTATGCATGCATAACGATTCAAGGGATGATGAGTGCTACAACATATGCAGACATGCAAGCACCAAAGGTTTTGTACCTTCCGAAGATTTAAGGTCTCCTAGACCGTGCGTGCACAAGACAATGCGAGTGAGGTGCGCAAAATAGCGTGAATGATGCGATGCACAAAACAGCGTGATGCGCTAGATAGCGCGATGCGTTAGACAACGCGAGTGCACAAGACAGTGCGATAGAGGCAGAATGCACAAGACAGTGCGGTACGCTAAACAACGCAATTGAATTGAAATGCACATGGGGCAACTTTTGAATCTTGTAGAGGATACGGAAAGGATACACCTTGCACGAATTTGAGTGCCACGCACATAAGACATGGTCTGAGGTCAAAACAGAGGCCGGTTGAGCTTCGGAAATGCCTTTTCTTGTACTATCTTGAACAATAAAGGTGCCAAACCACAGATCTGACCCAAACAAGGTTGTAGGAGGCTCACCGGCCGGAAGGGGAAGCCACCAGCCATCCACCGGCCACCAAAAAAACATCACCAACCAAACATTTGGCCGGCCGGCTAAAAATGTAGCCGACCGGCCAAAAATGCCTGATTCGGGGCAGTTTTGACTTTTCGCCTTGGGTCTTTTAAAATAGGGTTTCAAACCCTATTTCTTTCATTTTCCTTGGCCGAAAATAGTTGCTCTCTCTCTCTAGAGCATTTTTCTCTTTTCTTTTCTCCGTTTCCTTGCGTTTCACGCCCGTTTCCTCGTTTGATTCGCGAATATCTTCGCGTTTCGAACACTTTAAACCGAATATTTCTCCATTTCGGTGTTCCTTTCGCTATTTCCACTTTTTGGGGTTTATTCCCCTCGTGTTTCTCTTGATCTCTATACCTTTTCCACTTCCCGACTTTTCCGGCCATTTTCCACCCTCTCGGGGTTGACTTTTCGGTTGACCCTTCGCATTCTAGCTTTGTTTTCCTTTTCCGACCATTTTCCTCGTCACATTTGACATGGCCGACGATATTCCACAGGGTGGGACTCCCTCGGATCACGAGATGGATCCCGGGGCCGAGCTTCTACCTTTGAGCGTCCGCCCATTCGACCCGGCGACCTACCGGCCGGCGATCCATGTCTTGCCTCCCGATGGACTTCGCCAGTTTCGGAGCTTTGATAGGGTGATACCTCCAGAGCTTCTTTTGCGTGAGCCTACATCTCATTTGTCCTTTGGCGCTTCCGAGGTAACATTTCCTCCTCTGTTTTACCTTCTGCAATGTAGAACACTTAACTGCCAACTGCCATAGCTGATCATGTTCTTTAACTGCTTAGCTCAGATACACTGATGCACTGTATACTGTAGTTAATTGTGAACACTTGCAGCTGATATCTGTTTGAGACTAACACGTGCACACACACTGCACTGGCTCTGAATCACTCAAACACACTGACACAGTACACACTGCACACACTGTAGTTTATTGTAATCACACCGGTACCCGATATCTGTTTGAATATGAAAATATGCACACATGCTGTATTTGTACTGAACCACGCAAACATGCTGACACATCCCACGTTGTAGTTCACTGTCAACACACCGGCAACCGATAGTTGTTTGAATCTGAAAATATGCACACATGCTATATTTGCCTGAATTCTGAATGCCTTTCAAAACTGGTATCTTTAGCCTCACTTCGCAATTGTTTGTTTGAAAACAGGGAGATTCCCATACCGTCCGGGGGTATGGGAACATCGCCGCCCAAGACTGGTACGCTGAGCTACCTGATGCGGTCCGCCACATCGTGGACCAGGCCGGTTTTGGTGCATTCTACAGAGGACTGTCCAGACTTACTACGAGCAGGCCTCTCCTTGCCGCTCTAGCGGAGAGGTGGTGGGACACCACTGACTCATTCCACCTCTCTGCGACGGGAGACATGACGATGACTCCCTATGATTTCTCGATGCTCACAAGCATCGGGGTAGGGGGTGATCCGATCCCCTTCGACACTAACATGGACGAGTGGGAGGCCGCTCAGATATATCTGCTTGGCGAGGTGCCACCTCTCGCACGTCCCGGCTTCGTCCGATATTCCTGGTTCGAGGTCCAGTTCAGGGTCCAGCCAGCTTTGACCGAGGAGGCTCCGATGACCTAGGAGGCAGTGGAGCAGTACGCCCGCGGCTTTCTGATGTTTCTGCTGGGGATGACTATTTTCGCCGACCGGGCGAATACCGTGCCCCTCTGCTTGCTCAGCACCTTAGTGGATGTCACACAGATCCTGCACTATGACTGGGGTGGCACCGCTCTGGCTACACTTTACGGATACATGAGCTCAGCTTCCCGTGGCAGCGGACAGTTGCTCGGGGGTTATTGGCGCGCTTGGGAGGTACGTTTCCTTTTTCTTCTTTACATTTCATTTCTACTTTCTATTATCTGTACTCTGTACACTGCACACACTGTGGTCTACTTTACACTGACTGTATACTGTACACACGGCACACACATACTCTGCTTTACACTGACTGTACACTGCTCACACTGTACACTCTGCTCAATACACTGCACACGGCTCTGCTATCTCTGTTTTATTCCGTATTCTGCTTTATCTGATAAGCATACTGGTATTTATTCTGCAGTTGTAGGTCTACGCCTACTTTCCGAGACTCGCCCCTGTGCCAGATGCGGAGACCCCTCTCGTCGTTCCATTCTCGCGCCGTTTCTACGGGAGATGCGTGCGGAGGCCTCGGGAGAAGTTTAGCTTCTTCTGCCACTGTTTTGACACCATCACTCCCGCAGAGGTATGTTTTACTTGCAGTTCATTTAAGCTTCGCTTTACACTGTATTTTCAATAATAGTAGATAACAATCTGTATTTCATTTTCAGATCACCTGGCAACCTTGGGCTCCATTGCCAGCCGTGATTCGGGATCGATTTGCCGGTGCTGAGGAGACCACGCGTTTCCGAATTTTGCTGGAGGGCCCGGTCTATCGGGCTTGGTACCTGGGCGAGCGTTTCCTACGCCAGACCCTAGGGTTACCAGAGCAGATAGTCCCGGTTCACCCTCCTGAGCATATGAGGGATACCGAGAGATTCACCGCCGAGCAGATGGACGACTACACAATCGGATGGGATGTGACCCGCTTCAGAGGCATAGGCGACTACAGAGAGTACGTGCAGACGTATATTATGCGGCCTCTGAGCGGCGGCCGTCGAGTTGAGGGAGAGAGGCCCACGGCGCCGGCAGCTAGGGCAGGAGCGGGGGCTGGAGCAGGAGCATCGAGGAGAGCTCAGGTCCACGGCAGGGGTGGAGTTCAGAGAGGGCGGGGGGGGTGGCTGGCTTGCACTGCCCACTTCACTGACATACAGAGGGCAGGGTGGGGCGACCTACCAGATCCCTTTTGCTCCTCCTCCGGTTGACCATGAGTTGGTCGGTTTCCATGACTTGCCTCCGGTATGTATTACTACATTTTATGCATCTTGTATTAGCATTTCATTTCAGTTTATTTGATATTCCGCAGAATACTGATGCATCTGATACTTTTGCAGGCTTCTTCCGCCGAGTATACCCGGCAGTCCTTGGAGCTGAATGCCTCCATGATGGGGATGTTACAGCGGACTTTCGACCTCCTGGCCCTCTATAGTATTCCGGTATGTTCTTCTGATCACGGTCTCAAACCATACACATAAACTGCTTCACATAATCTGATGCACAACACAACACTTGATAAGCTGCTCACGGCATTCATACACTATACTCATACACTGCATTCTGCACTGATAAACTGCTCACGGCATTCGCACACTGTACTCATACACTGCATTCTGCACTGATAAACTGCTCACGGCATACTGATGCGTTTGCCTCTTATACTTTTCAGCCTCCCTTCCAGATTCCCACTGTGGGAGATGTTCCAGCCAGGCCTTCTGTTCCTGCCGGAGGAGATGGAGAGGGCAGAGTATTCCCCCGCACCAAGGCGGGGCGCACTCACGTCGGGAGTAGCTCGCGGGCTCCAGTCCCTGATGACGATGACGAGGAGTCGGAGGCGGAGGCGGAAGCAGAGTCGTCGAAGGAGGAGACCGGAGACGGCTCGAACTCAGGCTCAGATGATAGCGCTGATGATGCTCCTGGACCTTCATCCAGGAAGAGGACTAGGACGGACTCCCAGGCCTGAGATCCTTTGTCATTGATCCAGATTTTTGCTGTTTTTCTTCTTTTTTTTGTACTTTTTTGTTGGTGGCTAGGGTACCTTGTACTGCCGCAAGCAGATTTTGTTTTCAAAGCTATGTACTCGAAACAGACGATGAAATGAAACAAACTTTTTATCTAAAAAAGTGTTACCTTTATACATTTCTATATATTGCATCGCATTGCATCATGTTACATCTCAAATGAAATTGATCTGTTGTCTAAAAATTGAGCACTTGTATTGCAATAATCAGATGACTAACCAGCCGATAGCAAAAACAAACCCCAGCAAACCACTGCTATATTCTGAACACACAGCCTATGCTCTGCTGGGGATTAGACTACATACAGCCCGTAACACAGCATTCAGTTCATTCTGCACATGGCAAACCCTGAACAAACAGCCCAATCTGACAAGACGGACTACGAAGGTGAAACCAGTTGAAGTTGAAGCGCACTCAGATGCCCCAAATTTTCCCTTTTCTTCTTTTGCTTCGCATAAATGTGGAGAATGGCACAGCATTCTGAGTATAAACGATTTTAAATTTTGAAATTAAAAAAAAGGTTTTCAACCGGGGTGCCGAGCCTACAACTGAACACAGCGAGAAAGACTCAACAAAAGGGTACACGACCTAAACACAATGAGACACACTCGGAAAAGACTCAAAACAGAAGTCGAGGTAGACAAATCAAAAGAAAAGACACGACACACGGACGTATTTACAAAAACCAAAAGACCTCAGATCTCGAGGAGCCATTTCCTCCGAGTATGTTTACCACCCTTTCTGATTTGTGATTCTCACAGCACTCGGCCCTCAGGCTCGTTTTTTTTTCAAAACCCTTTTCCTCACTTTTCTCTCTACTTACACCTCTCTATTCTTTATTCTCTCATTTTTTATCCCTCCCCAGGGTGGTTGATAGATGAATAGGAAGTTGTGGGTTCACACCCAACAGTATCAGCTCGCGGCTATTCCTTCTGGTGACGTCCAGTCGAGGTTCCGGATGGGGAATGAAGTATCTTGACCTACTCCGATTTGTGCTTCACACTTGGCTTAATACCTCGTTGCTTGGAGGTTGTTGAGAGAGCTTTCAGCCCTTTACTAACAGCTTTAGCTGTGCCCTTTCTGGTGGGTATGTTGACGACGGGGAAAGACAGAACACCTGACTCAACTGTGCCCCTAGTTCATCATTTTGACCATTTTTTGTTTTCTTCCTAAAACAGCTTTGACCAAAATGAGAGTCGAATTGACATACTTGTTCACTTTTTGATTCGAAAATCACGCAAGTCAGGCTATAAGCACTGAAAATTTTCCTTTTTTGGGTCCAAGAGAATGGTCCGATTTTGGAAAATGAAATAGTTTTCGAGAAAATAGTCAACCTCAGTAAAAATTTTCAAAAACTATTTTTGCAAACGGCCGGTGCTAAACGAGCACGAAACTTACCCTCGAGATGCGCAACCTTGGATCGGAGGCAATGGAAAATTGCCCCTGGCTTGGAAGGGGTGGATGGCAACGAAAAGTTGCCCCTGGTTTAAAAGGTGACTCGTGGCAACTCATGGCAACGGAAAGTTGCCCCTTGTTTGGATGACGCCGCAGCATTTGGTAAACAGTCTTCGTCAGTGATGATTGCAAACGAACTCTCGGATGCAGAGAAGATGGAGATGGTCTGGACCAATATATGGACACAGTCACTTCGAAGGTGTTAGGGGCTGGACTTCGGGATGTAGTTGCCTACGTATCCGGTTGTCACAACCGAACTATCGGATTCGGGGAGGGCAAGGATAATCAAAACCATTACATGGACTGAGGCGCTACAAAAGCGTTGGGGGCTAGACTTCAGGACGAAGTTGCCTACGTATCCCAAACATGGGAATCAAGCCTTACGTAGTTCCGGTTAAGGTACATTCGGGTATTTTAACCTTCACTTTTTAGGCTTTAACTTTTGCCAAGGCGCCCGATGCGGGTTTTCAACCTTGCGAGCTTCTTCTTTCCTTTTTCTTTCTTCCCTTTCTTTTTTGTCTCTTTTGTATATATATATTTTTTCTTTTTTGTATTTTTCTCTCTTTTTTTGTGTTTATTTTTCCTTGCTCTAACTTTTGCCTGGGTCGCCCTTCCGGGTTTTCGGCCCAGCGAGCCTCTCAAAGGGTAAAAGTGTAACAAGTCCATGCCAAATGGTTTTGAGGTTGAAGTTTCCCTGTATCCAGGAGAATGGCTGTTGTATTTGGCTCTTCGAGCATATCTGACATCTTTCTGCCCCTAGTTCGAGGGGTGCTTCTGATCTGGCCACACGGGTCTCACATGGCGGTCGACCGTTGAACATTCTGAATGGGTTCAAGGTTTGAAAACAAACGGATTGAATCTCGAGGCTGAAAGCGATCCTAGGCTGTACACTCTCAAGAGCGATTCCACGCAGGTCTTCGCAGGACTGCGCAAAATATTTTGTTTTTGAAAGTTTTTAGGAAAGCGACACATCGCTCGCGCTGAAGACAGTGTGGAACCCAGTCTGAGTCAAGCCAGGGTCCTTCTCAGTATTCACGCTGACAAGCATGATTTCATTCATTAAAAGGTTTAGCACGCCTATCTTTCTCTCAAATTGATCAAAGTTTTACAAAACCCAAGGAATTCCTTCCTCTTCATTTTCATCACCACAGTGTTCAAAACGGTTTTGGGAAAAACTTAGGTCATTACAATGATTTTCAGGGCACAAGAGAGCAAGTAGAATGTACTGTCGTCCCTTTTGAATCCTCTGGCAAAATTAGCTCAAAATAGTAATAAGCACAGGAACAAGATAGCCGCAGCTGTTTCATTCAGATTTCTTGGTTTGCAACTTGCTCCACAGCAGAGACAGACTCAAAAGAAAACAAAAGGGTAATTACAAAACAAAATGGTGTTCAAGGAAACAACCCCAGAATCACCTGGCATTCTATACAAAGGGGACTGACTCGCTACAACAAGACAGACCCATAAGCAAAAGGACTGACTCAAGACAATGAGACAGACTCAAAACAAAACAAAAGACTGACTCGACACCCAAGCCAGAATTTATAAAACTAGCATTCGCAGATGCTCAAAAATACGTGCCAGACGCCACATCCAAAATACGCCGAGCGCCGCCCGCAGGTGGTTCACTTCCTGATTACATACTCGTAGTATCAGTATCCTCAAAATTCAATAACTGGGTAGTAACGGACTTGGCTGAGGTGGGTGGGAGGATAACTTCGTTGTCGATCAAGTCTTGCACCTCATGACGGAGGCGAAAACAATTATCGGTAGCATGACCGGTTTACTGGTGGTACGCACAGTACAAGGCAGCATCATGTGTAGTAGGGAGATTCTTTGGGAGAGGCCGAGGCTCCAAGGGTTTAAGATGCCCCCTTTCGGCAAGGATCTGAAGTGCCTTTGACAATGGCATATAGAGAGCGTAAAAGACCCTGCGCCCTCGGGGCAGGTACTTTGAAGGTTGAGTATTCTTGCTGGACGCACTAGCGAAAGGGTTAGCAAGCGCCGCCTTGTCTTTCTGATCTTTCCCAGGTGCAGGGTTGGGAGTGGAAGGAACTGTTCTGGCATGACGGGGCCTATCTCGATTTTCTGACTGGCTCGTACTGCCTTCGGTTGGAGTGGGGAAAACATCATCCATAGCCTTAGCTACGACTGCGAATACCTGTTGTTTACTCATCCCCTCGGCTTTCAAAGCCTCGATTGCCCACAGCAATTGTTCAATGGGATCAGCATCTGCCTTCATTTTGTTCTTGCCTCTGGCCTCATCCTGATCGAGGGTTTGGGTTGATGTTGATATGTCATTATTATAGTTGGAGGCCATCTCCGGTTGGCTAAGCTCGATCACAATCCGTCCCAACAGCGAGGGCTCCTGGGGTACAAAATTCCCAGCATATGGTGCAGCTGGTGGTGAAGCTGACATTCCGTAGACGAGATCCGCCACGGACCTCTGGAGATCACCTATCATCCCCATCAACTCGAATGTGGTGGGCTCGCGAGCTTGATACAACTGGGGGGTCCAGACCGGGTGCGCAACAGGTGACCTGGGTGGATGCGGTACATCAACATTGGTCTCACTTTGCAGAGTGATTCCTTGATCTAATGCGGCTATCATAACCACGATCTCTTCCGAATTCTGCGTTATCATAAGTCCTGCCTCAGCAAGGGGGAAGACTAGCTATTCTGTATCAACTCTCTGAACTGAAAAGAAAAACAAGTAGCATTTCAGCCCAAACAGATCAAACACAGATGTAGCCGAACAACTGTACTCTATTACTGATCACTGTTCCTCGGAATCACTGCATCATTGCCCCAAAATACTGAATCGGATACCCACAGATATAACTGATTCCCACAAACTAACACTGGTGCCCTCAGGCCTGATACTCAAACTTGCAAACTGATATGCGCGTTCCTGTAGAGATACACTCTAAAAGCACATGGCAAGTAAAAGAGAGCCAAAACACCCCTATGTTGGGGTAGGGTTTTCCTGTCCTATTTTGTCAAGAGCTAGGGTTTTACTACACACGCAGCGGTTTCAAACAACCTAAAATCGGGTAAGCAACCTGTCCTAGTTTGGAATGGTCACTATGGATTTTGATATGCACTAGGTCGAATGGTCGAAAAGGGTGCCCCGGTAAAACCAGGGTTTGTGTTCCCATACTGTCAGAGCCCATAACCGGTCAGCTTTATGGTCATGTCTTGACAAGACAAGCCTCCGGCAAACCGTTCAGGAATGGCAGATGGCAAACGCGGTGTCCTAGGCGCACCAATGCACATGCAATGCAAAGAGACACATAAGTGAAATCAAAACAAGATATCACGAGTTCGAGTCAAGCACTCTAAAAATCCCCAACAGAGTTGCCAGAAACTGTGGACACGCCCCGCGTGAGGGCCTCACCCCACAGTTCGGACTCGATTTGTGTCACGGTTCTCAATCTTGAACCAAAGAGTCCAAATCTGGCAAATCGTTTTGAGAAAAACAGATTTTTAGAAAAGAAGTGCCAAACATGGATTGCTTTGCCAGATACAGAGTCGCCACCTAAATATTTTTTCTGGGGAAATTTAGGAAATCCAGACTCGGTGCCAAAGGCCACGTGTCCGTCATCACCAAAGTTGCCTCGGCTCGGGAGCTTGGGTACGATTGGGGAAGGTTAGCTATGAGCACCCCCACTCGCCCGATCCGAAGATCGGCCTCTACTAACCGTGATATCTTGTTTTGAAAACATTACATGTCCTTATTCCGGTTATTAGCCTAAAATTACTATGTTATGCGCACAGCAAACAAGTATAGACCAAATCCCCCAAATTGGAACAAAACATTTCATGTTTGTTTTGAAAGTGATTTGCTACTTGCGAGTAGGCTAAAATATAGGTTTTGCCACCCTTAAGTGGGCTTTAGAAAAGATGGTTTTGCCACTATCTAGTGGGCTTAAAACTCACAGTTTTAATGCATTATCCTAATTTAGGTAATTCAACCTCCATCCACAGGCATTCAAGCAGTTATATCACATAAGCAGCTAGCCTCATGGTAATCATGCTATTATGGCAACACTCACACGCATGCGGTATGCTAAAGCATAAATGCTTACCGAGTACTCCAAGCTAAAACAGAAGCTAGTTAGTAATCATATGCATGATCCTAGTTCATGTTAAGATGGCTAATGCAACACATGCAAGATGCAACTACAATAGGCTCGGCTATCCTAAAGATGGCATGTGAAATGCTGCAACTAATAGGTATTCAACTTGGAATTGAAATACAAGTGCAGTTAGTATGATGTACCGAGCCCGGTGCATGTAAGACAAATGTATGGATGCACGCATGCATAGCATAAGGTATGCTAATTTAAATATGCCCTAGTCTAACCATCATAAGCAGTTAAATAAAAGGGAAGAAAGATGTGGGATTGGAAGACATACAGACACCCACACACACTTATTACAAATTTGCCCTCGCTTGGAGGGACCGAAAGAATAATACAGATTAACTAACTCGCAAGCTAACCAATATTATAAACCACCTAATTAATTAACACATTAATTAATCTAATTAAGCAGTAAACAGTCTCGGGATGAAGACCCAATGCAGTGCGCGCTCGGTTTTGCTCGGAAATCCGCCACCATGCTCAAGTTGCCTCTGTTTTCCCCGCTCTGCTTCTCTGATGACTGCCAAAGTCTCAGGGTTGCTTCTCTGAGTGCTGTGGAACACCACCAGCTGAGGGGATTGGCCACCGGCCATGGATAATGGTCACTGGCCACAAAGTTGCTCCATCGGCCAAAAATGATGGCCGGTCGGCACTGAAGATGGCCGGCCGGCCAAATCTTCCTGCAAAAACTGGTTTGACAGCAGCAGAGGACAGAACTTGGCATGGCAATGCATTTCAAGCAATGTATGCACCAATCACACCCCTTATCATATTTATGACTCAAAGGGACATGATCCTCGATTCTCGGACCACCAATCGCGCATTTCCATGCATGATGGCCCAAAGAATCAAGTGTGCATTTTGATATGGAATGCAATGCACATAATCAAGCAAATTGAACTCAACCTCTATCACAAGCAATTCAAGAGGCCAAGTATACATGCTAATGCAATGCAACTCTAAGCTTGTTGGCTAGTATGCAACATAGACAATGCAAGAAAGCAATGCATGTTAGGCATACAACCTAGGTAAAGAAAGCATGTAAGGCATGAAGCAACGCAACTTACAAGTGCAAGGCACAATGTGGGTGTTTAAGCATGCAAACAAGCATGTGACTTCATTCAATCATACGATTTCAATCGCGCAACAACTAACTAATATGCTACGACATACAAGGAGAGCATGCAACAAACAAAGGGATGGACTTAAACTAAATTAGGCAATTCTCAAACAAGCCTAAAACAGTGGCCAATGCTATGGAAGTGAGGTCCAACACACACACACACATGCACATGTTAATAGGCCAACACTTAAGCACATAAAAAGCAACTTTTAAGCACACTTAAAAGAGACTAAACATGGACAATTAGCATGCACATTAAGCTCTGAAATCATGTTAAATATGATACCAAATCAATTAAACAGGATAAGCCAAGACATGCAACCAAGATCCAAAACCCAAGGTAAGCTAAGGGAGGCATCAAACTACCCTTAACAAAACTAAACATGGCATGAATTAAATGATCAAAAATAGAGTTTTAACATATTAAAACAAAGTTTTAACATATTAAAACAAAGCCAACAACACATCTAGATGGCATCTAAATGGCTCAAATCCAAAAGCATGCATAGTTGCCAAAACATGGAGCGTACAACACAAGCTTTCAAGGCATCAAAGAGGCATCAAAGCCAAGCATACAAGCATGTCATGGGGACTGAACTGATGCCATAAGTGGTGCCAAACCACTAAAATAAATCAAACAATGCATACTCAACACTTCACATACTTAAAGCCTACAAGCTAACAATGCAGAGGAGCTATGTAATACATGTTATGGTTGACCAAAACAACCAAAAACAGACCTTAAACATGGCAAAACAAGTACAAAAGCTTCACAAAGCTAGGCCAAAAGCATGCTTGAACAAGGGTTAAAACCTAGATGCATGTTAAGGCTACAATATGGCATTACAAGATATGTATGCTAAACAAGCAAGGTATGTCCAAACCAACTAAAAACAGAGGCATATTATGACATAATAAGCATGAAAATCAGCTAAGGCATGGCCAACACACACTTAGACTAGATGCTCCCTTAAGAGGCAAAAAGGGGGCCCTTTTCAAGGACAACAAGGAGAAGGGGTGGCCCTCTCTTTCCTAGGACCTCAAGGCACCATCCTCATCACTGAAATCCCTCAAGATTTTAGTGATGAGGAGGCCCAAACACGATGGTCCCGGAGCTCAACCAAAATGGCACAAAATGGAGCCTTTCAAGGCTTAAGAGGGGTCAAACAACCCCAAAGCTTAAAGCAACCTTAACCAACTATTTAGAGCACTAAAAATCAGAACTTTTATATGTTATACACAAAGCTCAAAAACAGATGCAAGGTAGGCAAAAATGCAATGCAAAAATGGGGGATAAAGGGACAAGTTTCTTACCCTTGTAGACCCTCTTCACCAATGGTGGACCAGCTGGTTCTTCAAGCTCAAACCAGCTCCAAAACTCCAAAAACAACCCTCAAGGGCCTCAGCTCCAAGAAAAGGTGTGATGGTGGGTGTTTGTGTGCAAAACTAAGGCAAAAACACTCATAAAACAAAGAGAGAGATATAGAGATGGAGGACATATGAACCCTAACCCTAAAACTCAAAACCCTCTGAAAATTCTGTATAAATTGTCTAACCTCTAAAAGAGGGAGAGAAGACCCCCTCTTATAGACAACTTTGTCTTGTAAAGCTTCCAAAGGAAGCTAACAAGAGGGCAATCCCTCCATACACATGTATGGAGGGAGTGAAAGTGCATGCCAGCTACGGAAAAATATTTGCAAAAGCAGATGCATAGTAGCCGGCCGGCCAAACATGCAATTGACGAAAAAAAGATAGCCGGCCGGCCATCTATAGTGCCGGCCGGCCAAACATTTGGCCGGTGGCAACAAAACATAGCCGGTGGCTTCAAGCCAGGGCCGGTGATGGGTGGGGATGGTCTACAAGCCCTACCCTGCCCCTCAAAGGCAAAACACAAGTGTTTGGTGCAAAACCAGACACAAAACAGTCGAGTTGAGAGGTCCTGAGGCGAAGCGCGTTGCCACGGCCTCCAGGAACTCAAGACGAACACAAACATAGATGATCACTGAGTGTTCAAGCGGTGACGTCCAAGTCTTGAGGACGATCAAAAATGGGGTGTCTACAACAAGTATAGACTAGATCGCCTAATTTAGAACAAAGCATTGCATATTCATTTGTTCAGAAAATGATTTGAAGTTTGCTACTCGCAAGTAGGCTAAAACACGGATTCCAATGAATTATCCCAATTCAAGCAATCCAACCTTCACCCATAGGCATTCAGGCAGGTATATCACATAAGCAGTTAGCCTCATGGTAAGCATGCTATCATGGCAGTCACTCACACACATGCAAGGATGCTAAAGCGTAAACACTTACCGAGTACTTCGAGCCAAAACAGAAACTAGTTAGTAATCAATGCATGATCCTAGTTCATGTTAAGATGGCTAATGCAACACATGCAAAATGCAACTAAGATAGGCTCGGCTATTCTAAGATGGCATATGAGATGCTACAGATAACATGTATTCAACTTGGAATTGAAAAACAATGCAGTTAGTATGATGCGCCGAGCCCGGTGCATGCAAGACAAATGAATGGATGCAAACATGCGAGCATAAGGATGCTAATTGAAACGTGCCCTAAACTAACCATCGAAAGCAGGTAAGTAAAAGGGAGAAAGACGTGGGGTTGGAAGACATGCATCACACACACGCACACTTATTACAACATTGCCCTCTTGACGGAGGGTCCGAATGAATAATACAGAACCAACTAACTAGCTTAAGCTAATCTAATTAAACTAGCTATTACACAACCAAAATGAATAATAAATTATAGCTAATTATTACACAACACTAGCTGATTAACAAATTAACTAAGTAAGCAAGTAAACTAAATGAAAGTGGGCTGCCTCGGCTCTATTTTTGGATGACAATGGATGCATGCATGCTCGAGTTGCCTTGTCGGGAAATCCATCACGATGCCCCAGCTTGCCTTTGTTTGCAATTGATCTCAGAAGTTTGCACAAAGCTCCAAGGAGATGAAACTCTACCCCGGGAATCTGCAGGAAGGCTGCCGACCAGCTTTCAAGCATGGGAGACCAACTACTAACCACCTTTGATGGTGGGAACCAAAAAGAGTGGTCGGCCAGCCAGTAAACCTGGTCGGCCGACCAGTTTCTTCTCCTGGATTCTGTTTTTCTGCAACAAAGGGAAAGAGAGGCACGGCAAAGCATTTGCACCACATGTGTGCACGACCACTCTCCCCATCATTGCATAAGCTCTAGGGAGTGTAGTCCTTGATCCTCGGGCCACCAATCACGCATCTCGATGCATGATGGCAGAGGAGTCGGATTGCACGACTCAATGTGAAATGAATGCACATAAAAACACATAAATGCCTAAACTCCATCATGTGTTAGTCAAGAGTGTCGGCGACCGAGAATCGAGGCACATTTCATCACTTGGAGTATGAAACATCCCTCGTTTACCGTGTTTGGACTAACTCCTATCCCAAACACAATGCAACAAGTAGAATGGCATGCACAATGCGACCTTAAGCATGCAATCCTAAGGCGATGCAACCAAGTCATGCAAACATGCAAAGGATGACGTGCAAACATGCAAACTAGCATACGCAATGCTGCGAACTAACAATGGCATACTCAATGCACACGATGCTATATGTCATACACAATGCACATGTGAAGTCTATCATACACAATGAAGTGAACAAGGCATGCGCAATGCAATGGTCAAACATGCGACAACGCGGCATACTCAATGCTATGAACTACAATGGCATACTCGATGCAAAATGGACTTAAACCAAAATGAATGGCCTCAGCCACACCCAAATCAGTGGCCATACATGATGAAAATGAGGCAACAAAACACATGCAAACATGCAAGATGCAAGGGCCCAAAGCCTAGGCACAAGATACAACTGTATGATAGCATGGAAATGATGAAATATGGCATACAACAACACATGCTCCAGCTCTGAAATGACACACAAAATGGTCCCGAATCATGCAAACAACTCATGTTATACATGTTGAATGGCTCAAATACCAAAACTAGCGAAGTGCATTACACTAGAGGTATGCAAAGCAATGCCCAAATGAACAAACCAACCCCAAACAGTCCCCATGCAGGCCCAAAATAGTGGCAAAATGGACTAAGATGATGGCTTGAAATGCACAAAAATGAAGCTCATGCAATGGCCCATAAATGAGGTATACAAGCACAACTCTCAAACACATTTAAAGAGTGGAAAACTTGGGAACATGGCAACCCTATATGCTCTAAAATCATGGTAAGAATGATGCTAAATCATGTCAAAGGCCCAAACAACGCATTCTAGCGGACCCGATATACAAAGCTACTAAGCTTGATTGAACCATGACCATATACAACAATGCATGCATGACCCAAAACACTTCAAACAAAGATAAGGCAGCCCGAAATATGCTAGCAAAGAGGGCCAAAACAACATGCATTGTGAGCTATTGAACATGAGTTACACTACAAGCATATGAAGCATGTGAAGGACTACCAAACCAAGCAAAAACAGAGTCATGGCATGCCAAATGATGGCCAAGAACCCACTGAAACAAGACCCATACATGCAAGAATGACATGCTCCTTTGATAGGCCATGAAAGGGATTACTCTACACATGCAAGAAGTAAGCAAAAAGGGACCAAACCAGCCATGGTCAGAGCCTAGGCAGGCCCTAGAAGTCACCAAAAAGTGCCTGAACTAGGCCTCCAAATGGTATAAACATATTCTCTTTTGGTAGGCCAAAAATGCTAGAAAACAAGGCCAAAAGAGAGAGGGTCACCCCTCTCTGATTTTGGCCCTCAAAATAGCATATCCACCACTAAAAATCCACTGGATTTTAGTGGCTAAAAGGCTAAGCAAAGTTCAATACAAAGGCCTTAAGGCATGGCTCAAAACAAGGCTTAATGAAGCATGCAAGAGGGTAGATGACCTCCAATAGGAAAATTGCCTTAAACAAACATGAAAATCACTTAAATATGAACCTTTTTTTAGTTGACAACAAAGCTCAAATATGCATGCAAGTATAGCTAAGAGAAGGATCAAAATAAAGCTTAAAAGAGGGAAAAGTGAGTTACCCTTGAAGCTCAACAAAACCAGCAACTTCTCCAGCCTAAAACCAACTCTTTTACCTCTGAAAATACCCTCCAAGAACCTCAGATCAATGGTGGAGGTGTGTGGCTATGAGGTGTGGTGCAATAGGCCAAGAACAATGCACTTTTGGACCCAAAATGTAGAGATATAGAGAGGGATATATATTTTGCCCTAAACAATTTTTTTGCAACCTGGTGTAAGGAGAGGGAGGCCCTCTCTTATAGAGGAGCAAAGGTTCAAGCTTCCTCAAGAAGCTAGAACAAGGGTTCAAGCTTCCTCAAGAAGCTAAAGCAAAGGTTCAAGCTTCCTCAAGAAGCTAGAACAAGGGTTCAAGCTTCCTCAAGAAGCTAAAGCAAAGGTGCAAATCCTCCGTACACGTGTATGGAGGATACAATCTGTGTCTTCCAACTGGCACAGCTGACAACAACTCACAGAGACAAAATTGAAGGGAGCAGGCCGACCAGTTAAGGTGGTCAGCCGACCACTTCCCCTGGTCGGCCGACCAGGGTGAGTGGTCTCCCTCAAGGAAAAGTGGTCGGCCAGCCCATTTGATGATCTTCCAACTGAATGCAAGCTAGTGGTAAGGTGGGAGACCAGCAAATGTGGCTCAAAAATCAAGGAGACCAGTTTCCCGACAAGAAAATTGGCTGGCGGGGAAAAAGTGGTCTCCAAGGAGAAAAGGTGGTCTCCCACCCTTGTACCAGCTTCCAAACAATGAAAACAAGGTCCATGCCAAAAATGAACTAAGATTGATGCAAAACGAGAGTTCGGGAGTCAAAACGCGCGGTCGGAGGCCCCGAAAACTGACTGTTGAGCACTGAAAGTGCCGTGCGACCACAAAAGTGGTCTCCCGGACCACAGTGTCCCTCTAGACAGAGGAAACAAGGTGTGTACCAAAAACCGTGCCAAACGGCGAATGTTAAGCGGTCTTGAGCCGAGGCGCGTGACCGATGGCTCCGAAACCAGAAACTAGTCTCCAAACGGGAACAGTGACCTACGACCACGAGCAGTAGTCTACGACCACTGAGAGATGGTCTACAGGACCTCTCCCTCCCTTCGGGAAGAGAAAACAAGACTTGGTCCGCAGACCGAGTCAAAGCACAAAAAGTCTCGAGGCTCGGAGGCAAGACTCTCAGCCGAAACTTCGAAACCTCGAAACGGGCACAACATGCGCAATCACCGAGCGCTCAATCGATGACGTCTGAGTCTTAAGGTCGGTCAAAAATAGGGTGTCTACAGAGGGCAAAATTGGTATTTAGAAAAATTAAATTGTTGAGGGGGGAATCTGTAATGAAACTTTAAACCTTAGGAGGGGAGATGTAATTTCCAAAAGGTGAGGAGGGGAACTGTAATAAACATACACCTCAGGGGGGTGTCAGTGTAATTTATCCTAATTTTATATTTCGGGTGGTTAGAAATAATTTTTTACAAATTAAATATATTTCTTCATATTTATTTTTATTAAATTAGTTTTTATTTTTATTTTTTAAAAAGTTTTAAATTTTTTTTTAAACAACAAACCAAAGGGATTTTAGGTTAAATCAGGTTGTTTGGTTGTGTTTAACAAAAAAAAAAATAAATAAATAAATAAAAGGTTGCTTGGTGCTTTGGAATAGTTTAAATCAGATTTTCTAGTTGTGTTTCAAAAAAAAAAAAAAAAACTCGTTTGGCGCTTTGACAAGTCCCAGGGTTAATATGGCCCATCAATATACATTTTGGTGATGTCAGCATACTTCTGTAACGATTTAGTTCACGGCAGGGGTCAAACTGTTACGCAAATATAAATCTCAAGGGACGAGATGTAATTTTCGAAACCTCAGGGGGTATCTGTAATTTAGCTAAACCTCAAGGGGTATATATAATTTGCCCTTAAATATATATGTTCAATATGATTTATGCTTATGCAATGTCATGCCATGCCATACATATAACTTAACAAGTCTTGAACTCAATTTATGAAATGCTTAATTTATAACCCATGTTAACCCAACACAATCATAGTTGTTGAAATCAACACCTTTTGTTTATTTGTGTTAAACTCCACGTACATATCTCAACACCTTCAAATTTACTGTAGGACAAGTGGGCACCTCTTATTTCTTAAAAATCTCCACATTACCAAGCACGAAGGGGCAATTGGACACCCGTTTCTACTAAAGACTTCTCTATATTTTCCGGCCACTGAGCACGAAGGGCAAGTGGACACCCATCAATCATTTCAACGTTTTCCCCACATTTACCGGCCACCAAGCATGGAAGGGAAATTGGGCACCTTTACCAAAATACCATTAACACCCTACATTTTTCCGATCTCTGAGCACGGAAGAGCAATTGGGTACCTCAACACAGGCGAAGCACTTTCACAACCACGCACACATCCTCTTTTTAAATTACATTTGTCACGATCCGCTCCCTGTACCCAAGGGTTAAGCATCGTGATGGCCAATAACTGAAGTTACCTACGGCCAATTCTTAAATAGATCAATAAACGCGAGCGGAAGTAATATTTAAATGAGGGTACCAAATAATCATTGGAGTTTCTATTTTTATTACAAAATTATATTGACCAAAAAAGGCCGATATTTAGATATAAAAATGTCATAAAAGTGTTGTGTGTGTTTATTCCGCAGCCTGCGTCTAAGACTTTCCAAAAGCTATTTCTGAATTGCACGGTTTCCTAAAAATTGGTAAACAACTATAAGCACATGGTAGAGTGAGAAACATTATACCAAGAGTATAAGGGACACGAAATAACCATGGATAGTTAGTTAGGCCAAAACATTTAAGATAACTTAGTCGGAACAAATAATCATTTAAGTTGCAGAACTAAGATTACGTAAATAAATAATCCTAACCACGGTACAGAACAGAATAGAACAGAGGTCACAGAAGTGGCAGTCAGAACAGAGGTACGGATTCAAGAGGTGGCTCCCACAATAGTGTAGCACTTAGCTCCGCACAGTACTTTAGTCCGCATAGAACAGAGGTACGGATTCAAGAGGTGGCTCGTACGGATTCTAGAGGTGGCTCCCACAATAGTGTAGCACTTAGCTCCGCACAGCACTTTGGTCCGCACAAAACAGAGGTCAATAGATCAGAGAGCCATAAAGTGATCAAACAGAGGCCAATGGTTATTTAAGTTCCCCAAGATGTGGGACTCCCGTGGTGGTACTTACAAAATATAATTGCATATAAAGTCATAGTCAAATATTCTTTAAAATATAAACAAATATGTCCATGAGTTTCTTTTTAAGCAAATAGGGTTCAGAAATAAAACCACGTAACTGAAACCTTTATAAAACATAACTTTTATTAATATACTAATAAAACATAACTTGTATAAAACAGATTTTGGTAAGTCAAAACATACGTAAAATATATTTTGGTGACTCAAGGTATAATATAACTCACCTTAACTTTAATACCTCACTTTTTCTTTCCACCATCAAAGCCTCTTTCAACTTCTCTTATTTTTTCTTCCTATTCCCTTTCTTCCTTTCTCCAGGTAAATCACCTCCTTATATACTAATCAGGCAACACTTGCTCAACACGTTTTGGAGTGACACGTGGCACCCACGTAGCCTTCCTATATCTCAACCATTATTACACTTAAGATTTGAGCTTATCTTTCCAACGGATAAGTTTAAATAGTTACTTAATTATATTTAGACTCAAATCTTAAATTAATTATATATATATTGATAATATATAATTCTTAATTTAATTACACTTTATTGTATACCAACAGTAAATTAATTATTTATTTTAATACGACACCCATTATTATTATTATTTATATTATCTATATTATTATTATTTACATTTTGACCCCTAAACTTTTAATAATTTTATTATTTTACAAAATTACACATAATAATATATAATAAATTATATATTTTCCGAACTGAGATTAAATAATATTAGTATAAATTGTACAGAATAATTAAAAATTTGGGTTGTTACAACATTATACTTGATCAAGAATTATCCGGATGCAATACAATAGGCAAGTTCTCGAGCACTCACATTTAACCCATAGCATAGTCTAATTACACAAGTAATCGATACACAAAATTGGAGAAATAATCTCCATCATCACAAATCAAATTCATTCTGCATATTTATTCATGAGGAATATCAAATGACATCTGAACTTAAAACACAAATTAATTCAAACCCTCATTTGATTAAAACCCCTTCCAACCCTTTGGACACATTAATATTACTATGAGATGATTTGCCCTTACAACAACTCTATAATTCACATTTCAACCCCAAGTCAAATAAACTAGTCCAATTTCATGTTTTTAAAATCAATTGAGCAAAACCCCTCTTTATTGAACAAATTTCAAAACTAGGGTTTCAAGAAAAATTGGGGGTTTTCCTCATTTCTTTGTTAAATCCTCAAATCACCCCTCATTGTTCATTAATATACCCAAAACATTCAAAACATTTGAAGGATTTGAGTGAAAACCCTCATTTGTACCCAAACAATTTACTGTTGAAGATTTCTACCTCAAAATCAACTCAAAACCCCAAAATAAATAACATCACATCAAAACATAAATATTTATAGTTAAGACAACCCCCTACCTCAAGGATGAAAGCCAATAAGGAAGACCCAAGCAAGAACTCCAACAAATTCACAATCCAATCGGTAAAGAGAAAGATCTTCACTCCTCCTTCACTAATCTTGTATGATCTAAGGTGGATCTTTGGTGTAATAAGATGAAATCAAAGTTTAGTGGCTAGGGTTTTTGGACAAGAAGAGAGGAGTGAGAAAAAAGAGAGAAAAGTGAGAGAAAATGAGCAAAAAGTGGATTTTATACTTGATGATCCCGAATAGACCGCTCGAGCGCAAGAAGTGTCACTCGACCGACCAGAAACAAAAGAGGTTACCGCTCGACCGTAGAAATCGACGCTCGAGCGAAGAAGACCAACTCCCAGAAGTTTTGCAAAGCTACAGTGAAAATGCCGGGAGCATGAATTCACCGCTTGAGCAACAACTTCACCGCTCAAGCAGTCCCACCTACAGAACACCCAATTGCTGGGAACCACGATTCTACGCTTGAGCAACAAAGTCTTCGCTCGAACGGCCTGCCAAAACAAGCTGTTACATATTACATATAATTTTAGTAAAAAAAAAAGGTTACAATTTGTCAGAATGTTTGTTATAGAACATTATAATTATTTTACATATATTGTGAGTGTGTGAATATGTTAACAACGTGCACACTGTATCAACTTTTATTATATATGTGGTAATCAGAATGATGGCAAAAAATGGTGTGTTCCCTTAATAATTTTGGAGTGCCAAAACCATTCTAGTCAATTTAAATAAATTATCAAATACAAAACTCAAAACTCGAGAAAAATCCAAATTCAAGAATGAATCTAGCCCCTACACTGACCAGATAATACAGAAAAGCAATTTAGAAATAAAAGAGTCTCTCATACGCACTGAGGTCTACGCTTTATATAATAAAATAGATATACTAAAAAGTGTGCAGAACAATATAGGTGTGTTTGAAATCGACAATTATAGGATCTATGGACATGCTTGAAATTTATTGTTACACAATTGAATTCTCACCTTAACTTCTCAATCTCTTAAGATTTAGAGGTAATCTTGAGCAATTCCTTAAGTCTCCAAGTAATGACTCTCTCTACCTCAAGTTTAATCTCAAGTTTCTTAGCCTCTCATTCTTCTCTCACGTTTTGGGTCTCAAAGTGTAAATGAAGTGATGAGTAAGAGAAATCAAGAGTTATATTGGCTTATATAGGCTTAGTTAGTGGCTTAATTAATTTTTGATTAGGGTAATCAATTGAACATTAAATTATTCTAATTAAATCGTTCTGAACCGAATTTCCTGTGCCCTTCCTTTTTTTTTCCTTTCCCAAGACAAAGGCAAAAATTTTTTTTTTTTTTCTCCATATAATTCACTGTAAGTTTACAAGTGTACTGATTAGATAAATGCTCAAATTTTAACTTGAACTCACGTAGTATAACCCCTATCAGGTAACATACAAGAAAGACTATAATTTTTTTCTTTATTTTTTATAAACCAAATGCAACTTTCTTGAAAAATTATAAAGAAGCCTTGATGGATGACCTTGAAGACATGGCATACATTTGATTCAGCAAATGAACATGCAGAGCTAATATTTTTTAATGAGAGAAGGAAATTATTATACTATCTCTCAAAACATCAATTTATCATATAGTGAAATCATAAAACTCATGGCAAATTCATGATCCCGTTTCTTTATTTCGCTTGTTTTCTCTGTCATCCAAACATCATTCTCATCACACAGGAATGAGGTGTGACCGGGTCATTCTACTTTCTCCAAGTAAATCAAATTGGAAAATAATATCCTAAGTTCCATCCAATGCATCTCAAATGTATTCAAGTATTTCAATTGCAACATCTCAACTATGGTAGCTACTATTGCGCCTACATAACACAATAGCTCTACTCTGATGTAGAGTTTCTTCAAGTTCTTCTGATTGCTAGACTACAATCAATTGGGTGTAATCACTCAGGAAAACACTTAAGCTCTAGTTTTTGTAATGAGGAAGGAAGTTCCAATTGGAGAGGAAGTTCTGAATCATGTTGCTCGGTGAGTGATCTTGTAAATGCTTTTGTTAGCTTGGCCCGTAATTGTGGTTGTGGGTGTGCTTGCTTAGGTGTGTCGCCTATTTTGCCTTGTAAAATGCATCCTGACTAGGGTATTTTTAATAATATTTGATGGAAAAACGCCATTAATTATTACAGAACTTATTAGACAATAAGTCCACTTATTAGGACTTATATGTAAGCCCCCCTTAAAATTATAAAGGGCAAATTATATCGGCGGCCCCTATGTTTTACCCTTTGTGTCATTTTGGTCCCTGCATTTTCAATTGATTCAATTTTGACTATTAATTTTAGATTTTATTTCAATTTGATCCAATTAATAATATCGTTAGTGTATTTTAAGAAAAATTATTACTAAATTGGTTGAGATTAATTAATTGAGTTAAGTAAATTTATAATTCTGCTCTTAAAAATATGGCACGTGACACTTATGTGTTTAATACATAAAAAAGAGTTGAAATCAATTGGACCAAATTAAACAAAATCATAAATTCAATATAAAAATCAAACTAATTGAGAGTACAGAGACTAAAATGATATAAGGGGTAAAGTACAGAGACTATTGTCATAATTTGTCCAATTATAAATTAAAATTTATAGATTATGATAGGAAGAAATGGTTAAAAAAATAAAAAAAAATTGTCTCTTTATATTTAGCAAATTCTGTTTATAATTGAACAAAGTATCAATTACAATTCACAAATCACAATCTGCAAAATTCAAGTCAAAGACACATAAATGAACAAAGTTAAGAAAGGATCTGACGTACATATTGAAATAAGAGGATATGCTATATTCATATTCTTCAAAGGATACACAAACAAACAATAGCAAAGATTGAACCAAAACATAGGACAAAACAGAACAATCTGTATAAAGATTTTGTGGATTTAGAATACCAAAGCAAAAATAAATAAATAAATAATATTATAATACTAGTTTATTGGGCTTTTTATATTTTTCTAATATTATAAGGGCTTACATATTTTGGAGGCCCTATTTTTGTTCAAAAATTTGGCGCTCAAGACCGCTTGCCTCTATCCCACCACCACCAACAGCACTGTCACCGTCAGTGAGCCACCATCCACCCCACCCTACCCTCCTCTTATTATACACCCAAACATTTTGTTTGGATTATGAGGTGAGAAAAAAAATACATAAAAAAAATAAATAAATGTGATTTCTCATTTTTTTTTATTTGAATGAACATGACTAAAAATTGATAGGTAGGAATTAGAATTTTTATATAGAGGAGCGAACATATATATACTTATTAATTTTTCTTTTTTTAAAAAAAAATTATGAATTATAATATCAATTTCTACTAATATAAAAAGTGAATATATATATAAATATCATATATTTTGTATCCATATTTAATTAAAAAAACAGTAATTACAAAACAATCTATATATTGAAGTGAGGCATCTTGAGTTGTTATACTTGACACTTCTTTCATATCATTAAAAATGACTATAATAAAATCGACATTGAAATATTATACAATGTCTTTCTCAATGAACGTAATCAAGTCACTAGCTAATGCCTTATTCTATTCTTTACAGACTTAAGGTTTATAATTTACGCTAGTTTAAGAAATTATTTCTTTTATTATATTTTGTCCATCTTATTTAATTTTATATTTTGATCCCAAGTTCATAGATATGGAATGACAGCTACTTATAACTTTTTTTTTTCCATTTAAAATTTGTAAAAGAAGAAAAACTTAACCTTTATAATTCGTAGATAATTGTAGTTAATATACTACTATAATAAAAAGTGTTTTGAAATCATAAGAGGGGCAATCGCTATTGGAAAATGGCTTTTGAAAACCTTTTTTTATTTTTTATTTTTAACTTTGAGTATTAATTAAGGTGGGACTCAAGCTTTATTTTTGATGTTTCTAATTGGGTTCATGTTTAATGCCGCGTAGTGAATAACAATGGGTATTAGGTTGCTCAAAACCATTTCCGAATGAATGAGAATTCAATGCGTTTCCAGGTTCGTGGAATTGGCTCTAGGTGGGTTTCCTACACATTTGTAAAATGTGCTTGTCCCACATTGGAAAAGGCTTAAGGATTTGTATGAGTTTATATACTCTAACTTTGGATGCTTGGGATAGGCCCCAAGGAGTACCCAAGTTTGTAGAAGGGTGAAGTTATGGGTAAATTGGGCTTGACCCATTAAACCCAAAACAAACACACGCACCCACCGCCACCGCCATCCGTACAGTTGGGTTGGGCTTGTTCGGCCTAATACTTATCTTTTTGGACCAAAATTTTTTGTAATTTATTTATTTATTTTTAATTTTGGATTCAAAATAAATTAGTCCAAAATATTTCCTTCACCCAAATAGATCCTTAACGAGTTCAAACCCACCCGAACAGGTTCAAAGGGTTCAAAACAGGTTTGTACCTGTTGAAATTCAAACCAAACAGATTTTCTATCTGTTGAATCTGTCCGAACAATTGCCTCTCTATTGGCACCTGTTCGGAGCATCCATCTTTCCTTCTATAAATAGTCTTCAATTCCAGCAATTCTATGCATCAGAAAATTTCCAAACTTCTTCCCTTTCTTCTTCTGTTCGTCCTCGTGTGCACCTGCATCTGTTTTTCCATTTATTTTTAGGAAAAGAAAGAGAAAGAGTTGCAACATTATTTGATTCGCCAGACTTGATTTTGTAGTACTGCAAATTCAAGTGTTAGTCATTACATCCTGAGAAGTAGACACCGATAAATCTCGAAACACTAGAGCGAGGACGAAATCTACTTTAAAGAAATTGTGTCCAATACAAGCCTTGACTTTAATTTTTGTAAGCATTTAATTCATAATTTAATTTTATAATTATTTTATATTGTTGTTTATTTTATTTACACATTTAATTTACACACACATCCACTGTAACAATTGCCCCTTATTACTCTCTAGGTCCATCCTTAAATATATATATATATGCCTTTTTATTTATTTTTGTCTTTGTATTTAGAAGGGTAGTTTAGCTATTATAAATTTTTTATAAAAAATAATTTTAATTTCTCACCAAATCTCATTACTTTTGGTGGAAAACATCCTAAGAGTTTTGTTTATCTCACTACCTCTCTTCAATTCTCAAGAGTTTTTTATTTTTAATTTTTTTTTTACCAAACCACTCGATCCATCAACGTCAATCATGCGTAACAAATTTAACTCCAAAATCCAAATGTTTCCATAAATTTTTTTTAGGGATAATTGTATTCAAGTAGGACAATGAAAAAATAACTGCACTATAGATAAAGTATTTTTAATATAAATTTGATATATAAAAAAAGACTTACACCATATATAGAAAAGATTTGTTTCTCATGAAAACAAAAATATTTTTTCATATGCATAAATTTAAATAAGATTAATTATTCTAAACTATCACAATCTATATTATGTTCTCTCATTTTCGAAATTTGGTCAAACAAATTCAATCACATGGGCCAGCAGTAGACGGAAGGCTTTGATTTTGGTCCGTTCCGTAGTGGCAGCGAGAGAAGTTATTTGGTGATGATCTTCAAATATGGCGAAGTGGTGCTCAACTCATCTTGTTTGTTTACACAGCTTTTTAAAATTGAACTGTCTTGAGAACACTTTAAAATAGTTAAAAAGTCTTCACTAAAAAGTCTTTTTTTTTTAATTTTATTTTATACTTTTTTATAAGTCTTTTTATAAAAAATTAAAAAGTCAACTGTACGAGCACGAAATATTCGCTACAAGTATAATCCTGCTAACCAAACTTGCGATCCTCCAAATGTCATCGTTACCCCTGAAATCACAAGAATGTGAGCTTATTGGTGGGTGTGTGCCGAAAAAACCCATCCGATGCTTAAGTTAGCACTCAAGATCAATATGAGGAAAAACTCTATGAATTCAAGAACTGCATTACCTGATATTAGGTTAGGCTTGAGCTTTTATAAGTTTTGCATGACAGAATCATATAGTAGGACTCTAATTCCTCTTCATAAAGTCCTCTTAGGAATCACATTCCTAAAGGATAATACTTATCCTTTCACACCCTCTCCACTAGCGTTGAGATGAAACAACACAACTTTTTAACCAGCAACTAGGCAAACCAACTACCCGATTGCTCTATCCATGGTCCAAGTTATAGAAAGTTCGCGCGCCAAGCAAAGCACAATCGTCGTGCTATCCTAGCTCAGTGCACATTGAACATTGCGCACTGCCTTGGCATAGCTTGAGGGCTGGAGAAGACTAAGTTTGCTCGGTTAAAACAAGAAGTTTGTCCGGTTACCTCCTCTTTGCATGGCCTACAACCGTATAGTCCAAATCCATTACCCCACCCAAAACAAGGGGTGATTTAGCCCAGTCCAGATATCTCGGCACAAATTCTCCTCTCAGTTACCCCTTAATTCCATCTGCCTGAGCATGATTGGGATTAGGGCTATGCAAAATACCACCCAATCCGTTAAAACCGCACGAATCTGCACCGTTCTATCCCCTAATCGCAGTTTAACTTTAAAATTTAAAATTTATAATTCGCTTTCGAAATTGTTCTGCTTCGCTATAGTTTATACATATATATTTTTTAATCTATAAATATCAAAATAAAAGTAAGTGTGAAAGATATTTAATATGTGAAATTTATTACAAATTAATAGTTATATATATGAAAAATATTATGTAAAATTAGGTTGTGTTATATATATGAAAAATATTATGCAAATTAGTGTTATATATTATGCAAAGACTTAATAATTGGTTAGAATATTCTTCAATCTTTCAATCCACCCAAAATCGCTCAAACTGCAATTTGCCAATCTGCTAATCCGCCATTTGGTTCATAATTTTACTCTCAAACCTCCCAAACTGCACCATACATACCCCTAATTGGGATCACCCTGTTCAACTGAGATAAATTCTTGCTCTGTCTCAAAATCTAATCGGTCTAAATCATTCTGGCACTTCATATAACCTGCTCTTCTAGCACCACCTCCAATCTAGTACACGTGGCCCCCTCACATTGGTTTTGTGCACTTGCTATAGCCGTCGTGCACCTTTCTTAAAAATTCAAATCATCGCACCTATTTACCTTCTATATATATAATCAATACATATAGCCTCAAAGTCCTCAATGTTCATCTTTCTCTTCAATTGAAAACCCTAAAACCAGAGCATTATTTCTTCAAATTCCCGCTTCTCGCACAAGGATCTGAGTATTTGACTTGCAATATCTGCGTCGTCATCACCAGTGGAACATTTTCACCGATTGAAAGACAATTTTCAGCCCTAAATCGTAGGTTTCCCATCCTTTACTTCTCTCCACCATTGTTATTATTTATGTTCTTGTTGTTCTTGAGGTATAATCACATTAATTACACAAAAAATGGGTTTTTAGTCCAAATAACTACCAAAACTTCGGTAAAACAAAGGCTAAAACTGAATTAAGGGATTAAGCTACCCTTAACCCCCCATTTCCTAGTGCACAGTCTAATTTCTGAGATGAACATCAAAGAATTTGAGCAACACCGAGCAAAAACCTTTTTTTTTTATTTTAAAACACAAATCAACTGAGGAAACTTCATGGTTTTAGTAACTCAGAAACAAACCGAGCTAAAATCAGACTCTTTACGTGCAATCGTGCTAAAGCAACCAACCAAGAGAAAACCAAGCTAAAATCCAACTCAAAACCCTTGACCGAGCTAAAACTTTCAACCGAGCTAAAATCTTACTCGTGCATTTCGCTGAGCTAAAGCCTTGCTCATAACAAATCTTAATTGTTCACCATGCAGAATCCTAGGCTTGACCAAGCACACCAATACGCTAATCAGCAATCAAGGGCTGAACAAACACTACATACAACGAAGTCGCCCTACGCTTCATCATCACTACCTCTCAATCTCACCTCCGCCATCAAACTCCATCATCACCAACCTGTAACACTCGCATCCTTTAATCCACTGGAGAGTGTATTTAATTCCCTTATTTTCATTTTTGGGAGTCTTTAGAGTTGTTGAATGTTGGTTTTGGAGGAGTATAATCCGATTTAAACTCGTTGAGTTTGTTTGTTCGCATTTGTTCTTGTCAAAAAGATTATTGGGAACTTAAAAATTCTATTCTAGGGTCGACACCAGCCTTCTTAAGGGTCGACCCTTACCTGTGCGTGAAGTTTTTGGAAGTGCTGCTGGAATTTAGGGTCGACACCAGCCTTGGTGGTGTCGACCCCTGCCTCTTGTTGTTGTCCGCAAGGGTCGACACCAGTCTGGAAGGGTCAACCCTTGTATGTTGCTGAATCTAGAAGTTGCTTGCTGAAATTTAGTGTTGACCCTTCTTGTCTAAGGGTTGACACCTTACCTGTTGCACAGATTGCTTTTCTTCCTGAATGGTCGACACCTGCATGTAATTTTTCAGCTTTTTGGGAGTTTTTGGCTTGTTCTTTTCATTTGACTTTGGGGGCATCATTCTATTATTACCTTGCTACTATAAATAGGCTCTAAACATATTTTTATTTCACTTTTTCTCCTCTTTTCCCTCTCTCAAATTGCGAGTTCTCTTCTCTCTCTCTAAAACTCAAACTTTTTCACTTAGATCTTTAGATCTACTCACCTAGAGTGATCTTTTCACTTTAGTCCTTTGAGAAAGATTGTAGATCTTGTCAAAGGCTTTCTTTTGATCCGATTAGTTCGTGGTTTTGTCACCAATGATTTTTGGGTCGTCATCTCTTGACTTCAAGAGGTAGGGGTTTCTAGTTCTCTTTCAATACCCTCATTTATAGATAGATTTGTGGTATTTTGTTTATATAAATACAAAAGTTTATATTTTTATGCATATTATGATGAATCATGAGATTGTGGGTTAGGGTTTGAAGAGAGTTTTGGGTTTACTTGTTGGGTTATGATCTTGGGTCATGAGTTTGGGTGTAAAAGCAATAGAAGGGTTGGAGTAAAAGGTGTCATGTGAAAAGCTTTAATTTCTCTTAAAAACCCAAGTTTGGCTCATGAAGATGGCTAATGGTTTTGCTTCAATTAATAGCAGAATCATGAAATTGAGGTGTTAAATTACACATGTACAAGTTTAATTGAAATGTTGAAGAGTTCGAAAATTTTAGGTAAAAGTTGCAATTGAACTCTTAATGTTGATGTTTTAAATTATGTTATAATATGAAACCAAACTTGGGGGAAAATAAATTACTAATGGTATGGATGATATGAGCTTTTTTGTTGAAATAGTTGTGTTGAATTTTGTTGTGTGTTACGTGAATTGTATTGGGTTATGTTGTGTTGAGTTGAGTTGGGCTATGTTGTGTTAAGATTGGTTGAGTTGTGTTGTGTGGAGTTAAGTTGTGTTGGGTTGTGTTGTGGTTGGTACAATCATGGGGAGTTGAAAAATGGTTTTTCAGTGCCCACGACCGTTCGTATAATAGCCGGTAAATGTGGGGGGATGATTTTTAAAAATTGAAAAATGATTTTTCAGTGCCTACAACCATCCGTATAATAGCCGATAAATGTGGGGGTGGTTTGAATTCAAGGTGCCCAATTGCCCTGTCTAGGTTTATCGCTGGACGAATGTGGGAAAAATATTTTTGGGTGTCCACACAGTCCTATTGTATTGTAGCCAGCGAAAGTGGAAAAATGATTTTTGGGTGTCCACACAGTCCTGCCATATTGTAGTCGGCAAAAGTGGAAAAACGGATGGTTTTCGAAAAATTTTTAGGTGCCCACGTCCTGCCGTATAATAGCCGGCAAATGTGGGGGATGGTTTTAAAAAGTTGAAAATGGTTTTTAGAAAAAAGATACGATTTTTGAGAAAATGATTTTTGGGAGTTCACTTCCCGCCGTATAATAGCCGACAAAAGGTGGAATGTGCTATGAATTGGGTGCCCGCTATCCCACCGTATCAAGCTGGCAAAAAGTGGAATGTGTTGTGAAGTGTGTTGAAGTCAGTGATGATTATTGTAACTTGTGATCAACTTGTGAAATTACCATTTGATGTGTAAATTGGTATGGAATGGGAATGCATATAGAAATTATTTTAAAATATTGGATAATGAAATGGTAATTGGATAAGGGGTTAGTAATAAAGAACTCATCGGGTTGTTTGTATCTATAAAGAAAAATTAAGAGTTTTGTTTTGCGATTAATTGAGAAATTGATTTAAAAAGGGTTTATTATCATTGTGATTTGTTGAATCATAATTGATAACGCAAGTGTGGATGTGATGTAGTTGTTAGACAAGTAGGAGCTGAGTGTAGAATAACAATAATTGTATATAAAGGAGATTTGGATTTCTACATTGAGGAGTTACAACAAATATGAATAGATTGGTAGGAATAGCATGTATGTGGGATGTTTTGGAGTATTAAGGGAACTTGAACTTGAGGTTATGACATTATAATAAATGTAACTAGAAGGGGAGAATGGAAATAAAAGGAGGAATGTCAAGATAGGAATGAAATGAGGAATATTTTGGAATGGGTTAATAAATTTAAAATAATGTTGTTCCTTAAATATATTTGTTTTAAAAAAAAAAAAAAAAAGATTTCTGGTTTTCTAATAAAAAGGGATAGTTTTTTATAGTTGAAGGTTTTCTTTAAATGTTCAAATAAATTTTGAGAAAAATGTATTCTACGTATGATATTTTGAAATTACAAAACATTACCTTACTATATGGTATCACCCTGCATGCATGATCATTTCTATCTACATGATGGTTATTGTTTTAGAGCTATGAGATTCCTACTGGGGAATTGTGCTCACCCCTCGTTGTTTCATTTTTCTTACAGGAAGAAAATTCGGATTGATTGGTTGGAGAGTTAAGAAGTTCATGTACCTCTCATGTGTCATCTTATTGAACATGGATGTTTGTATTTGTTTATTTGTAACTCCATAATGGGAGCTTGGCATGCATTATTAATATTGTTGTATTCATCATGAAAGAGAACATATATTATTATGTTTCTATTACTCAAGAGTAATAGATATTTTTAATTAATAAAAAAAATAGACCTAAATTACAGGCTTTTGGTAATGTTTCCGAGTAATTAAAATTTAGGGCTTGACATAACCCATGTCATCACCATCACCATCCCTGTAATCACCTTCTTTAACAGTGAGCTTCGCTACTATCGTCACCACTACCAGACCGCCACCATTACCGCCGCCCATCTCTATGAAACCTAGAACCACCATTCACAACATATTATAGGTGAAGATGAAGAAGAAGGAAGATGGAAGAGAAAGAAACAAAAGAGATAAGTTTTTGGAATTTTTGAAGTTGGTTTTTGAGCTACTTTCGACATACTGAAACCATCCATTTTGAGGAGTAAGAAAGTGAGGTAGCGTAAGATGAAGTAGGAAGTGAGGTGAAGACATTGACAAAAGAATGAAGTAAAATAGTTTAGAGTCAAGAAAGTTATGGAGTCTGAAAGATGGCTCAAAGAAAAGTCAGAAATGGGAAGAAAAATATTACTTTGGTCAACTTTTGAAATTCTGATGGCATGCAAAAAGAGGTGGAATAAAATATATGAGGAATGGAATGAAAACTAGACCATGGAGTAAATCCAACGCCCCAAAAATGAGGCGAAACAGAATTATGATGAGGGAGATACAAATGTTTCAACAAGTGGGTTTTAATATAAAAATTTTGTGTGCTGCTTAAGGAAGAAAATGAACGAAAATTGACGGATGGGGCACATTGAAACACAGATGGAACTTCAGAGTTTAATTTGTCAAAATTAAAATACTAGGGTTTAAAGTGAAAAATACGCAAAACCCTCAGCTTGCTTGTTTTTGGTTTTCCAAAAACACTTTTCAAAAAATTCTACTTTCTTGTTTTCTGTGTTTTTTTTGTTTTTACTGAATTTTTTTAATATTTTAAGCAATTTTTTTTAAAAAAATTTTAGACACACCTAACATAAATACACATAAAAAATATAATTTTTGTGAAAAAATATTTTAAAAATTCACTCAATACCAAAAAAAAAAAAAAAACGAGAATTCAATAAATTTTTCATATTTTTATTTATTTATTAATTTTTTAAAATATTTTTTCACAATTTTTTTTTTATACTTTCTAGATATATCTAAGTAAGATGCATCTAAAAAAGTTTAAAAAAAAAATGCTTAAAATTTTAAAATTATTCACTAAAAACAAAAAAATACAATGAACAAAAAACTCAATTTTCAAAAACTTAATCCAAAAAACTCAAACCAAACATTATTTTTTTTTAATTAACCTTTTTACATTTTTAAGTACATTGAGGTTAACCCTTTTATATTTTTAAGTGAATTTAAAAAGTAAAAAAAAATATAATTAAAATTTTCAAAAAATTATTAGAAATACAAAAATTTGAATTGAAAACTTAAAAAGTTGTTTTTGAAAATTTTAATCAAATAATTATGTTTGATAAAAAGAGAGACATAATTTTAAAATAGGTGGTGAGAAACCGGTAAAAGATTTTTGTGATTGAAAGAAAATACTGTTACATGATGACCAAAGACCACTTAATAATTTTTGTCGTAATGCTATCCTTTCATTGGGCCCATTACAATTCAATCATATAATTTGTTCATTTTGTTTTTTACGCTAGTACTTCATTACGTGGGTTGACTTTGAGTCTAGAATCATAATACGAACATTTTGTAAGTTCCACCAAATGGGAACAGGAAAGAAGTAAATCAATCAATTTGTTACATTCATTTATGGATAAACAAGTGATGATACCGCATCGATTGAAGCGGAGGCACCAACATGGCCTCCAAAGCTGTTGAGTGTTGGTCTCCATGACAACAGTGCAATGGAGTTTTCTGGGATGGTGTTTTAAGGAAGCGAAGCAGGTCAAGGATTGGGTTGATTAGTTGGAAGTTTTATGTCTCATTTTTGCACTACCAAATGGAGCTTTGACAATTATAAATCCACACAAGCAGCAGTTCATGGGAATGATGAATATATCATGGAACCACAAGAATCTACTGGAATGGAACACAACAAATAAGAAAAATATGAAGTTGCATACCTGCTTCTTTCCATTGGAGATGAAAACAAATTGATGAGACCCCTCTGCATCTGCTACTCCACTTGAGCAGAGCTTTTTGCAAAGCAAATATACATTCTCCCTACTACAAAAATAATATAAAAAACAACCCAAAAAATCTTGATTAAGGAAATACAAAAATGAAACAGATGAAGGGTAATTCATGGTTAAGCAATTAAATATGGACAAAGAAAATTCAGGATTATATGCTTGATAGAGATCTAGACTACCTTCTTGCAATCAATATATATATTTGATTCAAAAATTATTTATTAAACTTCATAAAGTAAATTTATTAAAAAAAACTATTATATTATCTTATAATCAAGCATATCTGGTAACAATACCTCATATACAAAAAAATCTACGCAAAATTCTTGTCAAACCATGCCACATTTGCTGCAGTGTGCATGATGACCAATGGTTCATTGCCTGCAAGACAAAATGGCAATTTCATGATTGTGTAAAATTTAAATAACTGTCTCCAACCCAATCAAAAGCAAATGAAGAATACAAATGGAATATTTAATATGAATGGCAAAACTGTGCAGCCAAATGATTAAGTAATGAGTAACAAAAAAAAAAAAAAAATCAAGGACAAAAGGATGAGGACTTATCTTTGTTCATTGATTCTTAACCCTAAATTATTAAAATGGGCAGTCTAGGGTGATAATATAAGAACCTTAACAAAGTTAGCTCAGACTAAGATTGCTTCTTATCTATTACAACTTTTGATGTATACCATGATTTGTTACTTGCCAAAATGATTGTGAAGTAAATAAAATAAACTACTAACTCGAGTACAAATTGAAAAATCTTTCACCAACAATTTTTTTTTTTTATTGTCCAAAATTTCATAAGCAAAGAGAACTCAGAGAAGGGTCAGAAAACAATGATAGAAAAAAGGTCAATGTTAAATAAACTTTGATGCAATTCTCCAACTATTAGTTTTGAAAAGTAACTATAAATGCTTTATTTTGGCTTTGATGCAATTCTCCAACTATTAGTTTTGAAAAGCAACTATAAATGCTTTATTTTGGGTACTTGCCTGTAACTGACAAATGAACATTAGAATATAACATTCATCAAAGTTGACATGTAGATGCAAAAGAAAGGGCTTTTAATGATCACATAAATAGCTATGGGAAAGACCCTTTTTGAAGAATGCTACAATTTAGAAACCACAATTGACCTACAATGATAGGGCAAGGGATTTGGGACTTACATTCTTGAGTTTGTAACAAAATAAAAATTGGAATGTAACATACCATACCATCAATTGACTAATTTAACCATTCACCGAAAAAGGTGTCTCATTCTATCTCAAATTGCCAAATCAACTAAATGTGTCATAATGCCCTAGTTGCCAATTAAGATATTGATGCAATTTGTGTTGTTTATATCCTTATGGCAAGTCACTACATATCAAAATTTGAGATCTTGAGACGTATTTAAATCTATTTTAATTACCAAGCATATTGAAAATCCTAAGTGATTCGTGATTAAATCAAGATTTAATTATTCCAATTCCTAATTATTCAAAACACACAATCTAAATCATCAAGCACTTACGAAAGTGGTTTAGATTGTTGTTTTCTAAAAACAATAAATCGACACAAACGATATTTACATGGAAAAACCACAATTGAAGCACTTTCAATTGTGATAAAAAAAACACGGGCGAAACGCCACTAATGAATCCACTACTGAAGAAAAAAAGATTACAAAGATAACAAACAAATTACCAAACGCATCAAATTTGTCTTCAAGCCTTCTGTAAATCTTTCACCACAAGCTTCGTCTCGGAATTGATTAGTATGAAGTTGAATCCACAACTTCTATTGTCGAATCAACGACCACGCACAGTATCAAACTCCTTTGATGCTCCACGCTTGAATCTCTGGATTCCACCGAAGAAGAACACTCTTGAATATGAAGAAACAAACTCCTTGATGTATGTATCTCAGATCATAGGTTTAAAACCCACTCAAAAATATGAAGGAAAACTAGCAAAAAACTCTAAAAGAAAACCTTAGAAAACCTTAAAGTAGATCTCCAAAACCTAATCCTAGTTTAGGACTAAAATAGATACTTATAGAAATCTGGGACTGTGAAGCTCGCTCGAGCGAGGAACTTATCTCGCGTGATTTCCATAAGTGGCTTCGCTCGAGCCATGCAACCTGCGCTCGAGCATACATTCATCTCTCTCGGGTTTTTTACGGATGCACTCTTCGCTCGAGCGAGCAATACAAAACAGAAAGGCAACTTACAAGTCAATAACTCAAGTTTGTTCGTGGGATTGACAAGACTAAGGGACCTAACAATCTCCCCCTCTTTCAATTCCCGGACAAAACTTTCTAACACAATTTCCTAGAAAACAAAAGTACTAACTACACAAACCAAGTCAATGAAAAACAACTATCAAAATAATCTTGACAGAAATCTGCAAAACCAGAAAAATAGAGAGAATTGAAGAGAATTGTTATTATTAAATATAAAAAACCATCAAGACATACTAAATTAGAAGCCCAAAAGAATATTCCATACAAAAACTAGTCCAATGCCGCTTGAAAAGGAAACATCATGAGTATGCAAAATCAACATATATCCCATATATCAGATATCCCATATATACCCCCCAAATATGAACCAAATACTCTCCCTTTTTGTTCAGGAGAGACAAAAGAAATAGGTATATACAAACCAGAATAAAAACTGTCTAAGAAAATAACAAAAACTGTCCAAAAAACAAAGTCTGAATAGTCAAAAACTAGGAATCTGATGGAGGTGGTGGCTGCTGCATCTGGAGTAAGGAAAGAATCTGGGCTAGCATCGTGCTCTGCTCATCAAGACGACCATCAAGAGTATCCGTCCGAGCATCTAGCTGATCAAGCCGATGCATGACGGACTGCTCAAACTGCTACAGCTAGCCACAAAACGAACGTGGACGCATCTCAGGCATCTCAGGTGCATCAATAGGGGCTGCATCAAACTTCGCCTCCTCAGCAAGGGGATCATCACCTGTATCAGACACTCCAGACACCCCAACTCCCGACACCCCCCCCCCCCGGACATGAGCTTGACTTTGTGAGACTGTCAACTTAGTAATGGGTTTAACAGGAGAAGCAAACTCATCATCATCATAGGTAGGAACTCCCAGAGAAGTAAGAAAGCGAGTGAGAAAACACCCATATAGAAGACCTAAGGACTTACGTCCATCAAAAACAGAGATCATTTTGGAGACAATCATCGTGGGTAGGTCAATGGGAAGACGGTGGTGAAGACAATATAACACATACCCTGATCTTGGGTAATGCGAGAAGAATGAGTGGTCACATGAATATTGGCATAGACAATGATATTAAGAAGTCGAAATCGATGAAGAAGCTCATTTTGTTGAATGAGCACCCCGGTAATCCAAGTCCGGGAGGTACCACAAAGTTCAGTGGCAACTCGATCGAAATCAATACCACTGCGAGTAAGTAAAGGAAAATGAAAATCCGGGACTTCTGGAAGACCAAAAAACAACCGAAAAACATCAGCAGTGATGACTAAGGACTTCTTCCTAACCCACGTGCTAAAGGAGGGTGGAATGTCCTTGCGAAGAGAATGCATATTGCAATAAAATTCACGGACTAAACTGAGATTTTGAGGCCTTGAAAAAACCAAAACTTGATCACCCCTTAGAGAATCAAACAACAAACAGATGGGAAGTAATTCAAAGGCACTGGGAAAAACATTCCTTTCAAGGTGGACTTTCCTAGAGGCATAGAACTCTCTAAACTGTTTGGATTTTTCCTTGGATTCAAATTTGTCTGTGTTGAATTTTGGATGGGACACAGTGGTTTTACTACGCTTTGAAGGCTCACTCATGACTAAACAATAAGAGAACAAAAAATCCAAAGAAACACCCACCAAACCATACCACATTAGATAAAAAAAAAAAAAAAAGAACCCCCAAAACCAACAACAGAGCACAACAAAACATTAGTAATCCAATAGTGTTAGAAAAATATCAAAATCACAGAACCATAACATCATATCAATGACAGGTAGAACAGAGCTAGGTTCAATTCCAACAGATGCAAATGTAGGTCAATCAACATCAGTACAGGCCACTTTGACCACATGAATGAGCATAAGACACATATGACAGTATAAAGCTAAACTCTAGCAAACATGTATAAAAACTCACCAAACCAACATGCAATTGAGAGATAATAGAACAAAATGGAAGAAATTAAACCTCCAACTTAGAACCCTAGAAGTATCAAAGCAACAGAGCAGACAACACAAAAAACAAAGTACGAAAAAATAAAAGGAAAAAAAAACTTACCAAATAAAGACAATGCTAGATGGATGAAGGAGTGATGCCCCAAAACAGACGAGTTAAACCGAAGAAGATACCAGCAATGGAGACAAAGAAAACCCTAGGTGAGAGAGAGAGAGAGAACACGAAGAAGGAGGGAAGAAAAAATGAACTGAAAAAACGCAGCATCAGAATTTAAACCTCAACAGATCGCTCGAACGAAGACACTCATGCGCAAAGGGTCACTTGAGCCAAGAGTTTGTCGCTCGAGCCTAAAAAGCACGCTCTCAGGTCTAAGCTTTTAGCAGAAGCACGCTCGAGCAAAGAAGGAAAAAAAAAAACAAAACAAGCCTTTCTGAGCACTGAACACACTAATCATACTATGAAGTGGAACCTGAAACACAAGTGAGTGAGCACAATAGCATGAAGGCGATACTAAGATGAAATAATCTACAAACCATAAAGCCCACAAACTTGCAATTTTGACAATATGAAGCAAATAATCATGAGCAAGTCAGATAAAATATAATAAATGATCATAAGCTACATGAGAATGTACAACTCAGAAACCAACATGAGAGCTCACAAAAATAATGTGTGTGTGCAATCCATGAGAGGCCACAAAACTAGAGTTAATCCTCGTAGTGATCGGATGGTTGGACCTCTGGCAAGAGTAACTGAACATTACATAGAAAAGTCAAACCACTAGGAATCACGGGATATTTGTTGAGTAAACGCGGAGGCTCCCCCTCAATCAATGATTCCTTTTTTTTTTTTTAAACTTTTCTTTCTTGTGGGCACACACTGGTGGTATGCAAGCTCAAGAGTATGGAGACCAAACCAGAGAAGAATGAAATAAAAAAGGATGGCCTGGTTGGTGCCTCTGAGGTAGCCTTTTCCTAATGCCCGGACTTCAATGAACTGAGAGAGAAACCGTGGAAGTGAAAAATGATGGTAGATGGTTAAGAGACTCAACATCACCCATGATATACTAGTATAGGTCAATTCCTCTGAAAAAGTACGAGAAACACTGTTAGTGGTCCATAGAGAACTTTGATCACTTGTGCGGAAACCCCTGCAACAGTTTATCTCAAGGATGTGTACAAAATGAGATCATGAAGTAAATGAGCATGGGCATTCAAAATGAGCTATGAACAAAGAAGAATGAGATCTTATAAGCAGAATGATCAGTGTTCATATACATTAAGATGCAAAGATGACAGGAATCAATGACAATGAGATTATAGCACCCAAGTACACATAAAAGCAATCACTCACTCCTCCTCAAGTAACAGGTAACACCCTAGTGACTGAGCACGACACTCAAGGTCTTTCTAAGGAACTCAAACCGAAGAAGATCAAGGGGTTTTGTAAAAATATTAGCTTTTTGATGCTCAGTGGGAACATGTTCAAGAACAACAAGGCCTTCTTCCACTAACTCTCGAATAAAATGATGACGAATGTCAATGTTTTTGGTGCGAGAGTGTTGGACAGGATTTTTTGAAATATTTACGGCACTTGTATTATCACAGAAAAGAGTGAGAGTGTTCTGATCTATCCTATAGTCATGAAGCATTTGCTTTATCCACAGCATTTGTGCACAACAACTCCCACTGGCAATGTACTCAGCCTCATCAATCGAAAGGAAGATGGCATTTTTCTTTTTGCTATGCCAGGCAACCAAATTATTCCTAAGGTAAAAACACCCCCCGGATGTACTTTTCTTATCATCAGCACATCCTACCCAGTCGGCATCAGAAAAACCAGTAATTTCAGCTGTAGTATCAGTAGAAAACCAAACCCCATACCCCAATGTCCCATTAACATATTTAATGATGCGTTTGACAGCAAGAAGATGAGACTCTTTAGGACTGGCTTGGTAACAGGCATAAACACCTACACTGAAAGCAATATTAGGACGACTGGCTGTGAGGTAAAGAAGTCTCCTTATCATACTCCTATAAAGGGTAGGATCAACATCAAGACTAGAGGAATCTTTGGAAAGGTGAAGACTGGTGCTCATGGGAGTGCGTGCATGTTTGGCAGACTCAAGACCAAACTTTGACACAAGATTTTTGGCATACTAACAAACATACCCGAAGGAGACTATTTAATTTGTAGACCCAAAAAATAAGACAACTCTCCCATCATGCTCATCTCAAACTCATGTGTCATGCAATCCGAAAAATATTTCACAAGATGATCAGCAGGGGATCCAAACATGATATCATCAACATAAATCTGAGCAACAAGAATATGAGACTTAGTATGTTTCACAACTAAAGTCTTATCCACACTACCCCTTTGAAAGTCATTATCAAGAAGAAAGGTAGTAAGTCTATCATACCAAGCTCGAGGGGCTTGTTTCAACCCATACAAAGCCTTGTCTAACTTGTAGACATGATTTGGACATTTAAGGTCCTCAAACCCTTTTGGTTGCTCAATGTAAGCCTCTTCTTTCAAGTACCCATTCAGAAAGGCACTTTTCACATCCATTTGATACAATTTGAAACCAAGAAAGATGCAACACCAAGTAAAATATGAATAGATTCGAGACGTGCAACTGGCGCAAACGTCTCATCATAGTCAACACCCTCTACTTGTGTGTAGCCTTGAGCAACCAACCTGGCTTTATTTTTAACCACAGTACCATTCTCATCAGATATATTTTTAAAAATCCACTTGGTATCTATCACATTCATGTCGCTGGGTCTAGGAACTAGAGTCCAAATATTGTTACGTTCAAATTGACCTAATTCTTCATGCATAGCATTCACCCAACTATCATCTAGTAAAGCCTTTTTAATATTCTTAGGTTCAATTAATGAGACATAGCACATATGTGATACCCCATCCCGAATTTGTCTTCGGGTTTTCATGCGATCCGATACACTTTCAATCACCTGCTGAGCTAGATGATTCAGCTTCACCCTTGCTGATGGTTTGAACTCAGGACTTGTGCTGACAGAAGCATCAGAAATGGTGTCTCTCTGTGCACTCTTTGGACTCTGACTTACCTGAGAAGATGGTGATGTCTCAACTTCTTGTGTTTAGACCTTAGCTTCTTTTTGACTTTGTGGTTCAGTATCCAGGATTGGAGACTCACCATATTCATCCTTATTTGTTGCTGCAGTAGGGGAACCTATGTCATCTATAACCACATTGATCGATTCCATTTGTAGACCGCCCGGGAACTCCCGCTCCGTGCACGAGGGCACGAATCGTTTGTTCATTAGCTACTACAGTTCAAACTTGTGTCACGGTTCTGAATCTAATCTCACAAAGTGCAATGTGAGATCGATAAATCACCAAAGAGTCCAAATTTGAAAATTCGTTTTGGAAAATCGATTTTAATAAAGAAGTGCCAAACATGAACTACTTTGCCAGATATAGAATCGCCACCTAAATGTTTTGTTTTTTGGAAATTTAGGAAACCCTAACTCGTGCCTAAGGCCACGTGTCCATCATCACCAAAGTTGCCTCGGCTTAGGAACTTGGGTACGAAAGGGGAAGGTCATACAAGCACCCCCACTCACCCAATCAAAGATCAACCTTTACTAACATGATATGTTGTTTTTGAAAAACACATGTGCTCTTATTCCGGTTATTACCCTAGAATTACTATGCGATATGCGCAGCATACAAGTATAGACTAGATCGCCTAAGTTGGAACAAAACATTGCATGTTCATTTGTGAAAATGATTTGAAGTTTGCTACTTGCAAGTAGGCTAAGTCGTAGATTTTGCCACCCTTAAGTGGGTTTAAAAACTCGCATTTCAATGAATTGTTCCAATTCAAGCAATCCAACCTTCATCCACAAGCATTCATGCAATTTAACACTTAAGCAGTTAGCCTCATGGCAAGCATACTAAACATGGCAACACTTACACACATGCAAGTATGCTAAAGCGTAAACACTCACAGTGTACTCCAAGCCAAAACAGAGAACTAGTCAGAAATCATGCATGATCCTAGTTCGTGTTAAGATGGCTAATGCAACACATGCAAAAATGCAACTAAGATAGGCTCAGCTATTCTAAGATGGCATGTGAAATGCAACTTGGTAACATGTATTCAAATTGGTATTGAAATACAATGCAGTTAGTATGATGCACCGAGCTCGGTGCATGCAAAACAAATTAATGATACACGCATACAAAGCATAAGGATGCTAATTGAAACATGCCCTAAACTAACCATCATAAGCGGTTAAGTAAAAGGGAGAAAGAAATGGGGGTTGGAAGACATGCATCACACACATGCACGCTTATTACAACAGTTGTGCCCTCTCGATGGAGGGTCCGAATAAGAAGCTAACTAGCTAATCTACGCTAATTAAATTAATTATTACATCACAAAACTAATTAACTAACAAGTTAACTAATTAAGTTATTACAACACAAATTTAATAGTTAAGCGCGTTAACTACTTAAGTACAAAACCAAAGCACTAGCTTACTAAACAAAGTAACTAAGTAAAAAGGCCAAATAAAGCAATAAAGATAAGCCCTCGGGGCGAGAAGCGCATGCATGCTTGGTCACCTCGTTCAGGAATCCATCGCGATGCCCCAACTTGCCTCTGTTTTCAATTGTTCACAGAGCCTTGCACCAAGCTCCAGATAGCTTCTAACTCACCTTGGGGACCCTTAAGAGGGCTGCCGACCAGTTATTGGTGTTGCCAACCACCTGCTGACCACCTATGTTTGCTGCAGACCAGAAAAAGTGGTCGGCTAGCCACTTTTACAGGTCGGCCGACTAGTTTTTGCTGCACTTCTCCAGTTTGCTGCAACAGAGGACAAGAAGGGGCATGGCAATGTATTTGCAACATATGTGTGCACAACCACCCACCTTATCATTTCATGAGCTCAAGGGAGTGCGGTTCTCGACCCTCGGGCCACCAATCACACATCTCGATGCATGATGGCCGAGAAGCCAAGATTGCACGAATCAATGTGAAATGAATGCACACATAACACATAAATGCCTTAACCTCTATCGTGCATGATCAAGAGGGTCGGCGACTGAGAAATGAGGCATGTTTCATCACTTCAAGTGTGAAACATCCCTCGTTTCTTGTGTTTGGACTAACACCTAATCCAAACAAATGCATCACAAGTATGCCAAATACAATGCAATCCATGCAAGCAAACAACAATGCGATGCAACATGAGCATGCAAACTCAATGCAATGCATGCATACACAATGCAATAACAAGCATGCAACAACATGAAAACAAACATGTTCAATGGACTTAAACCAAAAATGGACAGACCTCAGTCATGCCCAAATCAGTGGCCATAATGCTAAAATAAAGGCATGAAATGCAAAACAAAGCATGCATGCCAATTGGCTCACCAATTAAGCATAAGGGTACAACTCTCAAGAGCACTTAAAGAGTGAAAAGCATGAAAGTGTGACAACACTATAAGCTCTGAAATCATGTATGAAATGATGCCAAGTCATCCAATCAACACAAGCATGGCATGCTAGGGTCCTTAAAGCATAAAGCTACCAAAGAGGACTACTCTAGAGACATGCAATACATGGCACAAATGCATGAACCAAGCATGGACAGAGCTCAAACAGGTCAAGACAAGGACCAAAACATGCTAAGTTATGAGCTCAAATGCCTAGGCATGCTGTAGACACCCCATTTTTGACCGACCTTAAGACTCAAACGTCACCAGTTGAGCGCTTGGTGATGTTGCATGTCATGCTCGTCCAGAGGTTTCAGAGTCTCGGCCGTGAGCCCTGCCTCCGGACTTTCGGGCTTTTCTGTGCCTTGCCTCGGTTTGCGAACCAGGCTCGGTTTTCTCTGTTTCTCTTCCCAAAGGGGAGGAGAGGTCTCGTAGACCATCTCTCAGTGGCCGTGGGCTACATTTCGTGGTCGTAGGCCATTTTGCCCATTTCGGAGCTCGGTTCCCGGTTTTCGGAGCCGTTAGGACGTGTGCCTCTGTTCGGGACCGCCTAACCATCTCCGTTTGCTCCGGCTTTTGGCATGCATCTTATGTACTCCCTTTTGAGGGACACTGTGGTCTGAGAAACCCACTTCGTGGTTGAACACCACTCTCGGTGCCTAACAGTCAGTTTTCGGGGCCTCGGACTGCGCGTTTCGGCCCCCGAACCTTCATTTTGCATCGGTTTTTGTTCATTTTTGGCAGGTACCTCTGTTTCATCATCAGGAAGGCTGTAGAAGGGTGGGAGGCCAGTAATTGTTTCAGCAACCAGTTATATTCCTTCATCGCCTGCCGACGCCCGTTTTTCCCACTTCCAAGCCAAAGTTGACCACCCTAGGGCCACTTTCTTCAGCTCCAAACCCCATATTTGTGTTGTAGACACCTGGGAGGACACAAATATCACATGGCCGGCCAGTAATTCCATTTGACCCTTTTGAACCCCTTTGAAAAATGGCCTATTCTCTCTCCTGTTTTACAGTTGCCAGTTTTGAACCACAGGGTTGTGTTGAGAGCACCTGGGAGGACACCAATTTGTGGTGGCCGGCCAAAAATTCAACTTGGCCTTTTTGACCCCTGGCCGGCCGGCCATGGGGGGTGGCCGGCCGGCCACCTGCAGCTCCAAAACCTGGCCGGCCTTGCTCCTCAGGGTGAGTACATTACAGCTGTGCATTGTTTTTCCCTCCAAAACCTGTATCCAGAGGGAACTTTTTTGGAAGGAAACTTGATGCAATTTCCCTCCCATTTTTCCCTCCTTTTCTCCCCCTCTCTTGGCCATATAACCAGCCTCCCAGGTCTGGTTTGAGGGTTACAAAAAATCCCTAAGAGCTTTGCATACACATCTCCCTCTTCCTTTCTTCCAAACCCTCAAAAATCTTCCAAGTTCTACACCCTTTCTTCATCACCACCTAGCACCACCACCACTACTCCATTTCCAGTAGCTTGGGGAGTTTTTCAAAGGCTAGGAGGCAACATTTCTCAAGCCAAAAGGGAGCCAAGGATTGGTCTACAAGGGTAAGTTCATCTCTCCCTCTTTTGAGCTCTTTTTTTGTACCATTGCTTAGCCCTATTTTCTTGCTGTTTTGAGCTCCGACCAAAACTGAAAATATCATTTTTTTGAGCCATATTCCATGTTTCATTAAGGGCTCATCGCAGTTTGAAGCTTCTTTTTGGCACTTGCTTCATTATCCTCTTGAATGCCATTATTTTGCATGATATTTTTGGCCTATGTGTGATCTGTTTTGGAGCATGTCATAAACTGAAAATAGGCTTATTTTGAGCCCCTCTTCAACATTCAAGAAGGGATCAACACTTTTTGGGACCTCCATATATCACTTGTCATTGTACCCATCTTAGGTCCCCTTTTTTGCATGATTTATTAGGCTATTGTGTCTCTGTTTTTGGACCTTAGTCCGAACTGAAAATGGCCCTAAAATGACCCCCTATTCATGTTTCATTAAGGGTCTAGGGATGTTTGAGACATCCTTGGTATACTTCATGTTATAGCCCTCTTGTGGCCTTAATTTTGCATGGCATTTTGATCATATTTCTACACTGTTTTGGGCTTGATCATCTACTTTAAAAAGCCATATTTTGGGCCCCTCTTCAGCATTGTTGAAGGGCCCTAACCTGTTTGGGGCCAGCATATATCAGTTACTTCTTTGCCCCTTTGTTGGCCCATTTCTTGCATAGCATTTTGAGCATACTTGGATCTATTTTTGGGGTTTGATATAAACTGTAAAACATCATATTTTTGTCCCCTCTTCAACATTGTAGAAGGGGCCTTCTGTGTTTGAGATCAGCAGCTATGACTTGCTTCACTACCTCTCTTGGCCCCCCCATTTTTGCATGCTAATTTTGCCCTATTTGTACCCACTGTTTGGCCATGCTTCGAACTGTAAACATTCTTGTTTTGGGGCTTCCTAGCTTCTGTCTTAATACTTCATGTTCAAATCATGCATGCATTGCATAGCTATAGGCCATTTCATGTGCTTAATTCCATGTTTCGGGACTCGTTCCTTGCATCGGGTTTCATTTCGCCATGTTTCGGGGCTGTTTTGCATGTCATTTTGCCTCTGAAATTTGCATGTTTGCATATCATATTCCATGTCTTGCCATGTCTCATTAGAGTGGCATTCCGTGCCGTAGGTTCGGTCCTTGGTTTGCGTGCACGCGTGCACGTATTTCGAGTTGTCTCATTTTCATCTAATGGCCTCTTATGTGAGTGTGGCTGAGGCTCTCTCATGTTGGTGTAAGCCCATATTGCATTGCGTATGCCATTTCATCCATAGCATTGTGTATGCTCGGTTGTGTATCACCTTGTGTAACGTGTATGTCATTCCATAACATTGTGTATGTTAGGATTGTATCTTAGTTGCATTTCACGCATATCATGCATATTGCATCATGTTCGGGATAGGAGTTAGCCCGGGCATGGGAAACGAGGTATGTTCCGTACTCCGAGTGACGGAACTTCTCTCGATTCCCAAGTCACCGACACTCCGGATTATCCATGATGGAGTTAGGTTTTGTTGTAGTGTTCATATGCATTCATTCTATATTGAGTTGTGCAATTCGGCTCCTCGGCCATCATGCATCGAGATGCGTGATTGGTGGTACGAGGATCGAGACATGCATACATTTGTGAAAATACATTGCTATGCCCCTTTCCTGCTCTCTGTTGCAGCATATCAAGAATCAGCGGTCTTCCGAGGCTTGGCGCGCTTTTCAAGAATCATTGCAAAACAGAGGCTAATTGGGGCATCCCAGTGGATTTCCGCGCAAGGCAGCCTAAACATACATCATTCATCAGAATCAAGGCAGTCCCTGGCTTGCATGCCAGTTTATTATTTTCTTAGTTAATTTGTAAATTAATTAGGAATTTGTACATTATTTGGACTGTATTATTTGGACTGTACTATTCTTTTATTCGGGACTGTATATTTATTCGGACCCTCTGCGTGAGGGCATAATTGTAATAAGTGTGCGTGAGTGTGATGTATGTCTTCCAACCCCACGTCTTTCTTCCCTTTTATTTACCTGCTTATGATGGTTAGATTAGGGCATGTTTTAATTAGCATACAGTATGATAGCATGTTTGCATTCATTCATCTGTTTTGCACGCACCGGGCTCGGCGCACCATACTAACTGCATTGTACTTCAATTACAAGATGAATACATGTTAGCTGTAGCATTCCATATGCCATGTTTAGAATAGCCGAGCCTGCTATAGTTGCATTCTGCATGTGTTGCATTAGGCATTTCAGTATATTTAGGATCATGCATGATTTCTAATGAGCTTCTGTTTTGGCTTGGAGTACTCGGTGAGTTTTATGCTTTAGCATCCTTGCATGCGTGTGAGTGACTGCCATGAATAGCATGCTTGCCATGAGGCTATTTGCTTATGTGATATAACTGCCTGAATGCCTGCAGGTGGAGGTTGGGTTACTTGGAGTGGGACAATTCATCAAATGTTTGTTTTAAGCCCAGTAGATAGTGGCAAAATCATGTTTTCTAAGCCCACTCGAGGGTGGCAAATCCACGTCTTAGCCTACCTGCGGGTAGCACCATCAAACGATTTTCAAACAAACAAACATGAAATGTTTTGTTCCAATTCAGACGACTCAGTCTATACTTGTATGCTGTGCGTATCACATAGTAACCTAGGCTAATAACCGGAATAAGAACACACAATGTTTTCAAAAATAGATATCATGGTTAGTAGAGGCCGATCTTTGATCGGGCGAGCGGGGGTGCTCACGAAGTGACCTTCCCCAATCGTACCCAAGTTCCCGAGCCAAGGCAACTTTGGTGATGACGGACACGTGGCCTTTGGCACCGAGTCAGGGTTTCCGAAATTTCCCCATAAAAAATATTTAGGTGGCGACTCTGTATCTGGCAAAGCAGTCCATGTTTGGCACTTCTTTCAAAAAAATCTGTTTTCTCAAAAACGATTTGCCAGATTTGGACTCTTTGGTTCAAGATTTAGAACCGGGACAATCGAGTCCTTGAACTGTAGTGAGCCCAAATAAACAGAACGGGACTTAACCCTCCCGGGGCGTTCGGGGACGTCTACAGTTTCTGGCGCCTCTGCTGGGGATTTATAGAACTTGACTCGAACTCATGATATCTTGTTTTGGCTACACTTATGTGTTTCTTTGCATTGCATTTGCATTGGTGCACCTAGGACACCGTGTTTGCCATCTGCTATTTCTGAACGGTTTGCCGGAGGCTTGTCTTGTCAAGGCATGACCATAAGGCTGACCAGTTGTGGGCTCTGCCAGTATGGGAACACAAACCCCGGTTTTACCGGGGCACCCTTTTTTACCATTCGACCTAGTGCATATTCGGATCCATAGTGACCATTCCAAACTAGGACAAGTTGCTTACCCGTTTATAGGTTGTTTGAAACCGCTGCGTGCATAGTGAAACCCTAGCTCCTGACAAAATCGGACAGGGAAACCCTACCCCAACATAGGGGTGTTTTGGCTCTCACTTATCTGTTATGTGCTTTAGAGTGCGTCTCTACAGGAATGCATGTATCAGTTTATGAGTTTGAGCATCAGGCCTGCGGGCATCAGTCAGTGTTTGAGAATCAGTTATCTGCGGGTATCAGATTCAGTTTTCAGGGACAGTGATTCAGGGATAATGATCAGTGTTTGAGGACAGTGTGTATTCAGCTTATCAGCCGTGTGTTGTTATGCCCAGCCGTGTGTTATGTATTTAATTTAAGCTGTTATGCTGTCCGTTTATCTGGTTATTTATTTCCTTTTCGCTTTATTTATCTTTTGCTAGGGCAGGTTTTTAGCACAATTGCTTCCGAACCAGTAGATATTCCCCAAGCACTTTGGACGAGAGGTCGCCGACTCAATCGATCTGAGGATCTGGTTGACGGACATCTAGTGTTCCACTCCCTACCCCTAGTTGTTAGAAGAAGGCCAAGGAGGCGCAGTGTGTCAGAGCAGGGATCACCGGGGCAGCGGGCTACTTTAGCAGCAAACAGTCAGGTTGGGGTTTCTGTTTCTGCCATAGAGATACACTTACCAATCAGTCAGCTGGACCAACAGAATATGGCCGGGATAGAGGAAATGATGCGTCAAATGCAAGAGAGCATGAGACAGATGCAGGAGGATGCCATCCGCCAAGCGGAATTTTCGAAACAACAAGCCACAGTCATGGCCCAGCAGGCCGAGCTCATTACTAGGCTGCAATAGCAGAATGCGGCGTCAGCCTCACACTCAGTCCCTCCTCCACCAGGGGTCCCACCACCCGAGCAGGCACCGACCGCCCAAAATACCCTGCCAAATCCCCAAAACACCCTACCAAATATTCAGGAGGACATGGGCCTTCCAACGGGGCTGGCTCCACCCCCGCTTCCGCCTCAACTGTCCAAGACCCATACACCCAACCACCCGGACTCTCCCTTCGAGTTCGAGGTAGACCATACAGCTCTGAAATTGAGCAAGCTTGAGAAGCTTTTCAAAAAGTCCCAGGGGGTGAAGGCTATTCCGGATATCGAGGACGGATATACCGATGTGGCCGTGACATTGCCAGACAGATTCAAAATGCCCCAGATCGATCGCTTTGATGGATCCGGGGACCCCATGGTCCACCTCCGGCTATTTTCAGATATACTGCGGCTAATGGGCCTAACCAGACCACAAAAACTTTGACTATTCGGCCGAACCTTGTCAGGTGTGGCTGCCATCTGGTATGCCAAGCTGGAAGATGATGTCAAAAGAAGCTGGGATGAAATGGCTGAGGCCTTTGTTGCACAGTACTCGTACAATACCCAGATCGAGATTACAACTCGTGATCTTGAGACGACGAGGCAGGAGCCCAAGGAGACTTTCTCCGATTTTGTGACTCGATGGAGGGCAAAGGCATCGATGATGACTTTGAGGCCTACAGACAAAGACCAGATCAAGATGATTGTGCGCAATCTCCAACCAAAATTGATGCAGAAGATGATTGTACTTCCCTTTCCCACCTTTTCAGATCTACATGAGATGGGGGTACAGATCGAGGATGCAATGAAACAAGGTCTGATTGACCAGGACCGGGAGCAACCCCAGAGGACATTTAACCGCAACAACAATGCAGGCCCGAGTGGCGCTGCAAACACAAGAGCTCCGGAGGTCAGTATGGTCACCACCATTCCCCCTCCCCATCCAAGGCCCGCGGCGGCCACACCCTTCTCCGGTGCTTCCAGAGAAGTAATACCCAAACCACAAAATATCCGCCCAGAGGCCAAAGAACCTTTACACCCCTCTATATGCCCCTGTCCAAGGCTCTGGGGGTATTAATCAGGAAGAAGCATTTGACGCCCCTAGAGCTGAGGCCACTACCAAATCCACTCCCTCCCTCTCATGACCCGGCAAGATACTGCGCGTATCACCAACAGCACGGTCATGACACCGACCGTTGCTTCAGGTTGTGTCATGAGATCCAGGATCTTATCGACAAGCAGGTGATCGCGCCTCCCGAAAAACCCAACGTCACAACAAATCCCCTCACACCACATAACCAAGCCCCTCCTCCCAACAGAATCAACTCCATCCAAACTGGGGTCGTGTCTTACGATCCTAGTGTCTATATCACCCCATCCCACCTACCTAAGCCGGAGGTGATCCTTCCTGTCTGCACTGACTTGTGCATGATGGACATCTCCATAGCCCAATCTGAGCCAAAGGTGGTGACCACCGAAGATGGGACAGGGCAGATTTCAGAGAAAAGTGGGGTTGTTGAGTTTGGGATGGAACAGTCTGGGAATCTCGCTGCAGGAGCCTATGATCCAAGTAAATACATCCAGTCAGTGGGCTAGTCTGAGCCGAGTATGGGACTGCCAGATAAAGCAGAAATATGTGTGATTCAGGGGGACAGATTTGAGTGGGGAACAGATGATCTAACAGCTGTAGGAGAGGACCTTGCCAACCTCCAGTTCTTCAACGACCAAGAATCAGGCGATACAACAATCAACTGGTTTGAATATGAGGAGTCGGCAGAAGTTACCGGATTGTTAAATGATCAACCAGACATTGTGGAATATCAACCAGAACAAGGCCCGGCAGAGGCAAGAGTATCAATGGTGGCCGAAAGGGCCGAGAGTCAGAATATACCGCCGGAGAGCGCCGGCACTACGAATTTCGCTCAGAATTTGGGGTTTGTAAATACAGGGAATATTGACCAACCAGCTGTACTGAAGCAGTTGGAACAACAAAGATTTGAGGATTCCGAGAGAATCAGAATAGCTAAGGCCCATGTGGGGGTCGAGAGTGCTGTGTGCACGGGAACAGGGAATGCTGCGGGCATGAACACTGAAGGTGCTGCGAGTACGATCATACCGGAGCCGGACAGGTGTCTGTCGGTTGCCGACGGAATGTGGTGGGAAGACGATGACTTATGTCTTGCCCACACAGACGAGGATTGGGGGAGTAGTCAACCAGATGATACCTGGTATATTGACGAGATCGCTCAT
>CM069913.1:35599241-35899269 GCA_036172215.1 Camellia granthamiana
CATTTCAAAGAAGAGGCTTCACAATAAAAATGAACAAATAATAAAGGCGAGAAGGCAATCAGCCACCTGGCTCGCCCCTCCGTCTAGGAATAGGGTCGACGTGATCCTCTCCTTCGCCAAATTCCCAGTTACCCTGGATAACGACCATAACGTCATCAACTCGCTTCCCAGAACTGGAAAGCATACTAATCAGCTGATGGTCGATGTCCTTGGCCCTAAGGAAGAAACGCCTGTGCCGACCAGAAGACTTAGCCAAGGCATAACAATGCCGAATGGCTGGAATGCCAAGATTAATTCTTAGGCGACGGTTGAGCGCTATAATCCCCATTATGATTCTAAAGAAATTCACATTAGGTTGGGAAGGGATTAAACCCCAATAGCGAAGCACAGCCCTAAGAAATGGGTGAAGGGGGAAACGGACTCCACCCTCCGCGATTGACAAAAGAGGAAAGACAATTGTGGTTTCGTCCTCCCTCTCCATATCAAGAGTGCCGTCTGCCACAAGCGACAGACAGATATCATCAGGAATGGAGAAATGGCGTTTAAAGCCAGCGATTTGATCTGACGAGAGGAGGTCTTTCAGATGTTTCGCCATGTCTTACAGTTTGTGAAAATACGCCAAAGAAGGAACAAACCAGAAAAAATCTTCAAAACAAAGGAGGAGAGAACTTACAAAGGATGAAAGGGATATCGGAAAACGGAGTGGCAGGGATTATCCAAAAAGTAATCCAGCGATAAGCGTCACGAGATACATGAAAGGACGTCAAAATTTTAAATCGCAATAAATAAACACATGCGTAAAGGGGAAAAGTCGACACGACAACCGAAAAGGGAGTGCTTAGATATCCGCATGACGATGAGGCCGGCCGCCGAATTTTGGCTCTGACCTTTCGAAGTTCAAAACCAAGCACTCCAGCCAACTGTCGTTGGCAGAGTACTTGGGGGGCAATTGTGGGAGCCGAATAAGTGGAATAGCTGGGGTACGCGTACCCCAGAAACTAGATACTACTCGGCTCCGTATTGCGTAACTAGGGTGCTGAATGGGTTAGTGAGGCCGAATAGACAGGGGACAATAGATCCGAATGAATGTAAGGTGAATGGGATAAAAGTAGGCTCAGGCCCCGAGGCCCAAAAAAAAAAGTACGTATAAATATAAGAACCACAAATCTAGAAAGGTATGTAAGAATCACTCCACTTAACTTAGACAAGAAGCTATCTTGAGTGTTTGAACTAACTTGTCCGTCGGAGTGCTAATTCCGGCACCCCCAACCGGAGTGTTTCCATCTTTTCAGGTGACTAGCTGAGGATAAGCAGCATCTCCCAGGATCAGAAGAGTATTTCCAAACCACTTCTCCACACTAACCATCGTAAGCGGTTAAGTAAAAGGGAGAAAGAAATGGGGGTTGGAAGACATACATCACACACACGTACGCTTATTACAACAGTTGTGCCCTCTCGATGGAGGGTCTGAATAAGAAGCTAACGAGCTAATCTAAGCTAATTAAATTAATTATTATATCACAAAACTAATTAACTAACAAGTTAACTAATTAAGTTATTACAACACAAATTGAATAGTTAAACGCGTTAACTACTTAAGTACAAAACCAAAGCACTAGCTTACTAAACAAAGCAGCTAAGTAAAGAGGCTAAATAAAGTAGTAAAGATAAGCCCTCGGGGCGAGAAGCACATGCATGCTCGGTCGCCTCGTTCAAGAATCCATCGCGATGCCCCAACTTGCCTCTGTTTTCAATTGTTCTCAGAACCTTGCACCAAGCTCCAAATAGCTTCTAACTCACCTTGGGGACCCTCAGGAGGGCTGCCGACCAGTTATTGGTGTTGCCAACCACCTGCCGACCACCTATGTTTGCTACAGACCAGAAAAAGTGGTCGGCCAGCCACTTTTACTAGTCGGCCGACCAGTTTTTGCTGTACTTCTCCAGTTTGCTACAACAAAGGACAAGAAAGGGCATGGCAATGTATTTGCAACATATGTGTGTACAACCACCCTCCCTATCATTTCATAAGCTCAAGGGAGTACGGTTCTCGACCCTTGGGCCACCAATCACGTATCTCGATGCATGATGGCCGAGAAGCCAAGATTGCACGAATCAATGTGAAATGAATACACACATAACACATAAATGCCTTAACCTCTATCATGCATGATCAAGAGGGTCGGCGACCGAGAAATGAGGCACGTTTCATCACTTCAAGTATGAAACGTCCCTCATTTCTCGTGTTTGGACTAACACCTAATCCAAACAAATGCATCACAAGTATGCCAAATACAAAGCAATGCATGCAAGCAAACAACAATGCGATGCAACATGAGCATGCAAACTCAATGCAATGCATGCATATACAATGCAATAACAAGCATGCAACAACATGAAAACAAACATGCTCAATGGACTTAAACCAAAAATGGACAGACCTTAGTCATGCCCAAATCAGTGGCCATAATGCTAAAATAAAGGCATGAAATGCAAAACAAAGCATGGATGCCAATTGGCTCACCAATTAAGCATAAGGGTACAACTCTCAAGAGCACTTAAAGAGTGAAAAGCATGGAAGTGTGACAACACTATAGGCTCCAAAATCATGTATGAAATGATGCCAAATCATCCAATCAACACAAGCATGGCATGCTAGGGTCCTCAAAGCGTAAAGCTACCAAAGAGGACTACCCTAGAGACATGCAATACATGGCACAAATGCATGAACCAAGCATAGACAAAGCTCAAATAGGTCAAGACAAGGACCAAAACATGCCAAGTTAGGAGCTCAAATGCCTAGGCATGCATGCATGCACACTAGGCTATAAGCAAGGCAACAATGCACAACCTTTCGAGGCACTCAAAGGGTGAAAGAAATGGGAACATGGCAATGCTATATGCTCTGAAATGTCATGTTAAATGATGCCAAATCATCCAAACAACATAAACATGGCATGCTAGAAGGCTCAAAGCTTGAAACTATCATAGGCACTTGCACTATAGCTATGCAATACATGAAACACGTGGCAAATACAACCCAAAATAGTCTTAGAGCATGTCAAAAGGATGTTAAAACATGTATGGAAGGAAGCCAAAATAAGCTAGCATGGTGAGCATGAAGCATGAAGCATGAAATATGCAGGGCCAAAAGGGAGGATTATACTACACCTACTAAGACCAAGCATGAGATGGCTTTGCCAACAAAAATTAGAGTTATATCATGGCAAAATAATGCCAAATACACACTGAAATGTTAGCTCGCAAGCTTAGGCATGAAGGCATATACAATAACTCATGTTTAAGGCATAAAGGACCAACCCTTCAAAGCATTGAAAGAGTGACAAATGCAAGTGTGTGACCACACTACATGCACTGAAATCATATTTCAAATGATGCCAAATCATGGAAATAGTCCAAGCAATGCATGCTAATGGACTCAAGACACAATGATAAGGAGCAAGATTGAACCATGGCTATACAAAGCAATGCATGCATGACCAACAGAACATAAATCAGAGCTATAGCATGCTAAAACATGAACAAAATCTTCTTAGAGTTGAGCCTAAAGCATGCTAGAATGATGATCAAAAGCATGATACACATTAGGCTAGTAAATGGAAATGCATTACAACTGCATGGAGCATGCATGGGGCTAACAAACCAACCTAAAACAGAGGTATAGCATACTAAAAAAAACACCAAAAACAAGCTGAGATGGAGTCAAAACAAGCTAGAAAGACATGCTACTTCATAAGGCACACAAAGCTAGTTTGTAAGATTTACACTACAAGTGTATTAAGCATGCATGAGGTGACAAAACCAAATCAAAATAGTGGTATGCCATGTCAAAATAACCCCAAATACATGCTAAGATGGAGCCAACATAAGCTTAACAAACATGCTCAAACATGAGGCAAATGAAGCAAACATCTAAGATACAAGGAGAGGGGATGACCCTCTCCTATTTAAGATCTCAGAACACAAGTTTTGCCACTGAAAATCCACTGGATTTCAGTGGTTAAAAGGCCAAGAGAAAGTGATCTCAAGGGCCTAAAGTGATGGTGCAAAACAAAGCCAAACAAGGCATAGGAGGGGGTAGACCACCCCAAACACGAAAGAGACCTTAAGCAAACATGTTAATCCTTAAAATTAGAACTTTTTGTAGTAGAAAGTTAGGCCTAAAACAACATGCAAGTAGGGCCAAAAGCTTAATCAAAAATAAGGGATTAAGAGGTTAGAAGCTCACCCTTGTAGAACCACATCAAAGCAACAACTCCAGTAGCTATTTTGGATCAAAACTAGTCCAAAAACTCCCAAATCAACCTCAAGGTACCTTAGCAACAAAAGGGTGGTGTTTGAGTGTGTGTTTGTGTGCAATAGTATGATGAAAATGCACTTTCAAGCACAAAAATTAGACAAAGAGAGATATAGAGATAGATGTATATCTATAGCTCAAGCTAACTTTTTTGAACCTGGAGAAGGGAGGGAGGGCCTCCCTCTTATAGAAAATCAAGCAAGAAGCTTGTTGAACACACTTAAGGCTCTAAGCAATCCCTCCATACACGTGTATGGAGGATGACTTCTGTGCCTTCCAGCTGTCACAGCTGGCAGGAAAAGATCTCCAAAAAGGTGCTAGAAAGGTGCCGACCACTTGAAGTGGTCGGCCAGCTACTTACACTGGTCGTCCAACCACCACAAGTGGTCTACTAGGAAGACAAGTGGTCAGCCATGGAGGGGAGGTGGTTTGCACACTAAAAGCAAGCTTGTGGTGTGGTGGCCGACCACTATTGATGGTCCAAAGACCAAGAAAACCAGTTGACCGACCAGAAAACTTGCTGGCAAGCAGGAAAAGTGGTCTCCAAGGGGAAGAACTGGTCTCCCACCCTTATTCCACCCTCTAAGCAAGGAAAACAAAGTTTGTGCCAAAAACAAACTAAAAAGGATGCAAGACGAAAGTCCGAGAGGCAAGGCTCTCAGCCAAAAACTCTGAAACCTCAAAACGAGCACAACATGCACTATCACTGAGCGCTCAATCGATGACGTCTGAGTCTTAAGGTCGGTCAAAAATGGGGTATCTATACCATTAAAGAAGAAGTATGCAGGTTATAGACTCGAAAAGCCCTACTAGTGGTTGAATATCCTAGAAAAATACCTTCATCACTTGGAGAGTCAAATTTGCCCAAAGGCTCTATCTGTGAAAATGTAACACTTACTCCCAAAAGTTTTGAAGTATTTTACATTAGGTTTCAATCCCTTCCACAATTCATAAGGAGTTTGTAAAGTGTCGGGCCTTAAATACACGTGATTTATGACATAAACAGCAGCATTTAGGGCCTCAGCCCAAAACTTTGGAGGAAGTTTCTTACTAAGGAGCATGACCCTAGCCATCTCTTGAACAACCCTATTCTTCCTCTTAACCACTCCATTTTGTTGTGGAGTAATAGGTGCAGAAAATTCATGCTTAATTCCATACATATCACAAAAATTTGAAAACGAACTATTTTCAAACTCACGACCATGATCAGTTCGGATTCTTATGATACGCCCAATGGAAACACCTTGTTCATTTTGGATTTTAAGGACTAAAGCCAGGAAAGCATCAAACGTATCAGATTTTTCCCTTAAAAAAATATATCTTTTACCTCCGATGCTTTCAGTGCGAGTAGGTCCCATTAAGTCCATGTGAACCAATTCAAAAGGACGTTTAGTTGTAAAGCTGTTCACCTTTTCATGAGGGGCACAGGTTTGTTTCCCAAGTTGACATGGTCCACACACATGATTCAGATTCTTACCCAGTTTAGGTACTTCTCTTACAAGCTCTTTGTTGGCTATCTCAGTTAGGTCTTTGAAATTCATGTGACCTAATCTTTGATGTCACAAATCAATGTCACTTAAGATGGCTGAGTGACAAGTGAGATCATTAGTAGTAACAATCCCATAGCAATTCTCAGATGTGCGAACCCCATGCAAGACAGTATTTCCCTTTTTATCCAAAATTTCACATCTATTTTTTGAAAACAAAACTTCATGGTGGAAATCACACATTTGACTAATGCTCAAAAGATTTGCTTTAAGACCATTAACAAGTAAAGCATTCTCAAGCTTGGGAAGACTAGCTACACTTATTTTAGCCCTTACCAATGACTCTAGAAGTGCCACCATCTCCAAAGGTAACAATTTCACCTTCATATTTTTCAAGGGAGGTGAAGTAGGATTTGTCACCTGACATGTGACGAGAGCACCCACTATCAAGATACCACATGTGTGAGTCACGTGCTTTTAGAGCAATGTGAACAACTAAACAAGTCAAATCATCTTTTCTCACCCAAATCTTTTTTGTGGCGGTCTTGGTAAATGTCTTGGCGTTGTGAGTCTTGGTATTCCGCCTAGACATGTAAGGTTGTCTCCTAACCCAAAAAGTATTCGAATTTCTACCCTTTTGAGACACCTTACCAAATAATTCAAAGCAATAAGGACGAATGTGGCCATACCTACCACAATGATGACAAATAAAAACAGGTTTTACCTCCTTTTTGTTGATCTTACCCTCGTTAGGTAGATGAAGAGAGGGATCACCCTAGTGTACCTTTAGCTTTCCCTTTGCTTGAGTCTTCAGGTTATGTGATGTAGAGGCTTGTCCGTTGTGAGCTGTCGGATTACCATAGCGTAGCCCACTTTTGTCACAACCCATTTATTGAGACCCGAGGATGTCTTCTAATGATTTGGAACCTTTGTTCCACATGGCAATTGTGGCTCTAGCAATTCGGAGTTCTTCATCTTTATGACAAACCATCTTTTCCAATGTAGCTTGTGACATCTCAAGGCTTTCAAGCTTCTCTTCATATGTGGAATACACTTTCAAGAGTTCATTCCTTTCAGTTTCACAGGATAGAAGTTTCCCACATAGGTCTTGCCTGTCACTAGAGATCTTGATGACATTCTGTTTTGCTATTACAAGTTCTCCTTTAAGCTTGACATTCTCGTTTTCACATGCTTTAAGCTTGAGAGTGAGTTTGTCACTAATTTTGCACAAATTCAAAGATTCATCGTAAAGCGTTTCATAAGCTTGTTGTAAATCAACAACATTGATCTCATCATTGTCTTCTGATGTTTCATCATCTTCTTTTTGCTCCTCATTCTCCTTGACCTCATCCAATCAAGCAACTAGGTCAAGAAAGATGATAGATGGTGGTGTAGATGAATCTCCTCTTTCATGAAATTGGCTCAAAATATCCCATGCATCTTTAGCCTTTGTGCAGTGAGCAACCCGTTGCTGTTCTTCATTAGAAATTGCTCCACGAATAGTAATCAGGACTCAGATTGTGAGATTGTGAGCACTTTCAACATCCTTTTCAATGGCTTGCCAGCCTTCTAGGTCAAAAGCTCTCAGAAACGCCCTCATTTTGATCTTCCAATACAGGTAATTACTCCTATCAAAGGTGGAAGCATGATGCAGATTCTGACCACGAGCAAATTCCACTAGCTTCAGAAGAGGTTATAGTGATCCCGGTCTTTCCCCATTTGGTTGTTGTATCCGGACTTAGGTTCTGTGGAGCTTGTTGTTGTATATATCTTGTTGTCATCCTTTAATTCCTTATTTTTGAGTTATAGGATGTGTTGGGCAGATTGTTACAGGTTGGGTGTGATTGGGAGCAAATGGTTGCTGCCCAGATTTTGGTGGCTTCGCTCGAGCGAGAACTTTGTCGCTCGAGCTCGCTCTTTGTTTTACATCCTTTGCTCGAGCCAGGGTTTCTTAGCTCGAGCGAGAGTTGAGGTTTGTATCTAGTGGCTCGAGTGAGAAGTCCTTCGCTCGAGCTTGCGTCTGGTTTTAGACCTGAGAGTTGCATTTCTTGGCTTGAGCGAGCTTTCCTTCGCTCAAGCGAGCGAGGTGTATGTTTTGAGTTTCTTTGCTCGAGCGAGCATTCTGTTGCTCGAGCGTGCTTCTGGGTTGCAGACCTCAAACTTCGAATTGTTGGCTCGAGCAAGACTTTCTTCGCTCGAGTGAGGGTTCTTTATGTCTAGTCGCTCGAGCGACCAATCCTTTGCTCGAGCGAGCCTGTTTTATCAGTAAACAGCAGCGGGTAAACACTTCACTTTTTCATCTCTTTTGATTTCAAAACCCTAGATCTGAGCTCTCTCTCTCTCTCTCTGCACACCTTCTCTCTAGGGTTTCATCTATTTTTAGTGTGTTTCTACCCTTAGTCCTTTGTAAGAAAGATAGAGGGTTGTGTGGGCTACGTTTTAATCTGAAAGTTTGTGGATTTGGAGCACTTTGGATTTTGGTCATCTTCTCCATTTGGGCTCTTCATTTCGAGGTAGGGATACCCTACTCCATCTTATGAGTTTTGTCTTTAATTTTGGTCATTTTGAATAGTTGGTGATGTTGGGTAATATTGAGAAAGTTAGGGTTTGTTATGTAATTTATGAAAGAGGGGTTTTCAAATATTAAAACTTATGTGTATGTGAGTTATTGAAAAATGGAATTATTGTCGTTAGATTGGTGAAATCAAACCTTAGGATTGATATGTGAAATATGGGAGAATGCCCTAGTTATTATGACAAATTAATTTGTATAATTAATTTTGAAGAAATGAGAAATTGAGTTGAAAATCGTGAGATTGGGAAATTATGGGATTATATGGTGTAGTTGGATTAATTTATCACTCACCTATGGAAAATGTTGATATTATATATGTTGATGCATTTATGTTCTGTTTAGAAATATCTGTTTTGGGCTATCGGTAGAGGATAGTCTTGATTGTTGTAGACACTGCATGTTGATTAGGGAAAACTGAAACTAATCACATTGAATATGTCAATGAATATGACAGTTGGAATAATACATCAAATATGTGTATTGATTGATCCTTGTATATGATAATTGTTTATATACTTGGAATACGTGTATTGTGTGGGAGGAGATAGGAGATGTACTCCATGGTTTAAGGGAAGATAGGGGATGGACTCTCAAACCGGTTTGGGAGGAGATAGGGGATGAACTCCACTGATACAGCAAATATGTGTATCAGATTGAAGTGTTAATACAGCAAATATGTGTATTAAATGGAAGTGGTAATACAACGAATATGTGTATTATTTGGAGTATGGAAATGTTTGAATATGAGATGAAATCTCATTTATGAATTGTGACAATATGGAATTGTTCTGGTATGAATTTTAGTCTCTTTGAATTGTTTGGCCAGGTTCTGAGCCATGTAACATGAAATGATTTTGATAAGTAAAGCAGAAAAGAAATGTAACATGGACATGTTTGTCATTATGACAACCCTCACTACTGTTTACTGATAACACTACTGATTAGTGCTAATCTATGATTAAGCATGTTAATTGACTGATTGACTGAAATTCTGAACTGATTGATTGAGTGTGTTAGTTTTAATGCAATTCTATCTGTTGACTGTTAAATGATCTGTTCATATTTTACGTTTTAAACTGCAAATTGAAGGCCTTATCGGCGGCCGAACCAGAAATTGATTAGTGTTTTGTGCTAATTAGAATTTATGTGATTTTATGGCATATTTAATTGAAATGTGATTTGGTATGTGTAGACACCCCATTTTTGACCGTCCTCAAGACTTGGACGTCACCGCTTGAACACTCGGTCGTAGACACCCCATTTTTGACCGTCCTCAAGACCTGGACGTCACCGCTTGAACACTCGGTGATTATCCATGTTCGTGTTCGTTTGGAGTTCCCGGAGTTCTCGGCTACGCGCCTTGCCTCAGGACCTCCGAACTTGACCGTTTTGTGTCTGGTTTTGCACCAAACAGTTGTGCTTTGCCTTGGAGGGGCAGGGAATGCCTTGTGAGCCATCCCCACACACCACCAGCAGTGGCTAGAGGCCACCGGCTGGTTGGTGTTGCCATCGGCACTATATTGTGCCGGTCGGCACTCTTTTGTGCCGGTCGGCATTCAATTTTGTCAAAATGACAATTTTGCCCTGCCGACTACTGTTCAGTTGCTTTTTGAGATATTTTGAAGCAGCTGTATAGCATTTGTTTCCCCTCCATACACGTGTATGGAGGGATGAGCCTTTGGTTTGCTTAGCTTGTAAGCTTTGTTGCCTATAAGAGAGGGATCTCTTCTCTTGGCTCAAGGGTTAGAAAAATTAGACATTTTTAGAGAGAAAAGACAGAGAAGAAGCTCTGGTTCTAGGTTAGAACTTGTGTATCTATCCTATCTCTCTTTTCCTCTCTTGTTTCTACACTAGGTGCTTTAATCCATATTATTGCACACAAGCACCTAGTGTTTCACCTTCCTTCGGTTACTGAGGTTCTAAGGGCTGGTTCTTGAAGTTTTTGGTTGGATTTGAGCTTAAGGAAGCAACAACATCAACCTTTGTGAAGGTGGTCTTCAAGGGTAAGAAACTACCCCTTTTTACCCCATTTTTGCACTCCATTTTTGCATAGATTAGAACTGTTTTTATGCTTAGCATTTAATATAAAAAAGTTCTATTTTTTAGTCCTCTTTATTGTTGGTTAAGAGTGTTTTGTGCTTTGGGGAGGTTTGACCACCCTTAGGCCTTGAAAAGGCCTCATTTTGTGCTATTTTGTGAGAGCTCCGGGATTTTGGTGTTGGGGTCTCTTCACCACTGAAATCTTGAGGGATTTCAGTGGTGAAGATGATGCCTTGAAGTCCCAAGAAGGAGAGGGTCACCCCCTCTCCTTGTTTTCCTTGAAAAGGACCTATTTTGCCTCTTGAGGGAGCCCCATGTTTGGTTGTTTGTTGGTTATGCCATGGCTGTATTTTGTGCTCATATTGCCATATTATAACTTTGTATCATGTTGGTTTTGGTCCCTTATGCATGCTTAGCATAGTTGCCAAGTAATGCCTTTAACATGTCTTAGGTGGTTAGCCTTTGTTCGAGTGTGATTTGGGCTTAGACTTATGAACGTTTTGTGCTTATTTTGCCATGACCTAGGTCTGTCCATAGTCGTTTGGATTGATTTTGGCATGTTTAGTATAGCCCCTTTGTATTTGTGGCTTGTCGGGCTTGTATGCCTCAAGTATGTGAATGTGTAGCTTGTGTTTCTTGCATTATTTCGGTGGTTTGGAACCACCTAACATGTAATTTCAGTCCCTTAGACATGCTTGAATGATTGCCTTGCATGCCTCTTTGAAGTTTTGAAAGCATATGTTGTATGCCTAATGATTTGGTCATTGTGTGTGCCTTGCTCTAGAGCCACTTAGATGCCATCTAGGAGGTCCCTTTTGTATGGTCTAGGGCTACCCTAGACCTGTTTTAAGCCTTCTTGGCCTTGTGAGGCTTGGTTGGCTTAGCCATGGTTTAGGTCTCCTTTGGCTTGCCTTGGATGCTTGGACCATTTGTTGCATGCTTAGTCTATTTTGTTGTTTGGTTTGGCACCATGTCCAACATGATTTTAAAGCTTATATATGCATGTTAATATGTCCATGTTAGCCTCTTTTAAGTGTTCTTAAGAGTTGCTTGTTTATGCCTAAGTGTTGGATTATGTATGCTTGCATGTGTGCATGTATTGCATATATCTTAGCCTTCACTTCTATGGCATTTGGCCACTGATTTTAGGCTTATTTAGAGCTGCCTAACCTATGTGCAAGTCCATCCTCTTGTTGCTTGCATATGCTCCTTGAGTGTTGTAATGTATTGGTAAGTAAATGCATGTTAGGACTAACATGATTGAATGAAGTCACATGCTTGTTTACGTGCTTGGACACCCCCATTACACCTTGCATACTTGATGGTTGACATTGGTGTTTCATGCCTTGTATGTTTGTTAGCTTGTATGCTCCTTTGCATTGGCATGATTGCATACTAGTTGACATGTCTAGGATTGCATCACATAAACATGCATGCTCTACCTCTTGACCAAGTCATGATAGAGGCTTAGCACCCTTGTGTGTTTGTTTGGTTTGCATGCATTTGAGATTGGAAGTGCACATTTGATCCTTTGGGCCATCATGCATGGGAATGCATGATTGGTGGCCCGAGAATCGAGGCACATGCCCCTTTGAGTCACAAACATGATAAGGAGTGTGTTTGGTGCATACATTGCTTGAATAACATTTCCATGCAAGATTTTGCCCTCTGCTGCTGTGAGTTACAGGTTCTGCAGACATTCAGTGCCGGCCGGCAGTATTTAGTGCCGACCGGCAGTCTATTGATGGCCGATGGATGAATTTTGTGCCGGTGACCTCATACTGATGCCGGTGGAAGTCCTACTCAGCCGATGATGTCCCTCAGTGTCCTGGGAGGCACTCCTAAGACTTTGGCAATCTTCTGAGATGCAAAGCAGGGAAAACAGAGGCAGTCTAGGCATGGCAGTGCAATTCCGAGCAAGACCCGAGCACGTGCTGCATTTGGCTCTCCTCCCGAGGCGGTTTACTGTTTTTCTTAGTTTAGTTAGTTTGTCAACTAATTAGGCTATTTGTAATATTTAATTAGCTTACGTAGTTAATTATCTGTATTATTCTTTTAGTCCCTCCGAGCGAGGGCAAATTTGTAATAAGCGTGTGTGAGTGGTGTGCATGTCTTCCAACCCCCACTTCTTTCTCCCTTTTACTTACCTGCTTTTAATGGTTAGTATTAGGGCACGTTTATTTTAGCATACCTTATGCTATGCATGCGTGCATCCATGCATTTGTTGACATGCATCGGGCTCGGTACATCATACAAACTGCATTGTATTTTCAATTCCAAATTCAATACGTGCATCGAGTAAAGTGCATTTCACATGCCATCTTTAGGGTTACCTGAGCCTACTCTAAATTGCATCCTTGCCTGTGTTGCATTAGCCATTTAACATGAATTAGGTCATGCATGTTTGCTAACTAGTTTCTTGTTTTGGCACGGAGTACGATGTAAGTATTTTACACTTTAGCATACCACATGCGTGTGAATGTTGCCATGACAGTATGCTTACCATGCGGCTAAGTGCTTATGTGAGATAAACTGTTTGAATGCCTGTGGGTGGAGGTTGGGTTGCTTGAGTTGGAAAACTCATTGAAATCCGTGTTTTAGCCTACTTGCGAGTAGCAAATTCCGAAGCATTTTCAAAACAAACGGATATGCAATATTGATTTCCAAATTAGGCAATCTAGTCTATACTTGTATGCTGTGCGCATAACATAGTAATTCTAGGCTAATAATTGGAATAAGAGCATGTAATGTTTTCAAAATCGGATATCACGGTTAGTAGAGGTCGGTCTTCGAACCGGGCGAAAGGGGGTGCTCATAGCTGACCTTCCCCGATCGTACCCAAGCTCCCGAGCCAAGACTACTTTGGTTATGACGGACACGTGGCCTTCGGCACCGAGTCAGGGTTTCCTAAATTTCCCATTTTTAAAAAAATATTTAGGTGGCGACTCTGTATCTGGCGAAGCAGTCCATGTTTGGCACTTCTTTCAAAAAAATCTGTTTTCTCAAAACGATTTGCCAGATTTGGACTCTTTGGTTCAGATTAAGAACCGTGACAATTTGAGTCCGAACTGTAGTAGACCCACACACGAACAGAACGGGAGTCATCCTCCCGGGGCGTTCGGGGACGTCTACAGGTGATCACCCATGTTCGTGCTCGTTTTGAGTTCCCGGAGGTCTCGGCTACGCACCTTGCCTCAGGATCTCTCAACTCGACTGTTTTGTGTTTGATTTTGCACCAAACACTTGTGTTTTTGCTTCTGAGGGTAGAGAGTAGCTTGTTAGCTACCCCTGACACCCACCGGCCCTGGCTTGAGGCCACCGGCCGTGTTTTCTTGCTACCGGCCATTGGTGAAATATACCATTGGCCGGTCGGCATTTGGTGTGGTCGGCCGACCATTTGTTTGGCCGATGGACTCCTTTTCTGGCCGATACCACCTTTTTGCCTTTTTTAGGCATAATGCATGCCAACTGTGCCAGCTGGAATGCACGGACCCTGCCCCCCATGCACGGGTGTGGCTGTTTTGAACCTTTGCACCCTTTTGGTCCAAGCTTCCTAGAGAAGATTGCACCCTTTGCTCAAGCTTCTTGAGGAAGCTTGACCCTTTGTCATAGCTTCCTCAAGAAGCTTGCACCCTTAGCTTAGCTTCCCTTGGAAGCCTTGACCCTTTTTGAATAGCTTCCCTTGGAAGCTTAGTCTTTGCATTGTCTATATAAGAGACCCCTCTTCTCCTTTGATTAGGTTGAGCAAAACCAGAGCAAAATACATATATATTCTGATATATACACCTTCTCTCTCTATATCTCCCTCTTTCTCTTCATTTGTGTGTGTTTAAGAGCCTAAAAGTGTGTTTTATTCTTAGTTTTGCACTAAGACACACACCATTACACCATACTTCGACTTGGGAGGTCTTGAGGGTTTGTTCTTGAAGTTTTGGGTTGGTTTTGATTAGAAGAAGGTGGCTGACCTTGCTATTCTTCAAGGGATCTTCAAGGGTAACACTATTGCTTTATATTCCCCAATCTTGCACTAGTCTTTAACCTATCTTGCATGCTATTTTAGACTTTGTATATAACTGAAAAAAGTCTTGTATTTGCATGCTTAAGATGTTTTATTGAGGTCATTTTGGTGTTGGGGGTCGACCTCCCCTTCTTAGGCCTTGTTTGCCCCTTTTTGTGCTCTCTTTGTTAAGCTTTGGAGACTTTTGTGTGTTGGCCTTCTCACCACTGAAATCCAGTGGATTTTCAGTGGTGAAGAAGAGGTTTTGAAGTCTTGCATAGGGAAGGGACACCCCTCTCTCTTTGTCCCTCTTTTGTTTGTATTTTTGGCTCATAAAGGTAGCATGCATGCTTAGGTGTTTTTGGCTCCATTTCAGAGGTTTTTGGGTGTCATTTGGTCATATTACATCTTTGCTTTTGGTAGGATTGATGGTCCTTTGCATGCATAATACACTTGCTTTGTACTCCTCTATTTTGCCTAGAAATGCATCTTGCCATTAGGCCATCACGCTTGCATTTTTTTTCCTAGCTTTGTGAAGCTTTTGGTCATGTTCCATCATGCTTGAGGTTTGTTAGGCATTGTTTTGATCATATTTGCCATGTTTGGTATAGCCCCTTTGTATTTTGGCTTGTGAGCCTTGAGGGTGTGAGTCATGAGCATGTTTTAGTTGGGTTGTTTCAATGATTTGGAGTCATTTCACATGCCATTTCAGTCCCTAATCCATGTTCCTATGCTTGCATCCATCACCCTTTTCATGCCTTGAAGAGGTGTCCTTTTGTGTCTTGAAATGAGCATTGTGCATGCTTATGTATTTAAGTCTTTGGGGCTGCCATATCAGTGGGTTTTGGGGCATATTTTGATGCATAAAAACTCTATTTTGGGTTGCTTAGTTCATGCCATGTTTGCTTGGGGTAGGTGTTGAGCAATGCTCTCTTTTGTGGCCTTGAATACCTTTTATTTTGCATCCATTCCCTAGCATGTCTTGGTGTCATCTTTTGCATGCTTTTCAGAGTTTAACATGAGTGTTTAATGTCCAAGCATATTGCCTTTAAGTATGCTTAGAGTTGTCCCCTTCCATGCTTAGATGATAGGCCTTGGTGTGTGCATGCTTGCATGCATAAGTTGTGCCATTTTTGACCCTTTTGGCCACTGTTTTAGGGTGTGGCTGAGGCCTCCCATTTCAGTCTAAGTCCATTCTTGTACATAGTTGTATGTTTGACTTGTTACCTCTCGTTGCATGCTTGCATTGTACCATGTTTGCATCACATGTTAAATTGCAGTGTATTGCCTCTTGCATGATTAGCACATTGCATGCTTGCATAATAGATTGCATTGCATTTGGCATGTTTTGCATCTTAGCCTCATGTTGCATTCTTGAGCCATGTTTGTATACATGCATTGCATTGCTTGGTTTGGGGTGTCAAACCAAGCATGAGGATTGAGAGTGTTCGTACTCCAAGTGACGTAACACGTCTCAATCCTCGGTCGCCGACGCCCTTGATCTCAATATGATAGGGTGTTGGCATTCATCTCTTTTGTTGCATGCATTTTACATTGAATGGAAAACTTGGCCTCTTAGGCCATCATGCATCAAAATGCATAATTGATGGCCCGAGGGTCGAGGGGCATGCTCCCTTGAGTCCATTGCATGATGGGGAGTGTGGCCATGCTCACATTTGCTTGAAAATTCCATGCCATACACTGCTTGCCCTCTGCTGCTGTCAACTGCAGGATTCTGCAGGAAGAAATAGCCGGCCGGCTACTTGGAGTGCCGACCGACCAAATACAATTAGCTGGTGGCTCAACCAATGGTCGATGACCATTCCCTTCGGTCGGTGGTGTTCCCACTTGGTCGATGATGCTCCCCAGTGTTCAGAGAAGCATCCTTGGGACTTGTACAAATTTTTAGAGGAGCAGGGCAGTGTAAATAGAGGCAACAGTGCTATGGCAGCGAGTTTCCGAGCGGGGCAAGTCAAGCATGCATCATTCGCGCATTCCGAGGCAGAGCTGCAGCAGTCTCTTTAGCTTCACATTTAAATTATTTTTGTGATTAATTTGTTAATTAATTAAGAGGGTCTGTAATAATTAATTAGGTAGGATAGTTGATTCATTATTCAGACTATATTATTCTTTCGGTCCCTCCGAGTGAGGGCGTATTTGTAATAAGTGTAGGTGCGTGTGTGCATGCCTTCCAACCCCCACTTCTTTCTCCCTTTTACTTACCTGCTTTGATGGTTAGTATTAGGACATATTTAAATTAGCATACCTTATGCTATGCATGCGTGCATCATTCATCAGTATTGCATGCACCGGGCTCGGCGCATCATGCTAACTGCATTGTATTTCAATTCTAAGTTGAATACGTGTTAGTTGTTGCATTTCACATGCCATCCATAGATTAGCCGAGCCTATTCTAGCTGCATCCTGCATGTGTTACATTAGCCATCTTAACATGAACTAGGATCATGCATATGATTACTTACTAGTTTCTATTTTGGCTTGGAGTACTAGGTAAGCTTTTATGCTTTAGCATACCGCATGCGTATGAGTGTTGCCATAATAGCATGATTATCATGAGGCTAGCTGCTTATGTGATATAACTGCCTGAATGCCTGTGGGTGAAGGTTGGATTGTTTGAGTTGGGACAACTCATTGAAATCCGTATTTTAGCCTACTTGCGACTAGCAAATTTCAAATCACTTTTTTTCAAAAAAACGGATATGCAATGCTTCGTTCCAAATTAGGCGATCTAGTCTATACTTTTGTGTTGTGCGCATCACATAGTAAGATTAGCTAATTAATCGGAATAAGAACACATAAACGTTTTCAAAATCGGATATCATGGTTAGTAGAGGCCGATCTTCGAATCGGGAGAGAGGGGGTGCTCATAGCTGACCTTCCCCAATCGTACCCAAGTTCCCGAGCCAAGGCAACTTTGGTGATGACGGACACGTGGCCTTAGGCAAACGAGTCAGGGTTTCCTAAATTTCCCCATTAAAAAATATTTAGGTGGCAACTCTGTATCTGGCAAAGCAGTCCATGTTTGGCACTTCTTTACAAAAAATCTGTTTTCTTAAAACGATTTGCCGGATTTGGACTCTTTGGTTCAGATTAGGAACCGTGACAAATTGAGTCCGAACTGTAGCACTGAGGCCCTCACACGGGGCGCGTCTACAGTATGATTAAATTGGTTTAAATAATGTTAAATTGCATGAGTTAGACTTAACTACCATTTTGCCACTTAGTGGCTTGACACTAGACCATCCCTTTTCTATCTCATTCATGTTGAATACATCTTTTGTTCATCTTTGAAAGACAAAACCGACTAGAGAGAGGGAAGATAGGGAGATAGAGTGATTTCATCTTGTTTTGTCTTGGAGATTAAGAGATTTGAAGGCTAATTGCATAGTTGAGCTTCTACACTTGAAATACAAGGTTTAAGGTAGAGAATTCAACCTCTCATTGATGTATTTATGTATTGTCTTGCATGGTTCATGGGAGTTTAGTGATCTAAGTCAAGTTTTGGTCTAAAAATGTTGAATTGAAGCTTAATCCATGCATGCATGTACATGTTCTAGCATTTTGAGGTTGTTTTCAAGGAGATTGTTACATGCATGTTCATATCTTGAGTATAGTTCATGAATTCATCATGTTCTTGAGGAAATTGACTCTTTTGAACAAGTATTTAAAGCTTTAAAGTTGTTTAAATTCTTGCATGTTGCATAGACTTCATGTTCTTGAAGTTTTGTTTGAAATTGTGTTTAATTGACTCACCTTTGGGCCTTGATTTTACAAATTGAGCTTTGAATCATGTTATACTATGAGTTTACAAGAGTTTTCCAGAAATTTAGCCCAAGAGGATCGAATTTGGTACATTTAAAGTTGATTTTGAGCTTGAAGGTTCAATCTGGAATTTCCAAAATTTGGACTCACGCTCGAGCGGGGAACTTCACGCTCAAGCGTACAATCTGTGTTCATGCAGTCCGCTCGAGCGGGGAAAGTGATGTTCGAGCGGGAAATGCGTATATCCAGTACTTTGCATGTGTTTACAGTCTGCTCGATCGGGGTAATGCACGCTCGAGCGAGGACTTGTGTCTCACGCTCGAGCGGGTATCGAGCGCCCATCGAGCGTGAATTTCGTGCATCCAGTACTTTTACTATAGTTTACAATCCGCTCGAGTGGATTAATCCATGCTCGAGCGAAGCTCTTTTGTCAGCATGTCCGCTCGAGCGGGGAAACCCACGCTCGAGTGGGACCCCTGTTTCAGCAAAATTTTAAAAAGTGTTTCTAAGTGCATCTTTGCATCCTCATTCCATCCTAGGCATTCCTAGGACATGTTTGAGGCATCTTAATGAGGATACTGATGTAGAACCACACTGAGTCAAGTTAGGGACTAAGTCATTGATTCCCAAGTGTGTAACTTAGTGTGTGTTCATCCTGTAACTGTGTAGGGTTGGCATCCGAGGACGCTCACTAGGCTATCTGTAGCCCAAAACTCTGTGAGTAACAATGTTGTAAAGATATGTTCAACTGAGATTATTTTCTAAACAAATGACTATACTGCTTAATGAAATGACACTGTTTACTAAATGAATGTTTGTCCTATTTGCGAACTGTATTCGTGACATCCATAGCAATTTACTATTACTGAACTGTTACTGCTACTATCACAGAGATCTCTGTCAGTTCCCATGTTAGAACCACTACTGTTTACTGATATGATGGCCATCAACTGACCGTTTGGTCTGTTAAGACCTACTGTATTGTTTGCTATTGGATGTACCACATATGACTATTATGGTTTATAAATGACTATTATGGCATGAAATACGAGCCACAGACTGAATGACTGATATACTGTTGTAAATGACTATTTTAAATACTGAGAGGACATTCATTCTTAACCTCTTTACGCATATGTTATTCACTGGGCTTTAGCTCACTGTTTATATATATACGTAGGTGTCCAGGCACCGGAGCGGAGTTAGGAGCGTCGGGTTAAACTCCTTTTTTGTCCAAGCCAACCAACGTGCCTCACTGCGAGGTTCCAAGTGTGTTCAAGCCAAGGCTGCTTAGGGGTGTTAGATTCTCCCTTTCTGTTTCTGTTTTGTATAAACTGTATAGACTGTATAGACTCATACTATACTGTTATGGTAGGGATTTGGTCCCTAACCTAAATGATTGTATATGTATGTACATACTATTTTGCTTATGACTGTGAATATGTTTAAAAGGTCTTTTTGCATACAGACTGTCACAGCTCATCGGACATCTTTTTATTACTGTTTTGGCTTCCGCCAGCCCCTGTACTCTGTATTACTATCCTTACTGTTAAGCAGGCCTTCGGTAATTACAGATTACTGGCCGGTTACGGTGCTAAACCCATAGGGGCAGGTTTGGGTCGTGACAGTCATGGAACTGTATTGTGAGATAAATTGGTTTATAAGTGTTAACCTCCTATCAAATACTATTGTTTTAGTCATTGCTTATATTTTGGTTTAGTATATCTCTAATGGACTTTGGCTCACCCTATATGGGACATCATTTTTAGGTCTAAGTGATATGCCACCTCCAAGGATATAGCTTGGGAGGTTCTGCGAGTTGAAGACTCTTTTGTTGTTTTGTTATCTTTTGATGTATTACATGTAAATTCAAGCCAAGGGCTTAATATGTATTTGAGTTAGTACTCTCTTCTTGTAACCAAGTGTTGGCTTGGAAAGTTGTAAGCCCGTAGGGCATTTACTTTTGCTGTCAACATGTAATACTTTTGTAATGAACACTCTGATAAATGGAAAGATGTTTATTTCTCTTATGTCTATGCATGTCAAGATTGATGGGTTTTATGTATTGTTTTGAGGGCGTTACAGGTTGTGTGAAAGTGGAACAAAATACCATGAAAGCACTGTCCACGTCTTCACCAGATTCAGTTTGTTCGGGTTCTTGCTCCGACCCGCTTTCATCATCCCAAGTCACTGTGTAGACTTTCTTCCGATTCTTTTTCAAAGGACATTCAAGGGCAATATGACCAAACCCTTGACATTCATAACATTTGACCCCTTGCCCCTTTACAATCTTATTTTTAGTTTTTGGAGCAAGTTTTGGTGGAAACGTTTTTGGTTTATCATTACTCTTATCTTTTGAAATAGGGTCTCTGAAATTAGGCTTCTTTTTCTGTAATACCCTGACCCTCGTACATGATTCTGGTATCTTGTCAGTCCTCTATTCTGTGTCTTTGAATGCCTATTGTGAAATTCTATGTGAAAGTATGGTAAATTGCATGGAACTTAGAAGTATGGATCTCTATCTGTTGAGTTAGAACATTATCTGTTACACTTGAATTATTTAAATCTGAAATTGGACACCTTAGAGACTTAATTTTCAGAAATTGATTCGATATTTGGAATCTACATGATTTTTAAGCACTAATGGGATTTTCTGCGAAATTTTCATTTTGGCATGGTAAAGCAATTGAATTTCGTCTTATATGCTTCTTTATGTTCATATTTATCTCTAAGACTTATTTGAGCCTATGATCAAAAACGTGAGACTCTAAGGGAGAAAAAGAAAGAGTGAAGAGGAGGAATTGGGGGAAAACGTGATTCACCAAGAAAGCTTGGCAAGATTGTTAGATTTGTGTGATTAAATTCAAGGTAACTCAAGTTCTCTTATTGTGGTAACTTAGAAGTTGAAATTATGTTTGTGTTGGTTCATGGATAATATGTGTTTGATCTACGAGGGTTTCTTAATAATTGTCTACTTTGGCACTTTAATTGGGTGATGTATGAATTTATACTTCAATCCTTGGTTTTATGTTATCATTCCATCAAAATATGTTGGTGTCAAGTGTCATGCTTGAAGAACTTGAATGTAGAATGGAATTTGAGGAAGTGATGGCTTGTTGAAGCCTCTAAGTTAGTTTAAATTGCCATAATTGAAGTAGAATCCTTGTTATGGTGTTGTTAGGTGGAAGTATTGCATTAGTTTAACCTTTGATTGCATGAAAAATGAGGTTTGGTTGCTAAATTCTGAGTTGAAATCGAGCTGCCCTGAATCTGGGTCGTATGTCCGCTCGAGCGGAGGTCATGACCGCTCGAGCGGGAAAACCACCCTCTCAACAGTTCTTCTGAAATTACTCTGTCCGCTCGAGCGGAGGAATACCCGATCGAGCGCAAAAATCGACCCCTCAGCATTTTGATAGCATTGTACTGTCCGCTCGAGCGGACAAGTTGGCGCTTGAGCGGAGGACTGTTTTGCAGAAAAAATGTGTTCGTTAGTTTTGCGTGCTTGACTCTCTGGTGTGTTTAGAATATTTTTCTGATGAATTTAAGATGGTATAAATTCGTAAGAAATGTGGTGACACATGGAATGACTTCTTAAGGATACTAATTTATCAGTTATTGTGTACAGGGCACACTCCAGAAGGAACTAGTACGCCACCACAACACTGTGAGTAATAGTGCATTAAATATACATTTAATGTCTGTTAATAACCTTCTGTTTTCCGTAAATTATGGCAGTAACTTGTGTATTGATTTAGAAATGGAATGTTGAAAAGATATACATACACATCTGTATATTCTGGGCCGAAAGGCTATCTGGGCCGAAAGGCTATTCTGGGCCATAAGGCTAATCTGGGCTGAAAGGCCAATCTGATAATTCTGGGTCAATAGGCCATTCTGTTAAAATTGTATGATAGGCCAAGAGCCGCTCTGAAGGCAAAACCTTATCAGACTCATTTTTGTATTTAAATTCGGTAAATGTACTGTTACGCAAATGCTATTATTCACTGAGCTTGTCTCATTTTGTAATTTTGTCTGATTCTATAGGAAGCCGGCTTGGAGCACCGTTCTAGCATTGCTTCATGCATCTTTTGTCAGCCTAAGGACAACCAGGCACTTGAAGGAACCCTTACATGCTAGACCAGTTTTACTTGTCCTTACAATTTTTGTACCCATGTCTTGCTGGTCAAAATTATTGTACTTAACGTTTTGTATGCCCAAGTTCTGGGCTGGTTTTGTAAATGCATATGTAACCTAATTCTATGTGCATATTCACTTTATGTTGAATTTCAAGATGGTCCTGGCTTTTAGGTAGTTGCTCAATGGATGTGTCTGCATGTTGTTTTCAAATTTAATGCTTCCGCTCAGGCTCCAAATGTCATTTATAACAGGTCATTCTGTCTGTTTCTGATTAGGTCATGCCCAAACCTTTTAGGGGCGGGTTAGGGGTGTGACATTTTCTTTAAAAAAATTTTGAACTGTTTAGTAAACATAGCCGTCATCTCAGACTCTAAGTCAAACTCAGTCTCAGGAGTTTTTGCAGTCTCATGAGCACTAGTGAAAGCCACACTATCTTTTTGTTTTTTCTTAGAAATCTGGTGGGCTTCATAAGTCTGCAGGTTTTCAATCAACTGATCAAGCTTGAGGGTATCAACATTCTGAGCCTCCTCAATGGCTGTCACTTTTGATTGGAACCTCTCGGGTAATGACCTTAAAATTTTTCTAACAACTTTAGCTTCAGGGATTTTTTCACCTAGTGTGAAACAGGAATTCACGATGTCACTAAGTTTAGCATAGAAATCATCAAACATCTCATTATCATGCATAAAAAGGGTTTCAAAGGAAAAGGTGAGACATTGAAGTTTTGACCTTTAAACATAAGTAGTTCTTTCGTGAATCGTTTCAAGAATGTCCCAAGCCTCTTTTGCTACCTCACACATGCAGATACGACGAAACTCTTCAGGTGTCAAAAAAGGGAATTGAGAGTCTTACTATTCCAACTCGAGTTTTGATAATCGATTGTGTCCCATTTATCAAGGGGTTTGGGAATATCAATACCATCAATGGTGACAATAGGTTCACTCCACCCATAGATCACACAGTGCCAAACTTGCTCATCGATGGATTTTAATAAGAATGGTTTGTACCATCAAGTAATGGAGGTCTATAGGTCAAGTTACCTTCACGAATTGAATCCATATCACCAATCACACAAAATCACACTCCAATAGTTTTGATAAAAACAAAGAGTGACATGCTCTGATACCAATTGAAAATCCTAAGTGATTCGTGATTAAATCAAGATTTAATTATTCCAATTCCCAATTATTCAAAGCACACAATCTAAATCATCAAGCCCTTACGAAAGTGGTTTAGATTGTTATTTTCTAAAAACATTAAATCGACACAAACGATTTTTACGTGGAAAAACCACAATTGAAGCACCTTCAATTGTGATCAAAAAACCACGGGCGAAACGCCACTAATGAATCCACTACTGAAGAAAGAAAGATTACAAAGATAACAAACAAATTACCAAACGCATCAAATTTGTCTTCAAACCTTCTGTAAATCTTTCACCACAGCCTTCGTCTTGGAATTGATTAGTATGAAGTTGAATCCACAACTTCTATTGTCGAATCAACGACCACACACAGTATCAAACTCCTTTGATGCTCCACACTTGAATCTCCGGATTCCACCGAAGAAGAACACTCTTGAATATGAAGAAACAAACTCCTTGATGTATGTATCTCAGATCATAGGTTTAAAACCCACTCAAAAATATCGAGGAAAACTAGCAAAAAACTCTAAAAGAAAACCTTAGAAAACCTTAAAGTAGATCTCTAAAACCTAATCCTAGTTTAGGACTAAAACAGATACTTATAGAAATCTGGGACTGCGAAGCTCGCTCGAGCGAGGAACTTATCTCGCGTGATTTCCATAAGTGGTTTCGCTTGAGCCACGCAACCTGCGCTAACACGAGAACTCCTTCGCTCGATCGAGCAATACAAAGCAGAAAGGAAACTTACAACTCAATAACTCAAGTTTGTTCGTGGGATTGACAAGACTAAGGGAACTAACACATATAGTAATCAAGACAAACAATTTGGCTTTGTACATGAACAAACTAAGATCATAAAACTTTGTTATCAACCAACACCTTTCTCTGTGGGTTTCCCTTTTTGGCAAGTCCCTAATTACCCACTATAAGTTAATGGGAGAACATAAAAGAAGTATGAAAATTCGGCAAAACATAAGTCAATTATGTAACCAAAACATGCCCCTAAAAAACCTGAAACAAATACAGATATGCATACAAATTTTCTTAGGGCAAATTACCAACACCCCCATCGAGGTTTGACTAAAATACGAATTCCCCCCTGAGGTTTGGGAAATTACAAATTACAACGAGAGGTTTATATTTGCATAACAAATTGTTATGCAAATATAAACTTCAAGGGGCAATTTGTTATGAAAATATAAACCTCAGGGGGCGAGATGTAATTTCTCAAACCTCATACAGGGAATCCGTATTTTAGTCAAACCTCGAGGGGGGTGTTGGTAATTTGCCCAATTTCTCTCTCAAGATGAACTTCATAAGCAGAGTAAAATTCTTAAAGAGTAATAAGATTATGCAAAGAACTTGTGAGACAAATGAGAAATTGGAACTAATCCAATAGTGAAAAATATTTTTCAGACACCTTTTCAGATGTATAGCTAAAAGAGGACCATACAATCAATACAATTAGTCTCATAGTTGTAAGATGCATGATTCATAGGTTATGCTTGACTTTGATTTCTATTTTCTGTTTTAAGAAATAGAAAAATAAAAAACTAACACGGAAAAAGTTTGACAAACTATTTACAATTTTAGCAATTATTCTATAAATTCTTAAAAGCAAAGCTTAGTTCGTACAAAAATGAAAATGATAGGTGTTTATTGTTTTTCTTTCTGAGATACAAATTTCTTCGCTTTTTTTTTTTTTTTTTTGAATATTAACACAAGTTGTTGCAGTTGCCCCTGGCCATTCTACGTAACATGCTGTTTCCCTCTTGATAGATATGTTTCCCATTTCTTAACATCCATTGTTTCTCGTCTCTAGTTGAATACCAACTTAGTAGGTTAAATTCTCTTCGCTTTAAATGATCTAAAATTTTCAATTTATTTACCTCTGTAATGTGTCTCTGTAAAAGGTCTTCATCTATTGTGGTAGGAGGAAACTATAAGCTATCCTTCTGTCTTTCACTCCTCAAAACACTTGGATATCTTTCTCTAAAATGTAGCTTCTGCAAAATTATCTTTATGGCATCCTAACCCCGACCAATTGTTGAACATAACAGTGTCGCAATGACATTGCAATTTTGATTACTTAGCAATATTTGATGACTAACATGCTAGTAGTGAACAGTGATCACTAACAATATTTTGGTATGGCATTTTTGGCAGGCATGGGAGGTACAACTCTATAAGGTTGATCCTTCAAACTTGGAAAGAAGATATTTGATATCATCATCAAGAGTTACTCTTCTATCCAACATTCCTGTGCCAGAGAATGCCAAAGATGCTGCTGAAAATCTCAAGAAGTTCGCAAAATTATGATATGCTATGTTTTTACAGGGTAAAAATCAATGTGTGTTACACCAATTTAGCATGTGTACACTTCTTAAACATTAAGATATCTATATATATGAATGATATTCATGCCACTTTAAACCACTCACACTTAATTTTTTCGTCTTTTATTTCCCCATAAAAAGTGTGAATATCATTGAACTAATAATATTACAACAATATGAATATAAGTACACCTAATGACGACGGGACATACTAGGTGAACTGGTGTTTTTTTTTATTCTAGTGAATCAGTTAATACTATTATAATATTATATTATAAATACTAATAAATACACGAAAATGATGATAAGGGCATATCAGGTGAATTGGTCTTATGGTTGGTGAGTAGAAATAAATTGTGGATTGAGGGAGGAGGGGCCACCGATTATATATATGAGATAATATATCAGTTGGTGTACTGTAGTAAGGGATTCTTTTTATGTCGTCCGTCAAAGCAAGGGGACCATGGCTACCTAATGCCTTAATGTAGATCCTCTGTTTGTCCATATGGACATTTTAATTAATTAATTAATACTAAAAAACCAATTCTTGGAGGGAGCCCCTTATTTGAGTTCTTTTCCCTGAAGCTGTTGTGCTGAGAATCCTTGCCATCCACATGCCAATTCTTCCTATAGAGGACAAACTCGTGTAGGGTATGCCCGAGAGTGGAAATTACTCTGTCGAATCTGCTTTTTTATTGTTTATGGCTCTTATGCCGTGTTTGGTTGGGGGATTGAGAGTGGGATTTGGAAAGGGAAATGGAAAAGGTAAGTAAAATGTGAATAAAGCATGCTTATATTTCACATAGTTTCACACACCTTTTCCCTTTCCCTTTCCATTTCCAAATCCCTTCCCAAATCCCGCAACCAAACATAGTAGTAATGAGAAATTTCACTGCTTCAATAAGTTAAACCCTCACTTGAAGAAAGTTTGGTATAGAATCTAGTCATTGAAGATCCTTCCTAAGGTTTTATTCTTTCTTTGGAAGGGCCATTCATCATGCTTTTCCAATTAAAAGTTGTTAATGTGCAATCAAGAAGTTTAAATTGGACTTCTCTAAACATGTATCGGGATCAAGTTTGGACATTGATTTTGATAGTGGAAGCCTAGTTCTTTCAAGGAATGGTTTTTTTTTTTTTATTGGATATGTTGGTGATCACCCTTTGGGAGAAACAAGATTTTTTTTTTTTTTTCATTTTAAAAATGTTGATCTTATGCCTAGTGATATATTGGCCTTGATTAATGATCTTAATCCTTAATTTTATGCTTTGAGTGAAAGTTAGAGATTTGCAAGTGATGGATGGATGGGAAGCCAAGTGATGCTCTACAATACCATCCAAATTGTTTAAGGCGGTGCCTATAAAGAGGTTACGTGGAAGTTGATATCCAGATAGATAGTTTGTTGTTTGTTTAGGCACTTGATGTTGATTATGCAACAAATTGCTACATGTGTTTTCTGATTATGGACATTAAGTGGCTAATAATGTTTGTAATATTTTAATCCTTTGTTTATTATGTTTCTTCTTGTTCCTAATAAAAAATAGAGAGAAAAAGAAGAAGAAGAAAAAAAAAAACAAGTCTTACCTTGCACATGGATACCTACAACTCATCAAACATCGATCAATATAAGCTATGTCTAATAACATTTTTAGTCTCTTATGTATGTGATTTGTGTCACTTTTATTAACAATGTTTAAATTGTGAAAAATATTTTAATTTGGTCACCTAACTTTGTTAATCGATGGCATTAAAGCTAAGGTAAATGTGGGAATTGAATTGAAACAAAAAGTACATTTTTAGTTATATATACTAAAGATGAGTGCAAACATGTCAGATTTGTAATTTTATATTTAAATTTTTGGATAGCTTGAAAATTGAGGAAAATCGATCAGTAGTTTAGAACCGTTTAATGAAGGAAAAAATAAAGTCATTTTAACAGTTGTTACATGTGATAGGTATTGGGTGGAAAGAGGTGACAATTATTGAGTGAGAAGGGTATTCTTGAAAAAATAAAAAAGTTGGATGTGGCTCAAACCAATTTAAATATACGCTTTATATAATAGAATAAATATACTAGAAATTGTGCATTGTAATAGGCAATTATAGAATCTAGGGTGTGCTTAAAATAAAAGGTAGCTCTGAAATAATAATAAAAAAAGGGTTATTTACATGGAGATTTCTTAAATTATTGTGAAGTATCATTTTAATTTCCTAAACTATAAACGTATATAAATAGATCTCCTAAATTATTAGCTTGTTTCACTTTGACCCCATATGTTACTGCATTGCCATTTTTTAGACGAAAATACTCTTTAACACTCTATATAACACACCCAACAACACTTCTTTTCAATTTTTCTCATTTTTTTTGTTTTATTATTATTTTTAAATATTCTTTCTATAAAAATATATTTATAAAGAATATTGAAAAAATAATAATGGATTAATTATTGTATTAAAAAAATTAAAAATAATAATAATGAAATTGTAAATATAAAGAGTGCTTAATGGTATTTTCGTCTAAAAATATTTAGAAGTTTGGTTTAACTCACAGTGCAGTAACAGAATGGGTCAAAGTGAAATATGTCAATAATTTAAGAGATCCATTTGTACAATTTTATCATTTAGTCAAAATGATACTTCTCAATAGTTTAGAATGCCTTTGTGTAAATAATTCAATAAAAAAAAAAGTTATGACAAAAGTTTTCAAGACTAATATAGATATGAGTGGTGCTACATTTCCTAATTTTATCCTCCTAATTCCACCTTATTTGAAGCAGTCCAATGCTCTCTCTCTCTCTCTCTTTCTCTCTCTTGCATCTTTGACCTTTCTAATTTCACATCATTAAAGACAAAATTAGAGAAACAAAATTAAGGGGATAAATCATTATACGATATACTCCTATGCCTCACCTTTTTTGCTTTCCGAAAACAAAGTAAAAAATTTGTTTTTTTCTCATGTAACTCACTGCAAGTTTCCAAGTGTACTAATTAGTGAAATGCTAAATTTTGAAGTTTTGAACTCTAGTAGTATAACCCCCAGCAGGTAGCATACAAGAAACACAATATTTTTTTTTTAATACCAAATAAAACTTTCTTGAAAATTTGTAAAGAAGCCTTGATGAATGACCTTGAAGCCATGGCATACATTTGATTCAACAAATGAATTAGTAGCTAGTCTTTCATGAGAGAAGGAAATTACTGCTACCTTCAAAGATATCAATTTGTCATATGGTGAAATGGTAGAACTTACTACAAATTCACAATGCCATTTCTTGATTTTGCGTGTTTGCTCTATTCATCCAAACACCATTCTCATCACATGGGAAAGAATGGGACCGAGACATTCTACTTTCTCAAAGCAGATTAAATTGGGAAATAATCTCCTAAGGTCCATCCAATGCATCTGGAAGTCACTCAAGTACTTCAATTGCAACATCTCAATTGTGGTAGTTGCTCTTTGGTCTAGATGACACAATAGTCCTCCTCTAATGTGGAGTTTCTTCAAGTTTTTCAGATTGCCAGATGACAACCAACTGGGTGTAACCATTTCAGGAAAATTCTCAAGCTCTAGTTTTTGCAGTGAGGAAGGAAGTTCCAAATCATGCTGCTTGGTAAACGATCCTGTCAGTGCTCTTGTTAGATTGGCATGTGGCTGTGGTTGTGGTTGTACTTGCTTAGGTGTGTCATCTATTTCGCCTTGTAAAATGCATCCTATCCAGGATATTTTTAACTTTTGAAAAGTTTTTAATCTTTGTAAATGACAGAGCTGCTTACTTGTTGGGAATTCTTTCATATTGGTGTGTAGACTCAATTTTCTCAACTTTGACAATTTTGTCAAATCATCGATAGTACATGAGTTTTTATCCTTGGAATCTCCAATGATAAATCCCTTAAGAATTTCGAATTCTTATAGTGAACCAAGGCCCTTGGGCATGTGATTTCAAAAGTAACACTCAGATATGTCTAAGTGTGTCAAATTCTTAAGTAAGCCAATCCAATCTGGAACAACCTCAAGATTGTGACAAGCTTTGAGATCTTGGATCTTGAGATTAGTCATCTGTGAAATACACTGAGGAAGCTCTATAATCAAAGAAATTCCTCGAAGGCTAAGAAATCTCAACAGTTTCATATTCTTAAGTGCATTAAGAATTTTGGTGTCAGTGACTTCAATGTGATGCGTGACCGAGTTTTGCCACCTTCCCAAGTAAACAATTTCGAAATTGATGAACTCGGAAAACCCTTCAAACCTGTCATCAATAATAGCCTCACCAACATTGAGGAAGCATTTATAGAAGGGCAACCATATAGTATGATTATCCGTACCCATAGTACGCACTTCTTTAGAGCAAAACTGGTTTAAAGTAGAATGAATGGAAAGGTGCATTTTGTAGCTATCCACAGCCAAGCCACAATTTTTGTAGATAAGCTCGATAAAGCCCATTGTAGTAAACTCATCCAAGAACTCATTGCTCAATTCCTCTGTCGTCTTCACCAATGCAATTTCTTTGTTTGAGGTTGAGAATGTTGGGAGTACAAGTCCCTCTCCAATCCACCAATAAATCATAAACCTTTTCTTTATAGTAACCATTTTTGGGAACACCAAGAAACATTTCAAACCATGTTTTAGTTCATATGAGAGGGCATCGAAAGATACCCTGATATCATTGAAATTTGGATCCTTGGACAAGCTCTGCAAATGGCTGACCTTGTTTACATCGACTTGGTAGTTATTGCTACTACGGTTAATAGATCCATCAAACCATGGATTTCGACGTGGTTTGGAATCATCATCGTAATGGGTTTTCATAATCAGCTTTGATGGAATTTGGGATTTCAATTTCTTGACTGCCACTTCCAGTTCGCTAAGTTCTTCTCCTCCTCTTGTTTTGAGCTACTCAAATTTCTGACTAGCCTGGTTGATTTGGACATTCATACTATCTACATACTTCTGAACCTTTACCATGGCCTCTTTCATGTAAATAAGATCTCGACCAATCATGTTAGCGAGCGCAGGATCTCCAACATGGTAGTCATCGTTGTTTGTGGTTGGATTTGGATGGGAGATACTGCTGTCCATGGCTTTCACTACTAAAAGGTCGTATTGAAGTCTTGCCTAGATTTAATAGAGAGAGAGAGAGAGAGAGAGAGAGAGAACACATTTTTTCTTTGATGGTTAGGGTTTCAAAGAGAGATGGATCAAGAGAGAGAGGCAAATGAGAGAGAAAAAACGTTGTGACACCATAAGAGAGAGACGAAGTGTGTGTGTGTGTGTGTGTGAGAGAGAGAGAGAGAGAGAGAGAGAGAGACACGCAAGTGAGACTGAAAAAAGGTAAGAGAAAAAGAGTGCTGATCCTCGGCCGCTGTTTCATGCGGTGGTTCCTGCGGCGGGTCAAAAACGATGTCGTTTTGTGTATTTTTTCTTTTTTTGGGTCTCATCTTTGTCACCTAACCTAACCTAACAGAGAAACGAACTGAGAGACAAAGAAGAAGGCAAAGGGATGTGACGGCGAAAGAGAAATGCAGAGGATGGTAGGCGACGATTTGCGAATGAGGGATTTTCATCTGATGAAAGAAAAATGATGAATTGATTTGATAAATTTTTGCGAATGAGGGATTTTAATTTGATAATAAATTTTGTAGACAGATTCAAAGAAGAATCCATGGCGATAATGGTGATGAGTAGCGAAACGAATGGTGAATTCATTGAGAATGTCGTCGGTGTGATAAGCGAGGTCTCTGACTTGGTGAAGCTAGGTTTGGAGCTCTGGATCAGTGTCTTCAATTGCATCAGTAACTCTCAAAAAGGCATTCATGCCCTGAAGCTCGTCTATGATGAACACAATTTTTGCTTAAACCACACCCAATGATTTCAACTCTTCTTCAACTAAGCTTGAAAGCTTTTTGAGCAAGAAGGTTACTACACTTTCTGCCATTGTTAATGGAGAGAGAGAGAGAGAGAGAGAAGCTTCAAACTACCCAGATCATTTGCCATTTAGAAGTGAAGAAACCATTTCCAAAACCATAATAGAGAAGAGAAAAGAGAGGAGACCAAAAAAAAAAACACAAAACGACATCATTTTTGACACGCCACAGGAAACAGCAGCCGAGGATCCGGACTCAAGAGATAAAGAAGGGGGTGCCATTAGACTTTGGCGTACAGATGTTGGAAATCTACCAAGACAAATAATTGATGAGATGCAGGGAAGAAATATGGTCCACTAGCCGGGACCAGGATTGTTGAAATCGCGTTCTCTCGGTAGGTTTTTATAAATTTTATAAATAAAAATTTGAGACAACTTGATGCATTTATGAAATTTATTATGGGTCCTGTTTAATTTATGGGGTTTATTATGAGTTCTATTTTAATAATTTAAATTATTTATTTTGTAAATTATTTGTATATATTATTTATAAAAAAATATTTAAGTCGATTTGATAATTGTAATATTTTTATTTTATTGTATTTGTTTTAGAAAAATAAATGGTTTATTTATTAAAAAAATAAAAAAACATACTTGTTTATTTTTTTCAAAAAACAAAAGTGATAAATAAAAATGTTATAATTATCAGTTCAACTTAAATTTTTTGCATGAATAATATACATTAAGAATCTTACAAAAAAAATAATTAGGATCATTGAAATAGAACTATAATGAATTCCACGGAGAAGCCCAACTGTAGACATCTCATTTTGACCAGTCTTAAGATTTGGGTGTTTTCTTCCGAACATCTGATGATGAAAATTGAAATATGTTATTTTATGAATTTCTCAAAAAAAAAATTAAATTTTAATTTTAATTCTAATCTTACACCCATTTTGATCAAATTATTTTAGACTCGTTAAAAATCTTTTTTTGGCCAAAATCCAAAAAATAGAGCAATTTTAAGAAATTGGCTCCTACACGACATGGGATGGCCACCTGTTTTTGTCGTAGGATGGCCATGTTGTCATGTAATGTTATTGAGTAATTCACCAACTATAAAAGGGGCACTCCACTCAGTTTGGGGAAAAAAAAGGCTTATTAAAAGAAAAAAAAGGGAGAGGATAGAGAAAAAAAATTTTCTTTTCAAAACGATAAAGAGGAAAAAGTTAAGGATAAGAAAGTGGAAAAGAAAGGAGGAAGAGACAAATTTGTCTCAGAAAGGAAAAGAAAGGGGTGAGAGAAATTGTATTCAAAGAGAGGAGAAGAGATAAAAGGAGAAGAATTAAAAAATTGAGAGACAGAGAGTCTGCAACTAGAATTTTCAACCTTTAATCTCTTTCTTTGCGGATATATTATCTTCTAATTTCATTAAAGTTAAAATTTGAGCTTGAGATTTCATCCAAACATATTTTATAATCCTAAGGGTATTAGGAAGAGAGTTTGATAATCAGAAAATTTATTTATTTACTCAAAAGGTGAATTTTTATATTTTTCTCATCTAATTTTCTGTTGTTTATAGGAATTTTTTTTAAAAAAATAAAAATAATATAATAGTTTTTAATATGTAAATAATTATTTGAGGGAGTTGTCTCCCGCCCTCCTCCTTTATTGTTCTCTTGTTATTGCTTTTCTTTTTGTTCTTGTTAGGTTTTTATTGGCAATCCCGTTTAACAAAACTCCTTTCAGTTGTGTTCGATTTTTTTATTTCAGTGAGGCTATGAGTTTTTATATAGCGATTCCGGTTTTGACCTGACCTTTATTGTATTTCGGACTCGGATCTTGTGGTTTGGTATTGTTATTCATGTCTTTTTTCCCCTTTTCCCTTTCCTATTTGAGTATTGGGATGTCTTGGGCATGTTTGGAGCAGGTTGGTTGCTAGTTGTTCAAGTTGTTGTTGTCTAGATTTTCGCTTCTTCGCTCGACCAAGGCTTCTTGCGCTCAAGCGAGCTTTGTGAACTTCCAGCATTTTTGTAGAGCTACAGAGATTTTGGGAAGGTAGCGTTCTTCGCTCAAGCGACGATGTGCGTCTATAAAACTTTTGAAGGTATGTATTATGTGCTCGAACGACGCTTCTTGCGCTCGAGCGAGGTCACTTATTGTGTCTGGTCGCTCGAGCGATGACTCCTTCGCTCGAGCGAGCATCGCATATATCAGTTCGCACCAGACCATTTTTATATCACTTTTTGGTATCTTTTCTCACAAAAACCCTAAACTAGCTCCCTCTTTCTCTAAAATTCGATTTCTCTCTACAAATACACCTAGATCTAAGGATCTCTACACTGTACATTCTTTGATAAAGAGTTGGAGCATCTCAAGGGCTACTATTTCATCCGAATAGAATTGGATTTCGCCACTTTTGAAGTTTCTCCACTTCTACTTTGGGCTTCTACACTTGGGGTAGGGATATTCTACACCTTAATATGATCTTTAACCTATGTATTTGTTGTTATGTATTAATGATGAGATTTGGGGTGTTTCGATAAAACATAGGGTCTGAGGTCAAGCCTAAATGAGGGGTTTCCATGTGATATTATGTAAATGACTATGGGGTTTGGATGTGAGGGTATCTTGTGTTAAAATTGTTGATTTTAGCCTTTGGAGTGATATTTGAAATAGGGGGAAATTTGCCCTAATATACATATAATAATTATTTTGTATAAATAATGGAATTGAGATGAGAAATGTGAAATTGGGTGGATGTATAAATCAATGGTGTAGTTGAATTTCTTTAATCACTCATCTATGAAAATTTTGATAAATTATCTGTTATAAAGATTGTATATCTGTTTAGAAATATCTGTATTGGGCTATTGGTGGAGGATAGCTATGATTGTTGTAGAAATTGCATGAGCATTAGGAGAATTGAAACTAATCATTTAACTATGTCATTGAATATGACGGTGTTAAGACATTGAATATGTGTAATTGAATGCCATTGAATATGACAATATCTTTAAATATATTGTATATGCATAATGTTTTGGGAAGAGAAAGGGGATGTACTCCATGTTTTGGGAGGAGATAGGGGATGGACTCCATTGAAAATTAAGTTGGTTGGAGTGTCCAGAGTGAAAGTCCCGAAATCTTATGTATATATGGGTGCCGATCTCGCAGACGAAATTTTCATAAAATGGCAAGATTGAAGTGTTTATATGGTTGTTATGTTAATTGAAAACATTTGAGTTGTAGTCTCAGTTGGGTCATTTGGAAAAATTATACATTTGGCATATGAGTTGAAATGAAACGAATTAACCTGAAATGAATAAATGGAAATTGATTGTGATATGAGTATCAGTATTGAATGTTCATGAGAAGGATGTACGTTGGTCATAAATATTGCATGTGTACTTGACACTTATATCTTAGTTAAATCTCATATATTGTGCTAGACTGTTTCTACTGGGCATTGGCTCACTCTACTTGGAAAACCATTTTCAGGTACAGGTACTTCCCCCAAGAATGTAACTTGGGAGGACTTAGGATCTGGAGGCTATATTTTGTTATTTTTTTGTTTAGATGTTTATTCAAGCCAAGGGCTTTATATGTATAGAGCTTATGACTCTCTTTTGTTGTAACCAAGTAATGTCTTGGAAAGATGTAAGCCCGCAGGGCATTATTTTGTTGTTATTAACTAGTATTACATGTTGTAGATTCAGGATGAATATTTATGAATGTATAATGCATGTAATATCTTTTGTAATATGAACTCTGATGAATGGAAATACCTTAACTTTATTATATTCTTTTCTTTTATGAGTTGGATTATTTGTACTATTTTGGGGGAGTGACATTTTAGATACAAATCCAACCCGAATTGTGCTATGCAGAGGAGTTTGTGATCTTAATCCTATCATGTTTGCCACTTCCCTGACTATGTTGGGGATCGAGCTGTCCGCTCGAGCGGCCATTTGTGCGCTCGAGTGAAGAATCTTTAGTTCCAGAAGTTTGAACTGTCCGCAAAAATACTAAGAGTTGAGTTTTTGCTCTCGAGCGGCACTTCTTGCACTCTAGCGTAGATCCTTGTTCTGAAACATGTGTTTTAGTCAGTCCGCTCGAGCGGCCATTCCTGCCCTCAAGCGAAGATCGGGGATCTAGTTTCTATAAAAGTTGCGGTTCAATCAAGTTTTAGGGTATGGCTTCCAGATCGTTTTCTTGGATATTAGGGTTTTCAATCTGGAACTTATTTGCTAGTTTCTTTGATGTTTGTTTGAGTTTAACTCATGGTGTGAGAAGTATACATCAAAGGATTGTTTGTTTCATTCAAAACAAAAGAGAGAGTTGCTCTTCGGTGGATTTCAGGGAATTCGGGCCTGAAGCTTTGGTGGATTCTGGAGTGGCTCATCATCGTGATTCGACATTGGTGTTGTGGATTCAACATTGGGCAAGATAATTCCAAGGTAAAGACGATGGTGGAAGAGACACATTGGAGTCGGTTCAATTTGGACGTGGATTCGCTAGGTAATTGAGAGTACACTTGTGTAATTCTTTTATGTCTTTTTAGTGGATCGTTTTGTGGATTTTGCCCGTAGTTTTTTTTATATCACAATTGGAGGCGTTCCAATTGTGGTTTTTCCATGTAAAATCGTTGTGTTGATTTGTCTTTGATTGTTTGATTGGGATTGCTTTTTACCGGTTAAAATTGATACATAATCACAAATCAATATCTACAGGATTTCTTGATTTTTCAGTTCTATTCTTGTTTTTCCTTTTTGTTTTGTTTTTATTATTATTATATGTATAAATTGTGAAGTGGGTTGCGTCGGTACCCACATTTGTTTGATTTTTTGTTTTTTCATTTATTATTTTATTATGTAATATATATATATATCAAATAATGATAGTAGGGTTAGGAGTGCAACTCGGTCGGGCTCAATCCGAGCAATCCGCGCTAAGTTCGAGGTTTTTTTAGGACTTGGGCAACAATATTTTGTAATCTGGATGGGCCTGATAAATTTTTTATGCCTGAATTGTAATTTGGGCTGGGCCTGGACAAATTTTGTGTGTAACCTGAGCAACCCGAACCAGAGTTACATTTTATATATTATAAAAATTATATAATATGTGTATAAGTGTGGGCATGTCTCGTTTGCTTTCAATTTGTCTTCTCTTGGGCAAAGAGACCACCACGTCTTTCTCATTGCTGTCATTTCCCGTTCTCTCTCTCTCTCTGACCACCATTGAGGTTCAAGCTTTGAGCTTTACTCAGATGATCCCTCAATCCTCCTGAGATTTACGAACAAGATCATGAGGCATTTGATACATCCTTTTGTAGATTTAATTTTTATTTTTTTTCTTTTTTTCCCAAAAGAGAGTGTTAAGTTGGGTTCCATACTATATCCCTCAGCTTCTCTCTCTAAAACCCTTGATAAAGCTGTCTTCTATGCTTGTTTTGTTGGATTTGCAGGTAGAACTATAAAAAATATCATTTTTATAGTAGTAATGGTTTACTTGCAGATAGTTTTGGCAAAATTTAATGTAGGTATGATTTAATTTTTTAATGGATTGTTTAAAAATTTCCTTCTTTTATTATTTAATTCTATTTGGGTGTGATGAAGATGAATTATTTTTCTTTTTTTTTTTAGTACATGATTGTTATTGAATCACTCCCAATCTGAATTTTATTTATTTATTTATCTATTCAATTGGGAAATTCGGGCAATTCGGCTAACCCTAGTTCAAATTATGTAGCTCGGTCTGGACTTGGACAACCAAGCTCGGGTTGATGGTCTGGCTTGGGCACTTTCAAACACAATTTGGGCTGGGCCTGAGCAACCCTCCAACCGAGCCAACCTGCTCGAGTTGCACCCCTTGTTGGAGGTGTTAGATTTTCAATGTTTAGATATTACTTGAGGGAATGCATAGCACAAAGCTTGGCTTGGCTTAGTGGTTAAGATGTTGAGTGTTGGGGTTCAGATCATAGGTTAAAATCCTTCTAGCAACATTTTGGTTTCTTTTGTTTTATTTTTGTGGTGGATGATGACATTAGCATGATGCAATGGTTACGTCAGCAAACAAAATATTCCCCATGCCAACAGAATATTCCCTGAGTTCTAAAAATTACAATTTAGCCCAGAATTTTTAGACAATTGAGCTGTGACCCAGATTTTGAGAGAATTTTTCAGTGAGGGCCCTAGAAGTGCAGCAAAGGTTAATCCTAGCTAAATGGACCATTCCGAACGCAACTACGAAGTCATTATTATGGAATTTAAAATAGTTTTTGAATATTATTTTTTATTAATATTTTGTATATAGTATCATGCATATTTTATTAACTTTCTTTATAGCATTAGTATCCCACTTGTATGTAATTTTCTTATTATGTTTTACATCCAACCATGCAGCTACTTTTTAACTGATATATCTCTATTAATGCCAGTAGATGGAGGTTGTGTTGTTCAATTTGGAATAAAATTGATTTTTATGTTTGCAAACTCAATTTTCTATGTTTTGTACATATCTCAAAATTCTCTCAGAATACATGAAATCAAATTATTCCAAAATGAATGACATAGATTATACTTGTTTGTTTCACATAGTAATTTTTAGGATTATTAATAGTTAGAATATGAACATATAAGGTTTATAAAATTCATATCATGGTTTAGTAAAGGCCGATCTTTGATTGGGTAAGCGGGGGTGCTTAATTAATGACCTTTCTCCCTTCATACCTAAGGTTCCGAACCGAGACATGTTTGGTTATGACGAACAGTGGCCTTGGCATGAGTCACAGGTTTCCTAATTTTCTCAAAAGATTAGGTGACAACTCTGAGATTTGGTGATGCAGTCCATTTTTGGCAAAGGTTTTGCAATAAAATAGATTTTCTACAAAAGTTGCTAGATCTGGACTCTTATATATGTTTCACATTGCACTTGTGAGACTAGATCAAAGAAATCGAGGGTCTGAACTATCTAGCCCGCTCGAGTACCCCCCGGGCATGTGATACCAACCCTCCTTTTAACAATGTAGAGGAAGTTTCACTTTGCCCAAAATTATCACTCAAAAATCAATTCAACATCCATTCTTTCGATTATATGAATTTTACACATAAACCATTTAATTTTGGATCAATTTCACCCCATCGTCAACTGTCTATAAAATATTAATTAGACTCTCAAACTTCATTTTGTCTAGGTGTCTAATTGATATTTTCAGAATAGTTTGGGATGTTGTTGACGTGGCATGGTAAGATAGCACGTGGCATGGTTTATTGAAGAAGGACAGAGATCACAAGTTGCTTACGTGACAGGGTAAGATGGCACGTAGCATGATTTCTTTGAAGAATGATAGAGATCACAAGGGGAATTTTTGAATTTAAAGATCAGTTGGTGGTTGCCAAGAATCAGGGATTGGAGATCAAGTTAAAAGCAAAGAGTTTGGCAAAATAGTTCCTAGAATAATGGGATAAAGATGCAAGGAAGTAGAAGATCAAGGAAGATCAAAAAGAGTAAACTACATTGAAGATGGGCAAAGCAAATATAAAAGGAGGACTGGAAGAAGGAAGAAGGGAGGAAGCAAGTACAATTTTCATCTATGATGAATTTTTTAAATTGTTGCTGAAAGTTGAAAATTAGTAACTTTTTTTATAACGGTTTTTTAAATCGTCGCTAAAAATTTATAATTAGTGACATTTTTTGTGACAAAATTTTTAAACTGTCGTTGAAAGTTAACAACAAGTGATGTTTTTAATAGTGTTTGATGAAAAACGCCATTAGTTATCATAGGACCTATTGGACAATAAGTCCACCTATTAGGACCTACATGTAAGTCCCGTGTCATGACCCGAACCCACCCCCGTGGGTTAAGGACATGACCGGCCATTAATCATGAGATTACCTACGGCCTCAAACCAAACCAAACGTATTTTAACAGAGTTAATGGAGGCCAAACGGAAGCAATTAAAAACTTTGTCCATAGAGCTGTGCTTACATGGCACATCATAACAAACCACACCTATGCATATTAATAACTCACAACAAAATATGTACTACATAAGGTTCTGTACATACAGGATCATATAAGTCTAAGTCAACCCATCAAGACTATATACAACAGATGCAAAGTCTTCGCCGACATGACAGAATATAAATACATAACAAAAGGGCAAAGGCGAGTCTCGTGCGTGAGACACAAGGGTTGACTCTCCCAAAACCTTTGTTGTTCCACATAGACTTCACTGGGGCTGGGTTTGGACTTCTCTTGGCTCACCTACAAACACATGAATGAGCGTGAGCGAAAGCCCAATGAATAATATCAATTACAGAAGCTATACAAACGATATGTAGAACAATATGCTTCAAACGGCCTTGGGCCCAATTCATATTTCTATTTAACATACATACACAATTTAGGTCAAGTGACTGCGGTTCCGAACAAACTGGCCTTTGGCCCATTTAAACTTTCATTTGTATCAAAACGGCCTTTGGCCCATTAAGATGAGAACTGGCCTTTGGTCCATTCAAATGACAAACTGGGCTTTGGCCCATTCATTCGTTCATGTCGAAACGGCCTCCGGCCCATTCATTCATGTCAAAACGGCCTCTCGCCCACTCATTCATGTCAAAACGGCCTCTAGCCCATTCATTCATGTCAAAACGGCCTCTGGCCCACCCATTCATGTCAAAACGACCTCTGGCCCACCCATTCATGTCAAAACGGCCTCTGGCCCACTCATTCATGTCAAAACGGCCTCTGGTCCATTCGTTCATGTCAAAACGGCCTCTGGCCCACTCGTTCATGTCAAAATGGCCTCTGGCCCACTCGTTCATGTCAAAACAACCTCTGGCCCATTCATTCATGTCACAACGGTCTCTGGCCCATTCATTCTATTATTCAGATCAGACTAGCCTCTGGCCCACTCATTTGGTATAGCAAACATTGTCCACCAATCAAATCAGTGAACTTATAAAACTTACATAGAAGTAAGCAATTGGACAATAACATATTTCAGATATCTTTGTTAAGATATTACTCACAGTGATCAGTTGGTTGGTTTGTCCTGGAGCTCGACCCTACACATTTCATGAACACAAAAGGGTCACAAACAATTCAATCCGTTCCAAATTCACATTTTCTTCTTTAGGCTTCATTCTTATTTCCTTAACTCAATTACATGCTCAATGCATGCCTAAGAGTACTCAAAAATGAAAGAGAACAGAAAATAAAACACAAAATGTCTTTTCAAAATTTCAGAAAATAGGGTCCCCGCTCGAGCGGACCCTTGAGGCCTACAAAAGTACTGGATACATCAGATTTACGCTCGAGCTTGAAGTCTAGTGCTCGAGCGGAAGGCCTCACTACATGGCTCCCCGCTCGAGCGTGAAATTACCCCGCTCAAGCGGACACCATGTCTGCAAAAAGTACTGGATGCATCAAAATCACGCTCGAGCGTGAAGTCTGGCGCTCGAGCTGAAGGTCTGTCTAAATAGTTCCCCGCTCGAGCGTGAGCTTACCCGCTCGAGCGGACATCCAAGTCTGCAAAAATACTGGGAGCACGAAATTCACGCTCGAGCGGTGGTTTCCCCGCTCGAGCGGACATCAAATTTTCTGGGTTTTCCAGAACATGTTCTTGAGCTTCAATTTGATGTTCAAAGGTCCCAAATGCATGGCTTTGGCTCAAACTTCACATATACATATTCTAACATGGTATAAACACCAAATTACAACACAATGAAGCTCAATTTCACAATTTAATCACATGCATGACTCAAATTAACTCAAACTCATCACCAACACACTAGCTTCAAACATGCAAGACTCAAACTCCCATGATTTGCACTTGCATGTGAAATATACACAATAACCTCAACTTAATTGGTGAAGAGATGATCAAATACAAGGATTTCAAACAAGATTCATCATGGATTACACAATTTATGCTTAAACATGGAAATTTATAGCAATTTCCTACATGCCTGCCTCTAATGACTTCAAATACAACAAAATCAACTCAATTTCCTCATAATCAATTTAATCCATGTTCTTGACCATTATTCAAGCTTGAATTCACAAGATGATAACTTACAATTCATGAATTCACCTACCTAGAGGCTTAATTCTTCCAATCTATAGCAAATTCTTGAGTTTAATCCTCCAATTCTTCACAAACTTGAGCCAAACCTTCAATTTCCTGCACTATCCCCCTCTAATTCGGCTCTCTCACACTCAAGAGACCAAATCAGCCAAAATGAATCCAAAAAAAAGAGAGATTGAGTGTATATGGCCCTTTATATAGCCCCACTAACTTAATTGATCGTTCTGAATCTAATTATTTTGATCCGAATAAATTTTCAATCAAATTTCACCGTAGGCTCTAAAAATTATGCCAATCATGATAGGGCAATCAATTTCGGGTTCTGTGGCCGATAAGGCCTTCAATTTAAATTCCGAAGCATATAATCAAACAGATATTCCTATGGTGAACAGATAGAAATTTAAAACCACATATTTTCACATAATGGCACACAAAATCATGTTAAACACATAATCATATTCACGTTAAGGACCAATTAGCATATTACAGAACATGCATATCACAGTATCATATCCCGTCATTAAAATGGTGGGTCAAGGTTTTAAATACGATCGCAATCGTTGCATAATGCCATTACGTAATGGTTGTGGTGGTTACTGCTACATATTACGGCCGCTATAGTAGTGTGACGGAAATTCACGATCGTAACAGCCGCCACAGTTACGTAAAGGTCATAGCGGCCATTACTGTAGCACTCTGCGCTTCCTATTATAATGGAACTATATTTGACCCTTTCATTACCTTGATTGAGAACCTTCATAGTTGTTATTTGAGCCTTGGTTAAGGTGTTACCATTGTGGTTGGGTGAGATTGAATCAAAAACTCCAAATTTGAATAATTGTTATTGAGTAGTTTTCAATCTTTCATCATTTTCTCTCTCCATAATTTGAATCTTGATGTGAGGCTAGAACCATTGGAAAGTTTACTTTCAGGGCTTCAATTTGGACACAAGAACGACCCTAAACGGAGTCCGGATGAGAGAGTTATACATGTTTGAATTTTGCGTTTCTGTATTGGAAGCATGCTCGCTCGAGCGAGCTTTTCTTCGCTCAAGCAAACTGTGCGATTTTAAGAAATTCTGAGAGCTTCTTTTGTACGCTAGAGCCAAGCTTCCTTCACTCAAGCGACCACGTCACTAACAGACATTATAAAGTGACTTTTTGGCCCTAAAACTCTATTTTTTCTCTCTCTCTCTCTCTCTCTTCTCCTCCCATCCTCCAAAACGAAACCCTAACCTTTCAAACTCTTCATTTCTCTTCTACTTACCCAAGATTCACCCCAAATCTTTCAAGAATGTTGAAGAGCAAGCATGGATCAAGACTTTTACTGATTGTTTTACTATTTCATTGGAATTTCAAGTTGGGTCTTCATCTTTAGCTTTAAATCTTGAGTTTTGAACCTTGAGGTAGGGATTTTCCTGTTCCTTTTCAATACCTCATCTATAGATAAATATGTAATAGATTTGTATTGCATAAAAATCATATCCATTATGGATTTCTTTGAAAGTCATTAAAGGGAACCTAGGGTTTGTTGTTTGGGAATGAGATTATTAAATTGATTGTTGTTTGGGTTAACTGAGGAGTAATCTAGCATGTTTGTGTTGAAAGAAGAAAAAACCCTAATTTAATGTCTTGACTTGGTGAATTAAAAATGGATAAAGTGGAATAATGTTTGTCAATTATTATTATGGGTTGTGTAAATGTGTTAATAGCTAAAATGGAGAATTAACTATGGCATTGGAATTATTTTGGATTGAACATACTAAATTGAGTTGGGTTATGGCTTTGATATCCATGGAATTAGTTTTGTGAAATGAAAAAAATGGATTGGGATAAAGGGTGGAGTATGTTAACTTGGAAAATAAGAGAATTGATTTTTGAAATGAAAGAATGAAATGATAACACTTTGTGAATTTCAGAAATTAACTTGAGGTTGGATTTAAAATCTCATATGAGAGTTGAATTATTATAATACATGTGTTGAATACATACATTTGGAGGTTTTGTCCTTAGTTATCTTACTATTGCTGTTGTTGGATTTAAAATCTCATGAGAGTTGAATTATTACAATACATGTGTTGAATACATATATTTAGAGGTTTTGTCCTTAGTTATCGGTGGAGGATGACATTGTTGTGTTGAATTGTTGTGCATGCATTACACTTGTGTTGGTCGTAATTTGTTGAATACTTTATGTGTATGCATTACACTTGTTGGTTGTACTTTGTCATGTTGTGATGATTTGTAACGTATACTACGCTGAGAATGAGAGGTACCATTACCTTCCAGCCAGTGTCTGGTAAATTGGCATTTCATTGCGGAAAGGTGTATCCTTGGCTTACCGTGCTTAAGGCAGGTAGAGCAGAACTTATTTATCATTATTGTCTCAGTGTATCTGGGTATGTTATGGGTTATGATGGTTATAGTTTTGAAAAGCCGAGTTGCCTCATTTGTTGATTAGATACTTGTTGGTTGCTTATTGTCTCCTTTTGTACTAAAGATATGCATGTATAGATATGAATGTGTTAGAAACGGACGTAAATACTATATTGAGATTGTGAAAAATGTGAAGGATATTGGATACGCGTGAACATGTTTTGAAAAGGCAAATCAGGTGCAAGTTCGGAAAGTGAGAGAAAACGTAATGGGCTTGGTGAAATTGTTTTCTAGAAATTGTTATTGTCATATGAATTTTGGAAAAAGGTAACAAGAAGAAAGAAAAGTGAATTTCTTACATTATTGAATGAAATGGATGATTTTGAGAAAAGTTCTTGTATACATATATTTTTGTATAAACCGTCACATTATTATTGTAGTATGAGACTAAGCATTCATGATCATAGCTATTTATAAGTTGTTATTGTTTAGGATCATGTTAAGATCCTTACTGGACTTTATGTTCATCCCACGTTGCTAATCCTTTTTAGGTGAACGTCGAGGAGTGTTTCAAGGTCATGGATCTTCTTTACTTGTTGGCCACAGGGCCTTTTATTTGTGGGCGGAATGCCATTGATGTAAAAGGGTTGAACCCTTCCTGTTAGTTTAAAAGATGTAAGCCTACGGGCAATTTATTTAAATACAACTCTTGTTGCATTCATATTATATTCGGTTGAGAGAATCTTTATTCATGTGTTCTTGTAAATATAAAGAGTTTTTGTATGTTATCTCTGAAATTAAATCTATAATAATGGTTTGGTAATGGAATCCAAGTAATAAAAAGGCAGGGCATTACAATTACATTACCACTACAGCACCGTTACAACCGTTACGCTTCTTTTTTTATTTATTTATAAATCTTGTATATATCTCTACTTTCTCATTTTATTATGTTTTCAATGGGTTTTTTACTTAATTATATTTGAATATGAACTTATATCTTTCTCTTATGTTAAATTTATTTAACAAAATTTAGATTTTCTGTTATGTACTTTAACAATCAATTTACATCTAACATGTACTTTAACATCTAACATGGCAACTCGGCCTTCCAAAACTATAACCATCATAACCCATAACATACCCAGATACACTGAGACAATAATAATAAATAAGTTTTACTCTACCTGCCTTAAGCACGGTAAGCCAAGGATACACTTTTCCATAATGAAATGCCAATTTACCAGACACCGGCTGGAAGGTAATGGTACCTCTGCCAAGTTCTCCAGGCGCTAGCTGGAAGGTACTGGTACCTCTCATTCTAAGTGCGGTCAACTCTCCAGGCGCTAGCTAGAAGGTAATGGTACCTCTCATTCTCAGCGCAGTATACATTACAAATCATCACAACATGACAAAGTACAACCAACAAGTGTAATGCATACACATAAACTATTCAACAAATTACGACCAACACAAGTGTAATGCATGCACAACAATTCAACACAACAATGTCATCCTCCACCGATGACCAAGGACAAAACCTCTAAATGTATGTATTCAACACACGTATCATAATAATTCAACTCTCATAAGATTTTAAATCCAACAACAACAATAGTAAAATAAAATATGCATAATCGAACCGCAAGTTAATTTTTGAAATTCACATATGATTTCATTCTTCCTTTTCAAAAATCAATCCTTTTATTTTCCAAGTTAACATACTCCACTCTTTATCCCAATCCATTCTTTTCATTTCACAAAACTAAATCCATGGATATCAAAGCCATAACCCAACTCAATTTAATATGTTCAATCCAAAATAATTCCAATGCCATATTTAATTCTCCCTTTTAGCTATTAACACATTTACACAACCCATAATAACAATTTACAAACATTATTCAAGTTTACCCATTTTTAATTCACCAAGTCAAAATGTTAAATTAGGGTTGTTTCTTCTTTCAACATAAACATGCTAGATTACTCCCCAATTAACCAAACAACAATCAATTTAACAATCTCATTCCCAAATAACAAACCCTAGGTTCCCTTTCATGACTTTCAAAGAAATTCATAATGGATATAATTTTTATGCAATACAAATCTACCACATATCTATCTATAAATGAGGTATTGAAAAGGAACAAGGAAATCCCTACCTCAAGATTCGAAACTTAAGATTTGAAGCTAAAGATGAAGACCCAACTTGAAACTCCAATGAAATTGCAAACAATTGATAGAAGTCTTGATCTATGCTTGCTCTTCAACATTCTTGAAAGATTTGGAGTGAATCTTGGGTAAATAGAAGACAAATCAAGAGTTTGGAAGGTTAGGGTTTCGTTTTGGAGGATGTGAGGAGAAGAGAAGGAGAAAAAAATAGAGTTTTAGGGCCAAAAAGTCACTTTATAATGTCTGCTAGCGACGTGGTTGCTCGAGCGAAGGAAGCTCGGCTTGAGCGTACAAAAGAAGCTCCCAGAATTTCTGAAAATCGTGCAGTTCGCTCGAGCGAAGAAAAGCTCGCTCGAGCGAGCATGCTTCAAGCACAGAAATGAAAAATTCAAACAGGTTTAACTCTCTCGTCCGAACTCCGTTTAGGGTCGTTCTTGTGTCCAAATTGAAGCCCCAGAAGTAAGCTTTCCAATTTGGAGTTTTCCAATGGTTCTAGCCTCACATAAAGATTCAAAGTATGGAGAGAGAAAATGATGAAAAAGTGAAAAATACTCAATAACAATTATTCAAATTTGGAGTTTTTGATTCAATCTCACCCAACCACTATGGTAACACCTCAACCAAGGCTCAAATAACAACTAAGAAGGTTCTCAATCAAGGTAATCAAAGAGTCAAATATAGTTCCATTATAATAGAAAGCACAGAGTGCTACAACCTCCCCACTTTAGGAAATTTCGTCCCTGAAATTAAGGATACACCAAAACACAAGGCAAACCGACCACAGAGCACTCAACACCTGAGCACTTAGGAAAAGGAAACTACCTGTAGACGTGCCCCCGTGGGCCTCATGCTACAGTTCGAACTCAAATGTCATGGCTCTTAATCTGATCTCGCAAAGTGCAATGCAAGATTGATAAATCACCAAAGAGTCCAAATCCGGCAAATCGTTTTGGAAAACTGATTTTTAATAAAGATGTGCCAAACATAGACTGCTTTGCCAGATACAGAGACACCACCTAAATGTTTTATTTATGGAAAATTTAGGAAACCCTAACTCGTGCCTAAGGCCACGTGTCCGTCATCACCAAAGTTGCTTCGGCTTGGGAACTTGGGTACGAGAGGGGAAGGTCATGCAATGAGCACCCCCGCTCGCCCGATCAAAGATCGGCCTGTACTAAGCATGATATCTTGTTTTTGAAAACACATGCGTTCTTATTCCGGTTATTAGCTAGAATTACTGTGTGATGCGCACAACACACAAGTATAGACTAGATCGCCTAATTTGGAATAAAGCATCGCATATCCGTTTTTTTGGAAATGGTTTGAAGTTTGCCACCCGCAAGTAGGCTAAAACACGAATTTCAATGAATTGTTCCAATTCAAGCAATTCAACCTTCACCCACAGGCATTCAGGCAGTTATATCACGTAAGCAAATAGTCTCATGGCAAGCATGCTGTCATGTTAACACTCACACACATGCAAGATGCTAAAGCATAAATACTCACAGTGTACTCCGAGCCAAAACAAAGAACTAGTTAGAAATCATAAGTGATCCTAGTTCATGTTAAGATGGCTAATGCAACACATGCAAAATGCAACTAGAAATAGGCTCGGCTATTCTAAGATGGCATATGAGATGCGACAATTCGATACATGTATTCAACTTAGAATTGAAGTACAATGCAGTTAGTATGATACGCCGAGCCCGGTGCATGCAATACAGATGAATGGATGCACGCATGCAAGTATAAGGATGCTAAATGAAATATGCCCTAAGACTAACCATCAAAAGCAGGTAAGTAAAAGGGAGAAAGAAATGGGGTTGGAAGACATTCACACACGCATGCACACTTATTACAAAATTCGCCCTCTCGACGGAGGGTCCGAAAGAATAATACAAATTAACTAATTAACTAACTAACTAGCTAATTAATTATTACACAACACTTAACTAATTAAACAAATTAATTAAGCTACTAAAGCAATAAAGAGGCCTCGGGAAGAGGGACAAATGCATGCATGCTCGTCTCCGCTCGGAAATCCGTTGCCATGCCACATGTTGTCTCTGTTTGCACTGCTCTGCACCTCTGAAAACTGCACAAGTCTTAAGATGCTTCTGAATCACCTTCTGGGTGCTGTGAGAGGCCATCGGCCAAGTGGAATGGACATCGGCCAGGGGGAACTGGTCATCGACCAATAATGGGGCTCTCAGCCATAAATTTGTAGCCAACCGGCACTGAAGATGGCCGACCGGCCATCTCTTCCTGCAGAATGTTGTTTTGCTGCAGCAGAGGACAAACAGAGCATGGCAATGCATTTACAAGACAATGTATGCACGAACACCCTCCTTATCATGTTTGAGACTCAAAGGAGTGTAGTCCTCGACCCTCGGGCCATCAATCACGCATTTCAATGCATGATGGCCAAAGGAGCCAAGTGTGCAATTCAATATCAAATGAAATGCACAAAACACATAAGGGACCTCAACCTCTATCATGCTTGATCAAGAGGCAAGGGAATGCACATACAATGCTATGCAACCTAAGCATGCAAGCAACTCAAGCATGATGCAAATCCAATGCCACACAACCATGTTAATGACAATGCCATGCAAGACTAATGGTGACAAGCATGCCAAATGCAATGTAACCTAAACAAGTACGCAAGATGCAACATGAACATTCAAGCATGCAAGGCATGCAAAGGTGGACAAGTATGCAACAACATACAAAATAAGACAAGCATGTGACAACATGATAAAGGGATAAGCATGCAACAAACATGCAACATACTAGCATGCAACAACATGCAAGGTACTAAATATACAACAAGCATACGACAACATGCAAGGCAAGCATGCAACAACATGCAAAGGATGGACTTAAACCAAAATGGGCAGCTCTCAAATAGGCCCAAATCAGTGGCCAAAGTGCTAAAAAATGAAGGACAAAGCACATACAAACATGCATGCCAATTGGCCTAAAGACTGAGGCATGAAAAGACAACTCTTAAGCACACTTAAAAGAGACAAATTTGGGCATGTGACAAATATGTTAAGCTCTGAAATCATGTTAGGGAAGATGCCAAACCAACCAGACAAGCCAAGCAAGGCATACAAGAAAGCCTAAAACTTAAGGCTAGCCAAGGAGCTCAAACCATGGCTATGCAAGACAAGCCCCAAAGGGCCAAGGGAACCTAAAATAGTCCCAAGGAAGGTCTAAACAAGGCCAAAAACAAGTTCGAACCTAGCCAACACAAGCTAGAACACAAGGCCAAAAACATGAGGCATGCAAGGCTATAAAAGAGGGGTATTCCACTACACCTATCAACACCAAACATGGCATGACTTAAACCAATAAAAATAGAGCTATGGCATGTCAAAGTAAGCCCAAAAACCCACTTAGATGGAATCCCAAAGACCTAAGCATGGTGGCACACGCAATGACCCATTTATGAGGCATAAAACATCAACTCTTCAAAACATTAAAGGAGTGATAAAAGCAAGTATATGAGTATAGTATATGGGCTGAAATAACATAACAAGTGATGCCAAATCACTGAAATGGCCCAAGTAATGCATGCTAGTGACTTGGACACTTAAAGCTAACAAGCTAGAATGCATGGTAGCTATACAAAGCATGGCATACATGGTTAAAATAACTCAAATCAGAGCTCTAGCATACTGTAACAAGGCTAAAAGCTTCATGGAGTTGAGCCAAAAACATGCTAGAATGACATGTTACAACATGATGCATGTTAAGGCAAATAAGAGAATTGCAAGGCAAGTACATGAAACATGTAAGAGGCCATTAAACCAACTCAAAACAGAGGTGTATTATGGCAAAACAAAGCCTAAAATATGCTGCAATGAAGCTAAAACAAGCTAAGCACACATACTACCTACATAAGCCATTTATGCAAGCATTCAAGACAACAAAGAGAGGGAATGGCCCTCTCCTTTTTAAGACCTTAAAACACCATCCCCACCACTGAAATCTCTGGATTTCAGTGGTGAGAAGGCCAAAACAAGGTGATCTCAAAGCTCAAAAATAAAGCACAAGAACAAGGCCAAACAAGGCCTAAGAGGGGGTAAACAACCCCAAACCAAAAGAGACCTTAAACAAAGATCAAAAGCATGTAAAAATAGAACTTTTATCAGTTTATAGTTAAGCTTAAAACAATAAGCAAGAAGGGCTAAAAGCTTAAGCCAAAATGGGGTATCTAAAGCAAAAATGCTCACCCTTGAAGAACACCTTCAAGAACAAAGCTCCAGCAACTTTTCCAAGCTTAAACCACTCCAAGAACTCTGAAACTAACTCTCTAGGATCTCAGCAACCAAAGGATGGTGTATTGCTAGGTGTTCTAGTGCAAAAGTAAGACAAAACTACACTTTTGAGCACAAAATACACACACAAATGTATAAAGAGGGAGATAGAGATAGATAGATACAACTTCTCTAACCCTCAATTTCAGAACCCCTGAGAAGGGAGGAGGAGCTCCCTTTTTATAGAATTCCATTCTAAGGCTTCTTAAGCAGGCTAAGCAATGGAAGCAAATCCCTCCATACACGTGTGTGGAGGGGGTGAATTGTGGATGCCAGTTGTGCCAGCTGGCATAAAAATATCTGCAAAAGCAGATGAACAGGGTTCGGCCACAAAATATGGCCGATCGACCAACATGGGAGCCGACCGACCAAAAATAGTGCCGATCGGCCAACACTTTTGGCCGATGGCAAGAAAAAGGGGCCGATGGCTTCATGCCTTGGCCGATGGATTGAGGGGATGGCCAACAAGCCACCCTCTTCCCTCAAAAGCAAAAACACGAGTGCTTGGTCCACAACCAAGCACAAAACAGTCAAGTTGAGAGATCTTGAGGCAAGGCGCGCGGCCGAGACCTCCGGGAACTCAAAACGAACACGGCATGGATGATCATCGAGTGTTTAAACGATGACGTCCAAGTCTTGAGGATGATCAAAAATGGGGTGTCTACAGTTGCCCCTCTTTGACAGAACTCGAAAGTCATAATATGACGGGAGTGAATGTCAAAGCCCAAAGACGACCCATTTTTGACAAGGCCAAAGACTTAGACAAGCATACAAGATAACGAAGATATGTGCCCGAAGGCAGGGGCAAGATGCAAATATCAATGCACGATGCCGAAGATAACTTATGATCATGCAAAGAAAGCTGTAACGAAGCATAACATGCGACAGTTTTAAGCAAGCAAATAAAAACCAAACTACATTACATGCAGAAAGGATGTAAGAGAATTATCCAAGTCTTGAGAATGGTCAAAAATGGGGTGTCTACACTACCCTCACAACAAAACCCTCGGTTAACTCTCACTAAAGAAGAGGACTTACAACGAAAACACGTCCCAAAAGACAACATTGTTGCACAATAAGCTCCAACAATACCAAACCCTCCTCAAAACTAAACACCAAAACACACGACTAGCTATCCAAGCTAAGTCACTATTCAACATTCATCATCCCAAGTAAAACAAACCATAGAAAAACTTTGTTTTAAAAAAAAAAAGAAAAATCATTCTTTTGTATATGAAACATTTCTCAAAAGATACTCAAATTTTCACTGTTCATAATCAAAATATATTTTTGCATTTTCCATGTGAAACTCAAAAGTTTTGCAATCATTTTTCATAAACAAGGTGTTACCCATAACACATAACCATCCATAATTTAATTGCCAAAGACTACTCATTGAAATTCCTCATACCATTTAAATTCCTCATTTTATTCGTTTTAGTTTTTGGGTTTCTGTTTTGTTTTATCATTTTGGGTCATTTAATGTGTGGTATCATTTTGTGTGTCCTTGTTCATTTTTTTGTCTTGCTTTATTTTAGAGAGAGAGAAAAAAAAAACAAAACAAAACAAAAAGAATTTCTTAGTATGGTTTTGCAAGCTTGAAATTTTTGAGAAGTTCTTGTGGCATATTGGAATTGATGAGAATATCCATTACATGTTAATATGTGTGTGCTTTCTATGGTCATTACTCATTTTGGAGTGTGTGTTCTTTGATTAGTATGTCTCATTCTGTACACACTCTTGGATTAGCAAATATCGAAGTCTTCTGCCTTAGTGATCTTTTTTCTCTATTGACTTGTGGCATTGTATCTCTTGCTTTTCTAGAGGAATTGACCTATACTAGCACATTATGGGTGATGTTGAGTCTCTTAACCACCTTCCATCTTTTTGCATCTCCACGGCTTTCCCCATCTGTTCTTTGTAGTCCAGGCATGAGGAAAAGCCTACCTTAGAGTCACCAACAAGGCTATCCTTATTATATCCATGCTTCTCTAGTTCAATTTCCATACTCTTGAGCGTGTCAGCCGCCAATGAGTGTGCAAAAGAAAAAGAAAAGAAAAAATGTGCAAAAGAAAGAAAAGAAAAAAATATGCAAAAGTTAAAAAAAAATGATTCATTGATTAAGGGGGAGCCTCCGCTTTTACTCACCAAATGCCCCTTGATTCCTAGTGGTTTGACTTTCCTTTGTTGTGCTTAGATTCTCTTGCCGGAGGTCCAACTTTCAGATCACTACTAAGATTTGAATCTAGTATTTATCGAACTCTAAGAGTCACACACACACTTTTATCATGAGATCTATGCTTTTCACATGATGCATCACTTTCTTTTATGAGGAATCTTCTAGAGGCTATGCACATTGTGTTTTCAAGAAATTATTCTCCTTGGATAATCTTATGTGTTTTAAGGTATAATCTAAAATTTCTTGCTTGCTTCACCATGTTTTTTGTGCTTCTAGTTCATTGTTTTCAATGCAGTGTTTGTGGTAGCTATTAGTGAGGGGGAGTTTAGTTCATCTTGGATTGGGTTGGTAAGGGAGTTTGGCATTAGTTGGTTTGTGTGTTGCTATCCACTAATTGTTTATTGTTTACTTCTCACAGGTTATTAATTTTTCCATCATCTTGTCCCTGCTTGTGTGGCTTTTGATCTTGCTTTCGTTGTTTGAGCTTCCTTTGTCAATTCGTGACAAAAAGGGGGAGAAATGTTGTCAGGTGCATGTGTCTTAGTTTTCATGTCTTCATGCTACATGTTCTTAAAATCTCCAACTTATATCTATTCATATTTCCATCTCATGCTTCAAGATAATCTTGTCATATGTCTATTGCTTTTTCATATACTCTTGTGACACTAATAGTTGTTTTGGAGATTGTGGCACTAATAGCTGTTTTGCAGATCATGACCTTGAGAAAGAAGTTTGTTTTTGTTGGCTGTAATGGGTTGGGGTGATTAGCATTTTATTTCTTAGGTGTGTTTTGTCACAACATTACCAAAGGAGGAGATTGTTAGGTTTTTATTCTTAGCAATCCCGTTTGACAAAACTCCTTTCAGTTGTACTTTTATTCGCTCTTTTATTTTAATGAGGCTATGAGTACTTAGATGCGAATCCAACCCGAATTGTGCCTTGCAGAGAAGTTTCAAAAGATAATTCTTTCATGTTTGACACTTCACTGACTATGATGGGGATCGAGCTGATTTAGAAATATTCTAGAAATATTCTCATTATGCCAATTTAGAAATATTCTCCATCTATCTATTTGTAAATATTACCTCTAAGAGCATCAGCAATGGACTAGCTAAATGCTATGTTAGTATTAGTTGCTAATTTTTGGCCAGCTCAAAACACTGTTTTGTACTATAATAGAGCTGCTAACTTGTGTGTTAGTGTCAGTTGGTAGTATTATGTGTTAACTGTGGCTACCGTTTTAGCTAGCGAGAGAGAGAGGGGGGACGTGGGGAAGTGTCGTGGGATCATCCGGCCTGATGTCCGGCCGGTCGTCCCTCCGGACTTCTGGACCCTTCAAGAAAAAAGAAAAATTACAGTTGACTGGTTGACCGACCGAACGTCTGGCCATCTTACTCTGTAGCTTCTACTATATATATATATATATATATTCTTAACACACACTTTAACATATCCATTACACCACCACTCACTCTTTAAAATTAACAAACTATTAACACACCTTAACATATTTTTAAATCCTACTTTTATTACTTTTTGTCATATAACACGCTTTTTTTAATTATCCCATTGTGAATGGTCTGATTACCAGTGATTCGTAATCCCCCCAACCCAAAAATCAATTACTTTGCTCTCTCTCTCTCCTCTCCAGTCCTCACAGAAACCCCAATCGTGTCGCTGTGTAGGTCATCTCTTGCTTTGACATTCACAATTTTGTCAGGTTCGTCCTTTGTATCTTGTTGTCAACTTTGATTGAGCTTTGGATTTTCTAGTTGGTATGATGAGGTATTTCTCTCAATTCAAACACCTAATATTTATTTATATATGGGCGTGGCTTCTTTTATCGCGTCTTTTATCATCTCAAACTTGAGAGAACATTTGGCCTATCCACTTTTATAATACCAATGTAATTCAAAATATATTATCTTGATTTTTTGTCTACAACTCCTAAAATGAACATGTGGATCATAGAAGTCAATCCGAAAATAGACCAACTAAGCCCAAACGTTTTCCCAAGTTGAAATAGCCAACTTGAGAGAATCCAAATATATTACATATATGGTTTTGAAATTTCAATTATTGTAGAAATTTTGTGTTGGTTGAACTGTACAGGAAGTGTTATACATTTCAATTTCAAAAGCATGTGTAAAATCTAAGGTTGTGGGAATTTAGCCAATGGTGCATCAGGGATGGGTCTGTGAGTGTGTACTATTTTGTGCTTTTGTTTTTTTTTTTATTGATAGTGATTTCTTGTAATGGAAATGGTTGTCCGCTGTTATGATGAGAAATGGTTGTGCCTTGCTTGTCCGCTCAAGCAGACATTCCCCTGCTCGAGCGGAGAATCCTTGGTTCCAGAAGTTTGATCGCCTGCAAAAATATTAGCAGTTTCTTTTTTCCGCTCGAGCGGAAATTCCTACGCTCGAGCGTCGGTCCACTCGAGCGGCCATTCTGGCGCTCGAGCAGAGATCGCGTGTGACAACCCTCGACACTGATTACTGATAACACTACCGATTACTGCTAAACTGAGACTGATCATGATAAGTAATCGAATCCACTGAAATTCTGAATTGACTGATTGAGTTTGATAGTCTAAATGTAATTCTATCTGTTTGACTGTCAATTGATCTGTTTATGTTTTATGTTTTATGCTTTAAACTGCAAATTGAAGGCCTTATCAGCGGCCGAATCTGAAATTGATTAGTGTGTTATACTAATTGAAATTTATGTGATTTTATGGCATATTTAATTAAAATGTGTTTTGGTATGATTAAATTAGATTAAAATAAGTTAAATTACACAAGTTGCATTATTCACCATTTTGCCACCACTAGTGGGCCACTTAGTTGACACTTTTGAGACTCATTCATATGCATTACAAAACATTTGTTCAGCTATCTTCTTGAGACAACCGACCAAGAGAGAGAGATGGAGAGAAATTGAGTTCCATCTTGTGAATTGCTTGGTAATCTTGAAGAAATTGTAAGAGAATTGCATAATTGAGGACTTAAGGTAGAGTATTCACCTTCTTGAACTTGTTTTTGAATTGATTCATGCATGATTCTTGTGTCCTTAGTGATCTAAGCCTAGATTGAGCCTTATAATGTTGAATTGAAGCTCATTGCATGCATGCATGCCTATATTGATGAATTTAAAGTTGTTTTCATGGAAGATTGTTACATGCATGTTCATGTTAATGTTAAGGACCATGAATTCATCATGTTTTGAAAGAATTGGCTCATTAGAGCAAGTATTTGAAGCTTTGATTTGATTTAAATTCATGCATGTACATGTTTATCATGTTCTTGAAAATTTGGTTCGAAGTTGAATTTAATTGAACTACCCTTGGGCTTTGATTTCTCAAATTGATCTTTGAAATATGTAATATTATGGGTTTTAAAGTGTTTTCCAGAAAATTAGCCCAAGAGGATCGAAATTGATGCTTTAAAAGTTGAATTTGAGCTTGAAGTTCAAATCTGGAAATTCCAGATTTTGAACTCACGCTCGAGCGGGGTTACTGGCGCTCGAGCGTGAAATTCGTGCATCCAGCACTTTGCATTGTTTTACAGTATGCTCGAGCGGAAGAATTGACGCTCGAACGGGGACCTGAGTCACACGCTCAAGCGGGGATCGAGCGCCCGTCGAGCGTGATTTTCACACATCCAGCACTTTTGCCCTGTTTTGTAGAACGCTCGAGCAGGAAAGTCTACGCTCGAGCGGATACCTTTGTCTGCATGCACGCTCGAGCGGGAAAATCCACACTCGAGCGGGACCTCTGTTTTCTGAAAATTCTGAAAATGTTTTCAAAGTGCATATTTGCATCCTCATTTCATCCTTGGCATTCTTAGGCCTAGTTTAAGGCATCTTAATGAGGATATTGATGTAGAACCACACCGAGGCAAATTAGGGATTAAGGTATTATTTTCCCAACTGTGTAGCTTAGTGTGTGTTCAATCTATAACTATGTAGGGTTGGCATCTGGAGACGCGTTCTAGCTTATCTGTAGCCCAGAACTCTGTGAGTAACGATTGTGTAAAGATATGTTCAAATATGAATATTTTCTGACTGTTTAACTGAACTGTTTTCTGAATTCATACTGTTGACTGAATGAATGAATGTCCTCTATTCTGAACTGTATTGTGGCATCCATAGCAACTACTGTTTACTGTTATTGTTACTGTTACAGAGATCTCTGTCACTTCCTATCTTGGAACTTCTGTTTACTGTTATGATGGCCATCATTGATTGTTCGGTCTTTCAAGACCTACTGTTTACTGTACTGTTATGCTAACGAATGTACCACATATGACTGTTATGACTGAATGACTGGAATACTGAATCAATAAACTGTTTTCAATTCTGAAAGGACATTCATTCTTAACCTCTTTACGCATTATGTTATTCACTAGGCTTTAGCTCACTGCTTATATATATATATATGTAGGTGTCCAGGCACTAGACCGTTGCTAGAAGCGTCGGGATAAACTCCAGTTTTGTCAAGCCAACCTTTGTGCCTCACGTTGAGGTTCCAGAACTGTTCGAGCTACGGCTTTGGGGTGTTTTAGTTTCCCCCATCTGTTTTGTAAACTGTATAGGCTGTTACTGTACTGTCTTAATAGGGATTAAGTCCCTGCCCTGAATGAATGTAAATGTTGTACCTACTGTTCTGTACTGTTTGTATATATATATGTATGAAAAATATTTTTGCATACAGGCTGTCACAACTCACTGGACATCTTTTAATTACTGTTTTGGCTTTCGCCAGCCCTGTACTCTGTATTACTGTTTTACTGTTAAGCAGGCCTTCGGTAATCTCAGGTTACTGGCCGGTTACGGTGCTAAACCCATAGGGCCGGGTTTGGGTCGTGACATCGCGGAACAGATTGTTATAAATATGTGTTTCAGTCATATTTTAGGATTACGTCTCCAGATCTTCTTCTTGGATATTAGGGTTTATATCTGAGGCTATTTTGCCAGTTTTCTTTGATGTTTGATTCAGTATTCAATTCATGGTTTAAGAAGTATACATCAAAGGATTGTTTGTTTTATTCTATACAAAAGATAGAGTTGTTCTTCAGTGGATTCTAGAGAATTCGAGCTTAAAGCTTTGGTGGATTTTGGAGTGGCTCGTCGTCGTGATTCGACATCGGCATTGTGGATTCAACGTTGGGCAAGACAATTCCAAGGTGAAGACGGGGTTCGAAGAGGCACATAGGGGTTGGTTCAATTCGAGCGTGGATTCGCTAGGTAATTGAGAGTATACCTCTATAATTCCTTTATGTCTTTTTAGTAGATTATTTTGTGGCTTTTACCCGTGATTTTTTTTTATCACAATTGGAGGCGCTCTAATTGTGGTTTTTCCACGTAAAATCGTTGTGTTAATTTGTCTTTGATTGTTTGATTGGGATTGCTATTTACTGATTAAAATTGATACATAATCACAAATCAATATCTAGGGGATTTCTAGATTTTTCACATTAGTTTCATTTCTTCATAATCTTTCTACTTTTGGAGAGCTTGAAAATAAAAATTATATGAGATAAACATATTTCTCTCAATTTCTTCATATTTCTCTCCAAACAAGTGATTGAAATTCATTTCTCTCCATTTCATTTTTTTTCCTCTCCAAATCATTCAAGCCAAACAAAATGTTAACCTTAGAGGAACAAAACATTTTCAGATAGATTCATAAATTGTTCCTAATATTTATACATTATTCATAACATGACACAATATTTGTAAGGTAATCGCAACGATTCTTTACGCATATTATAAATTTATCATTCATAATTTTTATGGCAGAGTGACACAAGGCACACCACAAATCCAAAACACATGAATTCCCAAAATTATAAAAAAATGTGTCATGAAAAAATAATTAATACATAATTTTTTGTAGTGAAAGATATAAATATTGTTTGTGGTATGTTATGTTAGTTTGTATTAAAAGTTACGAAGGACAAATCTATGATCAGCTTATCTAAAGTAAAACTTACAAACCATTGTAATTATGTTATTAACATTATAGTTATGTTATGAATGATACAGTGTAAATGCTCCATATAATTTTAGTAAAAGAAAAAAATACAATTTGTCAGAATATTTGGTATAGAACATTATAATTTTCTTTACATATATTGTGAGTGGGTGCATATGTTAACAGGATGCATATTGTATCAGTTTTTATTGTATATGTGATAATCAGAATTATGTCAGAAAATGGGATTTGTTTTGTTAAGAATTTTGGAGTACCGAAACCTTTTAGGTCAATTTAAACAGATTATCAAATACAAAACTCAAAACTTGAGGAAAAAAAAACCAAATTTAAGAATGAATTTAGCCCTAATACCGACTGGATAACACAAAAAGATATTTTGAAAATAGCATAGTCACTCACACCAACTCAAATCTACGTTTTATATAATAGAATAAATATATTAGAAAGTGTGCACAACAATATAGGTGTACTTCAAATCGGCAATTACAAAATCTATGGACATGCTTGAAATTTATTGTTGCACGTTTTGGAATAAGAAAAATTATCACAAAATTTTTAAAGATAGTATGCATAGATATACTCATTCAACCACCCCGTGCCCCCACCTCTTTTCCTTTCCGAAAACAAAGAAAAAAAAATTTCTTCATATAATTAATTCACTCTAAGTTTTCCTAGTGTACTAATTAGAGAAATGCTAAATTTTTAACTTTGAACTCATGTAGTATAAACTAGGGATGTAATCGGTTCAGTACGGTTAGTATTTGGGTAAAAAAAATTATCGAACTTATAATATCAATTTTATTATTTTGAATACCGATACAGACCGCTTCTTCCATCAAATTGCACCGAACCGAATCGATTGAAACGGTTTGGTTCGGTGTGATTTAATCAGTTTAGGATCTTTCAAACTTAAGCCACTTTTAAATATAATCACTAATCTATATAAAAATATTAAATTAGTTATTTGTCCACCATTTCAAACATATCTGATCCATCCATTTATGAATACTTTTCAATTCCAAGATTAACAAAAATAAAAACAAAAAAAAGTTAAAAAATACTAAGGTTTCAAGAATAATGAGTTAGAGTTAAGATTATATATAATAAGAGTTTACAAATTTGGGTTATAAAGATGATGAGATTAATTAATTAAGCTTAATAAGTTATTATACTTATTAATATCATTAAATTATTAGATTACATATATATTATTAATACAATATATGTTGAAGCGGTCGGTTTCGGTTTAGTTTGATGCACAAGGTGCTTGACCTGATATTGAACCGAAAATTAAAAAAAAAAAAAAAAAAAAAATTAAAAAATTGAAAAAATTAAATTTAAAAATCGCACAGACCGATTCTTGTTAACAAAAAGACCAAATATAGCCAGTAAGTCTAGTTCAATCAGTTTGATCATTTTTTTTTTTTTTTTGATTTTTCTTACATCCCTACGTATAACCCATCAAGTAACATACAAGAAACACTACAATTTTTTTTTCTATAAACCAAATGCAACTTTCTTGAAAATTTGTAAAGAAGCCCTGATGAATGACCTTGAAGACATGGGATACATTTGATTCAGCAAATGAATATGTAGAGCTAATTTTTCATGAGAGAAGGAAATTAGTCATTCCAACACCCCATGCCCTCGCCTTTTTTCCTTGCAAAAACAAAGAATTTTTTTTTTTTGTTTTTCTATTTTCCTCATATAATTCACTGTAAGTTTCCCAAGTGTACTGATTAGAGAAATGCTAAAATTTTAACTTGAACTCATGCAGTATTACCCCCATCACAAGTAACATACATGAAACACTATAAATTTTTTATTTTTTTATTTATAAACCAAATGCAACTTTCTTGAAAAATTGTAAAAAAGCCTTGATGAATGACCTTGAAGACACAACATACATTTGATTCAGCAAACTAATATGTAGAGCTAATTTTTCATTAGAGAACGAAATTACTACACTATCTCTCAAGACATCAATTTGTCATATACTGAAATCGTAGAACTTATTGCAAATTCATGATCCCATTTCTCGATTTTGCATGTCTCCTATTTATTCATCCAAACACCATTCTCATCACACGGGAAGGAAGTGAGACCGGGACGTTCTACTTTCTCCAAATAAATCAAATTAGGAAATAATATCTGTAGACGCGCCCTTGGGCTTCACTTCTACAGTTCAGACTCCCTTTTGTTGTCGGTTCTTAATCTGAACCAAAGAGTCCAAATCCGGCAAATCATTTTGAGAGAACAGATTTTTGAAAAGAAGTGCCAAACATGGACTGCTTTGCTAGATACAGAGTCGCCACCTAAATATTTTTTTAATGGGGAAATTTAGGAAACCCTGACTCGGTGCCAAAGGCCACGTGTCCGTCATCACCAAAGTTGCCTCGGCTCGGGAACTTGGGTACGATTGGGGAAGGTCAGCTATGAGCACCCCCTCTCGCCCGGTTCGAAGACCGGCCTCTACTAACCGTGATATCCGATTTTGAAAACGTTAAGTGTTCTTATTCCGGTTATTAGCCTAGAATTACTATGTTATGCGCACAGCAAACAAGTATAGACTAGATTGCCTAATTTGGAAACAAGCATTGCATATCCGTTTGTTTTGAAAAGCGCTTTGGAATTTGCTACTCGCAAGTAGGCTAAAACACGGATTTCAACGAGTTTTTCCAACTCAAACAATCCAACCTTCACCCACAGGCATTCAAGCAGTTTATCTCATATGCAACTAGCCTCATGGTAATCATGCTATTATGGCAACATTCACACGCATGCGATATGCTAAAGCATAAAAGCTTACCTAGTACTCCGTGCCAAAACAGAAACTAGTTAGTAATCATATGCATGATCCTAGTTCATGTTAAGGTGGCTAATGCAACGCATGCAAGGATGCAATCTAGACAGGCTCGGCTATCCTAAACATGGCATGTGAAATGCTGCAACTAGCAAGTACTCAACTTGGAATTGAAAATACAGTGCAGTTTGTATGATGTGCCGAGCCCGATGCATGTGAGACAAATGTATGGATGCACGCATACATAGCATAAGGTATGCTAATTTAAACATGCCCTAATCTACCATCATAAGCAGGTAAATAAAAGGGAAGAAAGACGTGGGGTTGGAAGACATGCACACACCCACACACCCTTATTACAAATACGCCCTCACTCGGAGGGACCAAAAGAATATACAATCCGAATAATGAACAAATAAATTATTAGGAAAATTTCTAATTACTTAGTAAATAAATGCAAAAAGAAAGGAGGCCACAACCCCCACCTCGGGATGCGCGAATGATGCATGCTCGGATTCGACTCGTCCGGGAAACCCGTACCATGCCACTGTTGCCTCTGTTTTTACTGTCCTGCTTCTCTGGAAAACTTCCAAAGTCTCAGGAAATGTGCCCTGCACACTGAGGATCATCATCGGCTGGATGAAATGGCCACCGGCCATGTAGAATGTCCATCGGCTGCTGATGAAGCTATCGGCCATTCACCAATGGCCGGTCGGCACTTAGTGTTGCCGGTCGGCAGAAAATTCCTGCAGAAAATAGTTTTGACAGAAACAAAGGACAGGCAGTGTATGGCATGGAATTTCAAGCAAATGTGTGCATGGACACACTCCCTATCATGCAATGGACTCAAGGGAGCATGGCCCTCGACCCCCGGGCCATCAATCACGCATTTCAATGCATGATGGCCCAAAAGCCAAGTTAGCAACTTTGATATCAAATGAAATGCAAGCACAAAACACATCAAAGAGCCCCAACCTCTATCATGATTAATCAAGAGGCAAGGGATGCATGCTTAATGAAATGCAACCTAGGCATAGAGGCTAAGTATGCAACATGAACATGCAAATGAACAATGTATGCTAGGCGCGCAACCTAAACATGCAACAACACACAAGTATGCAACAACACACAAGGTGAGCATGCATCGACATGCAAAGGATGGTCTTACACTAACTTGGACAGCTCTCTACTAGGTCCAAAACAGTGGCCATAATGAGGCAAGTAAGGCAACACAATACATGGAATGCATGCACAATGCATTAACCAAACCTAAGGCACAAAAATGCAACTCTACCAAAGCATGGCAAGGGATGCAAGATGGCATACAAGCATGTGAATTTCAGCGCTGGAACACGATGCCAAATGGTCCCAAAACATGGAAATATGTCACCTAATGCATGCTATAGGCCCCGAAACCCAAGATTAGGCACATGAAATGACTTACATCCATACAAAGCATGCGTAATTTGAACATGGAGTATGAAGATAGAAGCAAGAAAGCCCTAAAACAAGCATTTTTACAGTTCAAAGCATGGCCAAACAGTGAGCATAGATAGGGAAAAATCAGCATACAAAAATGGCTCCGCAAGAGGGGTAATGAGGCAAGTCACAGCTGCTGGTCTCAAACACAGGTGGCCCCTTCTACAATGTCGGAGAGGGGCCAAAAATATGATGTTTTACAGTTTATGACAAGCCCCAAAAACAGATACAAGTATGGCCAAAGCATCATGCAAAATGAGGCCACCAAGAGGGCTATAACATGAAGTATACCAAGGATGTCTCAAACAGCCCTAGACTATTAATGAAACATGAAGATGGGGTCATTTTAGGGTCATTTTCAGTTCAGAACAGAGTCCAAAAACAGAAGCTTCATAAGTTAATAAATCATGCAAAAATGAGGACCAAAGAGGGGTACAATGGCAAGTGATACATGGAGGTCCCAAATAATGGTGAGCCCTTCTTCAATGTTTAAGAAGGGCTCAAAATAAGCCTATTCTCAGTTCACATCATGCTCCAAAACAGATTACTCGTAGGCCAAAAATACTACTCAAGAAAATGGCATACAAAGGGATAACGAAGGAAGTGCAAGATGGGGGTCCCAAACAGGGTAAGACCCTTAATGAAAGATTAAATAGAGCTCAAAAAAATTACACTTTCAGTTTTGGTCGGAGCTCAAATATGCAAGCACAAGGAGCTAGAATATTGAACAAAAAGAAGCACAAAAGAGGGAAAAGAGGATTTACCCTTGTAGCCAATGACTCCAGCAGCTTTTGGACCAAGAATGCTAGCCTTCAACCTCTGAAAATGACCTCCAAGGGGCTGGAATGGATGGTGGAGGTGGTATGCTATGAGTTGTAGTGAAAATGGCCAAGATCAAGGCCCTTTTGGACCCTTTAACCCACCCAAATGTAGAGAGAGAGGGGGATATAGAGAGAGAATGATATATATATCTTATATACCAGGTTTTCCTCTGATTTTGCTGAACCAAACAAAGGAGAGGAGAGGCTCCCTTATATAGGCAATGGAAAAGGGCTTGAAGCTTATAAGACAAGCTAAAAAGAAAGGGTCAAGGGGTGCAAAGGGGGCAAGGCTTATTAAGGAAGCCAAGCTGGGGGTGCAAGATTCTTGAGGAAGCCAAGACAAGGGATCAAAGCTTCCTCAAGAAGCCTTGAGCAAAGGGTCCAAAAAAATGGTGTCAAAGGCTCAAAATAGGCACATATATGCATGGAGAGCTGGGTCTGTGCGTCCCAGCTGGCACAGCTGGCATGCACCATGCCTGCAAGAGTCAAAAGGGTCAAACCGGCCAAGAAAAAGGGTCATCGGCCAAATAAATTGCCGGTCGGCACAATATATTGCCGACCTGCAATTTATACTGGCCGGTCGGATAAATAGAGTGTCGATGGGTGGCCGATGAGGTCAAAAAGTGCCGGTGGATGTCTAGATTGAAGCCCCAGAAGTTATCTTTCCAATGTCGCAAACCTTGCATTAAAATTCCTTCTGTGCAAAAAGTTATACCCTTTTTGGTGAAGCCGCGCAGATTCGATCCAACCGGGATGATGCCCAACTTCAACCAATCATATCTCCCCCACCCGGACTTGGATGTAAGAGATTATTGAATGAAAAATGAAGCCCCTGAAGTCTTCTTTCCGACGGTGGTGCCCTCATAGCTAAACTCCAAGTATGACGATGAATAATCCCGATTCAGCGAGGGCTGCTCGACCCTCTTCTACCCGGATTCATGCCGGACTTCTTCTCTAACTTGGTTTCTCCCCTCTTCTCCTCTTCTCTTCAACTTCAAACCCCCAAGTAAGGTGTTTTGAAAGATTTTTTCAAAGATTTCATCTCTCTTTCATTCATCTCCACTTTGTCCTTGCTCGGTTTACCGAAAAGCGCAATATTTACCGAAATGCGAGTGTCAGATCATCGTGGGAATTTTATTTCAAAAATGTTTTGAAAGAGAGGGTTTTAAGGTCTGAAAACCATCCAAAATAATTTTGGTCCAAAATGGGGTGTGAAGTTGAGATTTGTCTCTCTCCTTGCCGAAGAAACTGGACCTTTGCCTTGCACAGTTTTCTCCACCAGGTAAACCATCAGTAACGCCCAAGTCTCGAGGGCGGTCAAAAATGGGGTGTCTACAGTTGCCCCTCTTTGACAAAACTCGAAAGTCATAACAATGACGGGAGTGAATGTCAAAGCCCAGAGACGACCCATTTTTGACAAGGCCGAAGACTTGGGCAAACAAAATATATAGATAAATAAATGGTTATGCCCGTAGGCTGCCTACGTATCCCTTTGCAAGGAATCAAACCAGCGTAGTTCAGGGGCAGGATGCAAAGTGATGCACAATGTAAGTGCATAACTTATGATCATGGAAAGGATGCTGTGATGAAGCAATTATGCAAAATAAATGCAACATTTTAAGCGAAAGCTATGCAAGCAAGTAAACATGAACCAAACTACATCTCATGCAGAAAGGATGCAAAAGCATTATGCAATTCTCACGAACATGTGCGTTAGATACACAAAAGTGAACGAAGTGTGATAGATACACTAAGTGGACAAACATGCGTGATAGATACACAAAAGTGAAGAGAGTGTGATGGATAAACTAGGTAAGCGTAGTGTGATGGATACACTGTACAATGCAAAGTGTGATGGATACACAAAAGGCAAACACAAAGTGTGATAGATGCACTAAGTGAACAAGTGTGATGGATACACAATAGGTGAACACGAAGTGTGATCGATGCACTAAGTGAACAAGTGTGATCGATGCACCAAGTGAACAAGTATGATGGATACACTAAATGTGAACACGAAGTGTGATAGATGCACTTAGTGAACAAGTATGATAGATGTACTAAAGGTGAACACAAAGTGTGATAGATGCACTTAGTGAACAAGTATGATTGATATACTAAATGTGAACACGAAGTGTGATAGATGCACTTAGTGAACAAAGTATGATGGATATACTAAATGTGAACACGAAGTGTGATAGATGCACTTAGTGAACAAGTATGATGGATACACTAAAGGTGAACACAAAGTGTGATAGATGCACTTAGTGAACAAAGTATGATGGATATACTAAATGTGAACACGAAGTGTGATAGATGCACTTAGTGAACAAGTGTGATGGATACACTAAAGGTGAACACGAAGTGTGATAGATGCACTTAGTGAACAAGTATGATAGATGTACTAAAGGTGAACACAAAGTGTGATAGATGCACTTAGTGAACAAGTGTGATGGATACACTAAAGGTGAACGCAAAGTGTGATAGATGCACTTAGTGAACAAAGTATGATGGATATACTAAATGTGAACACGAAGTGTGATAGATGCACTTAGTGAACAAGTGTGATGGATACACTAAAGGTGAACACAAAGTGTGATAGATGCACTTAGTGAACAAAGTATGATGGATATACTAAATGTGAACACGAAGTGTGATAGATGCACTTAGTGAACAAGTGTGATGGATACACTAAAGGTGAACACAAAGTGTGATAGATGCACTTAGTGAACAAAGTATGATGGATATACTAAATGTGAACACGAAGTGTGATAGATGCACTTAGTGAACAAGTGTGATGGATACACTAAAGGTGAACACAAAGTGTGATAGATGCACTTAGTGAACAAAGTATGATGGATATACTAAATGTGAACACGAAGTGTGATAGATGCACTTAGTGAACAAGTGTGATGGATACACTAAAGGTGAACACAAAGTGTGATAGATGCACTTAGTGAACAAAGTGTGATGGATAAACTAAAGTAAACATGTGAGAGATACATGAAGCAAACAGAGTGAATGAGGTGTGATGGATACACTAAAGTAAACATGTGATATGAAGAGAAGAATGGTGTGATAGATACACAAAGTGAATGAAGTGTGATTGATACACTAAGGCAAATAAAGTGTGTCAGATACACTGAGTGAATGAAGTGTGATTGATACACTGAGTGAATGAAGTGTAATTGATACACTAAGGCAAATAAGGTGTGTTAGATACACTGAGTGAATGAAGTGTGATTGATACACTAAGGGAATGAGGTGTGATTGATACACTATTCTGGCTTGAAGCAGACTTGATCTTGAGCTTGAGGTAGAGGTACACTCATACTTCGGAGCATTGGCAAGGCCTGAAGAGGTACACACGGGATGTAGTCTCGGAACTTACTGAAGTTGAAATGAACTCAGATACCCGACGTTTTCCTCTTTTGCTTTTGCTTTGCAGTCCAGAACCATTATAGCTTCATATAGGTCACGGTTCTAATGTTCTCACATGACCTGGGTTGAACCCTGCGGTTTTATGAAAGAACAAATATTGTTTTGCACAAATGTGGAGAATGGCACAACACTCTGAGCACAAGATGATTTTTTGAAATTGACGGTGAGAATAAGTTCTCGACTGGGTATTGAGCCTACGACTGAACACAGCACACCACGACTCAACAACGGAAAACAAAAAGGTAAACAACCTAAACACATCTATTGACACTCGAAACGACTCAAAACAAGAATCAAGACAGACAAAACAAAACACAAGACTCAAATGTGCACAGGGAGCCTGTTTCACCAGGTATTATTTCCCACCCTTTCTCATTTGTGATTCTCACATCACTCGGCCCTCAAGCTCTGTTTTTCTGAAAAAGCCATTTTCCTCACTTTTTCTCTCAGCGCACATCTCTCTATTCTTCAATCTCTCATTTTTCATCCCTCCCCAGAGTGGTTGGTGGATAGACAAGAAGTTGCGGGCTCTTGCCCCTAGCATTCTGCTAGATTCTTTTTTTTCTGCACACAGCAGTGAACTTTCCCACAGAGGGGTTGCGCCCCAACTGGGTGTGTAGCAAATCTGTAGTTGACATTGGTTGACGATGCTCTGCTAGGGAGTTTGGACGTGGTTAGATCTGTCCAGATGAGGAAGTGGAACATCCTGATCCATTCCAGTTCGTGCTTCGCACTTGGCTTGATACCTCGTTGCTCGGAGGATGAGAGAGCTTTCTGTATTTTGTTGTTGACTTCAGTTGTGCCCTTTCTAGCAAGTATGCTGGCGACGGGGAAAAGACAGGAAGCCTGACTCAACTGTGCCCCTAGTTCATCATTTTGACCATTTTTTTATTTTGCTTTCTACTAAAACAATTTTGACCAACATGAGAGTTAGTTTAACATGCTTGTTCGATTTTCTGATTTAAAATCATGCAAGTCAGGCTATGAGCACTGAAAATTTTCCTTTTTTGGGTCCAAGAAAACGGTCCAGTTTTGGAAAAATGGAATAATTTTCTAGAGAAAATCAGTCAACCTCAGTAAAAATTCCCAAACACTGTTTTTGCAAACGGTCACTGCTCAACGAGCGTAGAACCCACTCTCGAGATGCGCAACCTCAGATTCGAAGGAAAATTGCCCCTTGCTTGAGGAGAGCTGCATGGCAACGGAAAGTTGCCCCTTGTTTGAATGGCACCGCGGTGCATTGAATGGCAACGGAAAGCTACCCCTTGTTTGAATGGCACCGCAGCGCATTGAATGGCAAGGAAAAGTTGCCCCTTGTGTGAATGGCACCGCGGCGCATTGTGATCAGTCCTCAGAGCGATGATTACAACCGAACTCTCGGATACAGAGAAGGCAAGGATGGTCAAAACCATTACATGTACACAATCGAATTTGAAGTGTTTGTGGCTGGACTTCAAAGTGAAGTTGCCTACGTATCCCAAACATGGGAATCAAGCCTTACGTAGTTCGGGGTTAAGGTACACTCGGGTATTTAACCTCTCCTTTTTATGCTCTAACTTTTGCCAAGGCGCCTGTTGCAGGTTTTCAACCTTGCGAGCTTTGTTTTTCTCTTTTTTTTTCTCTTTTTTCGTCTTTTCATTCTTTTTTTCTTCTCCTTTTTTGCTTTTTTGCTTTTTTGTATTTTTGTATTTCTTTTTTGTATTTTGTATTTTTTTCTTTGCTCTAACTTTTGCCTGGGTCGCCCTTCCGGGTTTTCGGCCCAGCGAGCCTCTCAAAGGGTAAAAGTGTAACAAGTCCATGCCAAATGGTTTTGAGATTGAAGCCCTCTGTATCCAGGAGAGTGGCTGTTGTATTGATTTGCAGAAAGATCCACCTTTGGCTCTTCGAGCACATCGGATATTTTTTTGCCCCTAGTTCGAGGGGTGCTTCTGATCTAGCTTTGCAAGCTTCTTTTGACAACATCTGATCCTCTTGATCTGACTTCGGTGCCTCTTGTTCGAGGGCTGCTTCAAATCTGGCCACACATGCCTCCCATCATGATTGTCCTTTGAACGTTCTGAATCCAAGTTCAAGATTCGAAAGCAAAGGGGTTGAGTCTCGAGGCCGAGAGCGATCCTAAGCTGCACAATCTCAAGAGCGATTCCACCCATGTCTTCGCAGGACCGCGCAAAACATTTTTTTTTTTTTTGAAAGTTTTTAAGAAAGCGACAAATCGCTCGCACTGAAGACAGTGTGGGACCAATCTGGATCAAAGCTAGGGTCCTTCTCAGTACTCACACTAACAAGCATGATCTCAATCATTAAGGGCTTAGCACGCCTCTCTTTCTCTCAATTTGATCAAAGTTTTGCAAATCCCGAGGAATTCCTCCCTCTTTGTTTTCACCGTAGTGTTCAAAAAGGTTTTGAAAAACTTAGGTCAATGCAATAATTTCAAGGCACAGAAAAGACACAGCTTCTAGTCAAATACTGCCATCTCATTTGGAATTTCTGGTACAACTGGCACACGGCAGAAGCAAACACAAAAGCATGAAAAACCACTGCTGTTCATTCAAATCTGTTGGCACAACTAGCTCCCTGACAGAAACAGACTCAAAAGAAAGCGAAAAGACAAACACAAAACAAAATGGCGATGCCCGAGGTAACACCCCTGGAGTCACCCAATCTTTTTACAACAGGACTGACTCGATACAACAAGACAGACCCTTAATCAAAAAGACTGACTCAAAACAAAGAGACAGACTCAAAACAAAACTACAGAACTGACTCAACACCCAAGTCAGAAAGTACAAAAACTAGTATTTGCATACTGCTCAAAACAGTGCGTGCCATTCCCACGTCTGGAGTAAACTGAGTGCCGCCCGCAGGTGGTTCATCCCTCGATCACATATTCATACTATCCCCCAAGTTCACTGATCCAGTGGCGATAGACTCTGCTGAGATGGTGCGGCAATGACCTTGTTGTCAAACAAATCCTGTACATCATGGCGCAGACGAAAGCAGCTATCGGTCCCATGACCGGTTTGTTGATGGTACGCACAGTACTTAGTCTGGTCATGCTTTGGAGGGAGAGGATCAGGTAAAGGCCGTTGTTCCAATGGTTTCAGATGCCCCTTCCGGATTAAGACCTCTAGAGCCTTTGACAACGGCATGTAAAGTGGGGTAAAAACCCTCTTGACTTGAGGTGGATATTTGGTTTTCTGTGAGCTACTTCCGGACGCACCGGTGAATGGGGTAGCTTTTTGTGATGTGGTGTTGGTGACCATGCCCACTTCAGAAGATCTTGCAGCTGCCTCACCACTGGTGGTCGCATTCGAACTGCGGGTAAACGCCCTCCTGGGCTGCTCCTTTCCCTGGTCAATAAGGCCTTGCTTTATAGCGTCCTCGATTTGTACTCCCATCTCATGTAGATCTGAAAAGGTAGGGAATGGGAGAACAATCATTTTCTGCATGAGCTTGGGTTGGAGGTTGCGCACAACCATCCGTATTTGATCCTTGTCCGTTGGCCTAATGGTCATCATTGAGGCCTTGGCCCTCCACCGAGTTACAAAATCGGAGAAACTTTCCTTCGGCTCCTGCCTAGTCGTATCGAGATCACGGGTTGTAATCTCAATTTGTGTATTGTAGGAGTATTGATCGACGAAAGCCTCGGCTATCTCATCCCAATTCCTCTTAACATCATCTTCCAGTTTCGCGTACCAGATGGCCGCCACACCTGACAGGGTTCGGCCAAACAGAGACAGCTTCTGTAGTCTGGTGAGGCCCATCGGCCTTAAGATATCTGAAAACAGCCTCAGGTGCACCATGGGGTCCCCGGACCCATCAAATCGGTCGATTTGTGGCATCTTGAACCGATCTGGCAGCGTCACAGCTGCATCCGTATACCCATCCTCAATGTCGGGAATGGACTTGACTCCTTGGGATTTCTTAAACATCTTTTCCAGCTTACTCAGCTTTAGCGCTGTGGGGTCCGCTTCGAACTCGAAGGGGGAGTCCGGTACATTGATAGGCGTGGGCGCCTTGGATAGTTGCGGTAGAATCGGGGGCGGAGCTGGACCTGTCGGAATGTCCATACCTTCCTGGACATTAGCTGTCTCCCCGGGTGTCTGAACCCCTGGTGGTGGAGGAGCTTGATACGAAGCAGATGCTCCGGTTTGTTGCTCTAGTTTGGCAATTGTCTCTGCCTGTTGGGCTATGACCACGGCCTGTTGCTTGGCGAATTCTGCTTGACGGACAGCGTCTTGCTACATGGCTTTCATACTATCCTGGAGTTGGCGCACCATCTCTTCCAGACTCGACATATTGTCCTGATCTAACTGAGCAACCGGTATATCTGTGTCTGCAGTAGGCTCGGAAATCTCAACCTGACTGCTCAAAGATCACTGATCTGGTAGCTGTTATACTGGTGGTCTGTGCCTGACTAGCCTTCTCTGGCCCTGATTACCCTTGAACTGAGTCTCTGACCTGACAGAGTCTATCAGCACAAATCCGATGAACCTCGGGGGATATTGGAGCCTTCTGAAGCTATAGTTCTAGGACTACCTAGCAAAAGAGAAAACAGACAGCATCTCAGCCTGATTTCATCGAAACAAATATGAGCACAGCTAAATGACTGCACTCTCTACTGAATTCTGCCCCAAAATTCTGCCTGTAAACTGATACCCTCAGGTAAAACTGATTCCCCAGATACTGATGCCTGCAGGCCTGATACCCAGACTTGCAAACTGTTACATGCATTCCCTGTAGAGATACACTCCAAAAGCACATAGCATGTAAAAGAGAGCCAAAACACCCCTATGTTGGGGTAAGGTTTCCCTGTCCTATTTTGTCAGGAGCTAGGGTTTCACTACGCACGCAGCGGTTTCAAACAACCTAAAATCGGGTAAGCAACCTGTCCTAGTTTGGAATGGTCACTATGGATTCCGAATATGCACTAGGTCGAATGGTCGAAAAGGGTGCCCCGGTAAACCGGGGTTTGTGTTCCCATACTGGCAGAGCCCGCAACCGGTCAGCCTTATGGCATGCTTTGACAAAGTCATGCCTCCGGCAAACCGCTCAGGAATAGCAGATGGCCAACACGGTGTCCTAGGCGCACCAATGCACATGCAATGCAAAGAAACACATAAGTGTAGTCAAAACAAGATATCACGAGTTCGAGTCAAGTTCTCTAATTTCCCCAGCAGAGTCGCCAGAAACTGTAGACGCGCCCTTGGGCTTCACTTCTACAGTTCGGACTCCCTTTTGTTGTCGGTTCTTAATCTGAACCAAAGAGTCCAAATCCGACAAATCGTTTTGAGAGAACAGATTTTTGAAAAGAAGTGCCAAACATGGACTACTTTGCCAGATACAGAGTCGCCACCTAAATATTTTTTTAATGGGGAAATTTAAGAAACCCTGACTCGGTGCCAAAGGCCACGTGTCCGTCATCACCAAAGTTGCCTCGGCTCGGGAACTTGGGTACAATTGGGGAAGGTCAGCTATAAGCACCCCCTCTCGCCCGGTCCGAAGACCGGCCTCTACTAACCGTGATATCCGATTTTGAAAACGTTATGTGTTCTTATTCCGGTTATTAGCCTAGAATTACTATGTTATGCGCACAGCAAACAAGTATAGACTAGATTGCCTAATTTGGAAACAAGCATTGCATATCCGTTTGTTTTGAAAAGCGCTTTGGAATTTGCTACTCGCAAGTAGGCTAAAACACGGATTTCAACGAGTTTTTCCAACTCAAACAATCCAACCTTCACCCACAGGCATTCAAGCAGTTTATCTCATATGCAACTAGCCTCATGGTAATCATGCTATTATGGCAACATTCACACGCATGCGATATGCTAAAGCATAAAAGCTTACCTAGTACTCCGTGCCAAAACAGAAACTAGTTAGTAATCATATGCATGATCCTAGTTCATGTTAAGGTAGCTAATGCAACGCATGCAAGGATACAATCTAGACAGGCTTGGCTATCCTAAACATGGCATGTGAAATGCTGCAACTAGCAAGTACTCAACTTGGAATTGAAAATACAGTGCAGTTTGTATGATGTGCCGAGCCCGATGCATGTGAGACAAATGTATGGATGCACGCATGCATAGCATAAGGTATGCTAATTTAAACATGCCCTAATCTACCATCATAAGCAGGTAAATAAAAGGGAAGAAAGACGTGGGGTTGGAAGACATGCACACACCCACACACCCTTATTACAAATACGCCCTCACCCGGAGGGACCAAAAGAATATACAATCCGAATAATGAACAAATAAATTATTACGAAAATTTCTAATTACTTAGTAAATAAATGCAAAAAGAAAGGAGGCCACAGCCCCCGCCTCGGGATGCGCGAATGATGCATGCTCGGATCCGACTCGTCCGGGAAACCCGTACCATGCCACTGTTGCCTCTGTTTTTACTGTCCTGCTTCTCTGGAAAACTTCCAAAGTCTCAGGAAATGTACCCTGCACACTGAGGATCATCATCGGCTGGATGAAATGGCCACCGGCCATGTAGAATGTCCATCGGCTGCTGATGAAGCTATCGGCCATTCACCAATGGCCGGTCGGCACTTAGTGTTGCCGGTCGGCAGAAAATTCCTGCAGAAAACAGTTTTGACAGCAACAGAGGACAGGCAGTGTATGGCATGGAATTTCAAGCAAATGTGTGCATGGACACACTCCCTATCATGCAATGGACTCAAGGGAGCATGGCCCTCGACCCCCGGGCCATCAATCACGCATTTCAATGCATGATGGCCCAAAAGCCAAGTTAGCAACTTTGATATCAAATGAAATGCAAGCACAAAACACATCAAAGAGCCCCAACCTCTATCATGATTAATCAAGAGGCAAGGGATGCATGCTTAATGAAATGCAACCTAGGCATAGAGGCTAAGTATGCAACATGAACATGCAAATGAACAATGTATGCTAGGCGCGCAACCTAAACATGCAACAACACACAAGTATGCAACAACACACAAGGTGAGCATGCATCGACATGCAAAGGATGGTCTTACACTAACTTGGACAGCTCTCTACTAGGTCCAAAACAGTGGCCATAATGAGGCAAGTAAGGCAACACAATACATGGAATGCATGCACAATGCATTAACCAAACCTAAGGCACAAAAATGCAACTCTACCAAAGCATGGCAAGGGATGCAAGATGGCATACAAGCATGTGAATTTCAGCGCTGGAACACGATGCCAAATGGTCCCAAAACATGGAAATATGTCACCCAATGCATGCTATAGGCCCCGAAACCCAAGATTAGGCACATGAAATGACTTACATCCATACAAAGCATGCGTAATTTGAACATGGAGTATGAAGACAGAAGCAAGAAAGCCCTAAAACAAGCATTTTTACAGTTCAAAGCATGGCCAAACAGTGAGCATAGATAGGGAAAAATCAGCATACAAAAATGGCTCCGCAAGAGGGGTAATGAGGCAAGTCACAGCTGCTGGTCTCAAACACAGGTGGCCCCTTCTACAATGTCGGAGAGGGGCCAAAAATATGATGTTTTATAGTTTATGACAAGCCCCAAAAACAGATACAAGTATGGCCAAAGCATCATGCAAAATGAGGCCACCAAGAGGGCTATAACATGAAGTATACCAAGGATGTCTCAAACAGCCCTAGACTGTTAATGAAACATGAAGAGGGGGTCATTTTAGGGTCATTTTCAGTTCAGAACAGAGTCCAAAAACAGAAGCTTCATAAGTTAATAAATCATGCAAAAATGAGGACCAAAGAGGGGTACAATGGCAAGTGATACATGGAGGTCCCAAATAATGGTGAGCCCTTCTTCAATGTTTAAGAAGGGCTCAAAATAAGCCTATTCTCAGTTCAAATCATGCTCCAAAACAGATTACTCGTAGGCCAAAAATACTACTCAAGAAAATGGCATACAAAGGGATAACGAAGGAAGTGCAAGATGGGGGTCCCAAACAGGGTAAGACCCTTAATGAAAGATTAAATAGAGCTCAAAAAAATTACACTTTCAGTTTTGGTCGGAGCTCAAATATGCAAGCACAAGGAGCTAGAATATTGAACAAAAAGAAGCACAAAAGAGGGAAAAGAGGATTTACCCTTGTAGCCAATGACTCCAGCAGCTTTTGGACCAAGAATGCTAGCCTTCAACCTCTGAAAATGACCTCCAAGGGGCTGGAATGGATGGTGGAGGTGGTATGCTATGAGTTGTAGTGAAAATGGCCAAGATCAAGGCCCTTTTGGACCCTTTAACCCACCCAAATGTAGAGAGAGAGGGGGATATAGAGAGAGAATGATATATATATCTTATATACCAGGTTTTCCTCTGATTTTGCTGAACCAAACAAAGGAGAGGAGAGGCTCCCTTATATAGGCAATGGAAAAGGGCTTGAAGCTTATAAGACAAGCTAAAAAGAAAGGGTCAAGGGGTGCAAAGGGGGCAAGGCTTATTAAGGAAGCCAAGCTGGGGGTGCAAGCTTCTTGAGGAAGCCAAGACAAGGGATCAAAGCTTCCTCAAGAAGCCTTGAGCAACGGGTCCAAAAAAATGGGGCCAAAGGCTCAAAATAGGCACATATATGCATGGAGAGCTGGGTCTGTGCGTCCCAGCTGGCACAGCTGGCATGCACCATGCCTGCAAGAGTCAAAAGGGTCAAACCGGCCAAGAAAAGGGTCATCGGCCAAATAAATTGCCGGTCGGCACAATATATTGCCGACCTGCAATTTATACTGGCCGGTCGGATAAATAGAGTGCCGATGGGTGGCCGATGAGGTCAAAAAGTGCCCGTGGATGTCTAGATTGAAGCCCCGGAAGTTAGCTTTCCAATGCCGCAAACCTTGCATTAAAATTCCTTCTGTGCAAAAAGTTATACCCTTTTTGGTGAAGCCGCGCAGATTCGATCCAACCGGGATGATGCCCAACTTCAACCAATCATATCTCCCCCACCCGGACTTGGATGTAAGAGATTCTTGAATGAAAAATTAAGCCCCGGAAGTCTTCTTTCCAACGGTGGTGGCCTCATAGCTAAAATCCAAGTATGACGATGAATAAGCCCGATTCAGCGAGGGCTGCTCGACCCTCTTCTACCCGGATTCATGCCGGACTTCTTCTCTAACTTGGTTTCTCCCTCTTCTCCTCTTCTCTTCAACTTCAAACCCCCAAGTAAGGTGTTTTGAAAGATTTTTTCAAAGATTTCATCTCTCTTTCATTCATCTCCACTTTGTCCTTGCTCGGTTTACCGAAAAGCGCAACATTTACCGAAATGCGAGCGTCAGATCATCGTGGAAATTTTATTTCAAAAATGTTTTGAAAGAGAGGGTTTTAAGGTCTGAAAACCATCCAAAATAGTTTTGGTCCAAAATGGGGTGTGAAGTTGAGATTTGTCTCTCTCCTTGCCGAAGAAACTGGACCTTTGCCCTGCACAGTTTTCTCCACCAAGTAAACCATCAGTAACGCCCAAGTCTCGAGGGCGGTCAAAAATGGGGTGTCTACAATATCCTAAGTTCCATCTAATGCTTCTGTAATTGATTCAAGTATTTCAATTGCAACATCTCAACTGTGGTAGCTGCTATTGCGCCTAGATAACACAATTCCTTTGATGTATAGTTTTTTCAAGTTCTTCAAAATGCTAGACCACAACCAATTGGGTGTAATCATCTCAGGAAAACACTCAAGCTCTAGTTTCTGCAACGAGGAAGGAAGTTTCAATTGGAGAGGAAGTTTTGAATCATGTTGTTTGGTGACTAATCTTGTCAATGCTTTCGGTGACTGGTTGTGGGCGTGCTTGCTTAGGTATGTCATCTATTTCACCTCGTAAAATGCAACTTCACCAGGATATTTTTAACTTCTGCAGGGTTTTTAATCTTTGTAAATGACGAAGTTTTGTTGGGAATTCTTTCATGCTAGTGTATACACTCAATTTTCTCAGCTTTGGCAATTTTGTCAAATCATCGATAGTACATGAGTTTTTATCCTTGGAATCTACAATGATAAAACCCTTAAGAACTTGGAGTTTTGATAGTGAACCAAGGCCCTTGGGCATGTGATATAAAAAGTAACACTCAGATATGTCCAAGTGTGTCAAATTCTTAAGTAAGCCAATCCAATCCAGAACAATCTCAAGATTGTGCAAGCTTTGAGATCTAGGATCTTGAGATTAGTCATTTGTGAAATACACTAAGGAAGCTCTGTAATCAAAGAAATTCCTCGAAGGCTAAGAAACCTCAACTAATCCATATTCTTTGGTGTGTTGAGAATTTTTGGTGTCTGGGACTTCTATATGATACGTGACCGAGTTCTGCCACCTTTACAAGTAAACAACATTGAAATTGGTGTTCTTGAAAATCTTTTCATAGCTTTCATCAATAATAGCCACACCAACATTGATGAAGCATCCATACCAAAAGTTGATGAAGCATCGATACCGAGTATAACCAAAATCATGCAGCAACTTTGGTTCAATGGTTAAAGTAGAAAGAATGTAAGGGGGCATCCTCTAGCTATCCACAATCAATCCACAATTTTTGTAGATAGGCTCAATTAAGCCCTTTGAAGTAAGCTCATCCAAGATGTCGTTGACAAAATCCTCTGCCGTCTTTTCCAACACAATTTCTTCTTCTGTATTTTGGTCCATTGACTTTATTGGGCATAGAAGTCCCTCTCCAATCCACTAGTAAATCATAAGCCTTTCTTTATAGTAACCATTTCTGGGAACATCAAGGAAAAATTCAAACAATCTTTTAGTTTCCTGGAGAGGCTACGAAGAGATACTTGGATATCCTCAAGTGTAGTGGTATGATCAAACTTTGGCTCCTTGTACAAGCTGTGCAAATTGCCAGCCTTGTTTACATTGACTGGGTAGTTGCTGCTGCTACTATTAATGGATCCATCAAACCATGGTTTCCAATGTGGTTTTGAATCATCATCATAATGGATTCTAAGCTTGGAGGGTGTCTAGGATTTCAACTTCTTGACAGACATTTTCAGTTGGCCAAGTTTGTTAGTATCACTCCCTCCTCTTGCTTGGAGCTCCTCAAATTTCTCACAAGCCTGGTTGATTTGCACGTTCGTATGATCTACATACTTCTAAATCTTTTCCATGTCCTCTTTCATGGAAATAAGATCTCGATCAATCATTTTAGCAAGCGCAGAAGCTCCACCGTGGTAGTCGTTGTTGTTTGTAGTGGTGGTTGGGACATCAGTGGTGGTGGTGGAAGTGGAGGCGACAGTGGTGGTAGCTAATTGCGGTCAACTCTTGCCTTCAGAATAATCCGAAGATGATGATACAGAGGGGGTTGTATTTGTTGACATGATTTAAGAAGAAAATTAGAAATAATATTGGCAAGAAAATCAATAAGAAGGATTAATGGACACAACTGGGTACAGAGAATGAGTGAGCTGCTAAGCTAATTCTTTTCAAACACTTGAACTCATCATATATCTATTTAGAATTTGAAAATAAATAGAATAGATTTATTTTTATTTTTAAAATTTTGACCCATTCCAGACTAAATTTGCACATACTTGCACTTTTCTGAGCTTGCCAAATTGGACCAAAAAGAAGAGTTCCATAAGCCAACCTTTTTTTAAGATCTTAGCTAAAAATAATTGGACCATACCTAACAAAAATAAAATAAATAATCAAATCCCATGCCCTTTTAAAATAAATTTCTCAAACTCATACAATTTTAAACTCATATCACTTTGTGATGTGTTGTTTATGACTTTTACTTTTGAAATCATATTTTCGACACACTCCAATGAAGTTGTGTTTGTTCAATTAACATGTAGTAAAATTTCTGAAGTTGTGTTCTAAAAACATAAATTTATGTTTGAAATACGATTTTACATCAACATAGAAAGTTACCGTAATACTAGGAAACCGAAAATTTTATTGAGAAAATAGTTAGAATTGTTTAGGATAATCTAAATAAGTATACTTTTTAACTTTTTACGAAAAAAATATGCAGAAAAGTAGAGAGATAATGTGACCCAGAAAAGATAAAAAGATAAAAATAAATAAATAAATAAATAAATAAATCACATTGCATTTTTGTAATGCACCCCAAACACTCTCTTAGTGTTGTGCAGTTGAAATTCATTCCAAGTGTAGGTCCTGCAATAAACGAATTGAATTTGGACAATATATCACAAATCGGGATACATTTATTGAAATTTTTTTTATTGTATCTTTTCTAAGAAAGGAGCAATGTTAGGAACCCATAAATTTTACCCATATTGTGTTGTATTATATAATAATTGAATCTAGAGAACATATCACAATGAGGAATACAATTTTTAACATTTTCTCTTAATCTTTATATTTTCTGAGAAAACTATCATAAGAAAGTAGAATTTTTATGATTAAAAACATGCAAAACATTTGTTTTTGAAAATGAAAAATTCTTTTTCCACTTTGTGGTAATTTTTTTAAAACTTACTTCACTTAAATGTGATGGCAGGGGAAAATTGATCACATTTTAAATATGTGAGTGGATAAATTTATAATATTAAAAGATCATGTGTGAAATTGATTTTTAGTGTAACGCCCTCAAAACACAATATAAATAATCCATTCATAAGACCCATCAATTTAATGAAAAATGATATACTTTCATTTATCAGAGTTTATATTACAAAAGATATTACATGCATTACACTTTCATAAATGTTCATTCAAAAACTACAGCATGTAACACTAATTGATTACAACAAAATAAACGCCCTACGGGCTTACATATTTCCAAGATATCACTTGGTTATAACAAAAGAGTCCTAAGCTCTAATCATGTAAAGCGCTTGGCTTGAATTAACATTTAAACACAAAAGTAACAAAACAAAGCCTCCAACTCCTAAGTTCTCCCAAGTTACGTCCTTAGAGAAAGCATGTCACCTGTACCTGAAAATGGTTTCCCAAGTAGGGTGAGCCAAAAGCCCAATAGAGATAAACTAACACAATAAATGAAGTTTAACTAAGATATAAATGTCAAGCATATATATATTCAATATTCGTGACAGCACACATTCTCCCCATAAGTAAACAATATTGATATCCATATTTCTATCCCTTCCGTCAATTCCTTTCAATTTAATTCATTTCATTTCAATTCATCGACCGGGTTTATAGTTCTCCAAATGACCTAACTGAGATTACAACTCGAGGGTTTTCAATCAACAAAGCTATCACATAAACACTTCAATCTTGCCATTTTACGAAAATTTCATCCGCGGGACCCGGCACCCATGTATACATAAGATTTCAGGACTTTCACCCTGGACACTTCGGCCAACTTAATTCTGAATGGAGTCCATCCCCTATCTTCTCCTAAACAATGGAGTACATCCCCTTCTTCTCCCAAACAATATACATATACAATATATTTAAAAACACCGTCATATTCAATGACATTCAATTACACATATTCAGTGTATTCAACATACCGTCATGTTCACTGGCATAATTAAATGATTAGTTCCAATTCACCTAATCCTCATACAGTTTCTACAACAATCATAGCTATCCTCCACCGATAGCCCAAAATAGATATTTCTAAACAGATATACAATCTATCAACAGATAATTTATCAAATTTTCCATAGGTGAGTGATTTATCAAATCCAACTACACCATTCATTCACACATCCTCCCAGTTTCATATTTCCCATATCAATTTCATTATTTATACAAAATAATTATTTAACACAAATTAGGGCAATTTTCCCCCCTTTTCAAAAATCAATCCCAAGTTCAGATTTCATCATTTTAACCCATATAACCTCATATTCAATACCCCATTTACATATTCATGGAACCCAATATAAAATCCCTCTTTTAAATCTTGGACCCAAACCCTAACTTCATCCAAATCCTCCCAAATTCCACCACTTATACAAAATGGCAAATATCTAGGTTAAAAACCATATCAAGGTGTAGATTATCCCTACCTCAAGTGTAGAAGCTCAAAGAAGATGATGAAGAACTTCAAAAGTGCACAAAACCAAGTTTGGTTTGGATGAAATGGAAGCCCACAAGATGTTCCACCTTTTTCTCAAAGGGAGTAAGGTAGAAATGCTTGGATCTTGGAGTATTTGTAGAGAGAGTGTGTGTTTTAGAGAGAGAGAGTGCCAGATTAGGGTTTTGAGAAGAAAGGAAATCAAAAAGTGAAGTAAAAATCACCCTGTTGCGAACTGATATACGCGACCTTCGCTCGAGCGAAGGAGTTATCGCCCGAGCGACCATACACAACAAGTGACCTCACTCGAGCACATGAAGCGTCGCTCGAGCGTAAAATGCAAAGCTTTAGAAGTTTTACAGACGGACACGCTCGCTTGAGCGCAAAAAGCCTCGCTCGAGCGAAGGACTTCCTTTTCCCAGAAATTCTGTGTTTGGGAAAGAAACCTGAGGACTCTCAATTCTCACTTGAGCGCAAGAAACCTTGCTCGAGCGAAGAAGCAAATTTCACAAGGCTCACTCGAGCGCAAGAAGCCTCGCTCGAGCAGAGGAGCCAAAATCTGGGCAACAACAATCTAGACCAACTAACAACCAACCTATTCCAAACATGCCCAACATATTCCAAAACTCAAATTCAAAGAGTTAAAAGAGGAAAACAAGACATGGATACAATATTAAACCACAAAACCCGAGTTCGGAATGTAACAAAGGTCGAGTCAAAACCGGGATCGCTATATTTAGGGTATAGTTGATGTCACGACCCATCCCAGTGACCAAGGCTGGATTCATAACTAGCAAATTCTAAAATTTCTTAGATTAATTCCAAGTAATTAAATTAAATAATGCAGCAGATTAAAATAAAAGATGTAGATAAATATTTGAAGCGTACATAGAAATCATTATTTATGTAACGATGTAACAACAGTCAGATAATGATTACAAGAAAAAAAAAAAAAAAAAACATGATATCCATATCAAATTTAAGGTTCTGATCCATAGGGTAAAACCATCCTTCTTTAAATTTCTTTACCTGAAAGGGGTTTTAATAGCTATAAGCACATGGCAGAGTGAGAAATATTATACTGAGAGCATGAGGGTATAAAATCACCATGTATAATTATTTAGGCTAAACGATGAATAGTTTGGTTCGAATAAATTATTTTTAATAACAGACAAATAACACAAAATCATATATACAAAATAATTATAACCACGGTACAGAATAGAACAGAGGGTCAATAGATCCATGACAGACAGAGGGTCACAAAGTGACTAATCAGAGGGCCAAAGGTTATTTAAGTCCCGTAAGGCATGGGACTGTCAGAGGGTCACTAAAGTGACAATTCAAAGGACCAGTAATTATTTAAGTCCCCAAGGCATGGAACTTCCGTGGTGGTACTTATTCGAAACAAATGTTTATAAAATCATTGTCAAATATTTTCTAAAATTTAAACAAACATATCCATAGGTTTCAATGGGTTTCAATTTAAGCCAATAGAGTTCAGAAAATAATCCACGTAATTGAAACATTAATATAACCATAAAACATAAATTATATAAAATAATTCGTGGTAACTTAAAACATTCGTAAAATATATTATGGTGACTCAAGGTATAATATTACTCACCTTATTATCGACCCTTAGCCTTTACTTCCCTATTGTTGCTTACTAGTATGTTGTACTTGTTTTGAATCTATGTATCTCTTTCTTATTTCTTTTCGAAGCTCTGCGACTCACTATTTATAGGGGAAAGGTGCACGTCATGTTGTAAATTTTGCCACCACGTGTCACTCAAACCACTTGCCATCTGCTTCTTCCCTAGATGACTTATCCAGGTGCTTATCCTAGCTAAATATGCATATTTACCACCCTATGTGCTAGGGTGGTGATAGGCCGTGTATATCCCTTCTTTTTTTTTTCTTTTTTAACATTTCACTTATCAACCATTCAATATACACTCCAAATATATAAATATATATATATATGTGAAATTTAATTAAACATTTTGGGTGTCACATTTCTCCCCTCCTAAATAGAAGTTTGTCCCCAAACTTGACGTACCTTGGTTTTCGAAAAGGTGTGGGTATTTGACTCACATTTGAATTTCCGTTTCCCACGTAGCTTTTTCGACGCGATGATTTCTCCATAAAACCTTGACAAGAGGTATAGTCTTGTTTCAGAGAATTTGATCACAACGATCGAGAATCTGCATTGGTTGTTCTTCAGAAGAGAGATTTTGTTGAACTTCGAGGCTCTCATAATTGACAACATGTTCTAGATCTCGAAGATATCGTCGAAGCATTGAAACGTGGAACACATTGTGAACATTGGACAGTTCTGGTGGAAGAGCAAGACAGTATATTATAGGGCCAATTCTCTCCACTATTTCAAATGGTCCGACATAACACGGATTCAACTTTCCTCATTTTCCAAACCAAATGACTCCCCTTGTTGGTGAGACCTTTAAGAAAATGTGCTCTCCTACCTGAAATTCCAAATCTCGTCTCCGTGTATCCACATAGCTTTTCTGGCGACTTTGAGCTGTGGGAATTCGCTGTTGGATGAGTTGAATCTTATCACTCGTTATTTGCACAATTTCAGGGCCTAATAGTTTCCTGTCTCCAACTTCTGCCCAACACAGAGGTGACCGACATCTCTTTCCATACAATGCTTCGTATGGTGCCATACCAATGCTTGCTTGGTAGCTATTGTTATAGGCGTATTCCACTAAAGGCAGGTGTTCATCCCAATTACCCTTGAAGTCCAACAAGCACATCCGTAACATGTCTTCCAAAGTCTAGATTGTTCTTTCGGATTGCCCATCAGTGTGCGGGTGATAAGCAGTGCTATACTTCAGTGTTGTTCCCAAACCTTCTTGCAATTTGTTCCAAAAGTGAGATACGAAGCGGGGGTCTCAGTCAGACATGATTGAAACTGGGGGACCATGCAATCGAATGATTTCTTTGATGTATAAAGTGGCGAACTTAGTGAGGGAGTATGTGATTCTGATTGGTAGAAAATGTGCCGATTTCATTAATCGGTCTACTATGACCCATATCGCATCATTCTTTGAAACTGACCATGGTAGCCTGACCACGAAGTCCATAGTAATGTGCTCCCATTTCCATTCAGGAATAGGGAGTGGTTGCAGCATCCCTGCAGGTCTCTGATGTTCCGTTTTAACACGTTGACATTGCAAGCATTTGGAGACATGGCTTGCTATGTTTTTTTTCATTCCTGTCCACCAGTAGTGTTCTCTTAGAGTGTGATACATCTTAGTGTTGCCAGGGTGGACTGCAAACCTTGAGCTATGAGCCTCCACCAATATCTTCTTCTTCAGCTCTGGTACGTCAAGTACGCAAATTCGATTTCGAAATTTTAGTATCCCATTGCTTATAGTGAAGTCAGGATTAGGAGTAGTTTTCTGCTCCTCATACTTTTTCTTCAAAAGTTTGTCTTCACATTGGCGTGCTTTAATTTCTTCAATCAGTTTGGGTTCTACGATTACGTTGGCAAGCAGTCCATTGATCTTGCGGGGGATGAGGATACATGCCAAACTTCTGGTAGTGTTTCAACTCAATGTGTCTGTTACCACGTTAGCTTTGCTCGGATTGTGATGGATCTCTACATTGTAGTCCTTCATAAATTCTAGTCATCAACGTTGCCGCATATTCAGTTCCTTATGCGTAAATAGATATTTAAGACTCTTGTGATCTGTGTAAATCTCGCAGGTTGCACCATAGAGACAATGATGCCAGATCTTAAGGGCGAAGACTACTGCAGCCAATTCTAGATCGTGAGTTAGGTAGTTCTTCTCATGAGTCTTTAGTTGTCGCGAGGCATATGCAATGACTTTCCCATTCTGCATAAGAATGTAACCCAAACCATTGTATGAGGCATCACTATAAATTACGAAACCATCAATTCCTGTGGGGAGTGCTAGTATAGAAGCCGTCACAAGCCTGTTTTTCAACTCTTTGAAGCAACATTCCTACTTGTCAATCCATTCAAAGGGTGTGTTTTTCTGAGTTAGCCGGGTTAAGGGTGATGTTATCTTCGAGAAATTTTGAATGAAGCATCAGTAATAGCCGGCTAGACCCAAGAAGCTTCAAATCTCGGACACGTTAGTTGGTCGTGGCCAATCCATGATTGCTGCAACTTTTGGGGGGTCAACCGAGATGCCATCTTTGTTGATGACGTGACCGAGGAAGTGTACACTAGTGATCCAGAATTCGCATTTCTTCAACTTGGCATAAAGTTTGTGATCACATAATGTTTGCAGCATTGTTCGTAAGTGTCGCTCATGATCCTTTGGTGACTTGGAGTACATGAGAATGTCGTCAATGAAGACAATGATGAACTCATCAAGATATGGTTTGAACACTCGGTTCATGAGGTCCATGAAGGTCGTTGGAGCATTTGTGATGCCAAATGGTATGACAAGAAACTCGTAGTGCCCATAATATGTTCTGAAGGCCGTCTTCTCAATGCTTTCCGTTTTGACTTTTAATTGATGATAGCTTGAACGCAAGTCGATTTTGGAGAATACTTGGGCACCTTGAGGTTGATCAAACAAGTCGTCGATTCTTGGCAAGGGGTATCGATTCTTGATGGTGACTTTGTTCAGCTCCTGGTAATCGATACATAAGCTCATCATGCCATCCTTTTTCTTTACAAACAGTACTGGAGCTCCTCATGGTGAGGTACTTGGTCGAATGAAGCCTTTGTCCAGGAGTTCCTGGAGTTGGGTTTTTAGTTCCTTCAATTTCGCCAACGACATGCGATAAGGGGTTTTGGAGATTGGTTAAGTATTGGGTTAAGTGTCGATGGTGAATTCGATTTCTCGATCAACTAAGGTACCAGGTAAGTCTTCAGGGAAAACATCAGGAAATTCGTGAACGACCGGTATTGAATCGAGTGTTGGGTCTATTTATTGAGCGTCGACCACATAACAAATACAACCACCACAACCTTTTCTCAAAAGTCGCTGGGCTATCACGGAGGATATCAAATACGGAAGGGTAGAAACTCCAGTTCCTTCGAAGATCAGCTCGCATTGGTCGGGTAACCGAAGAAAGCCCTTTTTGGTCGTACAATCAATAGAGGCATGGTTGGCAGCAAGCCAATCCATTCCTAAGATTATGTCGAAGCTACCAATACGGAGTGGAATCAGATCTACATACAAGGTTTCATCTTTTAGGGATATAACAGACTTGTGTACCGTTGTACTAAGCATGGAGACACCAGATAGAAGAGCCATAGATAATGCATATCCCAATGGTTTAGGTGTTGATGTTAACTTGGGAACAAAGTGTGGTGCAACAAAAGAATGAGTGGAACAAGAGTCAAAGAGAACATGAGCTAAGTGACCACAGATAGAAAGTGTACCTGTCACAATGTTTTCCGTAGCATTGGAATTTTCGGGTACTAACGCAAAAGCTCTTCCTTGGCGTCTCTATTCCTTCTTTCCTCCCATGGCGGTTTCTGGTTTCTGAGCTAGTTCAAAGGTACCTATCACAAAGTTGGTGAATTTTGGGCAATCTTTCATCACATGGCCAACTTGGCCACATCTATAACATGCTCATATTGCCTGATAGCACTATCCCCTTTGAGCCTTTCCGCAACTCAGACAATTTAGAATGGTGCTACCCCTGGGAATAGTAAAACTTTGGTTGGCTAAACCAGTTGAGCTAGTAGATCCGGTATTTACTTTCTTTGGTGGGACTGCCCTTGATCCTCCGACTGGTTTCCAAAACCGCTTCTTTTGACCCATTCCACTTGAACGTGCAGTTTTACTTCCTTTTTCGGCGATATATGCTCGATCCACCACCTCTACATAGGTTGGTAGTTTCAGAACCTCAAGCCTATCTTTGATTTCTGCATCTAATCCTGCTTTGAATTTCCTTACTTTTCGGGCTTTTGTCGAAATAACATACGGTGCAAATCATGCTAGTCGTGTGAACTTACTTTCGTATTCCGCCACCGACATTGTTCCTTGCCTCAAATGTAGGAACTTGGATGCCTTCTGCTCCCGAAGTGATTCTAAAAAATACTTTTCAGAGAACACCTCTAGGAATCTTGCCCAAGTCACGATCTCTTCCTTTTCTAAGGTAAGGAGCCATCATTCCTACGCATCTTCTTTGAAAGTGAAAGTGGCGAAGGATACTTTCTATTCTTCTGTGCAGGGTAGGGCACAAAAAGTCTTCTCCATTTCTTTAACCCAAGCTTTAGCTAGCAATGGGTTTGAACCTCCTATGAACGTGGAAGGGTTCAGGTCTTGGAACAGTTTAATCGTAGTTGTCACTTCTCGATGTTCTGGTGACCCATTGTTCTGCAAGGCTTGCAAGAAACTGGTAATAGCTCTTTCCACAATCCTTTCCATTGGATTAGCTCCATTGGATGATGATCCGGTACAATTTCCATCGTTAGCCATAGCTATAAAACAATTTTAATAAACATGGTGCATGATTTCTATTAATTAAAACAAATACACATAATCTACAAAACATAGACAATACATACATTATTCACAAAACACCGGTTTTATTTATGTATAATGGTGTTGGTACATCACTTGTAGTTATGTCAATTTTAGTGCCTAACCCTCCATGACAAAACGAGTTAGAACTAGGTCATGGTCAGCTCACTTGGACACCAAACACAAGGAAAAAGAAAAACACAAAAAAAAAAAAAAAAGGATTTTGTTATCAGGATCTTAGGTTAAAAATAGCCATGGATACCGCAGTTGCATGTGATGCTCAAACTCCCAACTGCTTTGCTCGATGCCAATGCATCGTCGTACCACCTCCACTCGGTACATGGGGATGTCCGCCTCGTAACCCCACAGCTGTCGTCCTGTGATACACACAAGCACCTCCACATACATCATAATATCATCAAAGTCAACCGTCTAAGTATCAATTAGGTTTTGAGGGCGAGGGACTCTTTCTTGAATGTGATCACTTAAGAAGGCATTTCCTCATCGAGTCATAAACTCTTAGGGTAAAGGTGCTACTGAATAGCGAGGATATCCTTGACTCGGTGTCACGACCCTAACCTCGACCCTAAAAGTTTGGCCCATGACCGGCCTGTACTTAGGCCTCAAAACAAAATTTCAGAATAATATTTATTCAAATACGGGGCCTTAAGTGGAAGCAGATACCAAAAATAATAACAGAACGTCCATTGAGCAGTGCTTAAATACCAGGATCTTAAACATTACAACGTATATACAAATGTCACATACGCGGTTCATGTATATACAGTCCAAGTCATATAGGTATAGACAAAAGTTCACAACCCAAAATTTACAAATGAACCTAATGTGCAACACAAGCCATCATAGCTTGAACAAAACTAGGCTTGGTAACTTATACTACGTCTCTACATAGAGACACTTCTCAGGTGGCTTGATAGAGAGGCGAACCTCGGTACAACTCTAGTGGTGATCCTCAATGGCTCACCTACATATATATAAAACAAAAGGGTGAGCTAACACCCAGTGAGTAATATTAAAGTAAAGAGATTAATGAATGATGTCCTTAACATAACAAAACATATTTCACAATTCTGAAATGAAATTTAAATCATGTTAAAATAAACATTATCGTATCAAAATCTATGCTTTCTCAAGTGGAATGTATATTTGAAACCATCACAAAACATTTTGCGTGATACGTGATACTATACTAGAATCACATTTCAAAATAGGACATCCATTCATGCATATCAAATAACATTTCGTAAACATGAGTCATATAACAATATAAAACCATTCATATTCATATCATAGTTTCGGAATGACCTCGGGTCCATGTATAACAAACGGTCTCAGGCTCAATCATATATCAAACAACCTGAGGTCGAAACATATCATATCATATCATTGCATCTTGTCATGGAGTAGATGGAACATTGACATGTCTCCACCTCTCCTTGGGCCCAATTCATGTATGTATGGACCCAAGAGGTGTCTCGTACAGACCCTAAAGGTGACTCACACTATAGCACTTAGTTCCGTATAGCACTTTGTTCCATACCAAAATGATTAGGTCTTAAAGACCGAACAATTCATATCATGCCATAGCATAAGCGGAACGGATAAACAGAACGACCTTGGGCCCACCATATCATATTATAAACAATTCACATTCTTATTCATGACTCATTTTACTTTTCTTGGAAACTTGTGCATTTTAACAAAATACGATATTTAGAGAATCATGTCACACATAAGTCAAAATAGGTAATGAAAAATATATCTTTACTATGCTATTACTCACAGTGATGGGCTTTCGGTAGTAGTTGGACGATGTCCTCATCTTAACCTACAATCACAATTACATAACACAACATATGAATATACCTGATCCCTTTCTTTACTCTTTAATCAATTAGTTATGCTGGTTCTAAACTCATTAGTCCTCAATAGGTCAAAATCTGTGTTTAGAAAAATAGGAGAAAACAAAAGCAAACTGGGTTAGATAAAGGAATGGAATAAAATAGGTAGACAGAAACTAAACAACCTTCACTAATTTGGGTATATCTATTTGTGTACTTAGAATTTGGGAGTGAGATTACCACCATTGAAAACTAGACTTTTGGGGCTTGAATTTAGGTTCAAGAATCACTTAAAACGGAGTCCGGATGTAAGAGATATGCTTATTTGAAAGTGAACTGAAACAGAGGTGCCCCACACCTGCTAGAAACAGGGCCGCACGAGCGAGAATTGAGCCGCACGTGCGGGACAACATGCTTTTATTTCAGAATCAATTTAGGAGCTGGAAGTGGACTGCCTCAAATGTGAGAAGCCCTGCCGCACGTACAGCTCTGGGCAAAACCTGCTGTCCGAAAAGCTCTGCTAGTTCTATTACTTGTTTTTTCATTTTCTAAGTTAGGTTTCAACTCTAATCACTCAAAAACATGTAAAACTACCCCACAACATGATAAACTAACATCATTCAAGGGTAATTTCATCTCAAACACATTAATTTTTGCCTCAAGTTCACAATCAATGTTTCATCTTTCATAACCTTAAAAGTTCCAAAATACAACCCACAAACAGACTTGATCCTTACATAAATCCTGTTCTATGGACAATCTAGAGTTCATTTCATATGTTATTCACAAGATTGAGCTCCAAATCAAAGGACCCAAGTTCTAATTTCTTAAATTTATCCAAATTAAATACATAACACAAAACCCTAACCCAAATGGGTTTCAAATCTTCCAATCTCATTATGATTTCATGAAATTGATGAATTAATCACAAGGATTCAAGATGGATTTCCATACCTTAGTTCAATCTTTGCTTTTCCCTTAAATCTCTTCAATTTTCCCAAGCTTTCATGGTTGATCTTCTTCCTCGCTCTTAAATCTCTTCAAGTTCTTCTTCTTCAATTTTTTCTTCAAATCCCATGAATGTTGAGCTCTCTCTCTCTCTCTTTCTCTCTAGAAGCTTTCTCTCTCTTTCTCTCTCTCTCTATCTCTCTCTCAATTCTCTCCCTCTTCCTCAAATATTTTTGGGCTCAAAGGTGATGAGTTCAACTCATATATATATATAAGCTTATCACAATTAGGGAGAGCCAAACGCACCCTTACGAATCAAACGAAATCAAATTTCAATTAGACTTCCTAGATGACTCTAAAAATCATGTTGATCATAACTATGTACTTACTCCGTTCTGTTTTCTGAAGCCTCTAAGGCCTTCAATTTGTAGTGCAAGGTTAACCACCCAAACACACATTAACGAATCAGATGAAATAAATTTTCAATTAACTTTCGCAAATGGCTCTAAAAATTTCCATTAGCACATCCATGCACTCAATTTTGATTTCTGAGCCCATGAAGGTCGTCAATTTCAGTTTTAAAGTTGTAACTCAACAGATAATTCTTCAATTCAAACAGATATCATTAAATTAAAGCACATTAACCCATAATTAAATAAAGATAATTTCTAATATGCATTTTGGGGTCATTACACTCGGGGCCATGCCTACTACCCGTGTAGGCCCCAAAAACACATGTCTAAGGTACTCATAGTGTCAACCCTCCACCACTACGTATCTACTTTTGTGGGGGTGGCCCTTAGGTATACTGGTTGGTCCATAAGTCGGTTAGGGGTCGGGTCTGCCTGCCTAACTATTGCTTTGAATCACCTATCTCCTCTGGTAAGTTTGGAACGTAACTCTTATTTTCAAAAATTCCTTCAACGTCCAGGAGATCAGGCACATACCAAAAAGAGTCACCAAAGTTAAGTTTTGACATTGCCTACACCATAGGATTCCCAACTTAGCTATAGAACTAGGAAAATACTTATCACTATAAGGACTAAGGTAAGACTATAACCATAAGGTTATTTTATTTATTTATTTATTTTATTAAATTAATTTAATTTAATTATTTATTTATTTATTTTAGCCATTACTCTGATACCACTTTGTCACGACTTATCCCAGTGACCAGGGCTGGATTAGCAACTACCAAATTCTATAATTTCTTTGATTAATTCAAAGTAATTAAATTAAATAGTACAGTGGATTAAAATAAAAGATGTAAATAAATATCTGAAGCGTACATAAAAATTATTATTTATGTAACGATGTAACATTAATCAGATAATGATTACAATAGAGAGAAAAAAAAAAAAAAAAAAAAAAAAAAAAAAAAAAAAAAAAACATGATATCCATATCAAATTTGAGGTTCTGATCCACAGGGTAAAACCATCATTCTTAAATTTCTTTTCACCTGAAAGGGGTTTTAACAGCTATAAGTATATGGCAGAGTGAGAAATATTATATTGAGAGCATGAATGTATAAAATCACCATGGATAATTATTTAGGCTAAACGATAAATAGTTTGGTTCGAATAAATTATTTTTAGAAACAGACATGTAACACAAAATCAGATAAACAAAATAATTATAACTACGGTACAAAACAGAACAAAGGGTCAATGGATCCATGACAGACAGAGGGTCGCGAAGTGACTAATCAGAGAGCCAAAGGTTATTTAAGTCCCCCAAGGCATGAGACTGTCAGAGGGTCACTAAAGTGACAATTCAGAGGGCCAGTAATTATTTAAGTCCCCAAGGCATGGGACCTCCGTGGTGTTCCTTTTTCAAAACAAATATTTATAAAATCATTGTCAAATATTTTCTAAAATTTAAACAAACATATCCATGGGTTTCAATTTAAGCCAATAGAGTTCAGAAAATAATCTACGTAATTGAAACATTAACATAACCATAAAACATAAATTATATAAAATAATTCGTGATAACTCAAAACATTCGTAAAATATATTATGGTGACTCAAGGTATAATATTACTCACCTTATTATAGACCCTTAGCCTTTACTTCCCTATTTTTGCTAACTAATATGTTGTACTTGTTTTGAAACTATGTATCTCTTTCTTGTTTCTTTTCGAAGCTCAGCGGCTCATTATTTATAGGGGTAATGTGCACAGTCATGTGGTAAATTTTTCCACCACGTGTCACTCAAACCACTTGCCATCTGCTTTTTCCCTAGATGACTTATCTAGGTGCTTATCCTAGCTAAATATGCATATTCACCACCCTATGTGCTGGGGTGGTGACAGGCCGTGTATATCCCTTTTCTTTTCTTTTTTTTTTGACATTTCACTTATCAACCATTCAATATACACTCCAAATATATATATATATATATATATATATTTGTGATATTTAATTAAACATTTAGGGTGTCACAATTGAGGGGTTCATTTTATATTTAAATTTTTGGATAGCTTGATAATTGAGGAAAAGTTATTAGAGTTCGTTTGGGAAGTGGGTTGATTTTTTAGCTTTTTGGCTAGCCTAGGTCTAAATGGTCTCGTTTAGGATAGGCTTTTTGGCTTTTTTGACTTTTTGTGAGAGAAAGAATGTAATGATTATGGGTTGGATGTGACATTTTGTCTTATTGAGCCAAAAAGCCAATTTTATCTTTTTGTGACTAAAATAGTCCCAAACCCAACCAACCCAACCCAAATTGTCAAACGAAGGCTCAGTAGTTTTAAACTGTTCAATGAAAGAAAGAAAAATCATTTTAACACTTATGTGGTAGCTACTAGCTAAGTAAGAAGGAGTGACAACTATTAGGTGAGAAGTGTATTCTTGAAAGAAGTGAAAAAACATGACAACCGTTCACACCAACTCAAGTATACATTTTATAATATAGATATATATATATATATACTAGAAAGTGTGCATTCAAAACAGCAATTCTAGAATCCAAAGACATGCTTAAAATTTGCAGTTACACTTACATAAAGGTAATTTATAGATAAGAAAAGTTAATACGAAAGTTTCAAGATAGTATAGATATACTCATCCCAAAACAGCTTTGTGCCCCCTTTTTTACCTTTCTCAAAATAAAGTAAATAATTCATTTTTCTCTCATGTAATTCATTGCAAGTTTCCCAAGTGTATTGATTAGAGAAATGGTAAATGTTGAACTTGAACTCATGTAATATAACCGCCCTCAGGTAACATACAAGAAAACTAAAATAAAAAATAAAAAATTATAGAAAAAAATCCTAAGATTTGAGCCTTATAAAGAAATAAATATGAATTTTTAATTTTATCAATTTAAATTATGATCTTTTAGTTTGTTTTCAACTTAAATCATTTTCCTATTTTCATTAATTTAAACTTTCGAAAAAGTATATTTTAGTCATTAAACTCAATAAAAACAGATATTTTAGATACTTTTCGCAAAACTACATTGAGTTTAATGATTAAAATACTATTTTTCTGTCAATTTTACTTAAAAGGAAGCAAGTGAATGGTTTAGATTGAAAACAAATTAAAAAGTTAGAATTAAAATTGATAAAACTAAAATCTAAAGTTTTTTTTTTTTCACAAAATTCATCTCTAATTTTTTTTCCTTTTTGTAATTTCTCCCCCCCCCCCCCCCAAAAAATACCAGTAAAGACATGCTCTATCTTACCCAAATGCAACTTTATTGAAAACTTGTAAAGAAACCTTGATGAATGACCTTGAAGACATATACATTTGATTCAATAAATAAATACATACAGCTAGTTTTTCTTGAGAGATGAAAAGTACTATATACTATCTCTCAAGACATTAATATGCCAGCCTAGAAGTATAAAGGGAAGACAATAGAAAAAGGTTTCCCTTCCTCCCTTAGTAGCTTCTTCCACCGCATTTCTCATCGATGCCATTGCCAATTTTGTATTTGCTCATCCAAACACCATTCTGATCACACGGGAAAGAATTGAGGCCGCGACATTCTACTTTCTCCAAGTAAATCAACTTGGGAAATAATCTCCTAAGGTCCATCCAATGCATCTGGAAGTCACTCAAGTACTTCAATTGCAACATTTCAACTGTGGTAGCTACTATTTCATCCAGCTTACACAATAGTCCTCCTTTGATGTAAAGTTTCTTCAAGTTCGTCAAATTGGCAGACCTCAACCAGCTGGGTGTATCTATCTCAGGAAAACACTCAAGCTCTAGTTTTTGCAACGATGAAAGAAGTTCCAATAAGAGTGGAAGCTCTGGATCATGCTGCTCAGTGAATGATCTCGTTAGTGTTGTTCGCTTGGAAAATAGTTGTGCTTGCTTAGGTAAATCATCAGTTTTACCTTGTAAAATGCATCCTGACCAAGATATTTTCAACTTCTGTAGGGATTTTAATCTTTGTAAATGACAAAGTTGCAGATCTGTTGGAAATTCTTTCATACTTGTGGATATGCTCAATTTATGTAGCTTTGACAATTTTGTCAAATCATCGATAGTGCATGACTTTTTGTCCTTGGACTCTCCAATAATAAATCCCTTAAGGACTTGGAGATTAGATAGTGCACCAAGCCCCTTGGGCATGTGATCTAAAAGGTAACACTCAGATATGTCCAAGTGTATCAAATTCTTAAGCAAGCCAATCCAATTTGGAACCACCTCAAGATTGTGACACGCTTTGAGATCCAGAATCATAAGATTAGTCAGTTGTGAAATGAACCGAGGAAGCTCTGTAATCAAAGAAATTCCTCGAAGGCTAAGAAACCTCAATTGTTTCATGTTCTTGAGTGCATTGAGAATTTTGATGTCTGGGACTTCAATGTGATGCGTGACTGAGTTTTGCCACCTTCCCAAGGAAACAACTTTCAAATTGGTGTCCCCTTTGAAAATAATTTCATGTCTTCCATCAATAATAGCCGCATCAACGTTGACGATGCATCTATTCCAACAGGTGAGGCATCCATGCTGAAAATAATCAGAAGTACACCAATCCCGCCGTTTCATTTCTAAAGCAGAACGAATGCAAGGGGGTATCCTGTAGCTATGCACAACCGATCCACAATTTTTGTAGATAGGCTTGATGGAGCCCTTTGCAGTAAGCTCATCCAAGATATCGTTGACAATAGCCTCTGCCGTCTTCCACAACACAATTTCTTCTTCTGTATGTCGCCCAATCCACCAGTAAATCATAATCCTTTTCTTTATAGTAGCCATTGCTGGGAAAATCAAGAAAAATTTCAAACAATCATGTAGTTCCAGGGGGAGGCCAAGGAGGCCAGGGAGAGCTGCCCCGAGAGTGTTGGGAACATTGTAGAGACTGTGAAAATTGCCGGCCTTGTTTACATCGACTTGGGAGTTGCCGCTGCTACTGTTAATGGATCCATCAAACCATGGTTTCCGATGTGATTTTGAATCATCATCATAATGGATTTTAAGCTTGGAGGGAATCTGGGATTTCAACTTCTTGACAGACATTTTCAGTTGGTCAAGTTCATTAGTATGACTCCCTCCTCTTGTTTTGAGCTCCTCAAATTTCTCACAAGCCTGGTTGATTTGCACATTCATATGATCTACAAACTTCTGAATCTCTGTCATGGTCTCTTTCATGAAATTAAGATCTCGGCCAATCATGTTGGTGAGATCAGGACCTCCATCTTGGTAGTCGTCGTTGTTGTTTGTGGCGGTGGTAGCTTTGTGGTGGTGGTTGTTAAGTGGATTTGGTTGGGAGATACTACTGTCCATGGCTTTGAAAGGAACTACTACCAAAACAGGGTCGTGTTGGAGCCGTGGCTAGAGTTGAGAGAGAGAGAGAGAGAGAGAGAGAGATAGAGTGAACACGTTTTTTCTTTGATGGTTTGGCCTGGGTTTCAAAGAGAAAATGGATCATGAGAGAGAGTGAACGCGTTTTTTCTTTGATGGTCAAGGTTTCAAAGACAGAGATGGATCATGAGAGAGAGGAAACGCTGTGAGACTGAGAAAAGATGCAGAAGAGATGAAGAAGGGGGTGGGTGCCCTACTACAGATGTTTACCGAGGCAATAATTGATGAGATGCGGGAAAGAAATATGGCCCGCTGGCCGGGACCAGGGTTGTTGAACCCAACCAGGATCCTCTAGAGTAGATTCCCTAAAGTGATCCCTGAAGTGAGTGATCCAACGGCTGAAATCGTTTTTCTTATTATCTTACCGGTAAGATAATATTATTTAATCAAAACGACGTCGTTTTGATTAATATCTCTTACCGGTAAGATATATTATCTTACCGGTAAGATAATAACAAAAACGATTTGAGCCGTTGGATCACTCACTCCAGGGATGACTCCAGGGAATCCCACTCTAGAGGATCCTGGTTGTGTTGAACCGCGTAGTCTTGAGAAAACTTGAGGGTGGATTTTATTACGGTTTCGTTTTGGTTTATGGGGTTTATTATGAATTTTATTTTAATAATTTGAATTATTTATTTTATAAAAAAAAATTATATATTATTTGTAAAAAAATTAAATTGATTAGATAATCGTAATATTTTTATTTTATTTTGTTTTTTTTGAAAAAAATAAATAGTTTATTTTTAAAAAAATACTTGTTCAATTTTTTGAAAACAAAAGTAACAAAATAAAAATGTTACGATTTTCAATTCAACCTAATTTTTCTACATAAATAATATACATTGAAACCTTTATAACATAAATAATTAGGATCATTGAAATGGAACTTGTAATGAATTCCACCAAGAAGCTCAACCCTCCTTTAAACAATACGGATGAAGTTTTACTTTGCTCCCAAACTATCACTCAAAATCAATTCAACATCCATTCTTTGGATCATATAAATTTTACACATAAACCATTCAATTTTGGATCAATTTCACCCCGCTGTCAACTGTTATTTACGATCAGACAGAATTTGCTGACTTGACATCATGTGTTTCATTTAAAACTTTATTTTATCCCTCAAATTATCTATAAAATATTAATTAAACCCTCAAATTTCATTTTGTTCAGAGGTCTAATTGATATTTTAGAAATAATTTGGAAGATAAAATGAAACTTCAAATGAAGTTTAAGGGCTATATCAACAACTTATGTTTGAATATAGACGACAATTGATGGTAACGATAAAATTGATGCAAAATTAAATAATTTATATGTAAAATTGATTTTATTAAAAGAACAGGAATTGATTTGATTTTTGAGCAATAGCTTTGGGGCAAAATAATATTTTCTCAACAATGTGTCTCCTTCACAAGGTGCATATCATATGTATTCTATTACAAAATGCATAATACAATTATAACATTTCAAAACAAACACTAAATAATATGTTGTAATTTTATAACCAAAATTATTCCTAACATTTCTCATCATAAATTATTTTTAATATGCATAATCACAATGATTATAAATTTTGCTTTAGGTGTGTGCATCATAGATTTACCATTTGTAACTTTTATCATAGAGTGAGTGACATAACGTACACCACAAATATGCTTAATTTTCATCACAAAATACAATAATCAATAAATATATTTTCTTGACTAACGAAAAAAATTATCACAAGATACAATAATAAAAAAAAAATTCAACGTAAAAGAGATAACATATCATTTTATGACTAACAAATTATTGAAAAAAAAAATAGAGTTAAATGTTATGTGAATTAAAATGTTTAAAAAAAAAAGTAACATAATTAGATTAAAATTATGAAATTTGATGTATTTTTTATAAATCTCCAAAATGATAAGTGTAATTTACCCAATAAATTAAGGTGACCCCATTTTTCTGAATGGTCTGACATCTCTCCTGTCCATGATCAAATTAGAATGTGTTGTTAGGCCCGTGGAGGCCTACCACAAGTTATGTTTTGAAAATCTAAACGTTCAATATGTAGAACACATCGAATACTTTATTCCTATAAAAAATCATGTTGATCAGATATCGATAGCTACTTGATCGGATTAGATTTCTGTCAATGATAAATATAAATTGAAAAAAAATCCGATTCAATCAAGCTGCTATCGATATCCGATCAACATAATTTTTTATAGAGATATAATACTCAACGAACTCTACATTTTCAACAGTTCGAATTATCAAAACAGAATCTATGATAGATCTCATAGATCTTACAACACCATCCAGTCTACAGTGAAGTGGAGACCAGCTGCTCCTTTCCCAATAAATGATAAAATTCAAGCGGCGTTTTGGCTGGTTGATCTAGTTGATCATGAAGATCTCCTTTCCCATCAAGTTCCTAGTAAATCAATTTGATTGTACTTCAATTTTAAATAATGAATACATTGATCTATATATACCCCAAAAAAATAAATAAATAAATAAATAAATAAAAATAAAAATAAAAATTTATAGGAACTCTCTCTTACAATAGAAAGCTTTTGGGGAGGTTCAAATAACCTCAAGTTTGGCTTAGCTTGCTAGTAAAATCTCTTAATAATTTTTATATAAATAACTAGTTAATGAGTTAATATGTTATTAGAGCAGATAATGAATTTTATAAAGACTAGCAACTAGCATACCAGATGTGTATGTAATTTAAATAAGTAAAAATAAAAATAAATAATGATAAAATTAATATCATAATATGTGTATTGCTTAACTGGGGTACATTCCTCTATAAAATGTTTTTTTTTTTTAAATAGAGAAATGAGTAATATTATAAATCCATCTTTATCAATTTAGCAATTATCTAAAATCTTCATTTTGTGATTCAAATTTATTCTATATATAGATCTCAGACCACATAAATTTAATCACAACCATACAATCTCATTCAAGATAAATTTGAAAGAATAATACTTGGGACCCCCACAATTTATGACCACACAATCCCCAATTATAACCACTCACTAATTTTTATTTTTTATTTTTTCCCTCTCTCTCCTCCCTCTCTCTCACAAAAAGTGTGGGGGGTGCTGGGGTCTCTAGCACCTCTCAATTTGAAAAAGCTAAAGGTGAGTACCTAAAATTATTCATAAAAAAATAAAGTAAACAAAGACTCAAACACCAAGTCTAGCTTTCGGCATGCAAATCGCAGTTAAGTATTGTGGTGTCCTTCAAACCTACCTCCCATGTGCAAAAGCAGTTTTTCAGTAAAGAGAAAAAAAATTATATAATACCGAACTGAGAGAAGAAAGCCATCCCAAAAAGAAAAGAAAAAAAGCCCTGCAAAATATAGGGAATCCTATGTGGATCTTCTTTGTCCGGTATTATACAATCAGACTACAAAAATTTATCATTTTGCGGTGTATTATGTCCCTTTGTACTAAAAGTTACCAACGATAAATTTATGATGAATTTATTTAAAGTGAAAGTTACAAATTATATTGTGATTATCTATTATTATTTTAAAAATCTAAAAAGCACAACTGGGTCTCCATTTTTTTTTTTTTTTTTGTATTTTAAAAATACTTTTCCAAATTTATTATATATCACACAATAACATATATCTATCGAACAACCAAAGACCTTTCGGAATTCAAACACCTTCAAACATCATAATATAATTTTTTTTAATAATTCCACTACTGTTGCCTATTTAATATTTGTCTCCTCCATTACCTTTTCATAAACGGTGAGTGAGACATTTTGTGAGATTCAAATTAAGAAAAATCAAGAAAATATGTAAAGAAAATAAATATTTTTTTGATCTTTATCGATTTTCAACTAAAACACCCTTTTATGGTGATTTATAATTTTAGAATTGCCAGTCACATTAATACTGATTTTTTTGGTTATATATATATATATCAATCAAAGATGCATGCTATTGACAGTGGAGTGAATCAATTGATTCTACTCTGAAATACATTCTTAATGTTTATTTTTTTCTTCACATTGGTTTGCCTCCAAGGGATGCATCACTCCTTTAAGGGCAACACAACATTTTTCCCCTCTTTTTTTCTTCTTTTTATTGATGCATCATCGTAGACATCCCATTTTGACTGGTCTTAAGACTGGGACGCTTTTTTCTGAACATCCAATGATGAAAATTGGAATGTGCTATAGTACGAATTTTCCAATAGAAAAGTCAAATTCAAGCTTTAATTCCAACCTAATATCCGTTTTGGCCAAATTATTTTAGACCCGTTCGAAAACTTATTTTGTCCACCTGTCTATTTTTCAGATATTTTTCCATCTAAAAATCCATTTCATTGTTGAGGGAATTTTTTTCTAAAGTCAAAAGTGAAGACATTACTTTTTGTTTTCAAAAAAGCTGAAAACATTATTTCATTGTTGAAGGAATCTTGGTTTTTCAAAGATGATGATATTTTGATTTATCTTGGATTTGTTTTCAAAAGAAGAAAAGGGGAGACAAAAACATTGGAAGGATATTTGATTTTTCTTTGATTTTTGTTTTCCAAAGAAGCAAATGGGAGATAAAAACATTGGAAGGGATCTTTGATTTTCCTTCGAATTTTCAAAAGAAGAAAAGAGGGGGACAAAAACCATTAGAAGAGTATCTTTAATTTTTTTTTTAAGAAAATGGGAGACAAAAACATTGGAAGAGGATCTTCATTTCTCCTATAAATTCTTTCATTCTCTTGAAGAGGAAGTTGGTTAGTTTTTGAGAAGAATGGTTAGTTTTTGAGAAGAGTGGGGGGTTTTTTTTTTTTTTTTTGAGAAAAGAGGGAATTTTCTTGAGAAAGAAAAGAGGTTGTTTTTATTAAAAAAAATTCCATTGAAACAAAAACAATTTGAGGGAAGAGTTACCATCAAAACTCCATTGAAGCTAAGACTTGAAACTTTTCTTTGAGAACTCACAGTATACTCTAGAATCTTAAGGGTGCTGGGAAGAGAGTCTGGAAATAAAAAAATTCATCCTTTCCCTCCAAAGGAATTCCCAGATAAGCAAAACAAAGTAGTTCTCAGGCAATAAACAAGGCAATTTTCGACGGATAATTGAAGTTTCTTATTAATTTATTTTTTTGTATATTCCCATGATTTGTTAGATTCAGTTTGTGTTGTAATAATTTCCAACCTCATTTCTTTTATTTTTCTTTTATTCGGTGTTGTAATAATTTCCTGCCCCCGTTTCTTTCTATCCCTTTAATTTATTCGCTTTCCATATCTGTAAATAGCATCATATTTTCTTTTTCATCATATCTATGTTTTGCATTCATATTCCATGCATTAAAATTCGGCTCATTTGTATCTGTGAGTTTAGTCAAATTTTATGTGATTTTATGTGCTATCTCATGTTTTGAAATAATTCACATGTCTTGTATTATTAGTCAAGTTTTTTAGTTGCATTTTTGTATATGTATTGCATTAGAATCTTGAATCTAGGATCATGGATATTTTGCTAACTTTGTTTTATAATTTTCACGAGATGTCAATAAATACTATGAGAGTGTTTATACTTTAGAATCCCACTTTTATTTTTAAAATTTTGACCCATTCCAGACTAAATATGCACATACTTGTACTTTTATGAGCCTGCCAAATTGGACTAGAAAGAAGAGTTCCGTAAGCCGACCTTTTTTCAGGATCTTAGCCAAAAATAATCAAGGGATTTGATTGAGGCCCACTCATAATAAAATTTTAATGTATTAAGGGTAAGTATAAAAAAATTTCTTGAAAAATTCAACAAATATCACCATTACCAACAATATATTTAGTGAGTAATTTAATATTTTAAATTTTAAAATAATATAACATTTTGATCTATATGTGAGTTTTTAATAAAATTATATTTTTAGAATCCTCTCATCAAAACCTACCAAACAAGATTCATGTTGACGATGAAATTCTTAAAAAAATAAAAATAGAAATAAATACTGTCGAAATTAATGTAAACAGTAACATGTTACTCTAATCCACAGTACCATTGTACTGTTATAAAAAACAGAGTACATATTAGATGAACTAACCAAAAATACACATACACAATATTTCTAAATTTGTATAATATATATATAAAAGTGTTTCTCATCAAAAGATCTATGTGATATATATATATATTCATGGGCAATATTATCCAACAAAAAAAAAAAAAAAAATTTACTCTGTCATTACTCAATTATGCGCCTCCTCCTTAGGGAGTTTATAAAACAAAATAAATTGAGTTATCATTTTCACAAATAAGAGTCCAATGAAGGAGTTTTGGCTAAATTTCTCAAAATAATCAAACAATACCTAACAAAAATAAAATAAATAATCAAATCCCATGCCTTTTTAAAATAAGTTTCTCAAACTCATACAATTTTAAACTCGTACCACTTTGTGATGCGTTGTTTATGACTTTTACTTTGAAATCATATTTTCAACACACTCCAATGAGTTGTGTTTGTTCAATTAACATATTGTAAACTTTCTGAAGTTATGTTCTAAAAACAAAATTTTATGTTTGAGTTATGATTTTACATCAACATAGAAAATTACTGTAATGCTAGAAACTCAAAAAAAATTATCAAGAAAATATTTATTATAAGTATTGTGCGGTTGAAATTCATTCCAAGTGTGGGTTTTAGTATAAAATAATTGAATCTCGACAATATATCACAAATCAAGGTACATTTCTTCACATTTCTTTAGTCTATCTTTTATGAGAAAGGAGCAATGTTAGGAACCCATAAATTCTACCTATATTATGTTATATTATATAAGAACTGAATCTAGAGCACATATCACAATTGGGGAATACAGTTTTTAACATTTTCTCCTGATCTTTATCTTTTCTGAGAAAATTATCATAAGAAAGTAGAATTTTTATGATAAAAATATGCAAAACATTTTTTTTTTAAATGAAAAATTCTTTTTTCACTTTGTGGTAACTGCTCTCTGTCTCCGAACCCAACCATTCATTTAATACTAACTCCATATTTTTGTGAGTAGTATTCAACTTGTTTGGTTTTGGTTTTGATTTTGGTTTTGGTTTTCAGAAAACACTTTTCAAAAAATTCTACTTTTTTATTTTTCATATTTTTTTTTGTTTTTCAATGAATTTTTTTTAATTTTTAGAGACACCTAACATAAATATACTTAAAACGTATAATATTTGTGAAATTTTTTTTAAAAAAATTCACTAAATATCAAAAAAAAAAAATTAGTACATTTTTTCGTATTTTGTGTATTTATTAATTTTTTAAAATATTTTTTCACAAATATTTTACTATTTAAATACATCTAAGTCTCGTGCATCTAAACAACTAAAAAAATTGCTTAAAATTTTAAAAATAAGGGAATTGACCAGTAAATCCCATTTTGTGGACTTGTAATCCATAAGGCCCTAAATGTTTTCTTGGTGACTGAATGGTCCCTTAATTTGTTTGTTGACTATTTTGCCACTACTAGTATTATTGGTTGATTGGTGTGGGTTGTCTTGGGAAGGTGAATGAGTGTTTGTGTGTCACGTTGATCGGAAAAGCGCACTAATACCTTTTTTTAATTTAGTAGGTTTGTAACACGCGTAGAAATGAAACGTGGTAACGTCATAGTGTCGTTTCGTACGTGACGTGAACATGCAAAATAAGACACACTGAAATGGTTTCGAATTTCTATTCTAGATTTTTCACAACCCGAAATCAGAACCAAAATCATGAATTCGCATTTCTACAATTCAAGTTCATACAATCTTTTTGTTCCTAAATCTGGGAATTGCAAGGCTACAAGCTAAAGCACCAATAATCAAAATCAACTCGCCAATTGAAACTGAACTTCATCATCTTGTACTCTTCAGGCAAATCTTCATCCAAAGAAGGACCATCATCGTCGATTTCACTGCTTGTACCCAAAAACCCATTGTTCATGTCGATCTACCGGATTCCTTCATCATTGTCTTGTACTCTGATTTTCGGGTCGATCTGACCATAGTCGTCGATTTCACTGCTTGTGCCGAAGAACCCATTGTTCGCGTCAATCTGCCCGATTCCTTCATCATCGTCGTGTACTCTGTTTTCGGGTCGATCTGACGATGCCGACGCAATACACCGACCTGCCGGATTGACGATCATCTTGTGCCCATTGTTCACGTCGATCTGGGGTTTGCAATTGGAGAACATGGCCCTCGCTGGCGATATTGATGTCGATTCCCTTCTCCTCCTGCCCCACCTCCGCACTATCAGCTTCATGAACAACAATTTTGAAGGTGGATTACCAGATTTCAAGAAACTTGGATCCCTCAAGTCCTTGTTCTTGTCTCATAACCATTTCTCGGGTCAAATTCCGGACGATGCGTTTACGGGGATGGGTTCTCTCAAGAAGTTGTATTTGTCTCACAACGAGTTTACCGGCACCATTCCTTCATCGGTTGCCCATCCCAACAAGCTTCTAGAGTATCCTCGACGATACCGATGTGGTACACCGAATTCCTTCCAAAAAAGGACCATCCTCGTCGATCTGCCTGAAGAGTACAAAATGATCGTCGATCTGGCGGATTCCTTCCAAACATTGTTCACGTCAATTTTATTTGTTTCAGATTACGAACCCGTCGTCGGCTGGTCGGCCGTCGCTGTCCAAGAGAAAGTGTAGTTCAAGATACCTGCAAACTAATTGTTGTTATAATTCACATCATCAAATAAGAAACTATTAAATTAAAAAAGGTAGGGTTCATTATTCACATCATCAAATAAGAAACTAATTGTTGTTACCAATGGAATACACTATCACACCTACACCCGCTCTACCAAACGTGGGATTACATATAAAAAAATGAAAACATAACAGCCCATAATTGATGTGAGGGCATATTTGTTCCCCACATAACAATGTAATTCAAAAAAGGAGTTATCAGTAAGATATCTCCACTATCATGGACTGCCCAATCAAACAAAATATTCGTGGGACCAAATGGAATACAATTTCGCCATATGGGACTTTCTGATAAATTCCCCTCAAAAGTATTCACTAAAAACAAAAAAAAACACGAAAAATAAAAAATTGAATTTCCAGAAAATTGAATTCAAAAAACTAAAACCAAGCACACTGATTAATATTTTTTTTTTTTTCCCGAATGATAGAAAGGTATTATTAGCAGTCACTCCCCCAAATTTAGGCCGATTCCATTAGCTTCCCCTCAAAATGACCAGTGTTATGATTTTTCCATATACGCCAAAGAATATTAGCAACCAAAGCACAACAACACCAAACTACATTCTCTGTATCACTCCATTTCCGCCATAAGATCTCCCACCATTAAACAAAACACCATTCTCATCACATGAAAAGCAAGTGAGTCGGGGGAAGTCTACTTTCTCCAAGTAAATCCAATTAGGTAATAATATCCTAAAGTCCATCCAAGGTATCTCTAAATCACCCAAATACTTCAATTGTAACATCTCAACTTTGGTAGTTGCTATTAGGCCTAGATCACACAATACCCTTCCTCTTATGTAGAGTTTATTTTTGGGTTCTTCAAATTACTAGACCACAACCAAATGGGTGTAACCATCTCAAGGAAACACTCGAGCTCTAGTTTTTGCAAAAAGAAATGAAGTTTCAACTGAAGAAGAAGATCTTAATCATGCTGCTCGGTGAATGATCTTGTCTGAAAAATCTAGAAACCTCCTAGATATTGATTTGTGATTATGTACCAATTTTAAGCAAAATATAACAATCCCAATCAAACAATCAAGAGAAAGAGACACAAAGATTTTACGTGGAAAAACCACAATTGGACACCTTCCAATTGTGATCAAAAAACCACGGGCCACAGCCACCAGAACAATCCACTAAGAAGATATAAAGGAATTACACAGGTATCACTCTCAATTATCTAGCGAATCCACAACGCCTAATTGAACCAACCTCTATGTGCCTCTTCCAACCCCATCTTCACCACGGAATTGTCTTTCTGATGAGCCACTCCGGATTCCACCACCGAAGCTTCAGACCGAATTCTTCAGAATCCACAACTGAAGAACAACTTTGATGAGCCACTCCAGAATTCACAACTGAAGCTTCAGGCTCGAATTCTTCAGAATCCACAACTGAAGAACAACTCTCTCTTTTGTGTAACAAACAAAACCTTTGATGTAGCCTTTTCAGATCATGAGTTGAATACTCAATAAGACATCAAAGAAAAATAAAATATCCCCAGATATAAACCTTTAAGAACCAAAAAGAAAGATCTGGAGGATTCAATGAATGAATCAATGAATAGCTTAGATTTGGGAGAAACCCAACTATTTATAGAAAACCAAAACAATCCTAGTTGGGAAAGAAAACCAACTTCTTGCAGAACTCCAAAGTAATCCTGTTTTTGAAGGAAACCAACTTCTTAAAGAACTCTTGTTACAACCTTGGTTTTGATCCATGGAATTTGACAACAAAAAGTCCTAACATTGTCAATGCTTTTGTTAAGTTGGCGCGTAGTTTTGGTTGTGGTCGTGCTTTCTTAGGTGTGTCGTTTGTTTTGCCTCATAAAATGCATCGTGACCAAGATATCTAAAGTTTGGAAATTTTGTCAAATCATTAATAGTACATGAGTTTTTGTCCTTAGAATCTCTAATGATAAATCCTTTAGGAGCTTGGATTTCTAACGGTGAACCAAGCTCTATGAGCATGTGGTTTAAAAAGAAACACATAGTTATGTCCAAGTGTGTCAAACATTTAAGCAAACCAATCCAATTTAGAACCACCTCAAGATTGTGACAAGCTTTGAGATTCGAAATCTCGAGACTAGTCAGTTCTGAAATGTACCGGGGAAGCTTTGTAATTAAAGAAATTCCTTGAAGCCAAAGAAATTTCAACTGTTTCATATTCTTGAGTGCATGAGAATTTTGATGTCTACAACGTCAATGTGATGTGTGACCAAGAGGTTGTGGTTAGGTCAATAGTGATGTGATGTTGGTTTGAAAGATGGTGGGGATAGTTGTTTGGGTGAGAGATGAGAGATGGTGGTTTGGGTGAGAAAGAAGAAGAAATTATGGGTTTTGATCTATAATTTGAAATTAAGAGTCAAAATATATATATATATATTTTTTTATAACTTATTTCACTGAAATATGATGGCAGGGGAAAATTGATCACATTTTAAATATGTGAGTTGGTCAATTGATAACATCAAAAGACCATTTGCGAAATTGATTTTTACGGTATAGTTTGAGGGGAAATGATATTTCCTCATTTTATATTTATATTTTAGAATAGCTTGATAATTGAGGAAAACTTATTAGTAGTTTTAAACTATTCAATGAAATAAAGGAAAATCATTTTAAGAGTTATTATATGTGATAGCTACTAGCTAAGAAGGGGTGGCAATTATTAGGTGAGAAGTGTATTCTTGAAAAAAGGGGAAAAAAAACATGACAACCGTTCATACCAATTCAAATGTATACTTTATATAATAGGGTTTGGCTTCCCTTCAGTCTCAGATCGGACTAGAGGGTGATGTTGAACCCATGAGGGCTTACCACGGCTCCCATTTCAATAATCTGAACCATTCAATGTGTAGAACTCGTCGAGTACTATATACTTGTAAAAAATTACGTTGATCAAATATTGATAGCTACGTAATGAAATCAGTTTTATATTAAAAAAAAATGGACGGTGAAAAAATAAATGGTTGATAGAAAAATAATCCGATGAGATAGCTATCGATATCCAATCAACGTGAATTTTTACAGACACATAATACTCGACAAGTTCTACATATTGAACGATTTAGATTATTGAAACGAGACCCATGATGGGCCTCTACGGACCCAACAACACTCTCCAATCCGATCTGAGACTGGAGGAAAGCCAATGCCTATATAATAATATATGTATACACTAAAAAGTGTGCATTCAAAATGGCAAATATAGGGTGTGTTTGGTTTAAGTTTTGAGATGAATTTTCAAAAAATTATTTGGGGAGAGAGTTTAGAAATTTTTTTGGTTTGTTTAGGTGTATATTTTGAAAATAGTTTTCGAGTTTGGGAGTTTGTGATGATTTGATATTTTCTTATAGTTAAGTAGATATGCGTGAGAGAAAAAGTGATTGAGAAGCAGAGAGGAGAGAGAAAAAGTGATTAATTGATATGTAAGAGAGAAAATTGATTTTGGAAAAATTTGAACCAGACAAAATTTTAAAAAATCTTCTCAAAAATTGTATCTTGAGATACAAAAAAAACAAGCCCATAGAATCCAAAGATGTGCTTGAAATTTACAGTGACACTTACATAAAGGTAATTTAAAGATAACAAAAGTTAATACAAAAGTTTTCAAGATAATATAGATATGCTCCAAAACAGCTCTGTGCCCCCTTTTTTTTTCCTTTCTCAAAATAAAGTAAATAATTCATTTTTTTTTTCTCATGTAATTCATTGTAAGTTTCCCAAGTGTATTAATTAGAGAAATGGTAAATTTTGAACTTGAACTCATGTAATATAACCCCCATCAAGTAACATACAAGAAAACTAAAAAAAAAAAATTATAGAAAAAAATTCTAAGATTTGAGCCTTATAAAAAAATAAATATTACTTTTTAATTTTGTCAATTTAAATTCTGATCTTTTGGTTTATTTTTAACTTAAATTATTTGCCTATTTTTTTTTTAATTTAAACTCTCAAAAAAAAAAGTATATTTTAGTCATTAAACTCAATGAAAACAGATATTTTAGATATTTTCTGGAAAATTACATTGAGTTTAATGACTAAAATATTATTTTCTGTCAATTTTACTTAAAAGGAAGTAGGTGGATGATTTAGATTGAAAACAAATCCAAAAATTAGAATTTAAATTGATAAAATTAAAAACTAAAATATATATTTTTTTTACAAAATTCAAACTTTGATTTTTTATTTTATTTTTTTTCTTTTTTTAATTCCAGTAAAGACATGCTCTGTCATACCCAAATGCAACTTTATTGAAAACTTGTAAAGAAGCCTTGATGAATGACCTTGAAGACATATACATTTGATTCAATAAATAAATGTGTACTGCTAGTTTTTTTATGAGAGCGGGAAATTACTATACTATCTCTCAAGACATTAATTTGCCAGCTTAGAAGTAGAAAGGGAAGACAATAGAAAGAGGTCTCCCTTCCACCCTCAGTAGCTTCTTCCACCGCATTTCTCATCGATGCCATTGTCTTTCCTCATCAAAACACCATTCTCATCGTTGCCATTGTCTTTTCTCATCCAAATATTCCGATCACACAGGGAGGAATTGAGGCCGAGACATTCTATTTTCTCCAAGTAAATCAAATTGGGAAATAAGCTCATAATGTCTTTTCGAGGCATCTCTAAGTTACTCAAGTACTTCAGTTGTAACATTTCAATTGTGGTAGCTTCTATCTCATCCAAATTACACAATAGTCCTCATTTGATGTAAAGTTTCTTTAAGTTCTTCAAATTGTCAGACCTCAACCAACTGGGTGTATCTATCTCAGGAAAACACTCAAGCTCTAGTTTTTGCAATGATGAAGGAAGTTCCAATGAGAGAGGAAGTTCTGGATCATGCTGCTCAATGAATGATCTTGTCAATGTTGTCCGCTTGGCAAATAGTTGTGCTTGCTTAGGTGAATTATCTGTTTTACTTTGTAAAACACATCCTGACCAAGATATTTTCAACTTCTGTAGGGATTTTAATCTTTGTAAATGACGAAGTTGCAAATATGTTGGAAATTCTTTCATAGCCGTGGATATGCTCAATTTTTGCAGCTTCAATAAGTTTGTTAAATCATTGATAGTACATGACTTTCTGTCCTGGGAATCTCCAACAATAAATCCCTCAAGGACTTGGAGTTCAAATAGTGCACCAAGCCCCTTGGGCATGTGATCTAAAAGGTAACACTCAGATATGTCCAAGTGTGTCAAATTCTTAAGCAAGCCAATCCAATCTAGAACCACCTCAAGATTGTGACATGCTTCGAGATCTAGAATCTCAAAATTAGTCAATTGTGAAATGAACTGAGGAAGTTTTGTAATCAAAGAAATTTCTCGAAGGCTAAGAAACCTCAACAGTTTCATATTCTTGAGTACCTTGAGAATTTTGATGTCTGCAACTTCAATGTGATGTGTGACTGAGTTCTGTTACCTTTCCAAGTAAACAACTCTGAAATAATTGTGATTAAATAACCGTTCAATCCTGCTATCAACAACAGCCTCACCAATGTTGAGGAAGCATATTGGAGTAACAACAGTATTTGAATCCATAGTACGCACTGGTGCATACAAGTCTAAAGCAGAACGTATGCTATAGGGCATCTAGTAGCTATCGATGACCAAGCCAGAATTTTTGTAGATAGGCTTGATGAAGCCGCTTTCAGTAAACTGCTCCAATAACTCGTAGCCACACCTTTGGGTGTGTTTGATTGGAGGGATTAGGAGGGAGGATTATTCACTGTTTGGATTGCTTATCCGAACGAGTGAGTAGTCTATCGTTTGTTTTTTTTTTTTTTTGTTGGCCCGCTGGATACGGAGTCCAGCTGAACTCCTTATCCCCCATATGGGGGATTATACTATCCTAGTGAGGGTATGAGACAATTTTGGAGGGACTATTTACTGAATTAAGTGGTGAAATGATCATTTTGACCTTCTACTATTTAATTATGTATTATATGTAATAAAATTCAATAAAATTTAAATGTCTCAATTTAAAAGTAAAATAATTTTATTTAACTTTTTATTGATGTTTTATTTTAAAATTTTGTTTATATTTTATTTAATTTCATTATTTAAATGTTAATAGATGTTATTTAATTTCATTGTTTAATTATTATTATTTTTAAAACACAAATTTATTTAAAATTTTAATTAAAAAAATAACATATATTTTTATTGATATTTTATTTATTCAATTTAAAAAAATAAATTTATTTAATTGTGTAAAAAATAAAATAAAATAAAATTTTATTTAATCTAACTAAAAATAATTAAAATATTAAAGATATATTTAATATTTCTATTACTTAGTAAACAATTGAAAACTAGTAAAATAGTCTTTTGTTCATTTATCATATCCAATCCGTTCAACCAAACGTTGGATTCACTCATTTCCAGACATCTAATCCCATAAAAAAAAAAAAAAAACACACACGATACACATCTAATTAAACCAAATAGTACGGGAAATTCACAGTCCTAGAACTCAAATCCGATAAATTCTAATGTCCCTTATTCAGTCCGTCCAATCAAACACATCCGTTTAATAAACTCATCCAAGCAGTACTCGTAGCGAAAAACCGCGTGTACATTTTGAATGGGGATTGAATTCTGGCTCCAATCCACCAGTGAATCAGAAGTCTTTTCTTTATGGTAACCAATCCGGGGAACATGAAGAAAAAAGTCAAACATTTTAGTTGCCAGGGGAAAAAAGTCAAACATTCAAGTGCAGTGGTGTTATAAAACTTTGGCTGGTGGCACAAGCTGTTCAAATGACCGGCCTTGTTTACATCGACTTGGTAGTTGCTGCTGCTGCAGCTGATAATGGATCCATCAACCCATGGATTCCGATGTGGTTTAGAATCGTCGTCGTAATGGATTTTAATAAGCTTTGATGAAATTTGGGATTTCAACTTCTTCACGGCCTTTTTTAATTCGCCAAATTCTTGTGTATCATTCGCTCCTCCTCGTCCTCCTCTGGTTTTGAGATCCTTAAACCCATGGATTCCGATGTGGTTTGGAATCGTCATCGTAATGGATTTTAATAAGCTTTGATGGAATTTGGGATTTCAACTTCTTCACTGCCTTTTCTAATTCGCCAAATTCTTGTGTCTCATTCGCTCCTCCTCGTCCTCCTCTGGTTTTGAGATCCTCGAATTTTTGACTGGCCTGGTTGATTTGCACATTCATATGATCTACAAACTTCTGAATCTCTGTCATGGTCTCTTTCGTGAAATTAAGATCTCGACCAATCATGTTAGTGAGCGCAACTTGGTAGTTGTCGTTGTTGTTGTTTGTGGTGGTGGTTGTTAAGTGGATTTGGTTGGGAGATACTACTGCCCATGGTTTTGAAAGGAACTACTACCAAAACAGGGTCGTGTTGGAGTCTTGGCTAGAGTTACTATAGAGAGAGAGAGAGAGAGAGAGAGAGAGAACACGTTTTTTCTTTGATGGTCTGGTCTGGGTTTCAAAGAGAAAAATGGATCATGAGAGAGGGAGACACGAAAGCTGGGATGGATTTAGGGGGTTAGTGGGGGCAACTGCACCTGTCAAAAACTCCAAACGTATCATATATTAAATTAAAATTTTTAAAATAATTAAAAAATTATAATAATTTATATTTTACATATATTTTTTTCACTCTCATAATAATAAATTTGGATCAGATTCCCCAAGCCATGAGATAATGAGAGCCGAAGATGAAAGGGTGAGAGAGGGAGAGAGAAATTAAAGTAAACAAAAATTCAATACGAACGGCACGTTTTAAATGGCGTATGTATTACTAATCAATAATAAATTGGTAAATTATAAAAACACCTTTTGAGAGTTGTTTAAAATATAGATCACCCTTGTAATTTGAAAAGTTACAAATACCCCCTTATTAGAATTTTTTATTTAACAGAATTAATCAAAAAAAATGAAATTCATAATTACTCTACTATACAATAATAAAATTACCTAAATTATAAATTGAAACATATTTTTAACATCATTAAAAACTGTTAATTAACTTGATGATTTATTAATAAAATAAACGATTTGTTATGAAATTAGAAATCTTAGGAGACGGAATGTAATTTTTAAAACCACAAGGGGTGATTCTTATTTTAATCAAATCTCAAGGTGTTTATTTGTAATTTACCCATAATAAATTATCTTAATATGTTTATATATTATATAAGAAATTTAGGATTTTTAACCCGCAAATCTTGTGGGAGTTTCAATATTGTAATCTTAATTTTTTAATTTTTTGATTTAAAAAAAAAAAACTCAACATTTATTACTTCTCCCATATCTATTGTCGCGCAATTTTCAACTTCTTCCATACACTATGGTTAGTGATAGAATTGTTAAATTATTTTTATAAAAAATCTATAAAAAAAAATTGTATATTAAAAAAATATCTAAAATAAATATAAATTCTTATTAAAACATAATAGGTTGCAATTGCGGGAAAAAAAAAAGAGAAAAAAATTACATGGTAAAAATATAATTTACATATTAAAATACCTATTGCCGCACAATTTTCAATTTGTCCTATACACTATGGTTAGTGATGGGATTATTAAATTTTTTTTATAAAAAAATCTAAAAATAATAATTTGTATATTAAAAAACATATCTAAAATAAATATAAATTCTTATTAAAAAATAACAGGTTGCAATTGCAGAAAAAAAAAAGAGAAAAAAAAATTACACTGTAAAAAATAATTTGTATATTAAAAAAAATCTAAAACAAATATAAATTCTTATTAAAAAATAACAGGTTGCAATTGTAAAAAAAAAAAAAAAAAAAAAAGGGAAAAACAAATTACACCTGTGCATTTCATTAATAATGCTTAAAAAATCTGACAAGTATTTGTACAAAGGTTTGACACGTGTCCACTCTCAAATTATCAAGTGAATATAAATGAAAACCAAAGAACTCAACTTTAATGGCTAATAAATATCAGAAACCCGACCATTGAAGCCTAATAACTATTAATTAATATAATTCAACAATTGAAAGGTCTCAAACCACATCTCTTTGTCTTCTCAAATGTTTCCTTTTTTTTGGTTCATGCATTCATTTTAATATTGATAAAGAATTGGACGTGTGGAAGAGTGAGAGATATTAAAATTATATATTGAGTTATGTAATTATTGTGATGAAAAATAAAGATTGTTTCCCCTTCTATGGAGATTTATCTGGTTATACCTTCAATTAAAACTTCAGGTGTGCTTCTACATCATCATTGAACGTTGCTTTCATTTTTTTTTAGATACTTTGTTTTACAATTGTTTGTGTTTTGTGTTATAAAATTTATTACATTTGTGTTTGCTAAAGCTATTAGATGGACCTAATGTAAGAAATACAAACTATTTCAATGTCATTTTCGGGATTAGAAGTACAAAAAATATATACAAAAAGTATATGAGTAAACAAGATTTTACAAAATTTTGTTTGTGAGTCTCACATGTTGAAAATCCTATAATTCATTTATTTTTTATAATTATATTTTATGTTTTGGTTTCAGTACTTTTTTTATTTTTATATTGTTTTCTTTGTTTTCTTTAAAAGTTTATTTTTAAAAATTAATTAATAAATAAATAAATCATTTTATATTTCAAACAATTTCATTTTTTTTTTTTTCTTAAAGTAGTTTTAGTTTTGCACAATTACTTACTCTCTTTTTTTTTTTCTTTCTATATATTGTAATTTTGTGCATTTTAAGTATATGATATTTTTACTAATACATTCGGAAATGCGCTATAAAAGAAGTATTATACGAAAATCAAGTAAGAAAGAAGAAAAATAAATAAAACAATACGATAAATGTGGAGCAAAGACAATAAATCAAAACTCCCAAAGCAAGCAAACAAACAAACAAATAGAATAGCATGTTTTAACAATTGACATTTGAAAATTTGTAACAAAATTTTATGACCTTCATTTTTACTTATTTTGGCTTATTTTTATCTTTTTTGAATTTAAAAAATATATATTATAATTTTTCAATTCGTTTTGTCGAGCTGAATTTAAAAATTTAAATTTTTTTAAAAGTATTAAAAAAAATTCAATGAAAACAAAAATAAACCAAAAATATAATTCTAAAAACACCCCTTAGCATCACTAACATTTTTAAATGGATATAGATCCAACGTATTGAATAATTTGTGGTGAAAAGAGAGAGGAAAGTGACGAAGAATGGACTGAGAAAAGGTGTAGAAGAGATAAGGAAGGCCTACACAAAATGTAATCTACAAATACAATAAATCATGAAACAAAATAAGGCCGACAAGCTGGGACTCGGGTTGTCGAAGTTGCATGGTTCGGTTTCCGTGGTTATACTGAAACTACGTCGTTTTGGCATTTTCTAATTATTGAGATTGGTCTAAGAAAAATACTATGAATCAACACTTATCAACCCATTACTTGTTAAGAATGTATTTGTATGATAAAAATTAAATTGATAAAATATATGGTCTATGAGTAAAATGAATTTCAATCATGGATTATTTTTTTTGGGTAAATTCTGGATTCATAAGTATGAGTTTATAGTCTTGTTGTTAATCTAAAAGTTAAAGCCAACCACATTTTTGTGCAAATGACACTCATACTGCCTAATCCACTAAAATTGAACCGATCCGCACTGTTTTATTCGCTAATCACGGATTAAACTTTAAAATTTATAATCCGCTTTTGAAATCACTCCACTCCACTATAATTAATACATATATTTTTTTAACCTCTAATGAAATATCAAAGTAACAATGAGTGTGAGAAAGATTTAAAATATGAAATTGATTACAAATTAGTAATTATATATATGACAAATGTTATGTAAAATTAGTTTGTGTAACATATAGAAAAAAAATATTATGTAAATTAATGTTATATATTATGCAAATACTTGATAATTGGTTAAGAATATTTTTCAATATGCTAATATCCGTCCCAAACTACCCAAATTGCGATTTGGTTATCCGCCAATTCCATTGTTTGTTTTATAATTTTACTCTCAAACCACTCAGACTTGCATCGCACACACCTCTATTTACAACTATATTTGGTAACTTAGGTGAGAAAAAAAAAAAAGAAAAAAAAAATGATTAGTTAAGTTATGAGAAAAAAAGAAAAAATTGTAATTTTTTTACTTTGGTTTGGATAGATATGAGAGAGAGAGAGAGAGAGAGAAAAAATGATATTGATTTCTCTCATATGTTGTTTGGTTAAGCTATATGAAAGAAGGAAAAAAAAAATAGAAACGATATAATGTTTTTCTTACTAAATTAACTTGTCATATGTGTTAATTTTTTATATTTGTTCTATATCTAAAATGGTAGTTTTGGTATTATAACAAAATAATATTTGATTAGTTTCATTTCCGCTCATAATCTTTCTACTTTTGGAGACACTAGAAAATAGGAATTATGAGAGAAACATATTTCTCTCAATTTCTTCCTATTTTTCTCCAAACAAGTTATTGAAATTCATTTCTCTCCATTTTATTTTTTTCCCCTCTCCAAATCATTCAAGCCAAACAAAATGTTAACCTTAGCGTAACAAAACATTTTCTGACAAATTCAAAAATTGTTCGTAATATTTATACATTATTCATAACATGACACAATATTTGTAAGGTAATCGTAATGATTCATAAATCTTACTTTGTGCATATTATAAATTTATCATTCATAATTTTTATAACAGAGTGACACAAGACACACCACAAATCCAAAAACACATGAATTCTCAAAATTAAATATAAAAAAGATGTGTTATAAAAAAATAATTAATACTTAATTTTTTGTGTGAAAGTTATAAATATTGTTTGTGGTATGTTATTCCAATTTGTATTAAAAGTTACGAATGGCAAATCTATGATCTACTTATCTAAAGGAAAACTTACAAGTTATTAACATTATAGTTATGTTATGAATGATACAGTGTAAATGTTATGTATAATTTTAGTAAAAAAAAATTACAATTTGTCAGAATATTTGTTATAGAACATTATAATTTTTTTACATGTATTGTGAGTGGGTGAATATGTTAACAGGGTGTTGTATCAACTTTTATTGTATATATGATAATCAGAATTATGGCAGAAAATGGGGTTTGTTGTGTTAAGAATTTTGGAGTGCCGAAACCTTTTAGGTCAATTTAAACAAATTATCAAATACAAAACTCAAAACTCGAGAAAAAACCAAATTTAAGAATGAATTTAGCCTTGATGCCAACCAAATAACACAGAAAGATATTTTGCAAATAGTACAGGCCGCTCACACCAACTCAAATCTACGTTTTACATATAATAGAATAGATATATATTAAAAAGTGTGCACAACAACATAGGTGTGCTTCAAATCGGCAATTATAAAATCTATGGACATGCTTGAAATTTATTGTCACAACGTTTGGGAATAAGAAAAATTATCACAAAATTTTTTAAGATAGTATGGATAGATATACTCAATCCAACACCCCATGCCCCCACCTCTTTTCCTGTTCCCTAAGCAAAGAATTTTTGTTTCTTCATATAATTAATTCACTTTAAGTTTCCCTACTGTGCTGAACTCATGTAGTATAAATTATGGATGTAATCGGTTCAGTATGGTTATTTAGGTAAAAAATTTCACCGAACCTATAATATCAATTTTATTATTTTGAATACTGATACAGACCGCTTTTTCCATCAAATCGCACCGAACCGAACTGATTGAAACAGTTTGATTCGGTGCAATTTAATTGGTTTAGGATCTTTCAAACTTGAGCCACTTTAAAATATAATCACTAATCTATATAAAAACATTAAATTAGTTATTTGTCTACCATTTCAAACATATCCAATCCATCCATTTAATAAATACTTTTCAATTCCTAAACTGACAAAAATAAAAATAAAAAAAGTTAAAAAATACTAAGGTTTCGAGAATAATGAGTTAGAGTTAAAATTATATATAATAAGAGTTTACAAACTTGGGTTATAAAGATGATAAGATTCATTAATTAAGGTTAATAATTTATTATACTTATTAATATCATTAAATTATTAGATTATATATATATATTATAGCGATCCCGGGTTTTAACCCTTGTTGTACAGTGATCCGGAGTTGGTTCTGTGGATGTTAGCAGTTGTTTAAACCTTGTGTACGTCCTTTCACACTTTGTATTTGAGTTATAGGATGTGTTGGGCAGGTTTGTTGCAGGTTGGTTGTGTTTGGAACCAAGTGTTGCTGTCCAGATTTTTGGACCTTCGCTCGAGCCAGGGTTTGGTCGCTCGAGCGAGAGTTGAGTTTCTGTGTCTGGTGGGTCGAGCCAGAGTGTCTTCGCTCGAGCGAGCCTGTTTTATATCAGTAGGCAGCAGCGGGGAAAATATCACTTTTTCATCCCCTTTTTGTTTTAAAACCCTAGATCCGAGACTCTCTCTCTCTCTAAACTCATCTTCTCTCTAGGTTTTCATCTATTTCTAGTGTGAATCCATCCTAGGCTCTTTGTAAGAAAGATAGATGGTGGCTTGGGCTTCGTTCTAATCTGAAAAATAGTGGATTTGGAGCACTTTGATTTCGGGTCATCTTCTCCATTTGAGTTCTTCATTTGAGGTAGGGATTCTCCTTGTTCTTTTTCAATACTTCGTCTATAGATAGACATGTGGTAATTTTTGTATTGCATGAAAATTGTATCATGTTGGATTTGTTTGAAAATCATGAAATAAACCTAGGGTTGGTTGTGTTGAGAATGGATTTGGCTTCATTGATTGTTGTCTTGACTAATTAGAATATAAATTAGCATGTTGTAGTTAAATGAAGAAAAGCCCTAAATTATATTTTGGTTGGGCAAGTTAAAATGGGGGTTTGTTGACCATTGTGTGTAAATCTCTTTTGTCAAAATGAGTTTGGTAAGGGTGTTGATGCCTAAGGGATTAACCATGGCTTTGGAATTGGTTTTATGGAAACAAGGAAGGTGGCGTTGGTTTTTGTGACAACAAAAAGGAAATGGAATTGTTTTTGAGAAAATGAAGAAAGCGTTTTCGAAATAAGTTTAAGAATTGGATTGTTGCATCTTGAGTGTTGAATACACATGTAGAAGTTGTATCTTTAACTACCAGGTTAATGTTGTTGTTGTTGTTGGGTTTGTGATTCATGATATTTGAGTCTTTTAATAGATGTACTAACCATATGCATCTAGAGGTTTTGTCCTTGGTCATCGGTGGAGGATGACACGGTTGTGTAGAATTGTCGGGTATGTATTTTACCATTTATTAATTGAACATCGTATGTGATGAAATGCTAGATACATTATATGTATGTATATTTGCTCGGGAGGAGATAGTTATGTGTTCATCTACTTTAACACATTGCTGGTATCTTGATAGTTTATGTGTATGCATATTACATGTTAGTTGTGCCCTGATGTGCTGTGATTATTGATGTTATACCCCGCGCTTAGAATCAAAGGTACCGTTACCTTCCAGCTAGCGCCTGGAGAACTGACCGCACTAATAATCGGAGGCACCATACCCTTCCAGCTAGCGCCTGGTAAACTGGCTTGTTGTTAATGTGGTTGAGTGGGGTGTATTATTGGCTTACTACGCACATAGCTAGTAGAGCGAAGTTGGTTGTAGTTATTTCAGTATATCTTTGGCTTACTAAGCACATAGCTAGTGGAGCAAAGTGGGATTGTTGTTGTTTCGTTGTAACTGGAAATATCATGGATTTGATTGGTTACAGTTCGGAGGACCGAGTTACTCCATTGGTTGATTGTATACATGTTGGTGGATTGTAAATTTATATTTTTACAAAGATATGCATGTATAGTTATGATAGTAGTGGAAGCAAACCAAAATGTCTATTTGTCTTTTGGAAAGTGTGAAGGAGAACGAATGTTTTAAAGATAAACATGTTTTGAAAAGGTACATCTGTGTATGTATTGAAAATGGAAGAGAGTATCGGGCTTAGTGAGATTATTTCCTAAGAAATTGTTAATGTTATGAAAGATTGGGAACGGGGATTAATGAAAGGAAAAAGGAAAGACAAATCGCTTATAGCGTTGAGTGAAACGGTTGTTTTCGAGAAAAGTCATACATATATATTTTGTATAAACTGTCACATTACTATTCTAGTATGAGAATGAGTGTTCATAATCATAGCTATCTGTAAGTTGTTATTGTTGAGGATCATGTTGAGTTCCCTACTGGACTATATGTTCATCCCACGTTGTTGAATCTTTTCAGGTGTTAAGCAGGTTGAGCTGTAAGATTTGGACCTATTTATTTACTGGCCACGGGGCCTCTGTTATGTTGGCAGAATGCCATTGTTGTGAAAGGGTTACACCCTTCTTCTTGTACCTTAAGTGATGTAAGCCCAAGGGCAGTTTATTAAGTATGTTCATGTAATATTTACTTTGCATACGAATGAGAGTATTGTTAATCACTTCTACGGATTGAATGTATGAGTTTATTTTCGCATGTTATCTCTGAAATTAAATTAAGTTAATGAATTTGGTAATGACTTTGAGTAATAAAAAGTGGGGCGTGACATATATTATTAGTACAATATTTATGTTAAAGCGGTCGGTTTTGGTTTAATTCGGTACACAAGGTATTTTAACTGATACTGAACCAAAAATCGAAAAAAATCAAATTTAAAAATTGCACAGACTGTTTCTTGTTAACAAAATGACCAAATATAGTTGGTTTGGTCCGGTTCAATCAGTTTGATCGATTTTTTTTTATATTTTTCTTACCTCCCTAAATATAACCCATTAGGTAACATACAAGAAACACTACAATTTATTTTATACAAACCATTTTCTACAAACCAAATGCAACTTTCTTGAAAAATTGTAAAAAAAGCCCTGATGAATGACCTTAAAGACATGGCATACATTTGATTAAGCAAATGAATATGTAGAGCTAATTTTTCATGAGAGAAGGAAATTAGTCATTCCAAGACCCTATGCCCTCACCTTTTTTCATTCCCAAAACAAAGAATTTTTTTTTTTCCTCATATAATTTATTGTAAGTTTCCCAAGTGTACTGATTAGAGAAATGCTAAATTTTTAACTTGAACTCATGTAGTATTAACCCCCATCACACACTATAAATTTTTTATTTAAGAACCAAATGCAACTTTCTTGAAAATTTGTTAAAAAAGCCTTGATGAATGACCTTGAAGACACAGCATACATTTGATTCAGCAAACGAATATGTAGAGCTAATTTTTCATTAGAGAACAAAATTACTACACTATCTCTCAAGACATCAATTTGTCATATACTGAAATCATAGAACTTATTGCAAATTCACGATCCTATTTCTCGATTTTGCATGTTTCCTCTATTCATCCAAACACCATTCTCATCACACAGAAAGGAAGTGAGACCGGGACATTCTACTTTCTCCAAACAAATCAAATTAGGAAGTAATATCCTAAGTTCCATCCAATGCATTTGTAATTGATTCAAGTATTTCAATTGCAACATCTCAACTGTGGTAGCTGCTATTGCGTCTAGATAACACAATAGCCCTCTTTTGATGTAGAGTTTCTTCAAGTTCTTTAGATTGCTAGACCACAACCAATTTGGTGTAATCATCTCAAGAAAACACTCAAGTCTAATTTCTACAATGAGGAAGGAAGTTCCAATTGGAGAGGAAGTTTTGAATCATGTTGCTCGGTGACTGATCTTGTTAATGCTTTTGTCAGCTTGGCACGTAATCGTGGTTGTGGGCATGTTTGCTTAGGTATGTCACATATTTCACCTTGTAAAATGCAACCTAACCAAGATATTTTTAACCACGCTCTAAATTATTATATCCATAAGACACGTTTCTATGAAAAGACCAAAATAATTATACATTTGGATCCACGTGGGTCTGTTCAATCAAAACCCTCTCTCTCCCTCTCTCTAAATCACCTACTTACCTCTCCTCTCTATCTCTCTCAACTGTTTTCCTCTCTCTTTCATTTTTCTTATGTCTTTAATCTGTGTGTGTGTGTGTGTGTGTGTGGAGTGTTTGGAAAGAAATTTTTTTAGTTTTTTTAATTTTTGACTAAAACAACATTAAAAGATAAAATAAGTTAAAATATTCAATAAAATAAAATGTCACATCAAATCTATAATTATGTAGAGGAACAATTACTCTCATTTACTTACAAAATATGAATGATTTTAATTTTTAGGTACTTGAGTCTAAAGGAGAGAATTATATGGAAGGCCATTCAACTTGATTTGCCAAGTTGAATCTACTTTGTTCCTACCCTATTCCTTTTGTCCACACCCCTCCCCCCCCCCCCCATTTTCCCTCTTTTATTTTTATTTTTAATATTTATCTTCTTCCCCCCCCCCTTTTTTGATCCGCAAAAGAAACTTCATTGATGGGAAATATACAAAGTATGGAAATACATCAATAAAGGGAAAAGGAGTGCAATGAGCAACCCAAACGGATGCTAGCACAAACCTTACTATTGGTGAGAAACCAACAAAAGAAAACCACAAAAAAAGAGACCAAGGCCAAAAACAAAGGAACTAAAGCAGCAACTACCGCCCAAACCAGAGCCAAAGAAGACATCAAACATGCAACCTGATCTGGTGAAGGTTGGACACATTTTGCAGGGTTTTTAATCTTTGTAAATGACGAAGCTGCTTATTTGTTGGGAATTCTTTCATACTCGTGTATATACTCAATTTTCTCAACTTTGGCGAATCTGTCAAATCATCGATAGTACATGAGTTTTTACCCTTGGAATCTCCAATGATAAATCCCTTAAGAACTTGGAATTCTGATAGTGAACCAAGGCCCTTGGACATGTGATCTAAAAAGTAACACTCAGATATGTTGTGATGACCGGTCATGTTATTCAAATTGTTCCTCTTTGTTTAACCTCAGTTTAACAATGTTTATAACGTTGGATTGTTGTTTTAAAAATAAACACCTTCTCGAAAGTCTTAACTTTTTCATTACTATGCCGAATTTCAAGAGTCGTGGAAGGTTTGGGTTGGATCCAGAGTGTCCAAGGTTTGAGCTGAAATTTTTTGGGCTAGAGGGCTGAACCGCACGTGCGGGGCCTTGGGCCGCACGTGCAGGAGGTGAGGCCATACGTACGACAAACAGGGAAGTTTCAGGGTTGTACACTGCATAAAAGGCAGGTGCAAAAGGAAGGTGCCGGAGAGTGCCGCACGTGCGGGGGTCAATGCCGCACGTGCAGGAAGCACGCTCCGCACATGCGGGGGCAAGTGTCGCACGTGCGGGACGTGTTGAGTCCAAAATCTTTATTTTTTTTTCTCTTTTGAGCTGTGTGTGTATCACTTTTAGCTCATCTCTCTCTCTCTCTCTCTAAAAATCATTTCCTCTCCCTTCTCTCTACATTTCCTACACCAAATCCCCTAGAACCTTTGATTTCTAACAATCTATTGAGTTTTGATCCATCATCCTTCACAAATCTTGGAGAGCAAAGCAAGAACTTCACCTTGTACGGTAGAGATCGAATTTCTTCAACTTTGGATTCTAGGGTTTCATCAAATCTCTTCATCAAGCTTGAGGTAGGGACTTCTTAGAGTTATATATACTTGTTTATGCAAGATTGGTGTTGATTTTGAACCTTTCTTACAGATATTATAAAGGTTTTGGTTTTTGACTCATGAAATTAGTAGCTTGTTAAAGAAATTCATCTTTTGTTTCATTGGAAGATTCTTTTTGGATAGTTGAAGCATATTGACATAAAAATGATGTTTTTAATGAGATTTTACCAAGAAATGAAGAAATACATTGTTTGGGTGAAAAAACTAGAAATTAGGGCTTTCAAGAGATATAGAGGTTTATGTGATTGACATTGTTAATATGCTATTTTGTGGGCCAAAGTTTGTAAAGGATGAGAACTCTTTTATTATTATTATGTATATAATGATGATTTTCATGGGGCATGAGGATTGCAAATGTGGTAAATTGTTGTTCAATGTTGATATAATCTTGTGAGGGCTAAAATGTTGAAAGAAGTAGGAAATAAAGAAATGTTGTTGTTTATTGATAGAACTAAATGAACATGTGGCTATTTTGTGAAATGGTATGGAAAGGAGAAATCGGGATTTTGATCCTCTTGGGATTATTGTTGAAATATGTGAACTTGGGGAAATAAATATTGCTGCATTGGTTTTGTTGCATTGCTTATCCATTCAATTGGTTATCATATGTTTAATTTGAGTTTGGAAACTTGCATTGAGAAAGAAAAGTTTACAATTGAGTTTTTATTGAAATGTTTTGGGGTAAATACGTTGGTAAGTCCGGATAGGAGGTGTATATGAAATTGGTTAAGTTGGCCTGAGTGTCCAGGGTGAAAGACCAAAAACACGCGCGGAGGAGGTACCACTTCCCTTTCAGTTAGCAACCGATAAAGTGGGGTTTTTGGTAGTTCTTGATAAGCCTACTTGCAGACACCAACCTAGGGATTGCCTGAGTCGTATTTACTTCCCTATTGAATTAAATTGTAAATTTCTGAATTGTAGAGATTTCAAGTTGTCCTGGGGCATGGTGGTTTTCAAAAGATGTAAACGAAATCTTTTTCTAAGGCATAGCATGGCATGTACATTTCATGTTGGAAATCTTGCATAAATGTATATACTTTGTTAAGATTTCTCTACTAGGCTTTATGCTCACCCCTATGGGATTTTGGTGCAGGAAAAGAAGTGATGATCCCGCCGAGTTGAGGGCGTGGATATATTTTGTGAAGAGTAAATGACTCTATTTTTGTTGTGATTTATTTGCTAGCCAAGGGCTTTAAATGTATGGGTTCGTGAAACCATTTTTGTGTAACCGGGCTCAAGCCTTGGAATATATAAACCCTTAAGGTCATTTTATTTATTCTTGGGATTTGATGTTCTACATGCTATAGATTCATGTATTCCTATATCATTCAATGTATAATTTGCATGTGGGACTTTTGTACAAACCTTATTGATTAATGATGTAAAGGTTGGAAGCTTGTTATTGTTCTTGGTTGGATGTTGGTTGATGTACTTAATTTATGTTGGATTATTTTGGGGCGTTACATATGTCCAAGTGTGTCAAATTCTTAAGTAAGCCAATCCAATCTGGAACAACCTTAAGATTATGACAAGCTTTAGGATCTAGGATCTTGAGATTAGTCATCCGTGAAATACACTGAGGAAGCTCTGTAATCAAAGAAATTCCTCGAAGGCTAAGAAACCTCAATTGATCCATATTCTTTAGTGCGTTAAGAATTTTGGTGTATGGGACTTCAACGTGATGATCACCGAGTTTTGCCACCTTTCCAAGTAAACAACTTTGAAATCGGTGCGCTTGAAAAACTTTTCATAGCTTCCATCAATAATAGCAGCACCAACATTGACGAAGCATCCATACCAAAAGTTGATGAAGCATCGATACCGAATATAACCAAAATCATGCAACAACTTTGGTTCAATGGTTAAAGCAGAAAGAATGTAAGGGGGCATCCTATAGCTATCCACAACCAATCCACAATTTTTGTAGATAGGCTCGATGAAGCCCTTTGCAGTAAGCTTATCCAAGATCTCGTTGAAAAAATCCTCTGCCATCTTCTCCAACACAATTTCTTCTTCTGTATTTTGGTCCATTGACTTTATTGCAGATAGAAGTCCCTCTCCAATCCACCAGTAAATCATAAGCCTTTTCTTTATAATAACCATTTCTGGGAACATCAAGAAAAAATTCAAACAATCTTTAGTTTTCGGGGGAGGCTACGGAGAGATACATGGATATCTTTAAGTGCAGTGGTGTGATCAAACTTTGGCTCCTTGTACAAGCTATGCAAATTGCCGGCCTTGTTTACATTGACTAGGCAGTTGCTGCTCCTACTGTTAATGGATCCATCAAACCATGATTTCCGATGTGGTTTTGAATCACCATCATAATGGATTTTAAGCTTGGAGGGTGGGATTTCAACTTCTTGACAGACATTTTCAGTTGGCCAAGTTGGTTAGTATCACTCCCTCCTCTTGCTTTGAGCTCCTCACATTTCTTACAAGCCTGGTTGATTTGCACATTCATATGATCTACATACTTCTGAATCTTTGCCATGTCCTCTTTCATGGAAACAAGATCGCGATCAATCATGTTAGTGAGAGTAGAAGCTCCACTGTAGGACGGCAACGGTAGTGGTGGAAGTGGAGGTGACAGTGGTAGTAGTAAATCGCCGTGAACTCTTGCCTTTGGAATAATCTGAAGATGATGATGCAAAGGGGGTTGTATTTGTTGACATGATTTAAGAAGAAAATTACAAATATTATTGGCAAGAAAATCAATTAGAAAAGGATTAATGGACACAACAGGGTACAGAGAATGAGTGAGCTGCTAAGCTAATTCTTTTCAAACGCTTGAACTCATCATATATCTATTTAGAATTTGAAAATAAGTAGAATATATTTATTTATTTTTTAAATTTTAACCAATTCCAGACCAAATTTGCATATAATTGCACTTTTCTGAGCCTGCCAAATTGGACCAGAAAGAAGAGTTCCGTAAGCCAACCTTTTTTTAAAATCTTAGCCGAAAATAATCAGATCATACCTAACAAAAATAAAATAAATAATCAAATCCTATGCCCTTTTAAAGTAATCTAGACTAAATTTGCACATACTTGCACTTTTCTGAGCTTGCCAAATTGGACCAGAAAGAAGAGCTCCGTAAGCCAACTGTAGACACCCCATTTTTGACCGTTCTCAAGACTTAGACGTCATCATTTGTGCACTCGATGATTGTGTTTGTTTCTGTTCGTTTTGAGCGCCCGAAGTCCTCGGCGAACACCCTGTCTTTGAGCTTTCGAACCTTGTTCTTTCTGTGCCTTGTTTTGGACCAAAACCTAGTGTCTGAACCTGTTGGTGACCTGTCGGCCACCCCCCAAGGCTGTCAGCCATGGGAGGCTTCTATCGGCCATGGATGTGGCCGGTCGGCCACCAATAGTGGCCGGTCGGCTACCAATAGTGGCCGGTCGGCTATCAGTGGTGGCCGACGGCCACCAGTCTCTTTTTCCAGATATTTATGGATATTTGTTGCCAACTGTGCCAGCTGTTGTTCACTGAGCTGCATCTTCATACACGTGTATGGTAGGATGTATTCAAGCTCAAACCTTGATTTTCTATATATAGGGGGGTTCTTCTCCCATTTTTAGAGGCTAGACATTTTAGAGCAAAAATCTCTCTCTCTCTCTTCTTATTTTGTACCTTAAAGTCTAGTTTCTCTACACTTTTGCACATCAACCCTTGATCAAACTTGACCACCTTGGAGCTAAGGTCTCTTGAGGCCCTCTTTGAGCTCTAGAAGAAGATTTTGGCTTGATTTAGCTTATTTTGTTGCTCTAAATTGCATCTTGTCTTCAAGAGGTATAGCACTTGTATTTTAAGCTTGTTTTAAATACTTGCTTTGCCATCTTTTTACACTGTTTTTGAGCTGGTTTGGGACTCCAAAAAACTCTATTTTTATTGTTTAAAAATGGTGGTTTGAGGCCATTTTGTGTTAAGGGGCAGTCCACCCTTCTTGTTGCTTAATTGTTTAGCCTTTTGCACCATTTTTCCTCACCTTCAAACCAAACTTTTTGGGCCTTTTAACCACTGAAATTCAGAGGTTTTTTAGTGGCAAAAACCTTCTTTCAAAGTCCAAAATTGGAGGGGATAGCCTCCCCTCCTTGTGTCTTGTTTGCATACCTAGTTAGCTTCATATGTTAGCATGTTTTTGTAGCTTAACTTAGCTTATTTCCAGCTTGTTTTTGCCTCTGATTTGGGCTACCTCAGCTCTGTTTTGGGTTGTTTGTACTGTATGAGTAGTCTTTTGCATAGTTGTAGTGTAAGGGGCTTCACTAGTTTAGTGTTTTAGGCCTTTAAGCATGAATTGCTTGAGTTGCTTGCATGTTGTAGTGCTATTTTGCATGTAATTTTAGCATCATAAGCTCTGTCATATACTCTTTTGTTTCACTCTTTTATTTGTTTTTGAGAGTGGTTTCAAGTTTGGGATCCTTTAAGCTTGAGATTGAGTTCATTGCTTAATGGTTTAACCCTCTTTGAGGGTTCATTATCAACGGCATGAACTCCCTCTTGCCTTACATCATCCCTTGGTTGACACTTCTTTCGCTCTAGAAGACACTCACCAATGAACTTAATTGATTAAAGAATGAATCGGTAATTTAAAATGAGTAAACAAAATGAACAAGTAAAAGAGGTAAGATAAGCATCTTTCGTGTTGCATTGCATGTGTTCGTATCAGACGTTAATTCGAACATAAGGAAAATGGGACATTTCATACTCAAAGTGATAAAATGTGCCACTTTCCTTAGTCTCCATCCCCCTTGATCATGCATGATAGGGTGGTGGTCTTTTGAGTTTTGTTTACACTCATTAAGCTTGTACAAACTTGGTTCTTTGGCCATCATGCATAGAAATGCTTGGTTGATGGTTTGAGAATCGAGCGCTACACTCCTTTGAGCTTGTTTGATGACAAGGAGTGTAACAGTACACACAAACCTATAAAAATACACTATTTTGCTCTGTCTGCTCTCTGTTGCAGCAAAAAGTGGAGTTCATGTCATCAGTGGCTGACCGGCCACCACCAGTAGCCGACCAGCCACCAGTGGTAGCCAACTGTCAGCCACCAATGAAAATTCAACAGTGTGTTGACACCAATGAAAATTCAAATGCGCAAACAGAGGCATTCAGTGGCAAGGGGGTGGCTTTTTCAGGGTGAAAACCGAGCATGCATGCATCTCTCGTTTCCCGAGGCCATTTAGTTGCTTTGCTTAGATTAGTTGTAGCTAATTCATACAAGTGTTGTAAATATTTAGTTAATTAATTCGTTTTGTAATTAATTAGCTTAATCAATTTGTAATATTTAATTAGCTTAGAATAAGTTAGTTAATTCATTTTGTGTTGTAATAGTTAGCTTAATTAGCATAGCTAGTTGGTTAACGTTTATTCATTCAGGCTCTCCTTTGCGAGGGCATAATGTTGTAATAAGTGTGCATGCGTGTGTGTATGTCTTCCAACCCCACGTCTTTCTCCCTTTTATTTAATCATTTTTGATGGTTAGATTAGGAGCATTTTTTAATTAGCATACCTTATGCTCGCATGTTTGCACCCATTTATTTGTCTTGCATGCACCAAGGCTCGGCGCATCATTCAAACTACATTGTAATTTCAATACTTCTTTGAATATGTGTTTCAAAGCATGCTATCAAAGTGTTGCAAATACCATGATTAAATAGCCGAGCCTATTTAGTTGCATTATTGCATGTGTTGCATTAGTCATTTTGTATAGTTAGGAATCATGCATTTTTCTAACTTTGTTTTCTATCCTAGCTTGGAGTACTAGGTGAGTTTTACGCTTTAGCATACTTGCATGAGTGTGAATGTTGCCATGATTAGCATGCTTGCCATGAGGCTATGTGCTTATTTGCTAAAATGCATGAATGCCTGTGGTTGAAGGCTTGTTGCTTGAATTGGAACAATTCAAACGAATGTGAGTTTTAAGCCCACTTTGTCGTGGCAAAATCATGTTTTAAGCCCACTGTGTTTGTGGCAAATCCACATCTTTAAGTCCACTTGCAGGTGGCAAATTCAAACCATTTTCGCAAATAAACATGACTTGAAATGTTCCAATTCTTGCGATTAGTCTATTCTTGCTTGTGTGCGTCACATAGTAAAACTAGTCTAATAACTGGAATAAGAACACATAATGTTTATTAAAAGCATATCATGATTAGTAGAGGCCGATCTTTGATCGGGCAAGTGGGGGTGCTCAATTCATGACCTTCCCCCTTCGTACCCAAGTTCCCGAGCCGAGACAACTTTGGTGATGACAGACACATAGCTTTTGCCACGAGTCAGGGTTTCCTAAATTTTCCCAAAATAAAATATTTAGGTGGCGACTCTGTAATCTGGCAAAGCAATCCAGTTTTGGCATTATTTGATTAAAAATTGATTTTCCAAAACGATTTGCTGGATTTGGACTCTTTGGTGATTATCAGTTTCACATTGCACTTGTGAGATTAGATTCAGAATCACGAGAGTCCAAACTATAGGGCTTCTTTCGAACCTTCCGAAAGAGGGCGCGAAAAAGTCGAGTCTACAGTTTCTGGAGACTCTACTGGGAATTTAGAGAACTTGACTCGAACTCATGATATGTTGATTTTATTTACACTTATGTGTTTCTTTGCATTTGCATTTGCATCAATGCACCTAAGTCACAGTGTTTGCCATCTGCTATTCCTGAACGGTTTGCCGGAGGCTTGCTTGGAAAAGCTTGCCAAAAGGCTGACCAGTTGCGGGCTCTGCCACGATGGGAACACAACCCTTGGATCTGGGCTATCGCTGTACCATTTGATCTTCCTTTCACTTCTCGGTGTTAGGTGTGAGAGGTATATTAGGTGGTCTTGCCGAGGTACCCTTTTCGACCAATCAATCTAGTTGCATATTGGAAGCCGTAGAGACGGTTCCAACTTAGGATAGGTTGCTTACCCGAATGCAAGATCGTGGTGAAACCACTTTGTTTGAATAGTTATACCTAGTTACTGGCGAAATTAGGACAGGGTAACCCTACCCCATCATAGGGGTTTTTTGTCTCTTACTTGCTTGATACGTGCTTTTTGAGTGAAACTCCGCAAGAATGTATGTATCAGCTGCAAGTCTGGGTATCAGTTTGGGTATCAGTTTTGTTAAGGGGCAGAAAGGGCATAAAATTTATTATTGAGTGCAGTTCTACAGCTTGTGTTTCCAACTGTGTGTTGTTTGTATCTGAGCTGAGGTGTTGTACGGTTTCTGATTTTTTTTTCTTTTTGCTGTATTTCTTTTTGCAAGGTAGTTTGTCACGATTGCTTCAGATGAGTCTGTTACCCCCCAAGCACTCTGGACCTGAGTAAAGCGACTTTACCGATTCGGGGACCTTGTGAGAGGACAGCCAGTGTTTGCTTCGCTACCCTCGGTTACAAGACGGTGGAGAGTTAGGCATAACTCACCAGTCTAACAGCTACCCTTTGCTTCACCTGCACTCAGCCAGGCTCAGTCATCTGCTTCTACTCTAGACAGAGATTATTCACCGGTTCTGGTAGTTCAAAGTCCTTCAATCAACATGGAAGATATGCTTCATCAACTTCAACAGACTATTGAGAACATGCAGCTAGATGCTGCCCGGCAAGCAGAGACCATAGCTCACCAAGCCAAGGTTGTAGCCCACCAAACAGAGGTAATAGAAAGGCTTCAGCAACAGCAGCCACAACCTACAGTGGCATCAGCATCCCATGCACCCCGAACAAGAATTCCAGCACCCGGGGTCACAATTAATGTCCAGAAAAATGCGAACATTCCAGTAGAGCCAGTTCCACCTCAGACCTCCAAAGCACCAGCGTACTAGACAGAGGCGCCATTTGAGTTTGAGGTCAACTCTACCGCTTTTAAAGTCAGTAAGCTGGAAAAGCTCTTTGAACGGGCACAGGGTGTGAATTCGATCCCGGATATAGAGGACGGCTATACTGATTTGACGGTGACATTGCCAGATAGGTTTAAAATGCCGCACATAGACTGCTTTGATGGCTTGGGTGATCCCATGGTCCACTTGCAACTATTTTCAGACATTCTGCGGCTGATGGACCTATCTAGACTACAGAAGTTATCTCTCTTCAGCCGGACCCTGTCGGGTATCGCGGCCATTTGGTACGCCAAGCTGGAAGACTCTGTGAAGAGAAACTGGGAGGAAATGGCTGAGGCCTTCATAGCGCAGTACTTCTACAACACACAAATCGAGGCCACAACTCGTGATCTTGAAGCAACTGGCCAGAAGCCGAAGGAGGGCTTCTCTGATTTTGTAACTCGGTAGAGGGCCAAGGCATCCATGATGACTAGCCGGCCAGCAAAAAAGGACCAGATCAGAATGGTGGTCCGTAACCTGCAACCAAGACTGTTACAAAAGATGATAGTCTTACCTCTGTCTACTTTTGCTAACCTCCACGAAATAGGGGTGCAAATTATGGATGCAATGAAGCAGGGTCTGATAGACAACGAGAAAGAGCAGCCCAAGAGGGCTTTCATACGCAGTTCCAATGCAACTACGAGTGGTAGTGCAGCTACAAGGCCTTCTGATGTGGGTATGGTCACCACCACACCGAAAATTGCCAACCCGTTTGCCAGTGCATCTGATACAACCCCACAAACCATGAAGCACCAACCCCGAGGCTAGAGGGTTTTCACTCCACTCTACATGTCTCTATCTGCGGCCCTGAGGGTCCTAATCAGAAAAGGGCATCTTAAGCCCCTAGAGCCTCGGCCTCAACCCAATCATCTTCTCCCGAAACACAACCCGGTCAAATATTGTGCTTTCCACCAACAGCATGGTCACGACATTGATCTATGCTTCAGATTGCGTCATGAGATTCAAGATCTCATTGATAATAAGGTGATATTACGCCCTAAGAAACCCAATGTCACTACAAATCCTCTCTCACCACATAACCAAGACCCTCCATCCTGACAAATAAACCTCATCCATACACTGGCCGTCCCTTACAACCCCAGTATATACATCACCCCTGCCCACCTACCTAAGCCGGCGCTGTTCAACCCGGAAAGCACAGATCTGTGCATAATGAACGCGTCCACAACCCAACCTAAACCTGTGGTGGTGACCGTGGTAGATAAAGGCAGGATAGCCTTTGTGGAGAATGGAAGTGTTAGTTTAGTACCTGAGGGCTCCGTGGACTTGTTTGAGGAGGAGTACAACCCATGCCAGTACATTGTGCCTACCAATCAAGCCAAATCGGAGGTGGAGTTGCCAACAGGAATGGAGGTTAGTGTGGTCCGGGAGGATGGACCGAGCTAGGGACTAGATGACTTAGCCGACCTCGAGGAGGACATCAACAATCTGTAGTTCCTTGATGAACAGGATTCGGGAGATGTACACATTAACTGGTTTGATCTAAACAGGTCAACAAATAATTTGGGGTGGCTCAGTGATGAACCTGATGTGGATAAGGGATGAGGGACTTCAATCCAAGCTGGAACAGCCAGAAGTAGGAATTACTACAAGGGCCGGAACAGCCGAGGACAAGGGTAAGCTGCCCGAAGACATCGGTTTGAAACAAGTGCCTCAGAAATTGAGCGTTGTTAGTACTGGTGATACGGAGCAAGAAGCTGCACTGAGGCTGTTTGAACAGGAAATGGACGAGAATGATCAAAAAGCTGGAAAAGCCAAACACCTTGTGGAGGATGACTGTGATGTAAGAGTAATTACAACGGAATCAGACAATTGCCTGTCGGTTGCCGGAGGAGTATAGTGGGAAGATGATGATCTGCATCTTGCCCACACAAACGAGGATTGGGGTCAAGATCTGCCAGACGACACTTGGTATTCTGAGGAAGTAGATCATATGACTAGAAGTGGGCAGTACTTCAAGCCCTCGCACTTAGACCAACCAAAAGCATCCGGAAAGGATAAGGAGGCTGAAAAATGGAAGGATAAGCAATTGGAAAAAGAAGCTGTACTGAAGCAGTTAAAGAAGATCCAAGCAGACATATCCATCTAGGGGTTACTCATTGCTTTGCGCGTACACAGGCAAGCGGTGTTGTCGGCAATGGATAAGGCTAAACTGTCTATCGACACAACCCCAGAACAACTAGTGGGACTTGTCTTCCCGGGGGGTGCTTCGCCTACTTTGACCTTCTCAGATAAGGAATTGCCGCCTGAGGGCTCTGTGCATAACAAACCGCTATTCATCTCAATTGAGTGTAAAGAGAAGTGGGTGCCAGTTGTATTGGTGAACACTAGGTCTGCAATTAATGTTTGTCCATCTCGCACAACCTATGCTATTAGGTCTGCACTGAAGCCAACGGATTTCGTACCGACGACCCAGGTGATCCGGGCTTACGACAACACAAGTCGGGAGGTGATGAGAACAGTTCAAATCAGAACACAGGTTGGCCCGGCACAACAGGATATTGAGTTTCACGCCCTAGATGTTCCGACCACTTTTAACTTACTTCTTGGATGGTCGTGGCTGCACCAAATGAAAGCTGTCTCTTCCACTCTTCATCAGATACTGAAGTACCCTCTTGGAAAGGGGATAGCCATTGTGTTTGGAAATTCATCTATACATCCTTCGCCTAAGGTCACCACACCAGTACTGGAGATTGAACACAGCGATGAGGATGTTTTCCTGTCAGGTTTTACCTTGGCTGAGGCCCAGGTAATGCAAAATATCTTGGCTATTGATGAGGGGTTGTACGTTAGTGCTCAATCAGTCTACCTTATGCCTACCAAAGAGGACTAGGTCCGAAAAGGGAAAGAAATAACAGGAAGAGCCACAGCTAAACAAACTGGGAAGCACTATGAGCTTGTACACAGGCCAATACAGGGAACTCTGAATGGCCGTTTTGTCCAGGAATGAGAAGACTTCCCATTTTGTGGCTTTCCTGAGCCATGGTTTAATTCAAAGGAGCAGCGCATCCCCAGTTTTGACTTCTTTGATCTGCAACTACAAGAGAGTAAAGCCGCAGAGGAAAAGGCTGAACTTATTGATGAAGCTGAGCGAAGCATAGAAAATGATCCAGGCAGCAATGAAATTGAATTTGGGGCAGCACTAGCATATCTCCTTTCAGATCCTTCAATCAATCCTGAGAGCATGGGGAATGACCTAGCCGTTACCATGATCGGAGACCAATCAGGTGTGGACCCTTCCGGTGGTATTCTGGATGCATCTAACGCACCGTCCCTCACTTGGCAGTTCAAGGAAGGCTTCCTGTCCAGTAGTTTTGAATCAGGTAGTGAGCCGGAATCTGATTTCACAGAGTCTGTGGAGTCGGAATCAAGATTCTAGTTCTTCTGAGTTTGAGTCTGGTATTCTTGGGGTTGATAACCCAGATGCCGTAGTTTTGTCCAGGTCGTCTTTTTCTTTTGCTTTTGAGTCGGTTGTAACCAAGGAATAGGATGGGCTGGATCTGTTGAATGAGAATGTTGTGGCAGATTTTGAGTACTTTTCTGTGCCTCTTGTGTATTGCATTGATCATGACTTTCAAAGTTTTGATAAAAACAACGATGAAGGAATTCCTCCGGTTTTGAAGCATTTGATTGGTCGAGAGGATGAGAGATGTGTAAAACCCCTTGTTGATGAAATCGCTGCTATTAATGTGGGTACTGAGAAGGATCCGCATCTGGTCCAGATCGGGTCCACGTTGTCTTCGGAGGAACGAGAGCACTTAGTCACTTTATTAAAAGATTTCAAAGATGTTTTCGCGTGGTCCTATAAAGACATACCTGGAATCGATCCTGAGATTGTACAGCACCAGATCCCTCTCGACCCCTAGGCCCGACCTGTCAAGCAGAAGTTGAGGAGAATACATCCGGATTGGGCTTTGAAGATTAAAGAAGAGGTCACCAAGCAGATAAACGCAGGGTTTTTGCTAGTATCTGAGTATCCAACTTGGTCGGCCAACATTATTCCGGTGCCGAAGAAAGATGGCAGAATTTGGGTGTGTGTGGATTTCAGAGATTTGAATAGAGCCAGTCAGAAGGACGACTTTCCTCTACCACACATCGATGAATTGGTGGACTTCACCGCAGGCCATACGCTACTCTCCGTCATGGATGGATTTTTCGGGTATAACCAAATCTTGATGGCACCCGAGGATAGAGAGAAGACTGCCTTCACTACGCCGTGGTGAACCTACTGCTATAGGGTGATGCTGTTTGGGCTGAAGAATGCTGGGCTACCTATCAACGGGCTGTAACCACAATTCTGTATGACATGATCCACAAAGAGGTTGAGGTGTACATGGACGACACGATTGTCAAGTCCAAGGAAAGAGAGAGCCACTATGCCGCCTTGAAGAAATTTTTCCAACGGATCAGAGAATATCAGTTGAGGCTGAATCCACAGAAGTGTACATTCGGTGTCATAACAGGGAAAATGCTAGGGTTCTTGATCACACAGAGGGGCATAGAGGTTGATCCTTCCAAAATCAAGGCCATACTAGAAATGCCACCACCAATGACTGAAAAGGAGGTACGAGGCTTTCTAGGTAAAGTGCAATTCATAAGATGGTTTATTGCAAAATTAACCTTGACTTGTGAACCACTGTTTAGTCTCTTGAAGAAAGGAAAGAAATTTCAATGGGACGACCGATGTCAATTCGCTTTTGAGCAAATCAAGCAGTATCTTCAAAACCCACCCGTGTTGTCGCCACCAGAGCCGGGAAAGCCATTGATTTTGTATCTGTCAGTAACGGACACAACGATGGGATGCATGATTGTGTAGGAATCTGAGGATAAGGTGAAGAAAGCAAATCTACTACCTGAGCAAGAAGATGTTGGACTATGAAACCCGTTACACCCCTTTGGAGAAGGCTTGCTTAGCTTTGGTATGGGTTACCAAGAATTGAGGCACTACCTGTTAGCTCACTCTGTAATTCTGGTTTCGAGACTAGATCCCATCAAATATTTCTTTGAGAAACTGGCACTTACGAGTAGGCTAGCCCGTTAGTTGCTTCTTCTCTCCGAATTTGATTTGAAGTATGTCACGCGCAAGTCTGTCAAGAGGAGAGCAGTAGCTGAGTTCCTAACAGATCACCCAGTAGAAAGGGATGAAGAGGTAGAATACCTATTCCCAGATGAGGCCATTCTGCAGGTCGAGCAAGAAACCTGGATGATGTACTTTGACGAAGCATCTAACTAGTACGAGTATGGGATAGGGGTGTTGCTAATACCACACAACAATTCCCACATACCCTTAGCCTTCAAAATCCAATTTAAAGTATCGAACAATGAAGCAGAATACAAGGCGTGTATCGCTGGATTGGAAGCCACCCTGGAACTAGGAGCAAAAAGGTTGGACGTCATGAGGGACTCGAATCTTGTTGTATCTCAAGCAAAAGAAGACTAGAAAGTCAAAGAAGAGAAGATAAAGATCTATCACCAGACCTTGGACGTTCTAATTCCTCGGTTTGAGAAGCTAACCTTCACCCATCTTCTAAGAGAGAACAATAGGTTTCCTGACGCCTTATCAACTCTATCATCAATGATAAACATCCCGTTGGGAGTTCGGATGCGTCCGATCATCATTGAATAGAGATACACGCCGGCCTACGAGTTTATCGCCGTAATAGGTGAGGTTCAAGATCAAAACCCCTGGTATTATGATATTTGGAACTTCTTGGAACAAGAGGTTTATCCACTAGGGGCAAATGCTAAAGATAAAAGAGCAATACGAAGGATGGCCGCTTAGTTTAACATCTGTGAGGGTAAATTGTACAAACGGGGTCATTTGGGAATGCACAAGTTGTGTGTCGACGCAGAGGAGTCAAAGCATCTAATGGAGGCCACCTATGGAGGAGAGTGTGGATCACATATGAGCTGAGTAATGCTAGCCCGGAAGATTCTCAGGCAGGGCTACTACTGGTTAACCATGGAGGAGGATTGTATCGATTTTGTTTGGCTATGGCACAAATGCCAAATTCATGCAAATCACATGAACATCTCGTCATCGAAGCTGTACAACATGACTTCACCGTGGCCTTTTTTAGTTTAGGAAATTGATGTCATTGGGGCAGTTACACCAAAAAGGTCAAATGGACATGAGTATATCTTGGTGGCCATAGACTATTTTACAAAGTGGGTAGAAGCCTAGTCCTATGCGGTGTTGAAAGCGTCGCATGTAGCCAAGTTCATCAGGAATAACATCATTTGTCGCTATGAGGTCCCAAACGAGACTATTTCAGATAATGGTTCCCACTTCAAGAAGGAAGTAATAGACTTGTTGGAGAAGTACAACATGGCTTTTCATAAGTCATCCACATACCGGCCGCAAACCAACGGAGCTGTTAAGGCCGCCAACAAGAATATCAAGCACATTCTACAGAAGATAGTGGAAACCTACAGGGACTGGCCAGACAAGTTGCCATTTGCACTCTAGGGATACAGGACTTCAATTCGAACATCTACTGGGGCAACTCCATATTCTCTGGTTTATAGGATGGAGGCTGTTCTACCGATTGAAATTGAGGTACCGTCGCTGCAGGTTATGGCCGAGTGCCAGATGGCAGAAATGGATTGGTAGCAAAGCAGGTTCGAAGAACTAATGCTGTTTAACAAGAGGAGGCTGAAAGCACTGTACCATGTTCAAGGTTATCAACGCAAGATTGCCAGGGCTTTTAACAAGAAAGTTATGTCTCGGAACCTGAAAAAGGGGATTTAGTGCTCAAAGACAACCGAGCTCCCATCTACGACCCTAGGGGCAAGTTCAGACCCAATTGGGCTAGTCCTTACATCATCAAATCAATCTGGTCAGGTGGAGCTATCATTCTTATGGACCTAGATGGCCTAGAATTCTCCCAACCGATCAATATGGACAAGTTGAAGAAATACTATCCTTGAGTGGCTCGCTCGGCCGAAAAATCGAAAGGGCGACCTAGGCAAAAGTTAGAGCATAAAAAATTGGAAATAAGCAAAACTGAGCTCACAAGGTTGAAAACCCAAAAAAGGCGGCCTCGGCAAAAGTTAGAGCGCAAAAGGAGAGCGTTAAAACCCAAGTAAACCCGAACCGAACTACGTAAGGTCTGATTCCCATCTTCCGGATACATAGGCAACTTCATCTTGAAGTCCGGCTGTAAACACCTCCAAATCAACTGTGTCCATATGTTGATCAGGTCATCTTTGTCCGTTATTTGAGAATTCGGTTGAGATCCTTACTCTGAGAAAAGAGCTGGTTACAGTGTTGAGCAGCGCCATTCAGACTAGGGGCAATTTTCCATCGTAGTGCAGTGCCCTTCAGACAAGAGGCAATTTTCCATTGTTTTCGATTCGAGGTTGTACATCTCGAGGATAGATTCCATGTGTGTCAGGTTGTGATCCTTATCGAAAATGGTTTTGAAAAGTTTTAATAAAAGTTGATTTTGTTCAAATTAATCTTTTTACCACTTAGACCATTTTTGGACCGAAAGGAAAATTTTCAGTGCCCACAACTTCAAATCCATTGATTTCAATGCGAAGTTCCCCAACTCTCGATACAAATCAAAGTTACTTTTTATTACATTCAAAATGAAAACTTGAAAAGTAAGATCAAAGCAATAAACTTGGGGCGTAGTTGAGTTAGGTGTTCCTGCGTCCCTCCCTGAACTTGTGGAAGCTTCAGATGCTAAAGTAGGCCCAGCTTGTGCCTCACCTTCAAGCCAAGTCAAACACTCGCCAGAAAGTGCGCAGTTAAAACTAGGGGTAGGAGCCAGAACCTCTCTTGTCCTCTAGGCAGTTGGATATCGAGCCAATTATGAACCTCGGATTAGGAATGAAGCCAGGTACTCTACCCCTTTCTCTGGGCAAATCTAGTCATGACCGAATTGACGCCTGAACCTGAATGGAAAGTAGAATATGCAATGTGCCAAGCCAATTAGCTGAATGCCAGGTTGTCAAGCCATGCTGTAGCTCATCTCAGGTAGATCAAGCCAGGGGCAACGCAAAGCAATGTCAACAGTCGACCTGTTGCACATCCAATGGCACCACCACCCTTCGCTCGGTAAATCAACTAGCCACTGGCGAAAGAAATAGCCTCACGCTGAATATGCAAGGCAAGAGTCCACTACCTTCAACCTGTCCATGAGCCATATCTTGAGGGGGATAAAAAATAAGAGAGATTAAAGAAGAGAGAGGTGTATGTTGAGAGGAAAAGTGAGAAAGGGGCTTTGAGAGAAAAACAGAGCTTGAGTGCCAAGAGATGTAAGAAACACACACTACAAGAAATTGCATTTTTCGCAATGCAACAAAATATGTTGCTAAAAGGGAAAATTCGTTGGCAAAGAGTTTTGCCGACACACAAAGCTACGTTGGCAACCCATAGGCAAAAGCGAGTCGGCAAAAGTTTTTGCCGACGAAATTATCATTGCGTTGGTAAAAGTGCCTTTAGCGACGAACATAATCGTCGATAAAAGCCTTCATCCATCATCAGCAATTTACCTTGCGTCGGTAAAAGTCATTCAAATATGATGATTGTGTGGCACTTTTCGCGACACAAATTTGCATGGGCAAAAAATATACTTTTAATAACAAAATATGCATCGGCAAAAGTAAACTTTTGGCGACACATTTACGTTGGTAAATGTTGCCATTTGCCGACGATTTGTTTGTTGCTAAATCTTTACTTTTGGCAACGACAAATTGGCATTGGTAAAAAATACACTTCTACCAACACAATATGAGTGGGCAAAAGTAAACTTTTAGCAACAAATTTACGTCGGTAAATGTGTCATTTGCCAACGATTTGGTTGTCGATAAAGCTTTACTTTTGGCAACGACAAATTGGCATTGGCAAAAAATACACTTTTAGCAACACAATATGAGTGGGCAAAAATAAACTTTTGGCTACACATTTACCGACAAGTTGTTTGTCGAGAAAGCTTTACTTTTTGGCAACGACAAATTTGTAGCGACAAAAAAAATTGAAAATCATATATATTTTTTTATAAGATGTACATATTTACAAGAGGCATCCCTTAGGCACTATTATTACAAACTAATAACATTGATATTAAATCACCTAAAGTTGATGTGTAGGCCAAAAAACACTACTGAAAAATATGCTTTTGGAAGCGGTGTATAAAACCTGAAAAGGTAAACTCGCTAAAATACTCAAATACATCCAAATTGTGAACCCATAGTAAAAACAGCAGATAACAAAATGAAAACATGAAACTAACAACAACCCAAATTTGCAGCAGACCAGCATCTAGTGGCAGCCCGCTTCACAGCAACATTGCAGCAGCAGCAGCCCAGCAAAATCCTGCAGCAGCACACCGGCAACAGCAGCAGCAGCAAACCAACAAGCAACAACCATCAGCCAACAGTGCTCTGAAAAATGAGAGAAGAAAAACAGTTAATCATTGGGGGGAATTTGGGAAATCCTTTCTAATAATAGCGGGACAGGGTGGGTTTCCATTGGGTTCGAATTTAATTGCCATCCATAATTCTACCCAAAAGATTCCACCAATGAATCTCCTTCATCAACAAAATCAACAGAAAATAACTATCTGCTATCTAGACAATTCAACAACAAAAAAGTAGCATGATTTAAAGACGACTGATTAAGTTGCCATTACTTTGTAGACATCATGTGCATGACTGGGGATTATTTGATATCAAACCAATAACCCATCTTGTGCTAGTCACTATCTCGAGTACAAATGCAATGTATGTTTTTGGTAATTTCTCTAAGAACGTAATGAAGATGAACTCTTATGATTAGATGGATTAAAAAAATGGATGCATTATTGTTAGAACTTATCGTTCCTGCCACACGGGTACTGACATGAGTCATGTTGGCTGGGATAAGTTTTGGTAGACCAAAATCTAAAATTTTGGGTGTCAAGTCTTTGTCGAGGAGAATATTGCTAGCTTTAATATCTCGATGAACGATATGTGGTCGCACTTCCTCATGAAGAATGGCAAGTCCTCGTGCAATCCCAACACAAATTCTAGTTCATGTTCGCCAACTAAACTGGATGCTACTGGAAGATTCAGGTCAACAACTAGCAGATTGGGCTGCAAAGATTGTGAAGATTCAAATAAAAAACACTTCATGAGGAAATGCATCTGTCACATAAGCCTACATAATTGAATCCTCTACTGCTAATGTCTTTGAGCAAATAACAAGAGAATCTCTGAAGGAAAGAATGTTATAATTAGACAGTTATGGAATTCTCTCACATTTAAAGGCAAAAGCATCATTGCATTGGTATTTTCATGTCCATTTTCTCAATTGAATTCTATTAGCAGCACAGAGTACATACAATTTGCTGTCTAATGGTGAATTATGTGAGGAGGTGCTTGCCACTCTGAATTGTTTTCTCTATGAGTGCCATTCAATCAAAAAAGTTTCTTAAACAATTAGACTGTTTTAGGTTATTGATTAATAAGCTTGTTCAAACCAATATGGAGACTGGACAAGGCCTCAGCTTGAAAAAATAGAAAATAAAAATAATCAACCCCCTTGAATATTATTTATAATAGTATGCATAATTTAGGAAAAAATAAGATTTTTTTCTAATTTCCCCCTCCCCCCCCCCCAAAAAAAAATTTGGGAGAAGCTTTGTCTAAAATCAGTGTCAATACAAACAAAATCAAGCAAGATCCCTTTGGAATTATTAGGTTCATGCTTTGTTGTAAATATCTGTATATGACTGAACCAACAGGTAGAAAACTAATATAAGCAATCGATCAAAAAATAGAAGAATAAGATGAGATTGAGAATTTACTACTAAAAGGAAATAGTTATTTCAAGTGGACCTTGATTGGTATTTAGCCTTGACTAATCACCCCAGAAATAAAGCAAAAATAAAAAATTAAAAAAATCATATTCAAAGTTAATGTAGCAGAAAAGTGTTGATCATTCATGGGTATAATTGGGAGGACCTCAAACAAGAATCAAACAATGTCCCATGAAATGGTTAATTATGCTGCTTTCAAATCATTGCCAGTGATTTGCTCATTATTTGTTAGCATCCACTACATTTCTCCAAATAGCAAAGAGGACCACTTGAAGAGAATCATCCACATGGGATTTGTGAGGTGTGTCGGGCAAATTGAATCCTCTACTACTACTGCTAATGTCTTTGAGCAGATTCAGAGGATATCTGCTAGGTTGAGACAGTATGGAAAGATCGAAGGGAAGAATGTGTTTAATTGGTTTCAGAACCATAAAGCTCAAGAAAGGCAGAAGAAGAGGTTCACCACTGATATCCCCATGCAGAGAAGTGGTGTTGTTGGAAATGGAGAAGGAGGAGGTTGGAGATCTGAAGATCCTGTTTATAACAAGTACCCTAACATCAGCCCTGGTAAAGCATCAACAGTCAGCAACCTCTCTCTCTCTCTCTCTGTTTTCATTGTTCATTTCTCCACAATGCTTTTGTAGATGTACTTACGATATGTATATATTTATTGCTTTACATTTGTTACTTCGTTCAAATTATGCTAAAGACTAAGCTGGTTTTTCTATTTTTAATGTGGATCAATTGATAGTTTTATGAAAAACTTAAGTTTAGGTCAAGCAGTTGAGATCCTTGGGTTTATTTATTTATTTATTTTTCAAACATTCAAGTGGTTATACTCCTTAATTTCTAAGAAGTAAATTGGGAGAGATTCTAAGTTTGAATTTATGGTGAAGCATCGAATGTTTATTAGTAGTAATTTAACTTACTACTAACTAATTAACTAACCAGCTAATTTTGACACCCAAGAAAAAAATATATATATGTACTTTCATACCATTTAATTTTTAATTTTTTTTTTAATATTAGTTTGGTGGTGTGTGTGATTTTGCAGCAGTTCCATCGCCATCTTCATCACCTGGAATGCTTGCTGTAGGACAGATGGGTAGCTATGGTGGGTATGGATCTGCGACTATGGAGAAAAGTTTTAGGGTAAGTTACACTATACTATACTACTCTCTAATACTGACTGAATACAGGTTGCTGTTATTATGTAGTTGGGCAACCAGTGAATACAAAATCATGGTCCAGTTATTGTCTTCCTCTCTCAACCTAGATTCAGAATTGTCTATACATTCCAATCATCCAAAAACTAGCCTTAATTCAAAACCATACGGAAAGAACTATCCTTAAGTTATAATTGTCCAAAAAGTTATAAACTACCCAAAAACTATATCATATATACGTTTCTAAACAAGTGTTGTTAAAAAAAATCCTATAGTCAAATAAGTGTTGTTATTCTGCAGTATACAGAGAAACCACCATCCAATAAATTAGGATTTGACAACTGAAACATTTTACAACTAGCATATTCATCTTTATAATTGAACAGAATCATTAACAGATCAGATCAACTAAATCCATGTCTGATCTGTTAACAATCAGACCTATTAGATTCTGATAGTAATTGAATAATCACATTTTAACCACAAATTATTGGATTAGATTCAGCTTAGAATACAATCCATTGATAGGCCTAGTCTCAGGTTTATATTCCTTTTCATTTTAAGATAAATTTTCCAAGGACATCTTGTATTTCTAATTTGCCTCACCGCCACCAACAATGATGCTAATTATAGTTGTATCAGTGACCAATTAAGGTGTTTAAAAAGATAAAATCCACATCAGGGACGTTCTTAGTTAGCTCACAGAAAAATAATCCCAAGTCTACCACTACAAACTCAAGTGTTATGCACAACGTTCATTCAGAATCTTATAGTATGGACTTAGGGCCATATTTTAATTAAATGAGAGGAAAAGCAGAGTGTAATCAAAATTTGAAAATACCTTGTGTATGCTGATATTATTTTATCTTTAGTGAAACTATCTTCTTGTGTGCCAATCTTATGCAAATACAGACAATCAGGATTGCTGCAAGACTGCACCAAAAAAATTTCATTCCTCACCTATAACCAATAGTCCAATTTCCAATCAATAATTCAGAAATCATACCACATTTCTCAGCCAGGCATGACAATACTTTGTCGTTCCAAAGCATGCCCTGCAAAATGAAATCCCAACACTGTAGACGTCCCCGAACGCATCCCGGGGCGGGTGCGACTCCCCCCCGTTCTGGTTCGATATTGGGTCACTACAGTTCGAAGGACTCAAAATGTCACGGTTCTAAATCTGAACCAAAGAGTCCAACTCTGGCAAATCGTTTTGAAGAAAAATAGATTTTGAAAAGAAGTGCCAAACATGGACTGCTTTGCCAGATTACAGAGTCGCCACCTAAATATTTTTTAAAAAGGGGGAATTTAGGAAACCCTGACTCGGTGCCGAAGGCCACGTGTCCGTCATCACCAAAGTGACTTGGCTCGGGAGCTTGGGTACGATCGGGGAAGGTCAGCTATGAGCACCCCCTTTCGCCCGGTCCGAAGACCGGCCTCTACTAACCATGATATCCTCTTTTGAAAACATTACGTGTTCTTATTCCGGTTATTAGCCTAGATTTACTATGTTATGCGCACAGCAAACAAGTATAGACCGAATCGCCTAAGTTGGAACAAAACACCACGTGTTTGTTTTGAAAATGATTTGCTACTCGCGAGTAGGCTAAAATGCAGGTTTTGCCACTCTTAAGCGGGCTTTTAGAAAAGACGGTTTTGCCACTATCTAGTGGGCTTAAAACTCACAGTTTTTAATGCATTGTCCCAATTTAGGTAATTCAACCTCCATCCACAGGCATTCAAGCAGTTATATCACATAAGCACTTAGCCTCATGGTAGTCATGCTATTATGGCAACACTCACACACATGCGATATGCTAAAGCATAAAAAGCTCACCTAGTACTCCAAGCCAAAACAGAAGCTTATTAGAAATCCATGCATGGACCTAAGCATACTGAAATGTCTAATGCAACACATGCAAAGATGTAATCTAGGCAGGCTCGGCTATCCTAGACATGGCATATGAAATGCTACAACTATCACGTATTCAATTTGGAATTGAAAGTACGATGCAGTTTGTATGATGTACCGAGCCCGATGTATGTCAACAAATGCATGGATGCACACATGCATAGCATAAGGTATGCTAAAATAAATGTGCCCTAATTTACCATCATAAGCAGGTAAATAAAAGGGAGAAAGAAATGGGGGTTGGAAGACATACATGCCACTCACCCACACTTATTACAGATATGCCCTCACACGGAGGGACCAAAAGAATAATATACAGTCCCAAATAATAAATCAACTATCCTAGCTAATTAATTATTACAGACCCTTAATTAATTAACAAATTAATTAAACTACTGAAAGCAGTAAAAGGCCTCGGGAAGAGGGATGCACGCATGCTCGGATCCGACTCGCCCGGAAAGTCCGCACCATGCCACTGTTGCCTCTGTTTTTACTGCCCTGTCTCTCCAAAAATTACCAAAGTCCCAGGAAACCTTCCTTGTGTGCTGCTGAGTGCCACCGGCTGGAAGACATTCTCACCGGCTGTTTGTGGTGGCCACCGGCTGCAATGGAAGTTATCGGCACAAAGAATGTGCCGGTCGGCACTAAAGAGTGCCGGTCGGCACTAAATTCCTGCAGGAGACAGTTTTGACAGCAACAGACAGCAGCAGTGCATGATATGGAATTTTGAGCATATGTAAGCATGGCTATGCCCCCTATCATGTGTTAGACTCAAGAGAGCATAACCCTCGACCCTCGGGCCATCAATGATGCATCTTGGTGCATGATGGCCTAAAAGGCCAAGTTTGCAACTTTGATTTCAAATGAAATGCACATCAAACAAACAAGTGAAACCCAACCTCTATCACTTGATCAAGAGGCAAGGCATGCATGCCAATGCCATGCAACCTAGGCATGTTAGCTAATATGCAACATGGCATAAAATGGAGCATACAAGCATGCAATGCGCATTAAGTGCACAACCTAAGCAACAAAGCAAACAAACATGCCACAATTATGCAACCCATTAGAGCATGTAAGATGTAATCTAATCATGCAACATGCTAGCAACTTGGCCAAGGGAATGCAAGGCAAATGCAAGTGATTCCAAGCATGCAATATATGCAACCAAAGCATGTAAACATGGGATAATGCAACAACATTTGAATAGCATGCAAGGGATGGACTTACACTAATTGGACAGCTCTAAGTTAGGTCCAAAACAGTGGCCAAAACCATGGAAATGAAGGCCAAAATGCACACACATATGCACATGTTATGGCTTGACACTTAGGCATAATGAAGCAAGCTTTAAGCACACTTAAAGGAAGCTAAACATGAACAACTAGCATGCATGGAAAGCTCTGAAATCATGCTACAAAATGATGCCAAATCAAGCAACAAAGTAGGCTAAGCATGCATGCAAATGGTCCAAGCATTAAGGCAAGCCAATGAGGCTTTGAACCACACTTAGTACAACCACACATGGCAATACTTAAACAATTAAAATCAGAGTTTTAACACATAAAACTAAGCCCAAAGGACCCCCTAGATGGCATCTAGATGGTTCAAATTCAAAGGTATGCATTAAGGCCAAAACATGGAGTACACAACACATGCTTTTAGAGCACTAAAGAGACAACTAAGGTAAGCATACAAGCACACCAAAGGAACTGAAATAACATGCTAGATGGTTCCAAACCACTAAAATGATGCAAGCAACACATGCTATATACTCATGCACTTAAGGCTAGCAAGCCAAAATGCAAAGTGGCTATATAAGGCATGTCATGGATGGCCTAAAAAACCAAAAACAGATCTTATACATGACAAAATAAGCACATTTTCAGTGTATGACCAGCCACAAAAACAGAAGCAAGATAGGCTAAGGAAGCATGCAAGATTACGGTAAATCACATGGATTTCAAAGCAAGTAGCATAAGGGTTATCCAAACAATGTTGAGCCCTTCAACAATGTTGAAGAAGGGCTCAAAATAAGCCTACTCTTAGCTTACATCATGCTCTGAAACAGATTGTACACAAGCCAAATATTCTATGCAAGAAACATGGCATACAAGAGGATATTGAGATAGGTGCTAGATGCAGCCACCAAACGGCAAGGGGTCCTCAATCAAACATGAAGAGGACCCCAAAATAAGACTATTTGAAGCTTGGGTCGGAGCCCAAAAGTGCTTGCAAGCAAGGCTTAGATATGGATCAAGAAATTGCAAGAAAAGGGAAGATGAGGACTTACCCTTGAAGACCAGCAAAACAGCACCTCTTGGATCAAGTTTAGGTGCTCCTAAGCTCTGAAGAACAGCCCCAAGTCGTTGGAAATGGAAGTGGTGGTGTTGTGCTATGGGTTGGTGAAGGAATGGCCAAGAATAATGGTGTTTGGAGGTTGGATGAGAGAGATATGTGATTGTAGATATATATGTTAGATATATATATCTATTCTCTGGTTTTCTTGCTCAGAATTTCCAACCTTAGCAATGGAGAGGAAGGCCTCTCTTATATAGGCAACAAAAGGCCAAGACTTAGAGGCTAAGTCTTCAAAAGGGGGTCAAGGGGGGCCAAAGCTTGTAAGGGAAGCTTGGACAGCTGGTAAGGCTTCTTGAGGAAGCCAAGACAAGGGATCAAGGCTTCCTCAAGAAGCCATGAGCAAAGGGTGCAAAGAAGAGGGTCCAAAGGCTCAAAATGGTGCAAAATGGGCACATGTATGCACGTGGGTCGAGTTCTGTGCATCCCAGCTGGCACAGCTGTCATGCACCAGGCTAGGGGGGTGCAAAGGGTGCAAACCGGCCAGCCAATTCGATCACTGTCCAAAATAAAGTGCCGGTCGGCACTAAAAAGTGCCGGTCGGCTAAATAGAGTGCCGACAGATGATTCCTTGGTCAAAACATGGCCGGTGGGTATGCAAATCGAAGCCCCGGAAGTTAGATTTCCAATGGCGCAAACCTTGCATCAAAATTCCTCCTGTGTAAAAAGTTATGCCCTTTTCCGTGAAGTCGCGCAGACTCGATCCAACCGGGATGATGCCCAGCTTCAACCAATCATATCTCCTCCCCCCGAACTTGGCTTTGGGAGATTCTTGAGTGCAAAGTGAAGCCCCGGAGGTCTCCTTTCCAACAATGGTGGCCTCATAGCTTAACTCCAAGTGTATAGACCAATAAGCTCGATTTAGCGAGGACTGCTCATCCCTCTCTTAGCGATTCTTGCCTATCTTCTTCTCCAACTTGGTTTCTCCCCTCTTCTCCTCTTTTCTTCAACTCCAAACCCTTAAACAAAGTGTTTGGGAAGATTCGCCTCTCTTCTTGCCGAAGAAACTGAACCTGTGCCCTGCACATCTCTCAACACCGAGCAAACCGTCAGTAATGCCCAAGTCTTGAGGGCGGTCAAAAATGGGGTGTCTACAAACACCTACATAAGAGAATACAAAATAGAACATAAATCTTGAATGTAGCCATTTCCCACCTCAATGATCTACCATCCAAGGTAAACCCATGCACTAATTGAATACATCGAACCGTTTCCTCCTCCTTTGAGTAAGTAATATATCTGGGATAGAAATCACGTTTAAGAACAGAACAGTTGGAGTGAAGTAATGGAACAAAAATATGTAAACAAGCCAGTATCAACATACAACTGGACAAAAAACAGAAATAAACTGCATCTTCAGATTAGGCAGTTTCCTTGTACATATGAACTAATAGAATAAGCAAGAGATTGAAATGAACAAGCAATGTTTGACAGAAACATTTTGAAGTATTTATAACTCAATTTCACTTCTCAAGGAAGATAAAAATAAATACATAAACAAAAACTAGCAATAATGAAAACATTTAGACTTACACACTACAAGTATTATTTGCAAAATGTTGAATAGCACCAGCTGCTGTCCGAGATATAGACACCTTCAGCACCTTTCCATACTGACCAAAATACTCTCTCCACTGGAGAAGCTGCTAATAAAATGATAAAACTGTTAATGAATAGACCTATACCCCTGTTGTGAGGGGTGGTAAAGGGGGGGAGAGAGAGAGAGAGAGACCAGAAAAGTACACATGTCTTCATCTGCCAGATTAAGAGGTAACCCCACAATGTAGACAAGATTTCATTGAATCACTCGCACACTGCTAAGTTGCTTTCTTCCTTCAGATGTTTTACCTTTTGCCATTTGTGGCTTTACTTTTCTCTCCATATTCATCTCAAAAAAATGATAGTTGTCATAGCATAGCCAGTCTTCATGACAATAGAATTAACAGGCATAATGTGGTACAATGTAGATTCAGAACATGTCAGCAACTAAATGGTATATATACTACTAAAAAAACAGCCATAAGCAAATGTGTATTTTCTAGAGGAATGTAAATTTTTTGCTATAATCCAAACCTTTCTTCCTGCGACATGCCAGAATGGATGCAGATTGATGGAAAATTACACTAAACCAGCAATTTGTTCAGCTCAGTAGCTCTGCTTACACTTTTGACAAATATAAGTGTAGAGTGACACATCATCGTCAATAAAGGTGCATCTACCTATAGGCTTTTTTAATTTTGTATCAAGGTTTCGACCAACAAATCCTTTAAAATTCTATTATATCTGATATATTATGTATTAAGTTAAGTGTTTTTTACATTTATCAACAAAAAAACAAAAAAATATATTTTTTTTAATGTCTGTTAAATGGTAAAAGGCAGTTGGCATGGCAATGTACTATTCCAATTCATTCCAATATCATTTTTAAAGGACATTACCTAATGGGCTCCTACAAATTAAGGGCATAGGGAAGGACTAAGAGTGGCTACAGGCCTAACCTCTGTAATATTTGTGGGAAGGGACTACATTTTTCAATTCCAACCCATATTTTCATACACGACAACTCAAGCATTTACCACTACACCAATCAATACCCCCTTGTAGACCGCTTGAGAACTCCCTGCTCCGCGCGCGAGGGCGCGAATTCATTTTGTTCATTGGCTACTACAGTTCGGACTCAATGTCACGGTTCTGAATCTAATCTCGCAAAGTGCAATGCAAGACTGATAAATCACCAAAGAGTCCAAATCCGGCAAATCGTTTTGGAAAACTGATTTTAATAAAGAAGTGCCAAACATGGACTGCTTTCCCAGATACAGAGTCGCCACCTAAATGTTTTGTTTTTGGGAAATTTAGAAAACCCTGACTCGTGCCTAAGGCCACGTGTCCGTCATCACCAAAGTTGCCTCGGCTCGGGAACTTGGGTACGAGAGGTGAAGGTCATGCAATGAGCACCTCCGCTCGCCCGATCAAAGATCGGCCTTTACTAACATGATATGTTATTTTTGAAAACACAAGTGTTCTTATTCCGGTTATTAACATAGAATTACTATGTGATGCGCACAACATACAAGTATAGACTAGATCGCCTAAATTGGAACAAAACATTGCATGTTCGTTTGTTTTAAAAACAGTTTGAAGTTTGCTACTCACAAGTAGGCTAAGTCGCGGATTTCAATGAATTGTTCCAATTCAAGCAATCCAACCTTCATCCACAGGCATTCATGCAATTATATCAATTAAGCAGTTAGCCTCATGGCAAGCATGCTAACATGGCAGCACTTACACACATGCAATATGCTAAAGCGTAAACACTCACAGTGTACTCCGAGCCAAAATAGAGAACTAATTAGAAATCATGCATGATCCTAGTTCATGTTAAGATAGCTAATGCAACACATGCAAAAATGCAACTAAGATAGGCTCGGCTATCTAGAATGTCATGTGAAATGTAGCTTGGTTAACATGTATTCAAATTAGAATTGAAATACAATGCAGTTAGTGTGATGCACCGAGCCCGGTGCATGCAAGACAGATGAATGGATGCACGCATACGAAGCATAAGGATGCTAGTCGAAATATGCCCTGAAACTAACCATCGTAAGCGGTTAAGTAAAGGGGAGAAAGAAATGGGGGTTGGAAGACATGCATCACAGACACGCACACTTATTACAACAGTTGGCCCTCTCGATGGAGGGTCCGAATAAAAGCTAACTAGCTAATCTAAGCTAATTAAACTAATTATTACAAAATGAGATCAACTAACTAATCCTAGCTAATTAAGAAGCTACTTAACTAACAAGTTACTAACTAGTTATTACAACACAAATGAATAGCTAACGCATTAACTACTTAAGAACCAAAGCATAAACTAGCTACGGAAAAGAAGCTAAGTAAAGCAGTAAAGCGATGTCCTCAGAGGGAGAAAAATGCATGCATGCTCGGTCACCTCGTTCGGAAATCCAACGCGATGCCCCGATTTGCCTCTGTTTGCAACTGTTCTCAGAACCTTGTACCAAGCTCCAGATAGCTTCTAACTCACCTTGGGGACCTGTAGAGATGCTGCCGACCAGTTGTTGATGTGGGAGACCACCTGCCGATCACTTTTCTTTGCTGTAGACCAGAAAAAGTGGTCGGCCAGCCACTTTTACTGGTTGGCCGACCAGTTTTTGCTACCAGACTCCAATTTGCTACAACAGAGAGCAAGAAGGGACATGGCAATGTATTTGCAAAGTATGTGTGCACAACCACCCTCCTTATCATTTCATAAGCTCAAGGGAGTGTGGTTCTCGACCCTCGGGCCACCAATCACGTATCTTGATACATGATGGCCGAGAAGCCAAATTGCACAACTCAATATAAAATGAATGCACACATAAACAGATAAAGCCTTGACCTCTATCATGGATGATCAAGAGGGTCGGCGATCGCGAATTGAGGCAAACTTCATCACTTTAAGTATGAAACGTCCCTTGTTTCTCGTGTTCGGATTAACACCTAATCCAAACATATGCAATGCAATTCAAGCATGCAAACATGCAAGGCAACTCAAGCATGGTAAACACAATGTAATGCATGCAAACACGATGCGATGCAACATGAGCAACATAATGCAAAGAACAACATGGCATACACAATGCAATGAACAACATGGCATACTCAATGCAATGTAACATAAGCATGCGCAATGTAAAGAACATGGCATACTCAATGCAATGAACAACATGGCATACTCAATGCAATGTAACATAAGCATGCACAATGCAAAGAACATGGCATACACAATGCAATGTAATCATAAGCATGCAAACAAACATGCTAAATGAACTTAAACCGAATGTGGACAGACCTTAGCCATACCCAAATCAGTGGCCATAATGATGAAACAAAGGCATGAAGATCAAGACAAGCATGCTCAATGCAATGGCCCATTGACTAGGCACAACTCTCAAGAGTGCTCAAGAAGTGACAAATGTGGAAGTGTAACAACACTAAATGCACTGAAATTAGGCAAGAAATGATGCCAAATCATTCAAACAACATAAGCATGGCATGCTAGGGTCCTTAAAGCATAAAGCTAGTAAAGAGGACTACAAAGGGGGCATGCAATACATGGCACAAATGCATGAACCAATCACAAACAGACCTCAAGTAGGTCAAAACAAAGACCAAAACATGCTAAGAAGGGAGCTCAAATGTCTAGGCATGCAAGCATACAAGCTAGGCCATACGCTAGGCAACAATGTACAACCCTTAGAGGCACTCAAAGGGTGAAAGAAGTGGGAACATGGCAATGCTACATGCTTTGAAATGTCATGTTAAATGATGCCAAATCATCTAAACAGCACAAATGAAGCATGCTACGATGCTCAAAACTCAAAGCTAACATATGTACTTGCACTATAGCTATATAAAACATGAAGCATATGATCAAGGCAACCCAAAACAGTCCTAGAACATGTCAAAATGGTGCTAAAACATTTTTGGAAGGAACCCAAAATAAGCTAGCATGGTGAGCATGAAGCATGAAATATGCAAGGCCAAAAGGGAGAATTACACTACACCTATTAAGACCAAACATGAGATGGCTTCGCCAACAAAAATTAGAGTTATATCATGGAAAAATAACCCCAAAAACACACTGAAATGATAACTCGCAAGCGTAGGCATGAAGGCATACACAATGGCTCATTCCTAGGCATAAAGCATGAACCTTCCAAAGCATGGAAAGAGTGACAAATGTGAGTGCATGAACATGAAACATGTACATAAATCACATAACGAATGATGCCAAATCATGTAAACAGCCCAAGCAATGCATGCTAGTGGACTTGATACACAAAGCTAACAAGCTAGAATGCATTATAGCTATACAAAGCATGGCATGCATGACCAAAACAACACAAATCAAAGCTAGAGCATGGTAAAACATGGACAAAATCTTCTTGAAGTTAAGCCAATATCATGCTAGAATGATGGTCTAAAGCATGGTACATATTAGGCTAGTTAATGGAATTGCACTACAAGTGCATGGAGCATGCATGAGCCAACCAAACCAAGTCAAAATAGAGGTATAGCATGGGAAAACAACACCAAAAACCTACTGAAATGGTCCCAAAACAAGCTAGAAAGACATGCTACTTCATGAAGCACACAAATCTAGTTTGTAAGATTTACACTACAAGTGTATAAAGCATGCATGAGGTGACAAAACCAAATCAAAACAGTGGTATGCCATGTCAAAATAACCCCAAATACACGCTAAGATGGAGCCAACATAAGCTTAACAAACATGCTCAAACATGAGGCAAATGAAGCAAGCATTCAAGAACACAAGGAGAGGGGATGACCCTCTCCTATTTGGGACCACAAAACACCATTTCCACCACTAAAATTCCTCTGAGTTTCAGTGGTGAGAAGGCCAAAATAAGGTGATCCCAATAGGTTAAAAGGAAGGTTCAAAACAAGGCCTAAGAGCATCTCCAATGCATCCTCTATATCTTCAAATATAGAGGATTTGTTGCTCCAACCCATCCTTTAAATCCATCTCTATTTGGGAGGAGGATGAGTTGATCCTCCAAATATGAAGGGAGGATGAAAAATAGAGGATGCCCTCCAAAACACTATTCATTCTATATTTTTTATTATATTACAAATAACTTTTAATATGTAAATTTAATTTTTATAAAATTGACATCATTAAAAAATGTGAAATCATACCTTTAAAATGAGTATAATATTAAATATATTTTACAAAAATTTTAAAATTAAATATTTGTTAATGAACAAAAATTACTTTTTGATGAAGGGAGGATGAAGGGTTTTGAAAGTTTGTGGTTGGAGTTTGAATGAATAGTAACACACTCTATATTTACTTTTTGAATAAAAAAAATTATTTTCATCCTCTTGGTGAGAGGATTGGGTTGGAGATGCTCTAACAAGGCACAAGAGGGGGTAGACTACCCCCAACACCAACAAGGCCTCAAACAAACATGTTAAGGACTAAAAAACAGAACTTTTTGTAGTTTAAAGTCAAGCCAAAATAAGCATGAAAATAGGTCCAAAAGCTTAAACCAAAACAAGGGTTTTAAGGGTTAGAAGCTCACCCTTGTAGAACCACTTTAGAGCAACAACTCCAGCAGCTATTTTGGATGAAAACCAGTCCAAAAACTCCAAAACCAACTTCAAGAAGCCTCAGCAACAAAATGATGGTGTTTGAGTGTGTGTTTGTGTGCAATAGTATGAAGAATAAGCACTTTTAAGCACAAAAATGAAGAGAAGGTGCAAGGTAGATACAAAGATGTATGTATAACTCTCCAGCACAAAATTCTGAACCTAAGGCATAAGGGAGAAGGCTCCCTTATATAGAAAAATATGCAACAAGCTTGTTGGACAAGCTTTAGGCCTAAAGCCATCCCTCCATACACGTGTATGGAGGATGGCTTCTGTGCCCTTCAGTTGTAATAGCTGGCTGGAAAATATCTCCAAAAAGGTGATGGAAAGCTACCGACCACTTGAAGTGGTTGGCCAGCTACTTCTACTGGTCAGCCGACCAGTGGAAGTGGTCGGCCAGAGAGGCAAGTGGTCGGCCATGGGGGGAGATGGCCTATAGCATGAAAGCAAGGCAGTGGTGTGGTGGCCGACCAGAAAAGGTGATCCAAAGACCAAGAAAACCAGTTAGCCGACCAGAAAACTGGCTGGCAGGAAGGAAAGTGGTCTCCAAGGGGAAGAACTGGTCTCCCACCCTTATACCACCTTTCAAACAAGGAAAACAAGGTTTGTACCAAAAACAAACCGAAAAGGATGCAAGACAAGAGTCCGAGAGACAAGGCATGCAGCCGGGAGCCTCAAAAACTAGTCTACGGGCACCAAAAGTGGTCTCCCAAACCACAGTGGCCCTCTAGGCCAAGGCAACAAGGCATGGTTCAAAAACCAAGCCAAACAGAGAACATTAAGCGGTCCCGAGACAAGGCGCACGGCCGAAGGCTTCAAAAATCGGAAACTAGTCTCCAAGCGGGAAAAGTGGTCTATGACCACAAACGGATGGTCTACAAGACCTCTCCCTCCCTCCAGGGAAGAGAAAACAAGGTTGGGTCCACAAACCGAGCCAAAGCACAAAGAGTTCAGAGGCCCGGAGGCAAGGCACTCAGTCGAAAACTCCGAAAACTCGAAACGGGCACAACATGCACTAATCACCGAGCGCTCAATCGATGACATCTGAGTCTTAAGGTCGGTCAAAAATGGAGTGCCTACACCCCTCTTTGATGAAACTTCTATGTTTATCTAAAAGGGGTTTTCAGCTCTCCTAAAAAGCCCTAGCACAAATTATATCCAGCCACTGCATCTAAATTTTCTACTAATGAACCAATTTACTTCCTGTCATGCAACTTGATCATAAGATTTACACTCTTAGAGCATCTCCAACCACACTCTTTATTTTTCACTAGCTAAAGTATAAAAAAATGACACTCTTTATTTTACCTAATTAGTTTAGCTATTGTGTGTTCCAACCATACTCTTTATTTTAGCTAGTCATTCAAACTAATTTAACCAATTTTCAAAACAAAAAATGCTATATATATATTACTCTTTTTCATAGAATGCCACATATGCACCTACTCTCTAATATGGTTGCCAATGTGACATTTGCGATAATATTTTTAAAAATAATATTTTTTAATATTAGTTTTAAAAATATTATAAAAAATAATTTTAAGTAATATTTAATTTTTTTTATTATAAAATTTATAGTATGTGAATATATTTCAACATATGAATTTGGTGGAACCATCTTGAAAGGGAAGGGAGGGGAAGAATAAAAGAAAACAATAAAGAATATGAATCAACAAAATCACCATGGTTATTCTGTCAAGCCTATATATTATAAAACTAATATACACTCCATGTTACTTTTATAACATTCTATCAAAAAACAGGAAAACCTGATAGCAAAAATGAATTCAGGCATTTTTTCCTTGCTAATGGAAATTACCTCACTAATTGAATGACAATAGTGGATATATATAAGAATATGAATCAACAAAATCACCTACATCTTCAAAAATGTAATATAACCATGCCATATTTAAGTATGCACAAGTGTGCAGACATAACATCTTATAATGCTAATTTTCACTATAAATATTTCAATGTGTAAAAATCATAATTCTATTAAAAACATAAACTGATGGGACTCGATACTACACAGCAACATATGGGGCATCTCAATTAAGCATAGTTCTAGTCTACAACCCTATATAAGAGACGAAATCATGATCACTCACAATAATGGTAGTCAATACCAACGAAGCTACATATGTAGACATCTTTCTTGCACTCTTAACCATAATGTTTTAGTGTCAGTCACCGAATACAATAAAAAATATAATGGCGTCACATACTCAAACCATTGAACTAGTGAGGACTAGACACCTGCAGAATGAACAAAATTTCTTGCACTAACCCAAACAAAGAGGCTAGAGGTACATCGAAATGCTAAAAACCAAACTATCTATAAACACATGGCCACTAGCCCCTAATTATTAAGGCAAAGCCACAAATATAAGATCTCACAAAAAATCAATAGAACAAGTTGGAAAATAAAGCATTCAGACTTCTTAGGCAAATACTGTTTCATAACAAACTACATGCCTGAAGTGAGAAGTATCTTGCCCCCAACAGGGGTCTAGAATGCCATCAACTAGACCTTAAAGGGGGGTTCTCTATCAAAAGAAACTCTCCTACATGGAATTGGTGAAACATTTTAGAACTGAAAATCTGTCCTTCTCTGACATAAAGCAAAGGTAATTCATCAATCTCATATGATCAAAGAGGCTCTACAAAGCACATGATCATGCCTTTCACAATTTAAGTAAATTTCCAAACTAATATAAAACTACTATAAATTACATCTCTGGATTGCATGATAAAGGTTCGTTTAGAAAGTGAAATAGTAGTATTTAACAATAAATATAACACTTCATATCTTTTTACTGGAAGTTTTCCAACCAAAAATAAGTAATTCAAAAAAAAAAAAAAGGAAGGGAAAATAAAAATATGCTACTGTACGTCATCCATGATGAGTTTCTATGCTTCAAGTTTAAACAGAAATGATGATATGTGTGCTCAAATTTCTCTCAACCAACTGTATATGACATTTGGTTTATACAGTTCCTATCATGGGTCATATATATTATTCAAGGTGAAGAAAATTATGGCAACATATATTGGGTCATGGGTCATATAGTTCCTATCATGGGTCATGTATATTATTCAAGGTGGGTCCATGAGAACATGTGGAGCTTTTAAAGAACTATCCATGTTTGTCCCCCACTTTCATTCCCATTCCCAAACTCCTTTTTCACTTCATATTTACAATTTGTATGAATGCCAACAAAAACACATGTCCTTCCATGTTTCTCCCCTATTCATTTCATTCCCAAACTATTTCACTTTATATTAATAATTTGTATGAATAGCAACAACAACAAAAAATGTCCTTTTGCTTCTTATAGAAAGAAAAATAAAAATGATGCACAAATATAATTGTTAGTGCATTTTAATGTTTGACAATGTATAATTGTTAATACCACAAACCAGTAAAAGTGAAAAAAAATAAAAATAAAGGAAAAACATTCTCTGAACTTTTATTAATTTATATAATAATAAATTGTGCAGGAGAACCCAACATTACATGGGAAAGGATAACTGAAAAATCTAGAAACCTCCTAGATGTTGATTTGTGATTATGTATCAATTTTAAGCAGAATATAAAAACCCCAATCAAACAATCAAGAGAAAGAGACACAAAGATTTTACGTGGAAAAACCACAATTGGTCACCTCCCAATTGTGATAAAAAAACCACGGGCCACAGCCACAAGAACAATCCACTAAGAAGATATTAAGGAATTACACAGGTATACTCTCAATTATCTAGCCACATGCCTAATTGAACCAACCTCTATGTGCCTCTTCCAATCGCATCTTCACCACGGAATTGTCTTCTTGATGAGCCACTCCGGATTCCACCACCGAAGCTTCAGGCCGAATTCTTCAGAATCCACAACTGAAGAATTTTCTCTCTCTTTTGTGAAACAAACACCAACCTTTGATGTAGTCTTTTTAGATCATGAGTTGAATACTCAATATGACATCAAAGAAAAAATAAAATATCCCCAGATATAAACCTTTAAGAACCAAAAAGAAGATCTGGAGGAATAATTCATCAGTAGTCTGGTTTTGGGAGAACACCAACTACTTATAAAGAACCAAAATAATCCTGTTTCAGAAGAAAACCAACTCTTTGAAAAAAATCCGGATTCTGAGGCTCGCTCGAGCGAGGATTTCCTGGCTCGAGCGAGTAGAGTAAATTTCGTGATTTCTACTAGTGCCTTCGCTCGAGCGACGGATCCTTGGCTCGAGCGACCAATCACTCCTTTCAGGTTTTTGTGCGGACGTAATCCTTCGCTCGAGCGAGCATTCCTTGGCTCGAGCGAGAAAGTCTTGGCTCGAGCGAGCACTCCTTGGCTCGAGCGAGCAACGGCTGACATGCAATTTTGAATGCAAATTTGAATTTTGCTTCGGCCGCGAGCTGACCGGGCAGCTCGACCCCCGTAATAATCAGCGAAGTGGCAATCTTGAAAGCATTAACATCACAAACTTCTCTGCAAGGCTCGATTTGGGTTTGGATTCGCATCTAATAAACTCATAGCCTCACTGAAACAAAAATGCGAATAAAATTACAACTCAAAGGAGTTTTGTCAAACGGGGTTGCCAATAATAAAAACCTAACAATAACAACATGGTATATGCATATAAATAATAAAAACATGGTACATGGTATATGCATAAAAATGCAAGCAAAGACGACTATGGAGATGATAGACAATTCCATTACTGACTTGCCCCAGAGTGACAAAAATTATTGTTTATCATCAACCTCCTATGTGTAAGATAGTGGAAAAGAGACATTCAGCATAAACAACATCAGATTTGGTAAGATAAGATACTCGAAATAAACTTTTAGGATTTCTATGATATGATCAACCACCCACTTTATTTATGTAACATTTAGAAATAGTAAAAATTATTTCATGGGCCAGATAGTATTTTAGATGTCCTCAATATCTTTGTTATTAAGATTTATCAAACAAACCCAGTAGTTAACTTCTATGATAAGGATATAGAAAAGTTCTCTCCACACATTCCAACATTAGCATCAATGGCATCTCAATATGGAAGTCCTACAAGGGCTTAAAAATGAGAAGATTGCATCACTTTGAAAATTTGAGCAGTAGAGTCTCAAATTCTTCCACAAGGGCGTGAAAAGCACATAATCCAATTTATGGAGAACAATTAACAGATTTCAAGCTCCTAATTTTGACAATAATCCCACTTAATGATTATGGTGTGCACAAATTCACCAACATATATAGTTGTAATGGAGATGCATAAGCACACAACCATGCAAGAACATCACTAATTGACACAAAGACGCATAATGAACCATAAATGTATATACTATACATTACATTATAAGTCGACAAATAAATATGAATAACAATTGTCATGTATTAAAACATGCCACTTTAACTTACACATACATTCAAGGAACAGTACGATCACATAAACATTGGACCTACTGATGTGGTACTTAACATGTCCCACCCCAGCCCAATATAAATAAACGGTGACAATCAACCCTTCTTCACAAACAAATGACTTTTTCAAAAGAAGGTTATCAGATCCTTCTATCTATCAGATGTTAAAATAATGTACATTTTCTCTAGTATGTGTCGGTTGTAAGTTAACAAAAGAGAAGGTATATAACCTTCAAGATTTTCACAATATACATGTCACATACGTCAAATTGCCAAAATATATAAAGACATCATCTTCAACTGATTTTCATTGGTTTAACATGTGATACAATGATAAAAACATATCATCTCACAAGCAAAGTTTAGTACCTTGACAAATTTGCAAAGCCAATTCTTCACACTGAGATTAACAATTATTCTTTATACCATCTCCACCAACAATTAATTTCTTTAGTTTTTCATCCCAATGTCCTAGTTTGGCAAACCTAACCTTTTTTCTTACTCTTTGACCATTAATTTAGCAACTAATAATGTTGCAACCAATTTTCTTAACATCCAATCCAACAACCTGTCACCCACTAATCAAGCCAATTCAGACCTATTTATCTGCAAATGCCATAAATTTCTCACACCCTCTAGACCCTTAATCTATGGTCTTTCCACAATCAAACCCCCACATAAACCTATTTATGGGTGATATTGTTGCAAGTCTCATAGAGCTATTGTATGGCACTAAGAAAATGTTTGACAACTAAATTAAGTGCTCGGGTTAGCAGTTTTTCAAATGAATTTTTTATTATGTGTGTTTTAATAACACACAACCAGTTACCACTTGAATTTGAAATTCACCGTCAAAGATGCTTGACTTATCATTGAATGCTAAACATGGTTACTGAGTAGCAGTTTATATTTTAATCTCTATGGACAAACTCATCATTAAATTTTCAACATTAGTATTCAGCTACTTAAATGTTCAGGACCACTGATTCAACAATAAAACGAATATCTTCACTTACAACAAATTAGGATTATGTATTAGGGAAACAGGGTCATGGAGGAGTTCAACTACTAGTAATAAATTTTCACAGAACAATCAAATTGATTTGAGGAGTGCTATTAGCATTAGATTTTATCATAGTTTTATTTTTGCGAATATAATGGTAAGATACAACTCTTCATTTTTAGATTTCTTTTGCCAAACAATTTTAGATTTCTTTTGTTTAACATTGCTGCCACTCTTTGCACTTTAAAATGTTCTTCAGATGATGAGAGCCAAATGAGAGAAAAGAACCAAGAGGGTCTCAATCTTTACAAGAAATAACAATTACCCAGAAACCTATCTAAGATTATTGACATAACAAGTAGTTACAGAATAGACAAAGTGAAAATAGACATACATAGCTTCAGTTAAGAAATTGAGAGAGAGAAGCAGGGGAAGTGAGATACAAAGCAAAAAGGGAACAAACTTCTAGGGGTAGACTAAAGCAGCGATGGTCTCGCACGGCAGCAGCAAACGGCACCAACAAATCCTTCAAAATTCTATGGGACCTGGAATCTCTTTCTTCTCTGTATGGGACCTGAGATCAATAAATAGTCTTTGATCCTTCATATCAAAATAAACAACAACTATAATCAATATATATTTATATAATAAATCGATCAATCGAGAGAGAGAGAGTACTACTTTCAGTTTTCTTTGAAATTGATTTCCTTCAAAAACCCTAAGAACTGAGAGAAGAATAAGGGAACCCAAACCAACGGGGAATAAGGGAACCCGTCCATGATCAGAGAAGAATAAGGAACCCAAACCGGGGAATGTTTGCGCCAAAATTTTAGGGATTTTGGTTTTAATGTTTTCCGTAGCTTTATATTTTCAATTATAACAATAATAAAATGCCATTTGAAAACTTAACTGATCTTCTACAGCATTTTTAAAAGACTATTAAAATTGGAATGAATGTTATAAATAAATAAAAAAATTAAACTAATTTGAACACTAAAAATCAAAATTACATTTTCAAAATTTAAAAAATTATTTATGACCTCCTAAAAAATAAAATTATACAAAAATAATAAGTATTTTTTTATTTTTTCACCAATTTTTTTTTTTTTTTAGTTTTTAGAAAAAAAAAATTCTAAAATAAGTTTCTGAAAATAAAACCAAACATATTGAAATTGATAATTTAACCAGATTCTTTGAAAAAGTTTAGATTATCTCAAATTAGCCATCTAAACTTAAGAGTGTTTTTGGGCTTGATGGGTTCATTTTGTGATCTAATTCGATGATCACTTTAATTTTACAATTCAATAATTAGAATATTTAAAATTTTTTGAAAAATTATAATAAAAATACAAATAACTAAATCACCTCATTTCACTACCAAAATTTTTACCGACGAATAGTATTATCGTCGCTAAATGTTTAACTCTTTGCCCATGCCAACTTGTCGTCGCCAAAAGTAAGCACATTAATAGCAACACTTATTGCGTTGCTAAAAAATAAGCCTCGTAGCTAAAATTTATGAAATTTTGGCGCCAACCAATATTTTTGGCGCCTAGTCAATGTTATGTTTTTTTAGCGACGATAGTAAATTGCGTTGGTAAAGGTCTACTTTTCCCAACGAAATTGATCACTGTGTCGCCAAAAATATACTTTTGGCTACGAAAAATTGACGTTGTCGCCAAAAGTAGTCGCCAAAAGTGCAATTTCTTGTAGTGACATGTGAGATAGGATGGGAAACATTACTTGCAAAAGTAGTGGACTTCCTGCGAATTTGGTTGTCTCCCGTCGATGGAAGGCATCCAAGCCTATTAAAGTCTTGGCCAATGCTAAGCCGATGCAGCTCTTGCCCTCTTTCAAGCCTTGAGCTACTTCAATTAAGCGAATGCTAGACCCTCTGAAGCTAAGGGCAAGCAAGAAATGTGCCAACATACACAAACAAAGGCATGCTGCCGAAAGCTCTGCCAAAGATGGTTGTCGCAGTCACTAGCATCAGAAAATCGATAAATGAGACTGAGAATATCCAATTCTCCGTTGTTAACCAAGGATTGAGCCTCCTGCAAAGTAAGCCCGCACATCCTTCCCAAAGCTTGGATGTGACCAAAACGAGAATAGGGCAAGATTTCCTCGTCACGCCGAGATTCCATCAAAGCTTGGAATTCTTCAATTGTAGGGCATATCTCTTGCCCCCCAAAGCTGAAAACATGTGTAACCGGGTTCCAACACCTAGCCGTGGCGTGAAGGAACGAAAAACACAATGGAGAATGACTTAGCGGGAATAGTGAATTTACCCCAAAACCCCGAAAATTCAGCTTTTCCAAGCCATCTAAAGTTGCAATCCAATCTGAGAGTTTTTGGGTGAGAAATGGTTCTATTTGGGGCAAAAACAAAGCTGGAATGAAGAAACTATAAAGTCCCAACTTTTGTAGAAGATAAGGCACTGAGTGGAAGACAGATGGCAACAATCTGGAGGTCCCTCACACTGGTGGCCGACCGGCCACTGGTAATGGCCGACCGGCCACTGGTGATGGCCAATAGCAACCTTTTGAAGCCGACCGGCCACCACTTGTGGCCGACAACCTCTATTCATAGCCGATGGCCTCCTAGTTTGTCCTGTGGTCAACCTGTATGTCAAGAGTGCTAAGAACCTGTGTCTTGTTTTGCTTTTTGTACATTGTGTTGTCTCGTTTTAGTTAGTTTTGTTGAGCTGTTTTGTTTCAATCTAATTGTCGGGTGGAATTTGTCTTGTTTTGCTTATCGAGTTGTATTTGTTTTGCTTATCGAGTTGTTATTATTAGTTGTTCATTGAGTTGTTTTACTCTGTTTGTTAAGCGTTGGTGGGATCATTACTTGATTACGAAAATGCCAATACAATGTGCAATTTTCAATCAAGATCAATCGTGTTTTTATGCAATGTGGTGCTCGTGCGGTGCTTAGGATGCAAAATACAACACTTTTTCATACAAAAAAAAAAGGACTGGTTTTCATTCCGATCATGGTTACCTTTTTACAAAAGAGTACAAGTTTTTAAAGCAAATAAAACCTGTCTAAAAGCTGTACAAAGTGCTAACACTACTAGCAAAAAAAAACTAAGCAAAAAAACTGCGAAGAATCAGTGCCAGCTATCTTAGTCACAAGAGGCCCTCTTCGGTCTCTTCCTGGGCATGGACTCAGAACTGTCTCCGTCAGCACCGCTGTCTACACCTCCCTTTGAATCAAAACCAGAGTCATCGCCGCTCTCTGCCGTAGAGCCTGACTCAGCATCATCTCCACTAGCAGAATCTGAGCCAGCATCATTATCTCCACTCTCAGATGACTCGGCATGCTGACTCGCCGCCTCCTCGGCCTCGCTGGTCTCGGCCTCGTCATCACTCAGAATGGGCTTGGAAGGGCCACTCTCATCTCTGCCTCAGCTGCGCGCCGAAGCCTATCTCTCTCTCATTCCCGCCGCTGGAGGGGGCACTAATGGTTCTGCTGTCGCCGCCGCTGATGCTGCCGATATGAGTGGGGCCTGAAAAAGGCAATTGTCAATATATAAGTCTCAGTGTGTGTATCAGATGCAAGTATGATATGCAGAATGAGAGTATGCAAGAGTTAGATACAGTGTATGAGCACAGTCCGGAAGTGCAGTATTTCAAATACAGTGTATTGGTACAGCGTATGTCAGATGGAGTGTATCAAATCAGTGCAGTGTATGAATGCAGTGTTTGAGTGCAGTGTATCACGTCAGTACAGTGTGGAACAGATTACAGTTGAAATACTAGTGTATCTGCAGAAAGTTGGATGGCTTGAAATGTAAATTGAAGAAACGTTACCTGAATACCAAAGAGGTTGAGCAGACTCATGCTCCTCCGCACCATCCCCATTAGGGAAGCCACTAGCTCGAGAGCCTCCCCGGTATACTCTATAGATGCCTGCAAGTGTGTTGAGATGATTAGTGTTCTATAAAGCATAACTGAAATGAATTTAACATGCAAAATGTAAAGTGTGGCACATACTGGAGTCAGGCCTCAAAACTCGACAAGCTCATGCCCAGCTCGTGCAAGCTCAATAGGGATCTGGAAAGCCTCCCCGGTATGCCTCCAACAGGTAAGTGTAGTGAGAAGCTCTGGCCAACCAGTCCTCTGCCTCGCTTGAGAAGCCCTTCTGCCATAGGCCCTGGCTGCCCTAGTCGCTCTAAGCCCCATCCTCACAACGAGATCTCTTGCCCCCTAGCCCCCGCGGACACTGGTCAGAGGTGGCATGAGGTGTGTCTGAATGAAAACTGTATAGTCACCATCAACTCGGAAGTACTCCGTCTCCAGGCCTACCATGAACTGGATGAATCTGTCTACTGATAGGCTGTCCGCAGATCTCATGGACTCTGGCGGTGTCATCAGTATGAATTGGGCAGGCATGCCCAGAGACTGGCGTACAACTTTCTCGCCAAGGTACCAGGCCCGACTGACCAGACCCTCGAGCAGAATGCGAAAACGGGAAATGCCCCAGGCCGCATTATACCGGCCTCCAAGTCCTCTTGGTATCATTGCCCATAGCTACCATGAGATCTACAAATGGAATTTGTATAGATTGTCAATTGCTATCAGTAGCTATAATGTGAATCAGAACGGTGTGAAAGTAAATGATGATTGTGTTTTAGGTTACCTCGTGAGTGGCTACAGTGTCGAAGTAACGCCTGAAGAAAGAAAATGGCTTGCGAGTCCTACAGCAAAGCTGGCCGTCAAATACCCGAGAAAAGGAGACTGTCAATGGGACCTCCACTACAGGCTCTAGGGCTAAAGTCGGAAAATAAGTATACACCCATAACTGCAAGGAAAGTGCAATGAGATGTGGTTAACAGTGCATCAACAGACATAGAAAATGCAAAACAGAAAACATACAGTGCGTGGACAGGTATAGAAAGTATAAAGCAGAAAGTACATGTGTTAAACAGATGTAAGCAAGAAATACTGAACAGAAAATGCAAAATGAAAAGGGGCAACTAAGCTGTGTACCTCCCAAGCTCACCAATAGCCTTCGCTCAGAAGACCACTCATGCGGGAAGTAGAGCTCATATAGCTGTATAGGGTGGCAAGGCCGGCCCCGCCCCAATTGTAGTTCACTCGGGAAAGGACCACCGGTGCGCTCAGCAAATATAGCCCCACGGTGTTCGCCCTATTCGCAAACAGGGTGGTACCGATGAGGAACACCAGAAAGCCCCGAGCATAATGCTCTATCTCCTCCACTATCTCTGGCACGGTCCCCCGGAATCGCTCTTCAAACTTGTTGTATCTGACCTAGGCTATCCAGAACAAAGGCGGGCGTGTCCCCAAGAGCTCAACCCAAGAAGCCTCCTACTCTCCCATGTCAGGGTCGAAAGGAATCGGATCACCCCTTACACCTAGGCCCGTGATCATGGCGAAGTCGTAAGGGGTCATCGTCATCTCTCCCATAGTGGAAAGGTGGAGAGAGTTAGTGGTGTCCCACCATCTCTCCACTAACGCCCCAAGAAGAGGACGGCTCACTATGACTCGTGACAATCCGAAGCAAAATAGGCCGAAGCCTGCCTTGTCAATGATAGTTCGTACTCCGGCAGGGAGCTCATCATACCAGTCTCTGGCCGTCGTGGCCCCATAACCCCTATATGCGTGGGTGTTGCCCTGAGGTAGAAGACAGATGAATCAGTGTAAATACAATTTAAGGAAAAGGAAGTGCAAAGCAGATGCAATCGTATTGATGAAAATGCAATTAAATAGAGGTAGTACAAGACATGCAAGTAAAGAACATCAGTTGTGCAATTGCATAGAGTTCGTACCTCAACAGCAGTAGCGGAAAGATGAGAGTCTGGCTCCCTCAACAAGAGATCCACTGGTGCATCAGCGAAATCAGTAAAGTGCCTAACGCCTCCAGCAAGCAGAATGTGTATCTAGGGATGATACCTCGCCACATCAAAAGACCTCACTCCCGGTGGTAAATTCTCTAGCTCCGTATCAGAATCAAACTCTGCCTCGAATTCCGCCTCTGGAGGAGCTCTATCATGTGGAAAGTTGTCTGCCATCTGGAATATAGATGAAGAGTCGATGAAAAGTGAAGAAAATGTGGAAAATAGGTGGAAAATACCGAAAGTCAACTCAAGTCAAACCCTAGGAGAGAGAAAATGGGGAAAAAAGTCAAAGCCCGAGAAAAGGCACCAAACTCAAGAGAAACTCGAAGGAAACAAGCCTCAAATGGTGAAAATGAAGAAAGAAGCAGCGAAATCAAATTTCAATCAGTTCAAAATGAAGTAAACTAAGAGGGTTTAGCGAAGCAAATGTTTATGGGGTGTTGGAAAACGCGTATAAAGCTCAAATCTAGAGAGAAAGAAGGCCTAGAGAGAGAGAGAGAAGAATTTCAGACATGGGGTGTGGAGGAAATGAGCCCCCATGCCCTATACTTAAACAGCCGAATGCAAAAAGACCAAAAGGGGCCGGGCTACCATCGATGGCCGGTCGGCCACCACTGGTGGCCAACAACCACCATTGGTGGCCGACAACCCTTGGGGCTGACCGACATCCAGTCGACACCCTTCCCTGGTGGCCGACAAGCTTCCAGTGCTCTTACATTGAGTTTTGATGCTGTTTTATGTCCTTGGTTCTCGGGAAAGTGCAAGAAAAGTTCACTTTTAAGCTCAAGTTGTCTCTGCGGGAGCTCCAAAACATATTTTCGGTGCGTGATACTCAACATGAACGAGGTGTATCCTTTTGAAACATTTTGTAACTCTTCTGAGAGGTAAATCAAAAGTTGCGACTAAGTTGGTTTTATCAAGCGCGCTTTTGTCATTGCATAGACCGTGCATTTCTTCGTCGTTGCATGGAACGTGCATTTCACATGTGATATTGCATAGAATATGCACTTCTCACACTTGCATAGAACTTGCCTCTATTTTTCATTTGCATAGAACATGTTGTTAATCGTGCATAGAACATGCCTTGTTTATCATGGATAGAACATGTGCTTCTCCATTGTTGCATAGAACATGCCTTGTTTATCATGCATAGAACATGTGATTCTCCATTGTTGCATAGAACATGTCTTGTTTATTGTGTATAGAACATGCACTCCTACTATCCTGTACCTGTTGAGTTTTTTTCTTTTTTAGGCACGATATTGTATGTACGGTTCATTAAAAGGAGTTCCAGGTGAGATCATTCCTATTTATACCACACCTTGTTTTGGTTAGAAGCATTTGGACGTATTCCGATGTTTATACCACTCCTTGTTTTGGTTAGAAGCATTTGGACGTGCTCCGATGTTTATACCACTCCTTGTTACCACTCATTGTTTTGGTTAGAAGCATTTGGACGTGCTCCGATGTTTATACCACTCCTTGTTCTGGTTAGAAGCATTTGGACGTGTTCCAGTGTTTATACCACTCCCTGTTTTGGTTAAAAGCATTTGGACGTGTTCTGGTGTTTATACCACTCCCTGTTTTGGTTAAGAGCATTTTGGACGTGTTCCGACATTTATCACCGTTCCCTGTTTAGAAACGTTCGGATGTGTTCCGATGTTTATCATCACCCCTTGTTTTGGTTACAAATGTTTGGATGCGTTCCGATGTTTATCACCGCTCCCTTTGGTTCAGGGCGGTCGGGTGCATCCTGGTGTTCACACCATCCCTTCTCTCCTTCCGCATGCAACGCGTTAGGATCTTGTTTGGCATCTCGGACGTGCCCACGGTTGTGTTATTCCTTGCCTTTCCTGCGTGTTGCGTAGTTAAGTTTGCATAATTTTCTTACATCCTTTCTGCATGAAATGTGGTTTGGTTCATATTTAATTACTTACTTTCGTGTATGAGATTGGTGCACCTCGCTTCAGTTTGTATAAATGTGGCCTTTTCATTGCATAGCATTTGCATCTAGATGTTTCATTACAGCCTCATTGCATGATCATAAGTTATGTTCTGCATCGTGCATATCACTTGCATCTTGCCCCAGAACTACGCTGGTTTGATTCCTTGCAAAAGGATACGTAGGCAGCCTGGGGGCGCAACCATTCTTTGTCTTGCTTGTTTGTTTGTCCAAGTCTTCGACCTTGCCAAAAATGGGTCATCTCAGGGCTTTGACGTTCACTCACGTAATTTCATGACTTCCGAGTTCTGTCAAAGAGGAGCAACTGTAGGTACCCCATTTTTTACCGTCCTCAAGACTTAGACGTCATCATTTGTGCGCTCGATGATTGTGTTTGTTTGTGTTCGTTTTGAGGGCCCGAAGTCCTCGGCGGAACGCCCTGTCCTTGAACCTTCGAACCTTGTTCTTTCTATGCCTTGTTTTGGACCAAAACTTGGTGTCTGAACCTGTTGGTGACCTGTCGGCCACCCCCCAAGGCTGTTGGCCATGGATGTGGCCGGTCGGCCACCAGTCTCTTTTTCCAGATATTTCTGGATTTTTGTTACCAACTGTGCCAGCTGTTGCTCACTGAGCTGCATCTTCATACACGTGTATGGTAGGATGTATTCAAGCTCGAACCTTAATTTTCTATATATAGGGGGGTTCTTCCCTTATTTTTAGAGGTTAGACATTTTAGAGCAAAAATCTCTCTCTCTCTCTCTCTCTAGAATTCTCTCTCTCTCTCTCTTCTTATTTTGTGCCTTGAAGTCTAGTTTCTCTACACTTTTGCACATCAACCCTTGATCAAACTTGACCACCTTGGAGCTAAGGTCTCTTGAGGCCCTCTTTGAGCTCTAGAAGAGGATTTTGGCTTGATTTAGCTTGTTTTGTTGCTCTAAATTGCATCTTGTCTTCAAGAGGTATAACAGTTGTATTTTAAGCTTGTTTTAAATACTTGCTTTACCATCCTTTTACACTGTTTTTGAGCTGGTTTTGGACTCCAAAAAACTCTATTTTTATAGTTTAAAAATGGTGGTTTGAGGCCATTTTTTGTTAAGGGGTAGTCCACCCTTCTTGTTGCTTAATTGTTTAGCCTTTTGCACCATTTTTCCTCACCTTCAAATCAAACTTTTTGGGCCTTTTAACCACTGAAATTCAGAGGTTTTTCAGTGGCAAAAACCTTCTTCAAAGTCCAAAATTAGAGGGGATAGCCTCCCCTCCTTGTGTCTTGTTTGCATGCCTAGTTAGCTTCATATGTTAGCATGTTTTTGTAGCTTAACTTAGCTTATTTCCAGCTTGTTTTTGCCTCTGATTTGGGCTGCCTTAGCTCTATTTTGGGCTATTTGTGTTGTATGAGTAGTCTTTTGCATAGTTATAGTGTACGGGGTTTCACTAGTTTAGTGTTTTAGGCCTTTAAGCATGAATTGCTTGAGTTGCTTGCATGTTGTAGTGCTATTTTGCATGTAATTTCAGCATTATAAGCTCTGTCATATACTCTTTTGTTTCACTCTTTTATTTGCTTTTGAGAGTGGTTTCAAGTTTGGGATCCTTTAAGCTTGAGATTGAGTTCATTGCTTAATGGTTTAACCCTCTTTGAGGGTTCATTATCAATGGCATGAACTCTCTCTTGCCTTACATCATCCCTTGGCTGACACTTCTTTCGCTTTAGAAGACACTCACCAATGGACTTAATCGATTAAAGAATGAATCGGTAATTTAAAATAAGTAAACAAAATGAACAAGAAAAAGAGGCAAGATAAGCATCTTTCGTGTTGTGTTGCATTGCATGTGTTCGAATCGGACGTTAATTCAAACACAAGGAAAATGCGACATTTCATACTCAAAGTGATGAAAATATGCCACTTTCCATGGTCACCATCCCCCTTGATCATGCATGATAGGGTGGTGGTCTTTTGAATTTTGTTTACACTCATTAAGCTTGTACAAACTTGGTTCTTTGGCCATCATGCATAGAAATGCTTGGTTGATGGTTTGAGAGCCGAGAGCTACACTCCTTTGAGCTTGTTTGATGACAAGGAGTGTAACAGTACACACAAATCTGTAAAAATATATTGTTTTGCTCTCTCTACTCTATGTTGCAGTAAAAAGTGGAGTTTATGTCATCAGTGGCCGACCGGCCACCACCAATAGCCGACAGGCGCCTTGTCGACCACCAATGAAAATTCAGCAGTGTGTTCCTGAGGTGGAGCAGAGGTATTCTGGAAGTTGGCACAAATTTCAGTGTTCAAATGCGCAAACAGAGGCATTCAGTGGCAAGGCGGTGGCTTTTTCAGGGCGAAAACCGAGCATGCATGCATCCCTCATTTCCCCGAGGCCATTTAGTTGCTTTGCTTAGATTAGGTGTAGCTAATTCATACAAGTGTTGTAACTATTTAGGTAATTAATTCATTTTGTAATTAATTAGCTTAATTCAATTTGTAATATTTAATTAGTTTAGAATAAGTTAGTTAATTCATTTTGTGTTGTAATAGTTAGCTTAATTAGCGTAGCTAGTTGATTAACGTTTATTCATTCGGACCCTCCTTCGCGAGCGCATAATGTTATAATAAGTGTGCATGTGTGTGTGTATGTCTTCCAACCCCACGTCTTTCTCCCTTTTATTTAATCGCTTTTGATGGTTAGATTAGGAGCATTTTTCAATTAGCATACCTTATGCTCGTATGTTTGCACCCATTCATTTGTCTTGCATGCACCGAGGCTCGGCGCATCATTCAAACTACATTGTAATTTCAATACTTCTCTGAATACGTGTTTCAAAGCATGCTATCAAAGTGTTGCAAATACCATGATTAAATAGCCGAGCCTATTGAGTTGCATTATGGCATGTGTTGCATTAGTCATTTTGTATAGTTAGGAATCATGTATTTTTCTAACTTTGTTTTCTATCCTAGCTTGGAGTACTAGGTGAATTTTACACTTTAGCATACTTGCAGGAGTGTGAATGTTGCCATGATTAGCATGCTTGCCATGAGGCTATGTGCTTATTTGCTAAATTGCATGAATGTCTGTGGTTGAAGGCTTGTTGCTTGAATTGGAACAATTCAAACGAATGTGAGTTTTAAGCCCACTTTATTGTGGCAAAATCATGTTTTAAGCCCACTGTGTTTGGTGGCAAATCCACATCTTTAAGCCCACTTGCGGGTGGCAAATTCAAGCCATTTTCGCAAACAAACATGACTTGAAATGTTCCAATTCTTGCGATTAGTCTATACTTGCTTGTATGCGTCACATAGTACAACTAGTCTAATAACTGGAATAAGAACACATAATGTTTATTAAAAGCATATCATGATTAGTAGAGGCCGATCTTTGATCGGGCAAGCGGGGTGGCTCAATTCATGACCTTCCCCCTTCGTACCCAAGTTCCAGAGCCGAGGCAACTTTGGTGATGACGGACACGTGGCCTTTGCCACGAGTCAGGGTTTCCTAAATTTCTCAAAAATAAAATATTTAGGTGGCGACTCTTTAATTTGGCAAAGCAGTCCAATTTTGGCATTATTTGATTAAAAATCAATTTTCTAAAACGATTTGCCGGATTTGGACTTTTTGGTGATTATTAGTTTCACATTGCACTTGTGAGATTAAATTCAGAATCATGGGAGTCCAAACTATAGGGCTTCTTTCGAACCTTCCGAAAAGGGATGCGAAAAAGTCGAGTTTACACCAACCTTTTTTTAAAATCTTAGCCAAAAATAATCAAACCATACCTAACAAAAATAAAATAAATAATCAAATCCCATGCCCTTTTAAAATAAATTTCTCAAACTCATACAATTTTAAACTCGTATCACTTTGTGATGTGTTGTTTATGACTTTTACTTTTGAAATCATATTTTCAACACACTCCAATGAGGTTGTGTTTGTTCCATTAACATATAGTAAAATTTCTAAAGTTGTGTTCTAACAACATAAATTTTTGTTTGAAATATGATTTTATATCAACATAGAAAGTTACCATAATACTAGGAAACCAAAAATTTTATCGAGAAAATACTTAAAATAAGGGGTTGTTTGGAATGATCTAAATAAGTATATTTTTTGACTTTTTTAGAAAAAAAATTATGCAGAAAAGTATAGAGATAATATGATCTAAAAAAGATAAAAAGATTAAAAAAAAAAATGCATTTTTGTAATGCACCCCAAACACTCTCTAAGTATTGTGCAGTTGAAATTCATTCCAAGTGTGGGTCTGCAATAAATGAATTGAATTTGGACAATATATCACAAATCAGGATACATTTCTTGAAAAAAAATTTAGTTTGTCTTTTGTGAGAAAGGAGCAATGTTAGGAACCCAAAAATTTTACCCATATTGTGTTATATTATATAATAATTGGAGCACATATCACAATTGGGAATAAAATCTTTAACTTTTTTCTCTTAATCTTTATATTTTCTAAGAAAATTATCATAAGAAAGTAAAATTTTTATGATAAAAAACATGCAAACCATTTGTTTTTGAAAATGAAAATTTCTTTTTCCACTTTGCAGTAATTTTTTTTAAATTTATTTCACTTAAATGTGATGGCAGGGGAAAACTGATCACATTTTAAATATGTGGGTGAATAAATTGATAATATTAAAAAATCATGTGTGAAATTGATTTTTAGGGTATAGTTGGGGAGATCATTTTTATATTTAAATTTTTTGGATAGCTTGATAATTGAGGAAAACTTATCAGCAGTTTTAAACTGTTCAATGAAAGAAAGAAAAATCATTTTAACACTTGTGTAATAGCTACAAGCCAAGTAAGAAGGAGTGACAATTATTAGGTGAGAAGTGTATTCTTGAAAAAGTGAAAAAACATGACAACCGTTCACACCCACTCAAGTATACATTTAATATAATATATCTATATATATACACTAGAAAGTGTGCATTCAAAACGGCAATTGTAGAATCCAAAGACATGCTTAAAATCTACTGTTACACTTACATAAAGGTAATTTAAAGATAAGAAAAGTTAATACGAAAGTTTTCAAGATAATATAGATATACTCATTCCAAAACAGCTTTGTGCCCCATTTTTTACCTTTCTCAAAATAAAGTAAATAATTCATGTTTTTCTCATGTAATTCATTGCAAGTTTCCCAAGTGTATTGATTAGAGAAATGGTAAATTTTGAACTTGAACTCATGAAATATAACCCCCATAAAGTAACATACAAGAAAACTTTCAGGAAAAATAAAAAAAATAAATAATAAATAAATAAAAAATTATAGAAAAAAATCCTAAGATTTGAACCTTATAAATAAATAAATATGAATTTTTAATTTTGTCAATTTAAATTATGATCTGTTAGTTTGTTTTCTACTTAAATCATTTGTCTATTTTCATTAATTTAAACTCTTGAAAGAAGTATATTTTAGTAATTAAACTCAATAAAAACAAATATTTTAGATATTTTTTGCAAAACTACATTGAGTTTAATGACTAAAATACTATTTTTCTGTCAATTTTACTTAAAAGGAAGTAAACGGATGGTTTAGATTGAAAACAAATCAAAAAATTAAAATTAAAATTGATAAAAGTAAAAACTAAAGTTTGTTTTTTTACAAAACTCATCTCTAACTTTTTTATTATTTTTTTTCTTTTTGTATTCCCCCCCTCCCCCCCCTGCGCGCCCAAAAAAAAAAAAATACCAGTAAAGACATACTCTACCTTACCCAAATGCACCTTTATTGAAAACTTGTAAAGAAGCCTTCATGAACGACCTTGAAGACATATACATTTAATTCAATAAATAAATACTGTGTGAGTGATTTTCCGATCACACTGCCCGTATAGTGAATCAGCTGTAGAACACTGGCAGAATAGATGGCACCCTGCTGTCCTGCACAGAAAGAGAAGGCTCCGGCGGTGGTTCTTCCACCCGGGGGCTCTCCGACGATCAAGTCAGTATATCTCTCAAAGATAATCAAGTGCTAAACTCACTACTCAAAGTATAAAATTGCATACCTTAGACCCGCCGGGGGTGCCCTATTTTTATAGTTTTACTCCCTCTTAATCCCACTAGAAGTCTGACTTCTATGGACTCCAATTTTGGATTTACCTTGGACTCCTCAAGAGATAAAGATAGACTCCCTAAGAGTGCTATCTTTATCCATCTTGAAGTCTTTTCTTCATTCCAGGACTCTTGTCCCTTATCCGCTTATCTCAGATTCCGATATCTTCGGAGGAAACCTCGGCCTAACCGAGATTACCTCGGCACAACGACCAGTACACGTGGCATCTAGGCTGACACGTCGGCGTCACCTTTCCACGTGTTGGTACTTAGAAAATATGTCCCCACAACTGCCCCCTAGGTTCTATTACCTCGGCATTCTGAGGTGATGGAACCTATATCGGTACTTCTTCCTGTACACTGGCTCAAGAACTCTCCAGCCGAGATCATTCATTTTAAGCCGACACGTTTTCTTGTGAACAAAAACTCCCTATGAACTCCTTCATGCGTGTGAGCTGTCATGCATCATTTTTCAACCGTTTCATGTACGCGTTTGATCCTCATTGGACCGTATTTTTGACGCGCCTCTAAACCATCTGCGTGCGCCGTCTGACGTGTGCGTTGCTCCAGGCACATTTAATGCTTCTGTTTTGCCGCCGTTTGAAATTTTTGACAAAACTTGTTTTTCCCTCTTTTTGCCTCTTCACTTTGCGTTTTGATTTACTTGTTTTCTCTCTCTCTAAGCTCTTTCTCTCAAATCCGCCATTGCTCAAGTTCCAAGTTCTACAACTTCATTCGTCTTTCTGGTGAAGCTCTTGCTACTCTGTCACCTCTGTAACCGTCGTCTGTCTTTGGTGAACTTTATTTCGGCCTTACTTTTGCCTGGTAAGCCTCTGTTCCTTTCGTTCTCAATTCTTCTATTTTCGTTGCTTACTTGCTGCCATTTTTGCTTTGTTCAAACCTTTGATTTGCTGAATTATTCATCTAGATGTGTCTATTCCATGATCTTGTTCATGTCTTGAACACTTGTACTGTTTTACCACTTTCTTGCCACTGTTCTTGACCCAGTACTTCTTGTATTTTTTATGCTTTTGAGAGCCCCACCTCTGTTCTTGATTTCTGAAACTTCATTCTTATTTCTCTGTTTTCCAGATTTGTGCCTTCAATCTTCATTTCCATAGATTTAGGTTTTGGGATTTGTCTGTAGATTTCACCAACCCTTAGGAAAAACTGAAACAACCCTTACCGGTATTTACCTAGGGTTTTGCCGAGGTCCCAAAAAACCCTTTAGGAACGTCCTCTTTCTGAAGTCAAATACATTTACGTTGACATCATGGGCATGTGGAAACATAGGGTAGATACCCCGACTAAACTTGAATTTTTTAGGCAAGAGTTCGCCATTCCTGCCGATGTCCATCTGAGGCTGGCTGGGGATGATGACTCTATCATGCCCGTAGATAATTCGATGCCCTTTCCCATCGTGGCTTTTACTGAATGTGGACTTCGACTTCCACTTAATCCCCTTTTTTGCGAAGTTCTCCACTACTATAAGTTGAACCCTATGCAACTTACAATCAACTCTTATCGAGTGATTAATGGCATCATAGCCTTAGCCGAACAGGAAGATGCTAGGATCACCTTAGCTGATATCCAATACTGTTATACCATGTGTGCCCTCAACTTGAAAGAAAAAGGCTACGTCTATTATCTTAAGCCGAGGTCCACAGAGTTCAAAATTGTAGTCGACTTTCCAGACTCCAACAAGGGGGTGGAGATGACTACCTCATTACCTCGGGAAATTGGGAGTTTGCCCCAGACGAGGATGCCCATCTCTACCCTCTTCCCCGATCAGTTAAAGAGGGCAAGGGTAAGAGCCCAGTGTTAATACCTAGTTGTTTCTTTTCGAGTCTTCAATACTTTGTCTGTTTCTAATGTCTGTTTCTTCTTGCAGATGTTCGTAAGCCACCAAAAAACTTTCGCCAATCCTACGTTCCTAGCAAGGATTTGAAAAAACTTTTGGATTTGCCTTTGGAAAAAAGGAAAGCACCTATGCTCCTTAACTTTATTCCAACTTACAAGTCCATTTTGCCTGACGTCCCTAAGAGGAAGAAGAAAAGCCTCTCTTCCCCTTCTGCCACAACTACCCAGGCTGTGTCCACATCTCGGCCAGATCAAGGGTCAACCTCAGACCTAGCTGACCAGCCTTCAATTTCGGCTCCAAACTTGATCCCGATATCTCAAAGAAAGCGTCGGCGACGACTTGTGCTTACAACCAATATGGGCCGCCCAAAACCAGTACCAAAAGACCTCCTGGCCAACCTTCCAACCGATGTTGATGCTGAACCAGCTCAAGTCCAGCCTCCACCAAAGCAAAAACGAGTAAAAAAGGCTCAACCAAAGGCAAAGGTAACTCAGGTTGACTCCGAAGATACCTTGCCTATCTCAAAGTTGGCTGAGAGTGATAAACCTCAGCCTTCCGCCGGGAAGAGGCGTTCTGAGTCTCAACCACCAGAATCCCAAAAACCAAAAAAGCCGAGGTCATCGTCTGCCACAACCTCGAGGTCAAAAAGACCTGATGTCCCCTGGGCCCCCACAATTACCTTGGAGGACAAGCCAGTTATGGCAAGTGACAGTGCCGATGACATAAATGTCGGCGTTGCCCTTAGTACTGCACTACTTTTGCCAGGCGACTTGGACCGAAACGCCGAGTTTAGTGAGTACGAGAACTATGCCCTTATACTTCAACGCTCTGTTCAGGCAAGTGTCTTCTATTTGGTAACTCTCTTCTTTCTTTCTCTTTATTTCACACTTTGAAGTATTTTTCCTTTTTGCCTTTAGGCCATCCAGCATGCCCACTCCTTCTCAATGCAATCTTTTGAGAACCGGGAGAGGCTTGATGAGATGAAACGGGAGGTCTCCAACCTTCAAAAAACCAACAAAGCACTTCAATCAAAAATGAAGAAGCTGGAAGACCAGGCCGAGGCTGCCATTAAAGCCCAAACTGATGCCGAGGAGAAGGTTGGCGCTACTGAAGCCATAAACAAAGTCCTTCAGGCTCAGTTGAAAGAAGCTGAGGATAGAGTGGCCCAGGCCGAAAAGGGGCTTCAGGAGGCCCTGGCCGCCAAGGACGCCGAGATTAAAGAGGCCGACGAGAAGGCCTATGCTCAAGGTATGGCCGATGTCACGGAGGCCTACCAAGAGCAAGTCAAGCAGGCATGTAACAGGGGCTTCTCCCTGGGTTGGATGTCCTTTGCCAAAAAACTTAAATGTTCCTAAGGATTCGCCTCTGAGAAAGGCCGACGCCATTCCTCTTCCTTTTCCTCCACCTCCACCTCCACCAGTTCAATCTCAAGATGAATCTGAGTTTGAATCTGAAGATGAGGATAAGGATGATGATGAGGCTTTGGTAAGGAAGCCCAAGGACACGACTGAGACCAAGTTCCCTCTTCAAGATGATCAAGTCCTAGACTTGACTCATGAGGAGGAGGATGAGGAGATCGTCAAGGAGGCTACTCCTGGGCAAGCATCATCTGACGTTCCTCCAGCTAACAAAAGTATTGACGAGACTCTTACAGAAATTGACGCTGAGCTGGCGGCAGAGAAGGTTGCCGATATGGTTCCGCAGGAATCGTCCGAGGTCCCAACCCATCCCACTGCTGATGCTGGAGAATCCTAATTCCGATGTCTTCCTTTTCTTTTCTTTTGTACTTTTTTCGACTAAAAACAATGCAAGCTCCTCACATGGCCGACGTGCCCCTGTTTTCTGTTGAATGCTTAACACAGCTTTCTTTCTTTGAATATTTGCACCTCTATTTTCTCTTGATTGCTTCTGCATGATTCTATACTTAGAATATTTTTTATGCCTTTAATATTCTTTCTTCTTTGTGCAATCTTCTCGGGGTTACATACCTCGGGTATGATAACTGCAAGTTTTACTTTGGTAAGATACTATCCTGCAAACTTTACCTTGTAAATTGCTATAAAGTTTAACAAGTGGAGATAAGGTTTAATCTCGGCTTAACTTCAACTTGTAAATTGCTACAAATTTTAACAAGCGTTAAGCATTACTTTGTTTTAACTTCAGCTTGTAAATTGCTACAAATTTCAACAAGTGAAGATAAATAATTATCTCAGTTTAACTTCAACTTGTAAATTGCTACAAATTTCAACAAGTGAAGATAAACAATTATCTCGGCTTAACTTCAACTTGTAAATTGCTACAAATTTCAACAAGCGTTAAGCATTACTTTCGGTTTAACTTCAACTTGTAAATTGCTACAAATTTCAACAAGCGAAGATAAATAATTATCTCGATTTAACTTCAACTTGTAAATTGCTACAAATTTCAACAAGTGAAGATAAACAATTATCTCGGCTTAACTTCAACTTGTAAATTGCTACAAATTTCAACAAACGTTAAGCATTACTTTCGGTTTAACTTCAACTTGTAAATTGCTACAAATTTCAACAAGTGAAGATAAATAATTATCTCAGTTTAACTTCAACTTGTAAATTGCTACAAATTTCAATAAGCGAAGATAAATAATTATCTCGGTTTAACTTCAACTTGTAAATTGCTACAAATTTCAACAAGTGAAGATAAACAATTATCTCGGCCTAACTTCAACTTGTAAATTGCTACAAATTTCAACAAACGTTAAGCATTACTTTCGGTTTAACTTCAACTTATAAATTGCTACAAATTTCAACAAGCGTTAAGTATTTCTGTCTTCTCTCTGCCCCCAATGTGAACCTAAGTTCCACTTGGGTTCTCATTATTCAAAAAACATCACCATACATAGTTTCGCAAGTTGTGGAAAATTCTGCTAAGATTTTATTGATCGTATCGGCCAAAATCAAACAACATCTAATGATAGAAAAATTTCAAATTACAAGTGTTCCATGGTCTAGGCAATGCTTTGCCCTCACTATCTTCAAGCCGATATGCCCCATTTCCTAATACCGAAGTAATTTTGTAGGGTCCTTCCCAGTTTGGCCCAAGCTTGCCCTCTCTGGGATCCTTCTTGTTGCCGACGACTTTTCTCAAGACTAGGTCGTTGATTTGAAAATCCCTTGGATTGACTTTCTTATTATAAGCTCTGGCAAGTTGTTACTAGTATGCTGCAAGCTGTATTGCAGCTTTCTCTTTTCTTTCTTCTAGAAGATCCAGATCTCGGGCTAAGAGTACATCATTAGTCCCGTCCTCAACTCCCTGGGTTCTGATCCCGGGGATGCCAATCTCCAGTGGAATGACTGCTTCTGTGCCATAAGCCATGGCAAAGGGGGATTCCCCTGTTGATCTTCTCGGCATAGTACGATATGCCCATAGTACATTAGGCAATTCGTCTATCCATTTTCCTTTTGCTGCCTGCAGCCTCTTCTTTATCCCATCCAGAATTTCTTTGTTGGACGCTTCTGCTTGTCCATTGCTTTGGGGAAAACTTGGTGTGGAAAAGTAATTCTTTATCTTGAACTTTGCACAGAAGTTCTTGATAAGTTTGCTGTCAAACTGCGTTCCATTGTCGGCAACTATTGCTCTCGGAATCCCAAATCTGGTGATTATGTTTCTCCATATGAAATTTTTGACATCCACATCTCGGATTTTGGCAAGAGGTTCTGCTTCTATCCACTTTGTGAAGTAATCTGTTGCTACCAGCAAGTACTTCCGTTGCCTAGTTGCTTAGGGCAATTGACCAACGAGATCCATGCCCCATTGGGCAAATGGCCAAGGGCTGGAAACAGGGTTCAGGTCAGCAGCTGGTTGGTGTATCAGAGGTGAAAACCTTTGGCATTGTTCACACTTCTTCACGTAAGCTTCTACATCCTTTTGCATGTAGGGCCACCAATACCCCTGGGTAATGGCCCTGTGAGCTAATGATCTGCCCCCAGCGTGGCTTCCACAAATTCCTTCATGAATTTCATATAAAAAATCTTCAACCTGAAAAGGGTGTACACACCTTAAAAGGGGTCCAGTGAAGGACCTTCTGTAGAGATGTCCGTCTGCTGTCAGACTGAATCTTGCCGACTTCAATCTGACTTTGTGTGCTTCCTTGCGGTCTTCTGGCAGCTTCCCTTCTTTCAATCCAGCTTGGTACCAAGTCCACACACATTGCTTCCTGCTCTGTGTTCCATGGTTCTATGCTCGGGCCCGACATATAGTTAATCATTATTGTTCTTGTTTTTCCAGTCTGTATTGAACTTGCCAGGTTGGCCAATGCGTCGGCATGGCTGTTGTCATCCCGGCTTACTTGGAGTAGTCGGCAGTTCTGAAATAAGGCTGCCAATCTGATGACCTCTTTTGCATATGCCGACATCCTTTCATCTCTGGCTGTATATTCTCCTGTCGACTGGTTAACAATAAGCTGTGAATCACAAAAAACTATTACCTCATCTACTTCTGTTGCCGCTGCCAGTTTTAGCCCTGCAATTAATGCTTCGTATTCTGCTTCATTGTTTGAGGCCTTGAAGCCCAAACGGATGGACTATTCTATTATTTCTCCATCTGGAGATATCAGTAGTACTCCTGCCCCCGCTCCTTGTCGGTTTGAACTTCCATCGACAAACAGTCTGAACGAGTCGCTGATGTAGATGTTGCAGGGTCTAAGTTTTTCCTTCCTTTGTTCTTTTGCCTTTGGATGGGCTTCTCCTTGCTTGCTTGGACAACATTCATCTTGGCTCAACGGAGCCCGATGTTCGTTGGATTCCGGGGTGAACTCGGCCACGAAGTCGGCCAAAACTTGGCCCTTAATTGCTGTTCTCGGCCTGATCTCCAGGTCGTACTGGCCCAAGGCCACTGCCCATCTTGCTATCCTTCCAGTTAAGTCTCCTTGCTGTAACAAGGGTTTCAAAGGGTGCTCTGTTAGCACTACAATCTTGTGCGCTTGAAAGTAATGGTTCAACTTCTTTGAAGCCATCACTAAGGCTAGCATTAATTTCTCTAGGAGTAGATACCTTGTTTCTGCATTGGCCAAGGTTTTGCTTACACAGTAAACAGCCTTTTGCTCCCCTTTTTCTTCTCGGACTAACACTGCGCTTACTGCATGTTCTGAAACTGCTAAGTACAAAAATAGCTCCTCCCCAGGTCCAGGTGTTGAGAGGACTAGAGCCGTAGTCAGATACTTCTTTAGGTCGGCCAACGCGGCCTCACATTCCTCTGTCCAGAGGAAATCCGTGGCTTTCTTCACCAGGTTAAAGAAAGGTTTGCATTTGTCTGAGCTTCGGCTTATGAACCTGTTTAGGGCTGCGGCCCTTCCGGTAAGCATCTGTACCTGTTTTGCCGATGTTGGGCTCTGTAAATCTAGGATGGCCTTGATCTGATCTGGGCTGGCCTCAATGCCCCTTCTTGTCACCAGGTACCCCAAGAACTTACCAGATCTAACTCCAAATGTGCACTTTGATACGTTGAGTCAGAGCCGATATGTTTTGAGGATTTCAAAGACCTCTTTTAGGTCAGAAAGATGACCCCTAGGCTCCTTGGTCTTTACGACCATGTCATCGATGTAGACTTCTACTGTTTGGCCAATCAAGTGTCTGAACATCTTGGTTACCAACCTTTGGTAAGTTGCTCCTGCGTTTTTCAGCCCAAATGGCATTACTCTGTAACAGTACAGGCCTTTTGGGGTGATAAACGCTGTCTTCTCTTCATCCGGGGGTACATTGCAATCTGGTGGTATCCCCTGTAAGCATCTAGGAAGCTCATCCTTCCATGTCCAGATGTAGCGTCCACCAACTGGTCGATCTTAGGTAGTGGGAAAGCTGTCTTTGGGACAAGCTTTGTTTAGGGCTTGTAAAATCTACACAGACCCTCCATTTACCGTTCTTTTTCTTTACTACCACAGTGTTTGATAGCCATGTCGGGTAATCGACTTCTCTGATGGCCCTGGCCTCCAGAAGTCTGTCTACTTCCTCTTCCACTGCTTCGACGTGCATCAACGTCGGTCTTCTGGCTCGCTGTATTACAGGCTTGGTCGACCTGTCGACGTTCAATTTGTGGCATGTGACCTCGGGGTCAATGCCAGGCATCTCATAAGGTGTCCAGGCGAACACCTCAATGTTTGTTCTCAAAAAAGCTTCCAGCTCTCTTTCCTCTTCTTCGGCTAAGCCTGAGCCGAGAAGAAAGAAGCGTTCTTCATCGCCCTCCTGGACGAGGATTTTCTTTAGTGCTTCTTCACTTTTCTCGGCCGGCTCCTTGCCAACATCGTCTAGGACCTCCATGTCCTCGTCTTCAATTTCTGCCTTCTCTGGTTCTCGGATGTTGCAGGTTGATTTCATTGCTGCCATGGAGCAAGTTTTTGCCTACAGTTGATCTCCTCTGATTTCTTCAATCCCAAGCTCTGTTGGGAACCGCAATAGTTGATGCAATGTTCAGGGAACTACCCCCATTGCATGCAACCATGGCCTTCCCAAAATGATGTTGTACGGTGAGGGTGTGTCAATCACAAGGAATTCCGTCTTGATTTTCTTTGTGCCGGCTTGTACCTCCAAGCTTGTTGCGCCCAAAGGCCATGTCGGCGTTCCATTGAAGCCGACCATCGGGCCATTCGATTGCTCCCTGTCGTCAGGGTGAAGGTCCAGCTCTTTGTAACATCTGACATACATGATATCGCAAGAGCTGCCTTGATCGATCAGGATGCGTTTCACTTGGCACTCCCCAATCCGGAGGGATACTACCAAGGCATCGTTATGCGGATGCTGGACCATCTCTAGGTCGGCTTCGGTGAAGGCTATCATCGGTCCTTGGCACTCTTCGGACCGAGGTCTTTTCTGTCCGACCTGGTTCACATGCTGCAGGTGTTTTACCTTCTGGGTCTCCCCTCGTATGTCGTTTTCATTCACCTTTGAGTGGATTACATTAACCACCCAAGGTCCTCCTGCCTGTGGTTGCTGTGCTGGGGGAGGCGGGGCTGCTGGTGCTTGAGGCAATCTTGCATGTTCTTCCCTCGTCCTGGCCTCATCGACAAGGTCTATCAGATGTCCTTGCCTCACCAAGTCTTCTAAATGTGCTTTTAGGGCTCTGCAACCCTGAGTTGGGTGCCCCTCTTCATTGTGATAAGCACAACGCCTACCAAGATTTCTTCCCATAAATTCCTCTGGTGCCCTTGCTGGTGTTCTGAAATAGGGTTGGTTCCGTATTTGATCCAGGACTTTGTGGACCGGGATTCGGAACACGGTTGTTACTGCCTGCTTAGCCCTCAATTCCGTTTCCGGTTTGTTGGATCCATTGTTACCTCGGCCTCTGCTTCGGCGAGCCGTTTACTTTTTCTGGCTTTGTCTCCTTATTCCCCGAAGTATCTTCCTCGGCTCTGGCATACTTCTCAATTCTCGCCATGAGCTCTTTCATGCATTTTGGCAATGTCTTTGCCAGAGACTTCCGTAGTGGACAATCATCTTTCAAGCCATTCTTGAAAGATACGACCGCCACCTCTTGGTTGCATTCGAGTATTCGATTGAACACCTCATAGTACTTTTTCGCATAGGCCCTAAGGCCTTCATCTTTATTGATCTTCAGAGCCATTAGTGCGTCCACCCTTAATGGCTGCAGTTTGTTTGTTATGAACCTGGCTACAAACATCTCGGCCAGGCCTTCCCAAGTCCTCACGCTTCCCTTCGGTAGTTTGTGGAACCAATCTGATGCAATCTCCCCGAAGGATGAGGGGAACACTTTGCAGAGCAACGGCTTGTTCCCACTATACAATGCCATTGAGTTCAAGAATAATCCGACATGGAAGTTAGGGTCTGACTTACCATCGTATATTTGAAACCTTGGCATATTGAATCTCTTTGACGCTACGAATTTGTCCAATTCCACCGAGAATAGTGTCCTCGGCTTAACCGGGGAAGTTACTTCGGCCTTGGCATTCTCTTGCTTCCTCTTGAGGTAATCTCTTAAGTCTTCTTTACTTCTCCCTGGGGCTCCGGCTGTCTTTGGATTTAAGTCTTTTCGGCACACTACTCTCGGCCCTCGTGGTGGGCCCTCTTCGATCCTCCCTCATGAGATGCGTCGAAGCATAATGCCTGCCCCTGAACATGCCGATGTTCTTTGGGGTCTGCTTCTTTCGTACGACGTGACCTCTGTGATTCCTCCCTTCTCAACTCTCCTCGTCCGACCTCCCTGGAGGTTTGGTGAGAGTGTCGTCTGTTGTGCTGAGGGGCTAAAGGGATCTGTCCTCCCTTATGGATGTTGATCGCTGGAATCGGCGTGTTATGCAGTGGGAAGGGTGGCTGCATGACATTGTTTTGCATCATAAAATTGACGACCGACTGTAGGTCGGCCAATTTATTCGCCATCTCTTTTACTTCTTCATCCCTCCGTAGGCATTTGTCTTCCAAGTCTGGAGGTTATCTTCATTATAATACCTGCCCTGGTCTGCTTTCTTTGCTACGTCACCAGTCTGGCCAATGTCTTTCTCTCCATGATTCTGATCACGAGTTTCTTCGTTGTGGTTATCTCCTTCCACGTCAAGGTCGATGGGTCCGCCACTCCCATCAGGAGCGTTGTCCCCAATCTTTTCCTTCTGTGCATTACTGGCCATCTATTCTTCTTTCTTTCCCACAGACGGCGCCAAATTGTGTGAGTGATTTTCCGATCACACTGCCCGTTTAGTGAATCAGCTGTAGAACACTGGCAGAATAGATAGCACCCTGCTGTCCTGCACAGAAAGAGAAGGCTCCGGTGGTGGTTCTTCCACCCGGGGGCTCTCCGACGATCAAGTCAGTATATCTCTCAAAGATAATCAAGTGCTAAACTCACTACTCAAAGTATAAAATTGCATACCTTAGACCCGCCGGGGGTGCCCTATTTTTATAGTTTTACTCCCTCTTAATCCCACTAGAAGTCTGACTTCTATGGACTCCAATTTTGGATTTACCTTGGACTCCTCAAGAGATAAGGATAGACTCCCTAAGAGTGCTATCTTTATCCATCTTGAAGTCTTTTCTTCATTCCAGGACTCTTGTCCCTTATCCGCTTATCTCAGATTCCGATATCTTCGGAGGAAACCTCGGCCTAACCGAGACTACCTCGACATAACGACCAGTACACGTGGCATCTAGGCTAACACGTCGGCGTCACCTTGCCACGTGTTGGTACTTAGAAAAATATGTCCCCACAAATACATACAGTTAGTTTTTCATGAGAGTGGGCAATTACTATATATTATCTCTTACGACATTAATTTGCCAGCCTAGAAGTATAAAAGGAAGACAATAGAAAGAGGTTTCCCTTCCTCTCTCAGTAGCTGTAGCTTCTTCCGCCGTATATCTCATTGATTTCGTATTTCCTCATCCAAACACCATTCTGATCACACGAGAAGGAATTGAGGCCGAGATATTCTACTTTCTCCAAGTAAATCAACTTGGGAAATAATTTCCTAAGGTCCATCCAATGCATCTGGAAGTCACTCAAGTGCTTCAATTGCAACATTTCAACCGTGGTAGCTACTATTTCGTCCTGATTACGCAATAATCCTCCCCTGATGTAAAGTTTCTTCAAGTTCTTCAAATTGCCAGACCTCAACCAACTGGGTGTACCTATCTCAGGAAAACACTCAAGCTCTAGTTTTTGCAATGATAAAGGAAGTTCCAATGAGAGAGAAAGTTCTGGATCATGATGTTCAGTGAATGATCTTGTTAGTGTTGTCCGCTTGGAAAATAGTTGTACTTGCTTAGGTGAATCATCAGTTTTATCTCGTAAAATGCATCCTGACCAAGATATTTTCAACTTCTGTAAGAATTTTAATCTTTGTAAATGACGAAGTTGCAGATCTGTTGGAAATTCTTTCATACTTGTGGATATGCTCAATTTTCGTAGCTTTGACAATTTTGTCAAATCGTTGATAGTACATGACTTTTTGTCCTTGGAATTTCCAATAATAAATCCCTTCAGGACTTGGAGATTAGATAGTGCACCAAACTCCTTGGGCATGTGATCTAAAAGGTAATGCTCAGATATGTCCAAATGTGTCAAATTCTTAAGCAAGCCAATCCAATCTAGAACCACCTCAAGATTGTGACAAGCTTTGAGATCCAGAATCTTTAGATTAGTCAGTTGTGAAATGAACTGAGGAAGCTCTGTAATCAAAGAAATTCCTCGATGGCTAAGAAACCTCAATTGTTTCATATTCCTGAGTGCATTGAGAATTTTGATGTCTGGGAATTCAATGTGATGCGTGACCAAGTTTTGCCACCTTCCCAAGTAAGCAACTTTCAAATTGGTGTCCCCTTTGAACATAAATTCATGTCTTCCATCAATAATAGCCTTATCAACGTTGACGATGCATCTATTCCAAAAGGTGAGGCATTCATGCGAAAAATAAGCAGAAGCATTTTGTACAGTGGTTAAAGCAGAACGAACGTAAGGGGGCATCCTGTAGCTATCCACAACCAATCCACAATTTTTGTAGATAGGCTCGATGAAGCCCTTTGCAGTAAGCTTATCCAAGATCTCGTTGATAAAATCCTCTGCCACTTCTATTGAATCTTTTGGGAATTGAAGTACCTTTCCAATCCACAAGTAAATTATAAACCTTTTCTTTATAGTAGCCATTTCTGGGAAAATGGGGAAAAAATTCAAACAAAGTCCCAAGTGGGGGTCACTGAAAGATACCTGGATATCTTCAATTACAGTGGTGAGATTAAACTTTAGCCGATTGTACAAACTGCGCAAATTGCCGGCTTTGTTTACATCGACTTGGTAGTTGCCGCTGCTACTGTTAATGAATCCATCAAACCATGGTTTCCCATGTGGTTTTGAATCATCATTATAATGGATTTTAAGCTTGGATGGAATCTGGGATTTCAACTTCTTGACAGACATTTTCAGTTGGTCAAGTTCGTTAGTATCGCTCCCTCCTCTTGTTTTGAGCTCCTCAAATTTCTCACAAGCCTGGTTGATTTGCACATTCATATGATCTACAAACTTCTGAATCTGTGTCATGGTCTCTTCATGAAATTAAGATCTCGACCAATCATGCTAGTGAGATCAGGATCTGCAACTCGGTAGTCTTCGTTGTTGTTTGTGGCGGTGGTAGCTTTGTGGTGGTGGTTGTTAAGTGGATTTGGTTGGGAGATACTACTGTCCATGGCTTTGAAAGGAACTACTACTAAAACAGGGTCGTGTTGGAGTCTTGGCTTAGAGTTGAGAGAGAGAGAGAGAGAGAGAGAGAGTGAGAGAGTGAGAGAGAGTGAACACTTTTTCTTTGATGGTGTGGCCTGGGTTTCAAAGAGAAAAATGGATCATGGGAGAGAGAGAACACGTTTTTTCTTTGATAGTCAGGGTTTCAAACAGAGAGATGGATCATGAGAGAGAGGAAACACTGTGAAAATGTGCAGAAGCGATAAAGAAGGGAGTGGCCTACTACAAATGTTTACTGAGGCAATAATTGATGAGACGCGGGGAAGAAATATGGCCCACTAGCTGGGACCAGGGTTGTTGAACCGCGTTGTCTTGAGAGAACTTGAGGGTGGATTTTATTACGGTTCCGTTTTGGTTTATGGGGTTTATTAGGAATTTTATTTTAATAATTTGAATTATTTATTTTATAAGTTTTTGTGTATATTATTTATAATAAAATTTAAATTGAATAGATAATCGTAATATTTTTATTTTATTTTTTAAAAAAAAATAAATAGTCTATTTTGAATATATATATATATATGTTCAATTTTTTGAAAACAAAAGTAATAAAATAAAAATGTTACAATTATCGGTTCAACCTAATTTTTCTGCATAAATAATATACGTCGAAGCCCCTACAAAATAAATAATTAGGATTATTGAAATGGAACTTATAATGGATTCCATCAAGAAGCTAAACTCTCCTTTAAACAATGTGAAAGAAGTTTTACTTTGTTCCCAAACTATCACTCAAAATCAATTCAACATCCATTCTTCCGATTATATAAATTTTACGCATAAACCATTCAATTTTGGATCAATATCACCTCGCTGTCAACTGTCATCTATGATCAGACAGAATTTGCTAACTTGGCATCATGTGTTTCATTTAAAACTTCATTTTATCCCTCAAATTATCTATAAAATATTAATCAGACTTTCAAAATTCATTTTGCCCAGGGGTCCAATTGATATTTTAGAAATAATTTGGAAGATAAAATGAAATTTCAAATGAAGTTTAAGGGCCATATCAACAACTTCTATTTGAACATAGATGACAATTGATAGTGACGATAAAATTGATACAAAATTAAATAGTTTATATGTAAAATTGATTTTATTAAAAAAACAAAAATTGATTTGATTTTTAAGTAATAGCTTTGGGGGCAAAATAATATTTTCTCAACAATGTGCCTCCTTCACAAGGTGCATATCATATGTATTCTATTACAATATGCATAATATAATTATAACGTTTCAAAACAAACACTAAATAATATGTTGTAATTTTATAACCAAAATTATTTCGAACATTTCTCATCATAAATTATTTGTAATATACATAATCACAATGGTTATAAATTTTGCTTTAGGTGTGCGCATCATAGATTCACTTATTGTAACTTTTACCATAAAATGAGTGACATAACATACACCACAAATTTATTAATTTTTGTCACAAAATACAATAATCAATAAATATATTTTCTTGACTAATGAAAAAATTCATCCCAAGATACAATAATAAAAAAAAATTCAATGTGAAGGAGATGATCACTACAAGAAAATACATGTTTGGCGACTAAAATTGGCGACCAAACCAATTTTAGTCGCCAAAAACACAACATTCATCGACTAAATATGAGCTTCAGTTGGCATTCGTTGAACCCTTTTAGCGACTAAAGTGCTTTAGTCGCCATATACTACAATTGGCGACCAAATTCCCCTTTAGTCGCTGTTTTTTACCAGTTTAGGCTACCAACCTTCCATTTTTGTCGCCGTATGGTTTTTTTGGCGACTAACCATTTTTGTCGCCTAAAAAAAGCACATTTTCCTGATTAGTTTTTGACGACCAGTCTGAGGTAGTCGTTGTATATTCAGTATCACCGACGACTTTTTGAATTTAGTAGCCAAAAACTCATCTTCGGCAACCAAATTTTTGTCACCAAACATGAATTTTGGCGACAAAATGCCGTTTAGTCGCGAAATGTTCAAAAATTTTTTTTTAGAGGGAAAATAAGTAATTTTGGCGCCCAGTACATATTTACACACACAGTCTTTTGTTCTCTTTTGTCTCACTCTCACACACCGACAGCAGCATACCAAACCCGTCGCTCACCACGGCCGATCATCACGATCGCAGGCCACCGGCACTCGCCACCAGCACCACTGCAAATCGGCGATCATCACCATCGCAGGTATGTTTCTGTCGTCTCTCTCCCTCTCTCTCGATCTGCTTCTATCTGGTTGTTGATGTCTCTCCCATCCCCTTCTCTCACGATTAATTTTAGGGTTTCATTTTGTCCTTTCATTTTCCATTTGGATTTGGGATTTGGATTATTTTTTGTCTCGTTTAAATGTGCCTCTGTTTTGGCGAAAATGTTCCAAATCGGTTCGAAATGTGCCTCTGTTTTTTGAACACAGTTGTTGATTTTGGATGCTTTTCCTGATTTACTCTTATCATTATAAATGTGCCTCTGTTTTTTGCATCGAAAATGTTCAAAAATGTTTTTTGCTTTTCCTGGTATCAGGGCTGACCCATGATGTCCCACGTACACAACCATGTGGGGAAAAAAAAAAGAAAAAAAGTTAATTGATGCATCAATACTTGGGGAAAATTCATTCACAAACTATATATCCATTTGCTTGGATAGAATGTTGTTAATGTTATGCAAAAACCAAATGGCTCTAATCTACAAAACAAAAACAAAGGAACAAAAAATAAATAAATATATAGAATACAAGATATACGTGATTCGGTAATATGCCTATGCTCATAGAGTAAAGGGGATCAAAATCAACTATGCACAAATATGGATTACAAGCTAAGAACCTCTCGACTGTGACACTCAACTACACGGTAACACTTGCTCATTGAAATTCAAATATTAATAAATCCCTCCATCTAACTTTGGCCTAATGGCATCGGCAAAGAGTCCGAACTAAAAGGTCAATCATGCTACACACAAACTCATCATAAAAGGTTCCTTACAGTAAATCTGAATGTACAGTTAAAATACATATGGAACTACTCTTCGAGAAGGCCCCTAGCTTGTAAAATATAGTATTTAGCAATACATTTATGTTGTCCATTGAGTTATTGTCAAAGGTGATCTACTTGATTAAGGCAGGAAAACTGAAAATCTTTATGTGGTGATTGCATCATTTCATATGATTTTTCTTTATGTGAGATCAAGCAATCCATAGGAAGGGCCATAAGAAGAGAAAAAAGGGAAAACATGGTAGTTGGTGAGACATTTGTATATATTTTTCTCTGTTTGAAGAGAATGACTTAATTATTATTTATTTATTTATTCGGGTAGGGTAAGGGGTTAGTTTATACCCAAAAAGTAGATATTACAATGACGCTCAAACACGATCCTAAGGGTCCACACAACTTCAGAGAAGCGACACCCAAACCAAATGTTTGAACTGCACGTAGCACATAGCACATAGCTTGAAAAGATTAGTCTCTCATATTACAGGAGGTTAAGTGAAAACTAACACACCCTTAAACAGACTTTATTGTTGTTATTATATGGTTTTGTAAATGGACATGTGGAGGTTATCTTGTTGTGAGGAACTTAAGACTTTGTTTAGTGAGAAAACTACATGGGTTTTGATTGTTTATTATTTTTTTTTTTATATTTTTTTGACCATAACCAATTTGTTAGTGTACTTGTGTGGACTTAGGTTGTTATGAAATTTTGCAATTCTAAAGCAACAAGTTGAGATCATAATGTCAAAAGTTTCCTTGGTTGATGGGTTATTTTTCAAGGTTTTGAAAAATTTGCAAACCCTAATTTAATATGAGAGACTACCCACCTGGCCTTTGTTACTGAGACTTTTGTTCATGAAGCTGTCAAAATAATAGAGTTTACAGCAGTTTGTGTGCACTGTCAATGTCATGATGAGTTCTGCATCACACTTGCTCTCACTTCCTATTTGTTTGGTCGGAACTATTTCTCAGCACAAATTGCTTTGGCATGTTTGATGAGTTTTGTTTTTGTTTTTTTTCCCCCTTGAAAATTGGAAAGAAAATTACTTTTGGCAACTATTTTCATTTCCAAAAAGTGATAAACCCCAACGGAAAATACTTTTGGCACGTGTTTTTGTTTCCAAAAAAATAACTACAATTTCCAAAATTTTCAAAATGTGAGGAACAAGAAAGTGTTTTCAGTTGTTTTGAAAATTAAAATTTTAATCTCTGTTTCCTCCCCCTCGATTCTCAACCCCTCCGGCCATTCCCACCCTCTGGTGACTTACCAAATGTCTTTTCTATTTGCTTTTATGCATTTTGAATATATATATATACATATATAAAATACCTATGTAAACATGTTTTTTTGTTTTTGTTATGATATAATTATATGCAGTAAATGATATGATGATGTGTTGTACTTGTAGGGAATTGCCTTTGATTTTTAATCCTCTATGCATTTGCCTGGCTTGATTGGATGTTTTTCACAATGCATGGCCCTCATCTTTTATGTATAAATTTTTAACCATGCATGTGTCTTAAAATTCATCATTCTTGCGTAGTGTTTGGATCACTTAAATGAATATAAAATAAAATCATAATTTGTAATACATTTAAATAATAAACAAATAAACTATCTGATAAGTGATATACTTCAACTCTGCATCTACATTGGGTTAGGTAGTTGTCGTTTGAAACACCTCAATTCAATATAAATTTTTTGGACCTTAAAGATTTGCAAGTTTAAAATTATAAACTATCTGCATTCTCCTTTTAAAACAATTAGACACATCCAAATTGGTTTGTTTTTGTAGTTTATAATCTTCATGACCCTTAGATTATTGTCTGACTTAAAACTCAGATATTTCAGTACTTCTCTCTACACATTTCAAGAAGAGTAGGACAAAGATAATTCAAAAAATATAGAACTACCTTTGATGACCGCAACGGTGAAACATATACATTATGAACACATACCCCATCACGGCGTGTTGATGACCAATCAAGAAACACACTACGAAAAACTTGAGGTTTACACTGTTGTTGATTTCTATAGTTGAAAATAATTTCTTCAACAGTCAGCCGTAGTTCAGAAAATCTGGGGCCAGCACATAAAAGAATAATGATTTCTTATGCTCATCCATGAGACCGATCTGTTATTACTATTTTCTTCACTTCAAAAAAGCAATGCTAATCGAGCCCCTAAACTTACTTAACTCTTTTCCATTACAGAGTATTTTTCCAATTTCCTGTCGCTTCCCAGGTTCATCTTCGCTTGATGTGCACTTCGGGGATGGCACGGGTAGCTTCCTCGTGTCAAATAGGACTTCTGGGGACAGAGGGGACGTAATGAGCACGTGTACGTTGGTAGTTAGCGTGAAAAACGCCATAAACTTAGTCGAAAAAATGGCTTCGAGGGCCGAAATTTGAGAGCAGCCCCCAAAGCACTACGGGGATGGCACGGGTAGCTTCCTCGTGTCAAATAGGACCTGTGGGGACAATCTGAATGTAATTAGCACGTGTACGTTGGGAGTTAGTGTGCAAAATACCATAAACATAGCCGAAAAAAGGGCTTCGAGGGCCGAAATTGTGGAGCAGCCCCCAAAGCACTTCGGGGATGGCACGGGTAGCTTCCTCGTGTCAAATAGGACCTGTGGAGATAGACGGGACGTAATTAGTACGTGTACGTTGGGAGTTAGCGTGAAAAACACCATAAACTTAGCCGAAAAAAGGGCTTCGAGGGCCGAAATTTGAGAGCATCCCCCAAAGCACTCTGGGGATGGCACGGGTAGCTTCCTCGTGTCAAATAGGACCTGTGGGGACAGACGGGACGTAATTAGCATGTGTACGTTGGGAGTTAGCGTGCAAAACACCATAAACTTAGCCGCAAAAAGGGCTTCGAGGGCCGAAATTTTGGAGCAGCCCCCAAAGCACTTTGGGGATGGCACGGGTAGCTTCCTTGTGTCAAATAAGAGCTGTGGGGACAGACGGGACGTAATTAGCACGTGTACGTTGGGAGTTAGCGTGAAAAACGCCATAAACTTAGCCAAAAAAAGGGCTTCGAGGGCCGAAATTTGAGAGCAGACCCCAAAGCACTCCGGGGATGGCATGGGTAGCTTCCTCGTGTCAAATAGGACTTGTGGGGACAGACGGGACGTAATTAGCATGTGTACGTTGGGAGTTGGCGTGAAAAATGCATAAAGCTTATACAAATATATTAAAACTTAGCAATATATATATGTTCTATAACGATCTTTATATATGTACACTTATGAATAAAATATATATATGTTTACACATTAGACTAAACTTGAGTTGGGGTTGACTTGGAAATTTGTTTGCACTTTAAATACGAGTTAACATGTATAATATTTACATACAATTTCAATTACAATTGACATCCTTGCAATTTGTGTTTTGTAGATGGCTATAACTTTTTGTGTACAATGGAACTAATGAGTGTAATTTTTGTTGTGTAGATGGCTTTTGGTGTTGACATGTGGATCTTCTAATTTTTTGTCGGAAGATACACTTATGCAAAGTTGGGAAGTTTTTTGTCGTCCTATACTTTTTGTTGTGGATTGTGGATGCATCGAACATATAATTTTTGACGGGGTATAGCATGAATGAGCCGTGGAACTTTGATGCATTGTACATATAAGTTATGGTGGGGTACATAATATTTTTGGAGCTTGTATTACCTTTTGTCGCGGTACATATTACCATAGTAATTTGTACCTTGTCAAATGGTCATTACAAAGCATAGTATAGTAAAAATGTTGTGTATAGAGGACGTACTTTTGGTGATGTATTTGGAATGTATGATGTTATTATTTGTAATTAGAATATATATAGTTCGTTCGTACATAAGTTTACATTATTATTTGTAGTTGGAATATTTATAGCAGGTGTTCATTTTTGTTTCATGGTTCTAAGTGAACCATGTAGATGATACACACAGGTTGTATACGTATTACAGGTTGCGGTGGATACATATAGGTTCGGACGAAATTTAGTAAAATTAAACAAACAAAACAAAAATATAAAATGATGCTTTTGGTGACGAATTAATTGGTAGTTAAAAAGAAATAAATCTTTTGGCGATTAAATTTTTAGTAGCCAAAACAAATAAAAAATAGTTATGGTGACTAAATGTGTAGTGGCCAAAGCTGAAGACTTTTGGCGACTAAACATTTAGTAGCCAAAACAACTCCAAAATATCAATGGCGACAACTTGTTTTAGTAGCTAAAACCCTAAAAAAATTTTGGCGACTAACATTTTAGTCGCGAAAACATAAAATAATCATGGGCGACTAAACATTAGTAGCTGAAGTTTCACTATTAGCGACTAATTATGTCGTCGCCGTAGATACTGTTTCTTTTAGCGACAAAAACTTTAGTAGCTAAATAGTTGAGTTAAAAACTTTACTGAACGGTTTGGGCGACTAACATGTTAGTCGGTGTTGTTAGTTATCCGCGACTAAGAATGTTTTCGTCGCCAATGCCATTTATTTTTGCCTACTAACACGGTAGTCGGTATTATTGTACTACCTGTGGCGACTAAATGGATTTTAGTCGCTAATTCCTTCGGCGACTAAGGATGGGCGACAAATCCAGCGACCAAAGTATTTAGTCGGGAAATACTTTCGGCGACGAAAATATGTACTTTTGGCGACGACCGTTTTAGTCGCCAAAAGTGTATTTTTTTGTAGTGGATATATCATTTTATAACTAACAAATTATTAAAAAAAAAAAAATAGAGTTAAATGTCATGTGAATTAAAACATTAAAAAAATTTAAGATATGGGTTGTTTTGAGAAGATGATTAAAAGCAGGTTTTTTTTTTGCTTGTTTTTGAAAAAAACGTGTAAAAAATGTGAGAGATGATATGACCCAAAATGAGTTAAAAGCTAAAAAATTATTTTTAATTCTCTTTCTAAAATAGCCCTAAAATTATGAAATTTGATGTATTTTTTATAAATCTCCAAAATGATAAGTGTAATTTACCCAATAAATTAAGCTGACCCAATTTTTCTCAATAAATGATAAAATTCAGGCGGCATTTTGGCTGGTTGATCTAGCTGACCATAAAGACCTCCTTTCCCATCAAGTTGCTAGGAAATCAATTTGATCGTACTTCAAATTTTAAATGATGAATACATTGATCTATATATACAATTTTTTATTTTTTTTTTCAAAGAGGAAATTTGTAAGAACTTTCTCTTACAATAGAAAGCTTTTGGGGAGGTTCAAATAACCTCAAGTTTGGCTTAGCTTGCTAGTAAAATCTCTAAATAATTTAAATTTTTACATAAATAACTAGTTAATATGTTATTAGAGTAGATAAAGAATTTTATGAAGACTAGCGGTTAGCACACGCGATATATGCACAATTTAAATAAATAAAAATAAACAATAAACAATAATAAAATTAACATCATAATATGTGTGTTGCTTAAATGGTGTGCACTCCTCTATATAATGTTTTTTTTTTTTTTTTAAATAGAGAAATGAGTAATACTATAAACCCATTTTCATCAATCCAGAAATTATCTAGAATCTTCATCTTGTGATTCAGATTTATTCTACACATGAACCTCCCACCACACAAATTCAATTACAACTACACAATTCCATTCATAATAAATTCAAAAAAGTTAAAGGTGGATACCTAGAATTATTTATAGAAAAATAACGAACACGTATAAGAAGAAAAAGTAAACAAATACTTGAATACCAAATCTAGCTTTCGGCATGCAAATCGCAGTAGGTATTGTGGTGTCCTTCAAACCTACTTGGAATGTGCAAAATAAGTTTTTAATTAAAGAAATAAAAAAATTATGTAATACCACACTTAATAACGCTGTTTGGTTCAGTTTTCAAATTTTATTTTTTTTTAAATTCTTCTGTTTTTTTTGTTTTTTGTATTTTTTTACTGAATTTTTTTAATATTTTAAGCAATTTTTTTAATTTTTAGACACACCTAACATAAATACACTTAAAAAACATAATATTTGTAAAAAAAAATTTAAAAATTCACTAAATACCAAAAATATAAAAATTCATGTATTTTTTATATTTTTGTGTATTTATTAATTTTTAAAAATATATTTTTCACAAATATTTTACTATTTGGATATATCTAAATAAGGTGCATCTAAAAAAGTAAAAAAATTACTTAAAATTTTAAAAATATTCAATAAAAACAAAAAAAATACGAAAAATATAAAACTCAATTTTTAAAAAATTAAATTTAAAAAATTAAAACCAAACATACTGAATAATTTTTCATAGAGGGAAGAAAGCCATCCCAAAAAGAAAAAAGCCTTGCAAAATATAGGGGATCCTATGTGAATCTCCTTTGTCCGGTTATTTTAAATCATCTCTTTCTTATACAATCAGACTACAAAGACTTATCATTTTGTGGTGTATTATGTCCCTTTGTATTAAAAGTTACGAAGGATAAATTTATGATGTATTTATTTAAAGTGAAAGTTATAAATTATATTGTGATTATTTATTATTATTTTAAAATTTTAAAGAGCACATATGTTCTCTATTTTTATTTTATTTTTTAAAAAATATCTTTCCAAATTTATTAAATATCACACAACAATATACATCTATCGAACAATCAAAGATCTTCCGGAATTCAAGCACCTTCAAATATCATAATATGATTTTTTTTTTTTTTTTTTTTTAATAATTCCACTACTGTGGCCTGTTTAATATTTGTCTCCTCCACTACCTTTTCATAAATGGTGAGTGAGACATTTTATGAGATTCAAATCAAGAGAATCATGAAAATATATAAAGAAAATAAATATTTTTTTGATCTTCATTGAATTTTCAACTAAAACACCATTTTATGATGATTCATAATTTTAAAATTTCCAGTCACATTAATACTAGTTGAGGATTTTTTTTGGTTACATATAAATATATATCAATCAAAGATGCATGCTATTGACAGTGAGTGAATCAATTTATTCTACTGTGAAATACATTCCTAATGTTACTTTTTTCTTCACGTTGGTTTGTCTCCAAGGGATGCATCACTCCTTTAAGGGCAACACAACATTTTTTCTGTCTTTTTTTTTGCTTTTTATTAGCAAAAAAGGAACTTTTATAGATGCATCATTGTAGACACCCCATTTTGACTGGCCTTAAAACTTAGGTGCTTTCTTTCTAACACCCGATGATGAAAATTGGAATGTGCTATATTACGAATTTCTCAACAAAAAAGTCAGATTCAAGCTTTAATTCCAACCTGATACTCGTTTTGGCCAAATTATTTTAGACCTGTTCGAAAACTTATTTTGTCCACCTGTCTATTTTTTAGATATTTTTCCATCTGAAAATCCATTTCATTTTGTTGAGGGAATTTTTTTTAAAGTCAAAAGTGGAGGCATTATTTTTTATTTTCAAAAAAAGATGAAAACATTATTTCATTGTTGAAGGAATCTTGGCTTTTCAAAGATGAAGATAATTTGATTTATCTTGGATTTGTTTTCAAAAAAAAAGAAAATAGGAGACAAAAACATTGGAAGGGGCTCTTTGATTTTTGTTTTCAAAATAAGCAAATAGGAGACAAAAACATTGGAAGGGATCTTTGATTTTCCTTTGGATTTTCAAAAGAGAAAAAGAGGAGACAAAAACATTGGAAGAGGATCTTTATTTTTCCTATAAATTCTCTTCATTCTCTTGAAGAGGAAGTTGGTTAGTTTTTGAGAAGAATGGGTTTTTTTTTTTTTTTTTTTTTTTTGAGAAAAGATAGAATTTTCTTGAGAAAGAAAAGAGGTTTTTTTTATTAAAAAAAAAAAAACTCCATTGAAACAAAACCAGTTTGAGGGAAGAGATACCATCAAAACTCCATTGAAGCTAAGACTCGAAGTTTTTCTTTGAGAATTCAAAGCATACTGTAGAACCTTAAGGGTGCTGGGAAGAGAGTTTGGAAATAAAATAAAATAAAAAATCATCATTTCCTCCAAAGAGATTCCCAGATGAGCGAAACATAGTAGTTCCCAAGCAATAAACAAGGCAATTTTCAACGAATAATTGAAATTTCTTATTAATTTGTTTTTTGTATATTCCCATGATTTGTTAGATTCAATTTGTGTTGTAATAATTTTCAACCTCATTTCTTTTACTTTTCTTTTATTCAGCGTTGTAATAATTCTCCGCCCCGCTTCTTTCAATCCCTTTCATTTACTCACTTTCCATATCTATAAATACCATCATATTTTCTTTTTCATCATATCGATGTTTTACATTCATATTTCATGCATGAAAATTCAGTTCATTTGTATCTGTGGGTTTAATCAATTTTTTTGTAATTTTATGCGCTGCCACATGTCTTGAAATAATTCACATGCCATGTATTAGTAGTTGAGTTTTTTAGTTGCATTTTTATATATGTATTGCATTAGAATCTTGAATCTGGGATCGTGCATATTTTGCTAACTTTGTTTTGTAACTTTCTGTGGGACGTCAATAAATACTAAGTGAGTGTTTATGCTTTAGCATCCCACTTTTTTGTGTTTTTCTTATTATGTCTAGCATCTTACTATGCGACTATTTTCTTGGTTGATATAACTCTATGATTGCCGGTGGATGAAGGTTGTGTCGTTTAATTTAGAATAATGTCGATTTCATGCTTGTGAGCTCGATTCCCCTTGAGTTGCACATTTTCAAAAGCCATTTTTCAAAATACATGAGATCGTAACATTCCAAAATGAGCGACACAATCTATACTTGATTTCTTCACATAGTAATTTTAAGCATTATTTAATAATCAAAATGTAAACATATATATTGTCTATAAAATTCATATCATGGTTTAGTAAAGGCAGATCTTTTGATCGGATGAGTGGAGGTGCTCAATTTATGACCTTCCTCCCCTCATACTTAAGGTTCCGAACCGAGACATCTCTGGTTACGATGAACAATGGCCTTGGCACAAGTCACGGATTTCTTAATTTTTCCAAAATATTAGGTGATGACTCTGAGATTTGGTGATACAGTCCATTTCTGGCAACGGTTTTGCACTAAAATGTATTTTCTATCAAAGTTGTCAGATATGGACTCTCATCTATGTTTCACATTGCACTCGTGAAACTAGATCAAAGAAATCGAGGATCCGAATTGTTTAACGCGCTCGAGTACCCCCTAGGCATGCGACAATCATCGAGACAATTACAACAACAATATACAACAATAAAGGAGAGTCTAAATGCAAAGAGCATCATAGCGAAACATACCCATCCTAACTATGTTGGCACAAATTAAATGGCCAATCATATGCTAGCACAAAGTCGAGTTTGGTGAGAAACTAAACAAAAGACAATAGATAAGAGCCAACATGGCTACCTAACAACAAAGAATGCAACCAAGACAACCTAACACAACAGCAAATACACCAAAATCAGTCCAACACCAAAGACCAAATCAGTCAAACATTTTTTCCGTCTTGGGTGACCAATGTAACAACAACATTGCTTGCCTCTAATTGTTTGTTCTCTCTCTCTCTCTCTCTCTCTCTCTCTCTCTCTCTCTCTTCAGCATTTCTCCTAAAATTTATCTATGCAGTTAGACTTGGATTTTATAAGCCTGTGTTCGATTTCTTTTAGAAAAACACTATAGTATAGATTGACAAAAGAATCTTTTATTTATTTATTTTTTGATAACTCAATATCCGACAAATCCACCAAATAAAATAAAATAAAATAAAAACTATAATTTAATAAATTGTCAACCTACCCATTCTATGGACTCTGAAAGTAGACAACTCTTATTATAAGTTTGCATGGATCTATGTCTATGGTTTAATTTTAACCATGAACTTCATAAAAAATCATTTTGAACATGAGTTAAGAATATATTAGTACATCTAAGATGTTTGAAAATTTGTGTATGCCAATTTAAATTTAACAGTTCAATGCAATTTTGTTTTTATTCATAATTTGTATTTTTAATTGTCTCTACAAGATGTTTTTGCAATTTTAACTTGTATTCATGATTCTTTTGGTAATATATATATATATATATAGGATAAAAGACATATTTAGTCCCTTAAATATGCGTTCTTTTTTATTTAAGTCTCTTAAGTTTTAATTTTGTCATTTTGGTCCTCAAAGTTGTCAATTTGAGTCAATTTGGTCCTAAATTTAACGTCCATTAACATAAATATGAATATAAGATAGTTTGGTCCCTAAAGTATGAATTTCTTGTCACTTTAGTCCCCCAAGTTTTAAATTTTGTCATTTTGGTCATCAAAGTTGTCAAATTGAGCTAGGACCAAATTGACTCAAATTGACAACTTTGAAGACCAAAATGACAAAATTTAAAACTTAAAGGACTAAAATGACAAGAAATGCATACTTTAGGGACCAAAAATGTCTTTTATTCATATTTCTGTTAACAGACGTTAAACTTAGGACCAAATTGACTCAAATTGACAACTTTGAGGACCAAAATGATAAAATTAAAACTTAAGGGACTAAAATAACAAAGCGTACATACTTTAAGGACTAAAATTATCTTTTATACTACATATATATATAATTTATTTAAGGACAGAAGGGTTTTGCCCCTCTGGTTAGGGTTTCAGCTCGCGATAGCGGTGGTGATAAAGAGAGTTTTAGATCGTGAGAGAGAGAAAGAGAGAGAGAAGAGATAGCAAAGATAGAAAACTCTAGTTTGCCTTTGCCGGAAATCGCCCCTTTCTCTCTCTCTCTCTCTCTCTCTCTCTCTCTCTCTCTCTCTCTCTCAAGTGAGAAAATGAATAGTGTTTTCAGAAATGGGATTTATATAGTTGGGTATTTGGTAATAGTTGAAATTGGCGAGGGCATTTAAGTAATTTTGCATGCCCTCCGTTAATCTCAAATGCAAAAGCCGCTCCCAGCCGCTTCTGATTCCAACCACTTTTCTTCAAGCAAAAAAAGTTACAAAATCATAAGTTAATGAATAAAAATTTGAACAAACAGTCTAAAATAGCTTTTTGGAAGCTAAAATCTATAATCTGGTGTCTAAAATCCATGCCAAACACCCCCAATATAACCCCCATCAGGTAACATGCAAGAAAACTAAAAATATATAAAAAAAAATTATAGAAAAAAATCCTAAGATTTGAGCCTTATTAAAAAATGTGTTTTTAATTTTCTCAATTTAAATTATGATCTTTTAGTTTGTTTTCAACTTAAATCATTTGGCCAATTGTTTTAATTAAACTGACAAAAAAAAAATATTTTAGTCATTAAACTCAAAAAAATAGATATGTTAGATAATTGTTTGCAAAACTACATTAAGTTTAATGGCAAAAATACTATTTTTCTGTTAATTTTACTTGAAAGGAAATAGGTGGATGGTTTAGATTGAAAATAAATCAAAAATTTAGTTTTTAATTGATAAAATTAAAAACTAAAGTTCATTTTTTTACAAAATTCAAACTCTGATTTTTTTTTTTCTTTTTGTAATTTCCTCCCAAAAAAATTACCAGTAAAGACATGCTCTGCCTTACCTAAATGCAACTTTATTGAAAACTTGCACTACAAGAATTTTCACTTTTGGCAACTAAATTTTTAGTCGCCAAAAGTCAATTTTTAGTCGCCGAAGGGATTTAGCGACTAAATTTTTTGGTCGCAAAATCAGTAACCGAAGAGTGGTCGGGAAAGCTAAATTTTAGTCGCCAAAAGGTTGGACATTAAATTAAATTAGACCCTTTTCGGTGACCAAACTTTTAGTCGCCTAAAGTCCCACCTTTCTAGCTACTAAAATTTTAGTCGCCGAAAGTCCCCATCTTTGGCTACTAATTGTTTAGTCGGCAAAGAATTCCTCTTTTGGCTACTAAAATTTGGTCGCCTAAAGTTCTATAATTTTGGCTACTAAAATTTTAGTCGGCAAAAGTGTGTTTATAATTTAGTTTTTTGTTTTTAGCAACAAAATATTTTAGTCGCCAAATGTTTGATTTTCTTTTGACTGCTAAAATTTTAGTCTCCAAATGTTTCTTTTTTTTTTTTTTTTTTGCTACTAAACTTTTAGTCGCTAAATGTCTTTTTTTTTTTTTTGGCTACAAAACTTTTAGTCGCCAAATGTCTTTTCCTAATTTCTTTTTAGCTACTAATTGTTTAGTCGCCAAAAACATGATATTATGTTTTATCGCAAAATTATAATTTCTCCACAACCTGTCTATATACAATGCAACCTGTAATACGTATAAAAACAAAATGATACATACAATCAATCATTCCACAATCTGCATCCATATACCAAAAATAAATAACATTAAATATCAAAGTCCATACAAATCAACTATTGTCCAAACTAAAATAATAATTCTATACAAAATATGTCATACAAAAATCAAAGCCCTCTGTATACAAAAAAATTCATTTACTACCAAGCGAAATTACCATTTGGCATGATACGAATTACCATCGTAATCTGTGCCACAACAAAAGGTGATAGATGTACCACAACAAAAGTTTTCTATGGACCATGACAAAACGTCCTATATGTACACCGACAAATGGTATATATATACCACGACAAAATGTGATCTATGTACCACAACAGTCATTATCTGTTGATTGCCAAAAGTTTTCTGTATCAGTAATGTGGGGACATATTTTCTGAATTCCAACACGTGGTAAGGTGACGCCGACGTGTCAGTCGAGGTGCCACGTATCCTGGGAATGACGCCGAGATGATCTCGGCAAGGCCGAGGTTATCTCCGAAGATGTCAGAATCCGAGATAAGTGGATAAGGGACAAGAGTCCTAGAATGGGAGGAGACTTCAGTTTGGGAAAAGATGAGACTCTTAGAGAGCTTATCCTGATCCTATTGGGAGTCCAAGATTAGCAGTAATCCTGAGTCCATTGGAGTTAGGCTTCCATTGGGACTAGGATTGAGTTGGCTATAAAAGAGAGGTACCCCCATGGGTCTAAGGTATGCTTTTTATGCTCAAGCTAGTGAGTTTAGCGCTATTGATTATCTTTAAGAGATATTGAGTACTGACTTGATCATCGGAGTACCCCCGGGTGGCGAACGACCACCGGAGTCTTCTCTTTCTGTTGCAGGTTAGTCAGGTGCCATCTATTCTGCCGGTGCTCTCCAGCTGGATACTAAGATTGCAGTGTGGTCAGATTTTCACCCACACAATTTGGCGCCGTCTGTGGGAAAGAAAGTAGAATAGATGGCCAGCGACGGACAGAAGGATCAGATTGGAGACAACGCTCCTGCTGGGAGTGGGAGACCTATCAACCTCGACGTTGAAGGAGACAACCACAATGAAGAAACTCGTGACCAAAATCACGGAGAGAAAGACATCGGCCAGATTGGCGACGCTCCAAAGAATGCAGAACAAGGAAGGTATTATAACGAAGAAAACCTCCAGGTATGGAGGGATAGGTGCCTACAGAGGGACGAAGAGGTAAAAGAGATGGCAAACAAGTTGGCGGACCTACAATCGGTCGTCAACTTCATGATGCAAAACAATGTCATGCAGCCACGATACCCATTGCAGGACACGCCGATTCCAACGACTAATGCCCAGAAGGGAGGGCAGAAAACGATCCCTATAGCCCCTCAACACACCAGGAGCGAAAGGCATTCTCATCGGCCTTCCGGGGAGGTTGGGCGAGGAGAGCCCAGAAGAGAAGAATCGCAAAGGACACATCGCACAAAGGAGGCAGACCCCAAAGAACAACGGCATGTTCAGGGGCAAGCGCTATGCTTCGACACAACTCATGGAGAAGGGTCGAAAAGGGCTCGCCACGAAACCGAGAGTAGTATACCGAAGAGGCTAAAGTCCAGAGATAGCCGAGCTCCCGGGCGGAGCAAAGAAGACATGAGAGATTACCTCAAGAGGAGGCAGCAGAACGCCGAAGCTGAGGTAACCTCCCCGGTTAAGCCGAGGACACCATTCTTAGTGGAATTGGACAAATTTGAAGCACCAAAGAGAATCAGTATGCCGAGGTTTCAAATTTATGATGGTAAGTCAGACCCCAACTTTCACATTGGACTTTACCTAAACTCAATGGCATTATATAGTGGAAACGAGCCACTGCTTTGCAAAGTGTTCCCCTCATCCTTCGGGGAGATCGCATCAGATTGGTTCCACAAACTACCAAAGGAAACCGTAAAAACTTGGGAAAGCCTGGCCGAGATGTTTGTGGCCAGCTTTGTAACAAACAAACTACAGCCCTTGAGGGTTGATGCACTGATGGCTCTAAGAATCACCCAGGATGAAGGCCTTAGGGCCTATGCAAAGAGATACTATGAGGTATTCAACCGAATACCGGAGTGTAATCAAGAAGTGGCCGTCGTATCCTTCAAGAACGGCCTAAAGGATGACTGTCCACTACGGAAATCTTTGCCAAAAACATTGCCAAAAAGCATGGAAGAGCTCATGGCTAGAATCGAGAAGTACGCCAGGGCCGAGGAAGATACATCGGGACCAAAGGAAGCGAAACAAGAAAAAGGAAATGGCTCGCCTAAGCGAGGCCGAAGTAACAACACACCCAACAAACAAGAGATGGAGTTGAGGGCTAAACTAGCAGTGACAACTGTGTTCCGAATTCCAATTCAAAAAGTCCTAGGAAAAATTCAGAATCAGCCCTATTTCAGAACACCAGCAAGGGCACCAGGAGAATTTATGGAAAGAAACGTGGACAGACGTTGTGCATACCACAATGAAGACGGACATACAACACAGGGCTGCAGAGCCCTAAAAGCACACTTGGAAGATCTGGTGAGACAAGGCCACCTGAGAGACCTTGTCGATGAAACCAAAATGAGAGAAGAACAGGCAAGACTGCCTCAAGCGCCAGCAGCTCCGCCACCTCCGGCACAACAACCTCGGGAAGAAGGACCTCGGGTGGTTAACGTAATCCATTCAAAGGTCAACGAGAACGAAGTCAGAGGAGAGACCCAGAGGGTAAGGCATTTACAACATGTCTACCAAGTTGGGGAAAAGAGACATCAGCCAGAGGAGTGCCAAGGACCGATGATAACCTTTACTGAAGCCGACCTAGAGATGGTCCAGCATCCGCATAATGATGCCTTGGTAGTATCCCTCCAGGTTGGGGAGTGCCAAGTGAAACGCATCCTGATTGATCAAGGAAGCTCTTGTGACATCATGTATGTCCGATGCTACAAGGAGCTCGGCCTTCATCCAGACGACATGGAACAATCCAATGGCCCAATAGTTGGGTTCAATGGAACGCCGACATGGCCACTAGAGGCGGTAAGCATGGAGGTGCAGGCTGGCACCAAAAAGATCACAACAGAGTTCACCATCATTGACACACCATCTCCTTACAACATCATCCTGGGAAGGCCATGGTTGCATGCAATGGGGGCAGTTCCCTCAACGTTGCACCAACTATTGCGATTCCCAACAGAACAAGGGATTGAAGAAATCAGAGGAGATCAACTGCAAGCGAAAAATTGCTCCATGGCAGCAATGAAATCCACCTGCAGCATTCGAGAGCCAGAAAAAGCAGAGATTGAAAACGAGGACATGGAGGTCCTAGATGATGTCAGCAAGGAGCCGGCCGAGAAAAGCGAAGAGACACTGAAGAAAATCCTCGTTCAGGAGAGGGATGAGGAACGCTTCTTTCTACTTGGCTCAGGATTAGCCGAAGAAGAGGAAAGAGAGTTAGAAGCCTTCTTGAGATCAAACATTGAGGTGTTTGCCTGGACACCCTACGAGATGCCAGGCATCGACCCCGAGGTCACTTGCCACAAACTTAACATTGACAGGTCAGCCAAGCCTGTAATACAACGAGCATGAAGACCGACGTTGATACACGTCGAAGCAGTGGAGGAAGAAGTAGACAAACTTCTGGAAGCCAGGGCCATCAGAGAAGTCAATTACCCGACATGGCTATCAAACACAGTGGTAGTCAAAAAGAAGAATGGTAAATGGAGGGTGTGCGTGGACTTTACCAGCCTGAATAAGGCTTGTCCCAAAGACAGCTTTCCCCTACCTAAGATTGACCAACTAGTGGACGTGACATCAGGGAATGGAAGGATGAGCTTCCTGGATGCATACAGGGGGTATCACCAGATAGCCATGTACCCCCCGGACGAAGAGAAGACCGCGTTCATCACCCCAAAAGGATTGTACTGCTACAAGGTGATGCCTTTTGGGCTAAAAAACGCGGGAGCAACTTACCAAAGGTTGGTAACCAAGATGTTTAGACACTTGTTTGGCCAAACAGTAGAAGTTTACATCGACGATATGGTCGTGAAGACCAAGGAACCTGAAGGTCATCTAGCCGACCTAAAAGCAGTCTTTGAGATACTCAAAAAATATCGACTCCGACTCAATGCATCCAAGTGTGCATTCGAAGTTGGATCTGGAAAATTTTTGGGTTATCTAGTGACCAGAAGAGGCATCGAAGCCAGTCCAGACCAGATCAAGGCCATCTTGGAATTGAAGAGCCCGACATCGGCAAAACAAGTCCAAATGCTTACCGGAAGGGCCGCAGCCCTAAACAGGTTCATAAGCCGAAGCTCAAACAAGTGCAAGCCTTTCTTCAAATTAGTAAAGAAGGCCACAGACTTCCTCTGGACCGAGGAGTGTGAAGTAGCTCTAACCGACCTGAAGAAATACCTGACCATGGCTCCAGTCCTTTCAACACTTGAACCTAGAGAAGATCTGTTCCTGTACTTAGCGGTTTCAGAACACGCAGTAAGTGCAGTGATAATCTGAGAAGAAAAAGGGGAGCAAAAGGCTGTCTACTATGTAAGCAAAACCTTGGCCAATCCAGAAACAAGGTATCTACCACTAGAGAAATTAATGCTGGCCTTAGTAATGGCTTCAAAGAAGCTGAACCATTACTTTCAGGCCCACAAGATTGTGGTACTAACAGAGCACCCACTGAAGTCCTTGCTATAACAAGGAGATTTAACGGGAAGAATAGCAAGATGGGCAGTGGCCTTGGGCCAATATGACCTGGAGTTCAGGCCAAAAACAGCAATTAAGGGCCAAGTTTTGGCCGACTTCGTGGCCGAGTTCACGCCAAAATCCATCGAACATCGGGCTCCTTTGAGCCAAGATAAACGCTGTCCAAACAAGAGAGGAGAAGCCCAGCCAAAGGGAAAAGAACAAAGGGAGAAAGAAAAACTCAGACCCTACAGCATTTATATCGGCGATTCCTTCCGTCTATTTGTCGATGGGAGCTCAAACCGACAAGGAGCGGGGGCAGGGGTAGTATTGATCTCTCCAGATGGGGAGATATTGGAACACTCCATTCGATTGGGGTTCAAGGCCTCAAACAATGAGGCAGAATACGAAGCATTGATTGCAGGACTGAAGCTGGCAGTAGCAGCAGAAGCAGATGAAGTAATAGTTTTCTGTGACTCACAATTAATAGTGAATCAGACAACAGGAGAGTTTGTAGCCCGAGATGAAAGAATGTCGGCATACGCAAAGGAAGTCATCAAGCTGTCCGCCTTGTTTCATAATTGCCGACTACTTCAAGTTAGCCGAGATGATAACAGCCATGCCGACGCATTGGCCAACCTGGCAAGTTCAATACAAACTGGAAAGACTAGGACAATAATGATTGACTATTTGTCGGGCCCGAGCATAGAACTGCTGACCATAGAACAGGAAGCAATGTGCGTGGACATAGGACCAAGCTGGATGGATGCAATTGTTGCATTCTTGAAAGAAGGAAAGCTACTAGATGACCACAAGGAGGCACACAAGGTTAGACTAAAGTCGGCAAGATTTGTTCTAACAGCAGAGGACATCTCTACAGAAGATACTTCACTGGACCCCTTCTAAGGTGCGTACACCCATTGCAAATTGAAGATTTTTTATATGAAATCCATGAAGGAATTTGTGGAAGCCACGCTGGGGGCAGATCACTAGCTCATAGGGCCATTACCCAGGGGTATTGGTGGCCCTACATGCAAAAAGATACAGAAGCCTACGTGAAGAAGTGCGAACAATGCCAAAGGTTTGCACCTTTGATACACCAGCCAGCTGCTGACCTGAACCCAGTATCCAGCCCCTGGCCATTTGCCCAGTGGGGCATGGACCTCATTGGACAACTTCCCCAGGCAACTGGACAAAGGAAGTACCTACTGGTGGCAACGGACTACTTCACCAAGTGGATAGAAGCTGAGCCCCTTGCCAAAATCCGAGATGTGGACGTAAAGAACTTCATATGGAAGAACATCATCACCAGATTCGGAATTCCAAGAGCAATAGTTGCCGACAACGGGACGCAATTTGACAGCAAACTCATCAAGAACTTCTGTGCAAAATTCAAAATCAAAAATTACTTTTCAACACCAAGCTTTCCCCAAAGCAATGGGCAAGCAGAGGCATCCAACAAAGTAATTTTGGATGGGATAAAGAAGAGGCTACGGGCAGCAAAAGGGAAATGGGTAGACGAGTTGCCCAGTGTACTCTAGGCATATCGAAGTACGCCGAGAAGATCAACAGGAGAATCCCCCTTTGCCATGGCCTATGGCACAGAAGCAGTCATTCCACTAGAGGTCGGCATCCCAGGGATCAGAACCCAGGGAGTTGAGAATGGAACTAATGATATACTTTTAGCCCGAGATCTGGATCTCTTAGAAGAACGAAGGGAGAAAGCTGCAATTCAACTCGCAGTGTACCAGCAGCAACTTGCAAGAGCTTACAATAAGAAGGTCAATCCAAGGGATTTTCAAGTCGGCGACCTTGTCCTGAGAAAAGTCGTTGGCAACAAGAAGGATCCCAGAGAGGGCAAGCTTGGCCCAAACTGGGAAGGACCCTACAGAATTACTTCGGTATTAGGGAATGGGGCATATCGGCTTGAAGATAGTGAGGGCAAAGCATTGCCTAGACCCTGGAACACTTGTAATTTGAAATTTTTCTATCATTAGATGTTCCTTGTCTTTTCGCTGACGTCATTAATAAAATCTTAGCAGAATTCTTCAACACTTGTGAACTAGTAAAGGATGCATGATATTTCTGAATAATGAGAACCCGAGTGGAACTCAGGTTCACATTGGGGACAGAGAGAAGGCAAAGAAGATTGCAAAGAAGTTTACCACTTGTTGAAATTTGTAGCAATTTACAAGTTGGTTAAACCGATACAAAGTTTACCACTTGTTGAAATTTGCAGCAATTTACAAGTTGGTTAAACCGATACAAAGTTTACCACTTGTTGAAATTCGTAGCAATTTACAAGTTGGGTAAGCCAACATATGATGCTTAAAATTTGTAGCAATTGACAAGTAGATCATTGTTTAGCACTTGTTATAACTTAAGAAAAGTTGAAACTAAACCAGTATATGCTTATCCTTGTTGCAATTTATAAAGCAATTTGCAGGACAAGAATTTGCCGAGGTAAATCGTCAGCTGGTCTAACCGAGGTGTGTCACCCCGAGAAGGTTGCACAAAGAAGAAAGAGTACATATACAGAATATTCTAAGTATAGAATCATGCAAGGACAATAAAGAAAAGACAAAGATTCAAAGAAAGTTGTATTGATCATTCAACAGAAACAGGAGGCACATCGGCCATGAGAAGAAGCTTACAGTGTTTCTAAAACAAGAAAAGTACAAAGTACAAAAGAAACAAAGCAAAAGACATAAAGGTTAAGATTCCTCAACATCGGCAACTAGCTGGGACCGAACCTCGGACGGTTGTTCAGAAGTCACCTCGGCTGCCTTTTCTACCGCCAGCTCGGCATCAATTTCTGCAAGTGTTTCATCAATACTTTTATCGGCTAGAGGAGCGTCAGATGGTGCTTGCTCAGGAGTAGCCTCCTTGACAACCTCCTCATCCTCCTCATCATGAGTCAAGTCTAGAACTTGATCATCCTGAGGAGGGGACTTGGTCTCATTAGCATCTTTGGATCTTCTTACCAAAGCCTCATCCTCTTCCTCATCACCATCCTGAGACTCAGATTCGCCGACGTCTTGACTTGGAGGTTGAGCTGGAGGAAACGGAAGAGGAATGGCATTAGCTTTCCTTAATGATGAGTCCTCTGGGACATTGACTTTCTTTAGTAGGGACATCCAACCAAGGGTAAAACCCTTGTTGCATGCCTCCTTCACCTGCTGTTCATAGGCATCTGTGACGTCGGCAATGCCTTGGGCATACGCCTTCTCATCGGCGTCTTTTATTTCGGCTTCTTTAGTGGCCAGTGCCTTTTGAAGCTCCTTTTCGGCTTGGACCATTTTTTCCTCGGCTTCTCTCTTCTCAGACTCAGCCACTTTCCTGATAGCTTCAGCAGCCTCAGCCTTCTCTTCGGCATTGGTCTGAGCTTTGATTGCGGCCTCAGCTTGGTCTTCCAGCTTCTTCATTTTTTACTGTAAGCCTTTGTTGGTTTTTTGAAGAGAAGAGAACTCCCTCTTCATGTCAACTAGCTTCTGCCGGTTTTCGAAAGATTGAACAGAGAAAGCGTGGGCATGTTGGATGGCCTGAAGAAAACACAAGGTAAAAGTTATTGATAAAATTTTCTGAGTATGAAAAAGAAAGGGAAAAAGTGCCAGATGAAAGACGCTTACTTGGACAGATCGTTGAAGCATCAATGCATAGTTTTTATATTCATTAAGCCCGGCGTTTCGCTCCAGATCACCTGGAAGAAGCAGTGCAGTACTAAGGGCAACGCCGACATTGATATCGGCGGCGCTGTCACTAGCCATAACAGGCTTATCTTCTAGGGTAATCTCGGGGGCCCAGGGGACATCTGGCTTCTTGGACCCCGAGGTGGTCGCAGAAGATGACCTCGGCCTCTTGGATTTTGGGGATTCTGATGGTTCTGCTTCAGAGCGCCTCTTCCCAGCAGAGGGTTGAGCTTTGTCACTCTCAGCCAACTTTGAGATAGGCAAGGTATCTTCAGACTCAACCTGAGCTACCTTAGCCTTTGGCTGAGCTTTTTTAACTCTTTTCGGCTTCGGTGGAGGAAGGGTTTGTGCTGGTTGGTCGTCAACAGATGATGGAATGCTGGCCAGAAGATTTTTTGCAACCGGTTTTTGACGACCCATCTCGGCGTAAGAAACTGATCGGCGTCAACGGCGGCGTTGGGATATTGGAACCAAGTATGGAGCTGAAGTTGACGGTTGCTCGACTAGATCCGAGGTTGACCCCTGATCTGTCCGAGATATGGATGCGATTTGTGGAGTTGTGGCAGAAGGTGGAGAGAGGCTTTTCTTCTTCCTCTTAGGTACGTCGGGCAAAGTCGACTTGTATGTTGGAATAAAATTGAGAAGCAGAGGTGCTTTCCTTCTATGAACAGGTAAGTCCAAAAGCTTCCTCAAATCTTTGCTGGGACAGAAAGACTCACGAAAGCCCTTTGGTGGCTTGCGAACATCTACAAGAAGAACAAGACGTTAGAAACAGATAAAGTATTTGGGACTTTGAAAGAAGACAGGTAAATCAGAATGTTGGGCTCTTACCCTTGCCCTCTAAAACTGATCGTGGAAGAGGGAAGAGATGGTGCTCTTCGTCTGGAGCAAACTCCCAATTTCCCGAGGTAATGAAGTAGTTGTCTCCAGCCCCCTTGTTGGAGTCTGGGAGGTCGGCTACGATTTTGTACTCTATGGACCTCGGCTTAAGATAATAGACATAGCCTTTTTCTTTTAAATTAAGGGCACACATGGTATAGCAATACTGGATATCGGCTAAGGTAATCCTAGCATTTTCCTGTTTAGCTAAGGCCATAATACCGTAGATCACTCGATGAGAGTTTATGGTTAGTTGCATGGGGTTCAACTTGTAATAATGAAGAATTTCGCGGAAAAGGATGTTGAGTGGAAGCCGAAGTCCACACTCAATGAAAGCTACAACGGGAAAAGGCATCGAATCATCTGTGGGCATAATAGAGTCATCATCCCCAGCCAGCCTCAGGTGGACATCGGCCGAAATAGAGAACTCTTACCTAAAGTACTCAAGTTTGGTCGGAGTGTCTACCCTATGTTTCCACATGCCCATTATATCGGCGTAAAGTATTTGATTTAAAAAAGAAGATATTTTTGAAGGGTTATTGGGACTTCGGCAACAACCTGGGTAAATACTGACAAGGATTGTTTCAATTTTTCCTAAGAAATTGGAAGGTTCTACAGACGAATCCCGAAACTTAAATCTATGAAAGCAAAGATTGAAGGCACAAAATCTGGAAAAAAACACAGAAAACAAGAAACAAGAGCAAGTTTCAGAATCAAGAACAAAGGTGGGCTATCAAGAGCATAAAGAAAACAAAAGGTCTAGGGCCAAGAACAGTGGCAAAAGTACCGGAAGTGGTGAACAAATGCGTATATTCAAAACATGGGCAAGGGCAAAATCATGGGTGAAATGCTTCTAAGTATATGATTCACGAGTTAAAAGTTTGAACAAAGCAGTAAAAGCAACAAAGGATGAAGAACATCAAAAGAATGGAAAACGGAAGGAACAGTGGCTTACCAGAAAGAGCGAAGCCGGAATGACGATTGCCGAAGTCGAATGACGATTACAGAAGTAATAGAGCAGCAAAAGCTTTACCAGAAAGACGAATGGAGACAGTTGCAGAAGCTTGGATCTTGAGCAATGGCGAATTCAAGAGAAAAATTCTAGAGAGAGAGAAAAAGCAAGAGAAATCGGATGCAAAAGTGAAGAAATGAAGAAAGAGGGAAAGATTTTTGTCAAAACTTCAAACAGCGGCAAAACAGAAGCATTAAATGCACCTAGAGCAACGCACACGTCAGACGGCGCATGCAGACGGTTTTAGAGGCGCGTCAGAAACACGATCCAATGAGGATCAAACGCGTAAAAGAAACAATTGAAAAATGATGCATGACAGCTCACACGCATGAAGGAGTTCATGGGAAATTTTTGTTCACGAGAAAACATGTCGGCTAGAAATGAATGATCTCAGCTGGAGAGTTCTTGAGCCGGTGTACAGGAAGAAGTACCGATATAGGTTTCATCACCTCAGAATGCCGAGGTAGTAGGACCTAGGGGGCAGTTGTGGGGACATATTTTCTAAATTCCAACACGTGGTAAGGTGACGCCGACGTGTCAGTCGAGGTGCCACGTATCCTGGGAATGACACCGAGATGATCTCGGCAAGGCCGAGGTTATCTCCGAAGATGTTGGAATCTGAGATAAGTGGATAAGTGGATAAGGGACAAGAGTCCTAGAATGGGAGGAGACTTCAGTTTGGGAAAAGATGAGACTCTTAGAGAGCTTATCCTGATCCTATTGGGAGTCCAAGATTAGTAGTAATCCTGAGTCCATTGGAGTTAGGCTTCCATTGGGACTAGGATTGAGTTGGCTATAAAAGAGAGGCACCCCCATGGGACTAAGGTATGCTTTTTATGCTCAAGCTAGTGAGTTTAGCACTATTGATTATCTTTGAGAGATATTGAGTACTGACTTGATCGTCGGAGTACCCCCGGGTGGCGAACCACCACCGGAGTCTTCTCTTTCTGTTGCAGGTTAGTCAGGTGCCATCTATTCTGCCGGTGCTCTCCAGCTGGATACTAAGATTACAGTGTGGTCAGATTTTCACCCACACAAGTAATAATGAAGGGCAATTGTTCCTTGTAGCTAGTTAATAATATTTCAAAAAATTTCACTTATTGGACAAGTGTACCTGTTTCTATTCAGATGTATTTTCCATCCACATTATGTGCATTATTATCTCAACAGCTAGCTTCAGATAATAATAATTCTTCGATAGTATTTTTGTATTAATTAGTGTTTTGTTTTAATTTCTCTACATATCAATCACCATCATTTAAAGCAATCCCTATTTCATTTAGAGAGATGCATATTAATAATCATTAAAAAAAAAAAAAAAAAAAAAAAAAAAGAGTGAAAATCTTGTAGTTGAACTTGATTCCTTGCTAATCTTAGTGAATTACATTTAGGAGATAAGATTTATCATTTATCTTTGTCATTCGTCTTCTATTATTATAAGTCCTTTAGTTTGGTATATTCTATCAACTTGATTAACCATTAAGATTATCAATAAGCACTTTACTTTTTTGTATTTTTGTAATTTTTTTGGGGTACTACTATGGCATTGGATACCCAACCAATTGGGTATGGACCTCCCCACCACATTAAAAAAGTATACCACATCATCATCAAAACACAAAACAAGAAAAACTATAAGACAAATTCAACTGTAAAAGTTCATCATGAATCTAACTAGGGAACAAGTATCCCCAAAAATATAAATAAATAAAAAGTACTTACATTGCTTTTGAAAGCAAAAATTACTTCAACTTTTGCATTGAAAAGCAAAGTAAAAGCACTTCCAACCTAAAATTCAACTATAATTCAACCCTATCATCTAGATTTAAACTTCTTTATAGGGTCAAATCAAACTAAATTTGGTCCTATAAATTTTAAATTCTAGATATTTTTTTGAATAATTTTTCTGATTGTATATCATTATTTAAAAATAAATAAATAAAAATAAAAAACAAAAATCCAGTGCCCAGCGATGTACCCTGACGAAATAGTCATGAAAATGCATTCTGATCAAAGGAGCAGCAAGAGTTGGAGCACGCGAAATAAATCGAGCAGTTGTCTCTTTGACTATAGCCTCAATTGATTAGCATGTTTTGTGGTAGAAGCCAAGCTTCAAACCATTTGCATTAGCGAGGCCTAATGCAAAAGGAACAAGAAGCAACAGTTAAAAGATAACAACTGAGAAAAGCTTTTGAGATGCCATTTGTATAGGTTTTATCCATTACCATTGTAAGTTCCAAAATAAAGAGACTAAGTCAAATTACAGTTGGCAAGCCTATCAGCATAGCATTTTTTCTTTTGAAAACAAAAACACTACTATAAATTTCTTAGCGCAATGGGTTCAAGAATGGGTTTTTATAGTGCAAGTACACTATGTTGCTATTATGGCATGGACAAAATAGGAGGGAAAGGTACAGAACTTATACTATAGCTGCTCCACTGTACTAGAAAAATAGGAAAAGTATGGGGAGAAAATGGAAGTAAAGAACTTAGACTAACCATGGTCCAACGTCCTAGCCCTTGTTGTTTGGCTTGCTCTTCAAGACGTAGCAGTTCTGCCAAGAAAGGACTAGCATCTCCTTTCTGTTGACCCTGCTCTCTAACCTGCACCCAACAGATTCAACAATTGCCCACCCATAGACAACCAAAATTCGATATTAAAACAAAAAATGTATGCACAAATCAAGAGTAATATACCTTTATCCAGCCATTAGAAACAACCATCAATGCAACATTCTTATCACCAACAAAAACAGAGCCAAATTCTCGCCCAATAGATAGTATAGTATAATCCACTTTGAATGTGGCATCCTATTCAAAAGCAGATTGGTTCGGATCTAAAAATATCCTACTCATTCATTAGGAAAATGATAGATTGCAATCATAGCTATAGCTAAAGCATTTAAATGAGCACCTTTCTCATACACAGTTTCCTTAAATACTTTCTGCTTTCCCATGCAAATGGCTCATCAACACCACCTCTACGGGTCTAGAAATGTAAATGGGGAAGGGTTAAATAAAGAAACATATAAGATGAACATAAGGTATGAAATATGAAACAAAGAATGCAGATTGAATAAACTTACCAATCTTGGAGCAATAAGGATGACAAAGTGATTGTCTTCTCAAGGGGGATTTCTGCCTTGGCGCTCCACGTTATCACCAAACTATCCCCAGAAGGAACATGTGATGCCTCTGTTTCGTAATTAGCTAATTGGTCCTTAATTTAAGTATGATTATGTGTTTAGCATGATTTTATGTGTCATTATGTGAATGTATGTGATTTTGAGTTTCTATCTGTTCGCCGTAGGAATATCTGTTTGATAACCCGCTTCGGAAATTAAATTGAGGGCCTTATCGGCCACAGGACCCGAAATTGATTACGCCATTGCGATTGGCATAATTTTTAAAAGCCTACGGTGAAATTTAATTAGAATTTGACTCTGGTCAGATTAAATGGATTAAATTGATGAATTAGAGCCCAACTACTCTATTATTATTAAAATGGCCTTAGTGAGTTTTGGCTTTATACACCCAACTCCCCTCTTTAATTCATTTGGCTGATATTGAACTCAAGAATAAAGAGAGAGAAGGTCGGCCTTAGAGAGAGAAGGGAGAGAGTTGTGTGGTTTTGGCTCAAGACTTGGGAATCTTGAAGATTAAGTCCAAGAATTGACTAGAGTTTGGAAGATTAAACTCCTAGGTGAGTAAGTTCATGAGATTGAACTTGTAAGTTGTGTTGTAATTGATGAATTTGAAGTTGAAATGCACATGCATGTATAGGATCACCATGATTTTACATAAACAAGCATGTATTAAGTTGAATGTGGAAATATGAGTGTTAAATCCTACATGCAAGCATGTTTTTGTTGTGTTCCATGAGAATGAACATCATTTGCATTATTTGGGATGGAAATGAAGTCAAGATGGCCTTGCATGTTTGATTAATTAAAGATATGAGCTTGAATGCATGAACTTGTTATATGGTGATGGGTTTGTTATGTTTTGGGACATGCATGTAAGCAAATCAAGAAATTGAACATCATAATGCTATAATCTTGCAAGGGAACCATGTTAGTATGACTATATTTGAGATCTGAGCCTTTGCATGCAAGAATGGTAGCTGGGAAATTGAATTGAAGCTCAAGAACACAACCTGGAAATTTCCAGAATTTTGACTTCCGCTCGAGCGGGGGAAGTGCCGCTCGAGCGGAGAAATCGAGCTCCCAGCATTTTCTGCAAACCTGGTTCCCGCTCGAGCGGGAAGTTTACGCTCGAGCGGGGAGCTATGTAGGCAGGAAGTCCGCTCGAGCGTCCGAGTTTGCGCTCGAGCGGGAATTGAGGGCAACCAGTACTTTTGCAGACCTAAGGGTCCGCTCGAGCGGGGAAGTCCACGCTCGAGCGGGGACCCTGTTTTGTTGAAATCCTGTTTTTGCATTTTGTGTTCTGTTTTCCGTTCTCTTTCACTTGTAAGCACTCTTAGGCCTATGTTAAGCATGGTAAATAAGTTAATGAGATAAGAGTAAGGCCTAAAGAGGATTATGTGAATTAAGGAACGGATGGAATTATTAATGACCCTTTTGTATTCATGAAATGTGTAGGGTCAAGCTCCAGGGCGAGTCCACAAACCGATCACTGTGAGTAATATCAATATTCGAATGCTTGTGGATGTCCAATTGTTTATTCCCTTATGAGCTTTATGAGTTGCTAATTGGGATTGTGGGCAAAAGTCTGATATGAATAAATGAATGGACCGAAGGTCGTTTTGACAAACCATAAATGGACCGAAGGTCGTTTCGATAACCATAGATGGACCAAAGGTCGTTTTGATATAATAGAATGGACCGAAGGTCGTTTTGATAAATATAAATGGACCTAAGGTCGTTTTGACATGAATGAATGGGCCGAAGGCCGTTTTGATAAAATGAATGGCCGAAGGCTGTTTTGACAGAAATGAATGGGCCGAAGGCCGTTTTGACATGAATGAATGGGCCGAAGGCCGTTTTGATAGAAATGAATGGGCCGAAGGCCGTTTTGACAGAAATGAATGGGCCGAAGGCCGTTTTGACAGGAATGGAAAGCTAAATAGGCCGAAGGCCAGAATGTTTGGAACCTCAGTTACTTAACTTACGTATGTCTATGTATGTATGTATTAGTTAGAAATGCAAATTGGGCCCAAGGCCGTTTGATGTATATTGTTCCAATGTATATTCCTTGTTTGATATTATTCACTGGGCTTTCGCTCACGCTCATTCATATGTTTGTAGGTGAGCCAGGAAAGGTCCAGACCCAGCCTCACAGAAGTTAGTTTGGAACAACTAAGATTTTGAGGAGTCAGCCCTTGCGTCTCACGCACGAGACACGTCTTCACCCTTTTGTTATGTATTTATATTTTGTCAGGTTGGCGAAGTCTTTGAATGTGTTTGTATGTAGTTTTTATGGGTTGACTCAGTTTAGATGATCCTGTCTGTAAAGGATTTTCTGGTACTGTACTTTGTTATGAGTTATTAACGTATATGCGCAGGGTTTGTTTTAAAGTGCATATAAGCACGGCTCTATGGACAAAGTTTTAAATTGCTTCCGTTTGGCCCCCATTAACTCTGTTAAAGTACGTTTGGTTTGGTTTGAGGCCGTAGGTAATCTCATGATTACTGGCCGGTTACGTCCTTAACCCACGGGGGCGGGTTCGGGTCGTGACAGAACAACTTTCACTTTTCCTCTCAACCATTTTTAATAGATAAAAAAAAGAAAAGAAAAATAAAAAAGAGAACAAATTAGGCTAAAAATTGTAACATACAATCAACCAGAGTAATCAAATAAGAAAAATACTCTATTTGGTTAGTCAAAAAAGAAAATCAAAACAAGAGGAATCTCACCTCACTTGGGACTTTTGTCAAACACGTTGTCTTCAGCAAGCAAGCACCATATATGCACATGAAATTGAACACATCAATTAGGGTTTTAGGGCAAGACCAGTATCAATTCAACCAACTTAATCAAACATATATGTGTGTATACATATATACGCAAACTTCTCGAATGCAAAAAACATTAATCAAATCAAATAGATGAAATAGAACACTCTAGAAAATAGAACACTAAATAGATGAAATTGATAGTTTAAAGGATAAAATGATCAACTAAACTCTAGAAAAAAAACATTAATCAAATCAATGAAACAATAACATCAAAATAATTTCAAAAAATGTTGGATAAATCAAAGATAAAATAATTTAAAACATTTATAAGAAACATTCAAAAGTAAATCACAATTTAAGGGAAATGTAGAATCCAAGGAATGATATTCATCAAAAGCTAGTGGATCTGCACTCAATTATGATCATATAATTTAAACAATCTCGAACTTCCATTATTAATTTACAGCCAATTGTGTAATGAAAATTGTAGAACACCCATATAACATATTCTGTTTCTCACAAAATAGCAAACATCCATGAACAAAATAAATCAGGTTTACTCAAGAAAAGTAAGAACTTTAATGAAAGAAAAGAAAAGACAGAGTATTTCATCTTACTTAGCATATCCTCAGCCTTGAATTGCTTCCCATTTGTCCAGCTTCCAACACTAAAATCCCATCCTAAAAAATCACCGACAGTGAAAGTAGCTTCATGAATTGTTTCCAAGTGAAGTGAGAGGGAAACAAGGAGAGCAGTGGCAAGAACCACAACTCTGCTTGCACTACATCTTCCCTGGTGATATGTTTAGCCTCATCATCTTGTGCCATTTCTTCAGGATCAGAAAGTGACCCCCAAAAAACGATGGACCATCTTCAAGAACACTAGCACTATTAGAACTCAGTCAAACAGTAAGAATATAAAACCATTATTAGTAGAAATTACCTCCCTCAGACCCTGTCCCCTCCACAGATTAAATGCATATGATTTCCCAAAAATAACATAAACTATCCTATAACCATATAATTTAACAATCAAGACAATGCATTGGACAATATGGCAATTAAACTGTTAGACCTATCATAAAACATACCTCTTCTTCCATTCAACAACGAAAAAAAAATCAACCTATACAAATATACACGTCCATATTAACAACAGGAAATAAAAAATAAAAAAATTTAGAGTCTAAATCAGCATATACCTGCAAAATCAATTAGAAAAGGGAATTGAAAACACTTCTTTCAAACTAATAACACTTGAATCCAAAATGACAATAATTTCCATAAAAAATCCTCCAAATCAATCCAAAATAATCAAATCCAACACTTAGAACAGCTTCTCTAATTAGCCCTAGCTCAATTTCATTCTAATCACACAAAAAATAATTCAATTTGATTTTAAATCAGCATGTGCCTGGTAATCAACAGTTGGATAAACGTAACCAAAAGCGTTTCCTCTAGGTTTCCAACAACCAAATCAAACAACAATCATATACCCAATTACACACATATACAAACTTCGAATTTCCATTTCCGCCATTAGGGTTTGGAAATCGAACAATCAGATACCCAATTACACACACACACATATAGAAATCACTGAAGCTTTACACACACACACACATATATAACTTTGAACATAGATCATGAACCAACAAAAATCAAACACAGAGAGAAGTAAAGGGTGGGGAGATTGTCATCGATCTGGTGAGGAAAAAAGAAGATGAGGAGAGAAAAAAATGTAGAGAGAAGTAAGCCGCTGGAAGCGAATCACTGGGAGGCGAGGCGCGGCAATGGTGAGCTGCGGTGGCGATGTTCGACATTGGAAGATTGACGGAAACTATGGCCGTCTGCGACGGTGAGATGAGGGCGGTGGTGATCGATTCTTTGTGAGAGAGAGAGAGAGAGAGACAGAGAGAGAGAATAGAACCGTGTGAAGACTAACAGATTTGGGCAAACATTTAAGCGCCAATATGAAATATTTCCCACTAAATTTTTATACACATTTGCGACGAAATTTTAGTCAAGAATATTAACAAATAACGACTAAAATTATTTTAGTAGCCAAAACATGAACTAATGCCGACAAAAAAAAAAATTCAATTGCCTATTGTTACATTTTTGGCGACTAAATTTGTTTTAGTCGCCAAATTTAGTGCCAAAAATGTAAATTCTTTGAAAATTTTAATTACAATTGGCGACTAAACATTTTAGTCGGAAAAAGTCAGCTAAAGGCAACTAAAATAATTTTTTGTCGCTGAAAGAAGTTTTTGGCGACTAAAACTTTAGTCGCCAAAGAGAAAAAAAATGATTTTTTTTATTTTCCATTCGGCAACTAAATATTTTAGTAGCCAAAAGTCAATATACATCGACTAAGTTTTTTTTTTTTGTCGCCAATTCTGGCATTTAAGCGACTAAATTTTTTTTTAGTCGCCAATAATGAATATACCCCGACTAAAAAAAATTAGTAGCTAAATATTTTACTTTTGGTGGCTAAAAAAAATGTTAGTCGCCAATTCCATAACTTTTGGCGACTAAATTTTTTTTAGTCGCCAAAGGTGCATTTTGTTGTAGTGTTGTAAAGAAGCCTTGATGAATGACCTTGAAGACATATACAGTTGATTCAATAAATAAATACGTACAAGTAGTTTTTCACAAGAGAAGGAAATTACTATACTATCTCTCAAGACATTAATTTGCCAGCCCAAAAGTAGAAAGGGAAGACAATAGAAAGAGGTCTCCTTTCCTCAGTACCTTCTTCCACCGCATTTCTCATAGTTGCTATTTCTTGATTTGCTCATCCAAACACCATTCTGATCACACGGGAAGGAATTGAGGCCGGGACATTCTACTTTCTCCAAGTAAATCAAATTGGGAAATAATATCATAACGTCTTTCCAAGGCATCTCTAAGTTACTCAAGTACTTCAATTGTAACATTTCAACTGTGGTAGCTACTATTTCATTCAGATTACACAATAATCCTCCTCTGATATAAAGTTTCTTCAAGTTCTTCAAAATGTCAGTCCACAACCAACTGGGTGTAGTTATCTCAGGGAAACACTCAAGCTCTAGTTTTTGTAATGATGAAGGAAGTTCCAATTGATAAGGAAGTTCTAGATCATACTGCTCAGTGAATGATCTTGTCAATGTCGTTCGCTTGGCAAATAGTTGTGCTTGCTTAGGTGAATCATCAGTCTTACCTTGTAAAATGCATCCTGACTAAGATATTTTCAACTTCTGTAGGGATTTTAATCTTTGTAAATGACGAAGTTGCAGATCTGTTGGAAATTCTTTCATACTCAAGGATATGCTCAATTTTCGCAGCTTTGGCAATTTTGTTAAATCATTGATAGTACATGACTTTTTGTCCTTGAAATCTCCAGTAATAAATCCCTTAAGGACTTGAAGTTTAAATAATGCACCAAGCCCCTTGGGCTTATGATCTAAAAGGAAACACTCAGATATGTCCAAGTGTGTCAAATTCTTAACCAAGCCAATCCAATCTGGAACCACCTCAAGATTGTGACATGCTTTGAGATCAAGAATCTCAAGATTAGTTAGTTGTGAAATGAACTGAGGAAACTCTGTAATCAAAGAAATTCCTTGAAGGCTAAGAAACCTCAATTGTTTCATATTCTTGAGTGCATGGAGAATTTTGATGTCTGCAACTTCAATGTGATGTGTGACTAAGTTCTACCACCGTCCCAAGTAAACAACGTTGAAATGGACGAACTTGGAAAACCGTTCAAACCTGCTATCAACAATAGCCTCAGCAAAGTTGAGGAAGCCTTGACCATAATAGCGATCACATGGGGTAACAATATGAGTATTAGTAAACGCTAATATAAAGAAAATCTTCTTTATAGCAGAATGTATGTTGGAGTGCATCCTGTAGCTATCAATGACCAAGCCATAATTTTTGTAGATAGGCTCGATGAAGCCCCTTTTAGTAAGCTCATCCAAGAACTCGTAGCCAAAATCCTCTGCTGTCTTCCCCAACGCAATTTGTTTTTTTGTTTTTTGGTCCATTATGAGTGGGAATGCAATTCTGGCTCCAATCCACTAGTGAATCAAAAATCTTTTCTTCATAGCAACCATTTCTGGCAACATCAAGAAAAAAGTCAAACAATGTTTTAGCTTCGGGGGGAGGCTAGGGAGAGATACCAGGATATCTTCAAGTGCAGTGGTGTAATCAAACTTTGGCTCCTTGTACAAGCTGTTCAAATGACCGGCCTTGTTTACATCGACTTGGTAGTTGTTGCTGCTGCTGTTAATGGATCCATCAAACCATGGATTCCGATATGGTTTGGAATCGTCATCGTAATGGAATTTAACAAGCTTTGATGGAATTTGGGATTTCAACCTCTTCACGGCCTTTTTTAATTCGCCAAGTTCTTGTGTATCATTCTCTCCTCTTCCTCCTCCTCCTCCTCTTGTTTTGAGATCCTCGAATTTTTATTGGCCTAATTGATTTGCACATTCATGTGATTTACAAACTTCTGGATCTCTGTCATGGTCTCTTTCATGAAATTAAGATCTCGACCAATCATGTTCGTGAGCGCAACTTGGTAGTCGTCGTTGTTGTTGTTTGTGGTGGTGGTGGCGGCACCGGTGGTAGCTTTGTGGTGGTGGTTGTTAGAGTCCGGATCCTCAGTGGCACTTTCCTGCCGCACCTCCCTGTCGCCCTCCAAAACGACATCGTTTTGGAGGTGTTTTTTTTTTTTTTTTTTTACCCTCTTTCTCTTTCTTTCTTTCTTTCTTATCATCATCAACACTCAACACTGGGCACTGTGTTGCTGATACATCAACACTGTATGTTGCTCTCTCTCTCTCTTTCTTCCTTGTATGTCTTCCTCTTCTTTTCTCTGTATTTCTCAAATTATCATACCCACAGAAATAAAAAATAAATAAAGGAAGAAGATAAAACTGAATGTTGAAGCTTGATTATCTCATCCAACAATAAAGCTTTGGAATTGGGTGTCTTGGACATTGGTCGAGATGGCACAAAAACAGAGCAAAAGAGCAGTGAAATTTTTTTTGATTTGTATTTCTATTTTGCTATTTTTATTTGTATTTTACTCTGATTGGAATGATTTTGATTTGTATTTTGCTATTTTTTGACTAATCTCCTGTTTATTTCAAGATTTTGACAAAAAAAATTCATTATCTTCATCTAGGTTTACATGATTACTATTTCAAATATTCCTTTATTATCAAATTATAATTGAAAAAAACACTATTAAGTATAGTATGACTCTGTTTAATTGATTGGTTTTTCTCATCATCATCTTCTAAATCTTTGGTTGTTCTTTACAGAGAGCGGGTGTGATTTGGTTATTCTTTACAGAGAGTGGGTGTGAATCTGGGTTTATTTTCTAATGGGTGTGATTTGGTAATTTTTAGAGAGAGAAAAGTGGAAGAAGAAGGAGATGGTGGGTTTGGTAGTTTTTATAGAGAGTGGGTGTGAATCTGGGAGTTTTTAGAGAGAAAAAAGAGGAAGAAGAAGGAGATGGTGGGTTTGGTAGTTTTCATAGATAGAAAGTAAGAAGAATGAAAGGAGATAGAGAAGAAGAGGGGGTTGGTTTGGTTCAAAAACAAGAAACATCTACAAGTACATCATGGCCTCTATCCCTGTTCCTCTTGAGCTCCTTCTACCTATTACCAAATCCCCATCACCATTTCCCTCTTTCCATTCCCAATCCATCACCATTTCCAATTTTCTTTCACTTTTCTTATGTGGGATGGGCTCACAAAACCAGAGAAGAGAAAGTGAGGATCTGTGAACGATTGGTGCCATGAATTGAAAACCTTCCCTAGTGGATCTTCGAGAATAAGAAAGAAGAAGAAGAAGAAAAAAAAAAAATCCTCGTCGTTTTGGAAGGCGACAGGGAGGCGCGGCAGAAAAGTGCCACCGAAGATCCGGACTCGTGGTTGTTAAGTGGATTTGGTTGGGAGATATTACTGCCCATGGCTTTGAAAGGAACTATTACCAGAACAGGGTCGTGTTGAAGCCTTGGCTAGAGTTAATATATATATATATATTAGCGGCCGGGTACACGCGATGCATGTGCAATTTCTTTTGAATTATAATATGAATTTCATATTATTTTTATAAATTGAGATATATATATATTGAGAGAAAGAATTGGACATATCATAAAATTTGAGAAACAATTGATATATCATAATTAATATATCTTACATAAAAATAAAATTTGAGAGAGAAACTTTGGGCGAAAATAAAGCATACTCAACTCTATATTGGAGGGGGAAAAAAAAAATTCTACAATAATCCATCATTAAGTCTAGAATACTTACAGTCAAAGTAGATAAGTGTAGATAAAGAATCACCCGAAAAGTTGTTTATTCTAAACAACACAAAGTCATAAAGCAACCTGCAAAAAAATTTACATTATTACACCAAAAAATACAACGCAAAATAATGTTTGATTTAGTTGGAATATTTAATATTACAGAAAGTATAGTTAACAATATTACAACAAAAAAAAATACAAAAATACATATCTTCATGACCCTGAATTATGGGGAAAAGGCCCAAAAAGCCCAAAATTTTTTAAAAACTGAATTATGGGAGGTTTCTAAGCCTACCCACCATATGTCAATTAACAATTACAATTTTCACTACTCAAACAATACCTGAAAAAATAAAAAAAATAAAAACAACATGGGCAGGGAGGTTGGTTTACTTAATTAACATATCCTCTTGGATCATGATAGATCTCCACACCTGTGCCAAACCAAAAAATTGAATAGGAGAAACAAAAATAAAATAAAATAAAAATTAAGTGAAAAAAATACCAAACAAGACAAACCCCAAAACTATTTAAGCATAAGTATATACAGAAGTACACAAAATAGAAAAGTACAAACCCAAGAGACTTAGAATACTCATAATGAAAAATAAATAGTAACATTGAAACAGATTTGATGTACATAAAGAAAACTAAAAATTACAGAATTAAATAGCCAAAGAATTATTAAACAGATTTATTCATCTTGCTCTTTGAAGACTCATTATGATTTGTCTAGTAGTTAACTTCAATTTGGTCCCTATTATAACAATCGCATTTTATACTACTCAAACAGTACCTTTAAAAATAAAAATAAAAATTCACAATTTTTCCAAACATGGGAAGGAGTTTGGTTTACTTAATTAACATGGCCACTATGAGGCCCACCTAGTGCTTGAAACAACCATTCATTTGTAGGGTTTATTCACAAAATAGTTCGTATAAAATTGTTGATTAATTTGGGGATTTTTATTGATAAATCCATTTTAGAGTTGTTATAACCCATTAGGTCCACAAAGGAATATTATAACCTGATTAGTCCCATAAACTTTTCTTTTTATTCCATTAGGTCCATTTTTCTAATTTACTTTGTCTACTTGGACTATTTTGCCCTCATATATATATATATATATATGTACAGTGTTAATACATATTACGTGCCGCTGATTCAGTTTGGCAGTTTCTATTTTACGCTTTTCATCATCATTCCATTTCGGAGGGATACGTTTCTATTTTGCATGCTTGTTCCAAGGCTTGGATGTGCTAGGGTTTCATTCTTGCTGTTGTAGTCTAGTTCTGTGATGTTCGAGTGAAGACAAAGAAGAGGAAGGTGTTCGGTTGTCACATTTGCTGGACTGTAACTAGTTCAAATCAGTTTTTTTCCAGTTTCTAGACGATTGTAGGATTGCGTGATTAAGGTTAGTATCAATTTGGTTATTAATACATGATCATTCGTATGATGGATGAAGATGCTCTGTTTTTGGATTGATATGGATCGGATGCTCTGTTTTTTCAATTATATGCATTTTACGTGGTCCTGTGGAGGGGAGTTTATTCAGATTATGTGAAGAATGTTTAGTTCTCATTTTACTTTGATGTATCCATAATGAGGCTCTGTCTGGATGATATAATTCAGAGTATATGTATCAATGTGAATGTTTATATTTTATTAATGTGGAATATGTGAAGAACGTGGATGTTCTCATTTTAAATTGATGTTTGCTTAATGAGGCTCTGTGTGTGTGATATAATTCAGAGTATATGTGTCAATGTAAATGTTGACATCTTGTTAATATTGTGTGAAAATTGTTGATGGTCTCATTTTACTTTAATATTTGCTTTATGAGCCTCTGCGTGGGTGATATAATTTGAAGAATATGTATATGTATCAATGTGAATGTTCACATCTCATAATGTGAATTATGGAATTAGCACTTGAACTGTACACATAGTCATCTATTTTATGCATAATGTGAATGTTCATATCGATTTTGATTACTGTTCGTTGTTGTGATTTTTTGCGTGGGTGATATAATTCGAAGAATATGTATATGTATCAATGTGAATGTTCACATCTCTTAATGTGAATTATGGAATTAGCACTTGAACTGTACACATAGTCATCTATTTTCTGTGCAATGTGAATGTTCATATCGATTTTGATTACTGTTCGTTGATGTGGTTTTGTGCAATGTGAACTTCAATATCCCAATCTTAATTTTCTTATTTTTTGATTTAAAAAAAAAAAAAGAAAAAAACCTTACCATTTATTGACTTCTCCTAACTCACAAGTCTTTTTGACTTCTCTCATACCTGCTGCTATACCTTTTTCAACTTCTTCCATACATTATAGTTAGTGATGAGATTGTTAAATTATTTTTATAAAAAATCTAAAAAAAAAATAATTTGTATATTAAAAAAAATAAAATAAATATAAATTCTTATTAAATCTATCTATATATCTATCTATTTTAAATTTAAATTAATAGATTGCTTTCCATATTTATTAACAATTTAAATTTTAATAAAATAAAATTCAAAAATTTTAATTAATTAATTTTTTGTATAAGCTGGTTGGTCTTTTAACTTAACTGATTAAGCTAAACCATTTTTGGTTTGAATGATTTGCTGGTTTAATTGTGATTTTAGCGATTTTACATGTTACGATAATTCTTTCTTACTCATTAAGTTTTTAAAATTTCTTAATTATTTCCCTTTCAAAAACCAATATGATAATTTTTTAAAATTCATATATTTTTATTCTAAAATAGTGAAATATTAGAATCATGTCAATTTTTTTTTATAACAAAGCATAATTTTAATTATTAATTTTCAATACAACAATTTTAATATGTCTATACTATATATTATATAGTAAAGGAACATTTGAAAGAAAACACTTAAACTTATATATAAAATTTTATTTACAAGAGATAAAATATAAAAAAATTAAATATAATTATTATATTTATAATAAATAATATATTATTTTATCCCGTACATAATACGGATAATATACTAGTTCATTTGTATTTCAATTTAGAAGTTGATGGTTTGATTTTTCTCATTCATACACGTCACATAGAGATCCAGACTTTCACCATTTTTCTCTATTTTTTGAGCAATAAAAGAATCTAAAATAACCTATGTACAGCTATCATCATAATAGCCTTAAATATTGCGATGGATTCACACATTTTAATAGTAATGTATAGCACTTTGAGCAACAGGTAAACTAACAACATTTCTTTTGAGAACTTTAACCAAACATTTAATGTTGGATTATTTTAATATCTTTTATTTATTTTTATTTTTTTTTTTATTTTTTAATTTGACTTTTTATTTTATTCATGAATGGAGATTAATTAGAAGTTCATGGACAAGTAGTGAGTTAATATTTAGAGACTCTCCCTTTTCTCTAGTTTAATAGTCATTATTATTTTTTGGTATAATTTCTAAGGTCCCAGTAGCCTATAAATAATTCATCTCATCTACTCTTTTCTACACCAACTATTTTTATACTTGAGAGATTACTAGCCAAAGAAGGGTGTTTTTTCTTAGTGGAGCTTTGGGTTCACCATCTTTTGCAAAGTTAGCCTAAACCATACAATAAGTGGTCGGACTGTTGTATCCTAGTGGGCTTGATCTCCTTAAAGAAAATAAGATATTCGTGCCTCAGCCTAATCTATTTGTATCTCATTTTGTTTGCATTATTTATCAATAAAATATAATTTTTCTGGTATTTTCACCAACAATTTTAAGGAGATCAACCATGGAACAAGTACCAGAAAAAACCAATGATGGAATTGAAGATCTCAACAAGCCTTTCAAGTTCAAGGGAGTCCATTTTAAGAGGTGGAAATGAAATATTTTTTTTTTACCTCAGCCTTTTGAAAGTTGCATATGTTTTTACCGAGAAAAACCCAAACAAAATCTCAACCGAGGAGATGATATGAGGCACATGAAGCAAAAGTGACTTCCTACAATACAGATAAGTTTAAATGTCGTTTTTATCTCTTCAATTACCTTGTTGATCAATTTTATGATTATTATGACGCCACTTACACTTCCGCAAAGAAAATTTGAAAAGCTTCACAAACTAAGTATGATATTGAAGAGGAAGAAGCAAAAAAGCATGCAGCTAGCCAATTTTTTCGCTTACAAATGGCAGATGGAAAATCTGCTATGGAGCAAGTACAAGATTTCCAAATGATAGTTGTAGAAGTAAGATCTGAAAGCATCAAGATAGCTGGCAACTTGGTATTTGCAGGACTTATTGACAAGTTATCGCCATCTTGGAGAGAATTCCAAAAGAGCATGCGCCACAAACAAAAGGAGACTTCCTTAGAGGCGTTGATCACTCGCATCCGAATCAAAGAGGAGGCTAGAGGCCAAGATGCATTAATAACACAAGAGGGTAATGACAATTTCACTACAAAGGTAAACTTTGTTTCATTTATATGTTATCTTCTATTAATTTTTTGCATGCTCGCTTGTGTCATATTAACATTAAATATGTGGGAATCATGAGTAGTTTAGGATTAATTCCTAAAGTGACAAAAAAATTTAAGAAATATGAAGTTTGAAGTAAAGAAAAAATTACCAAGAGGCCTCATAAAAGTGTTGAGAAAAAATACTGAATTGCTAGAATTATTTCATACTGATTTGTGTAAGTTTGAAAGAATTTTAACTCGTGGTGGTAACCAATGATTTATCACTTTTATTGATGATTTTTCAAAATATAAAAATGTATATTTATTAAAAAATAAAAGTGATGCTTTTGAGAAATTTAAAGAATTCCTTCTTGAAGTGGAAAATCAATTCGATAAAAAGATTAAGAGAATTAGAAGTGATAGAGGTCGGGAGTATAAATCTCTTGGATTCAACTCTTTTATTCAGTCATTGGGAATTATTCATGAGACTACTCCACCATATTTCCCTTCATCTAATGGCGTAGCTGAAAGAAAAAATAGAACGTTAATTGACTTGACGAATGTTATGCTTATTGATTTAGGTGCTCCCTCAAATCTTTGGGGCGAGGCTATTTTGACAGCTTGCCATGTGATAAATAGAGTGCCACATAAAAAGACTAAAATTGTACCTTATGAGTTGTGGCGGGGGCATAAACCAAATCTATGTTATTTGAGAGTTTGGGGTTGTTTAGCTTTTGTAAGGCTTACAGATCCTAAACGACCTAAATTTGGTGAATGAGCTACCACCTGTGCTTTTCTTGGGTATGCGTTGCATAGTACAGCTTATAGATTTTTTTTTATTTGGAAAATAATATTATTTGAATCAGATGATGCTATTTTTCATGAAAATAAATTTCCTTTTAAATCTAAAAATAGTGAGGGTCAAAAATTTTTGAAAATATTTTATTCATGCCTAGCTCTTCTACTCCATCTCAAGTTTTTCAAGAACAAGAAAATTCTCAAATCCAACCAAGAAGGAGTAAACAAGCTAGAGTTGAAAAAGATTTTGGTCTTGACTATTATCTTTACAATGTGGAAGAAATTCCTCTTATGGTGCAAGAAGCTTTATCATCACCTGATACTATTTTCTGGAGAGAGGCTATAAATGATAAGGTAGATTCATTACTTTCAAATAAAACATGGAAGCTAGTAGATTTACCTCAAGATTGTAAAATCATTGGGTGTAAATGGGTCCTTTGTAAGAAACTTAAACCGGATGGAACTATAGATAAATATAAAGCGAGGCTTGTCACTAAAGGTTTTAAGCAACAAGTTCATATTGATTTGCTTAATACTTTTTCTCCGGTTACTAGAGGTGCATCCATTAGATTGTTGATAGCAGTGGCTGCAATTCATGATTTAAAAATTCATCAAATGGATTTGAAAACAGCATTTTTAAATGGAGATCTAGATGAGGAGATTTACGTAGACCAACCTGAGGGCATTGTGGAGCCTGGCCAAGAAAGCAAGGTGTGTAAGCTAACTAAATCCCTTTATGGTTTAAAGTAAGCTCCTAAACAGTGGCATGGGAAGTTTGATTCCTGCATGCTTGAGAATGGCTATAAGACTAATGAATGTGATAAGTGCATATATTATAAAACTTGTAAGAATGCACATGTGATTAGCCTATATGTGGATGATCTACTTATCTTTGGCTCTAATTTGCATATTATAAATGAGACTAAAAATATGCTTAATAGCCACTTTGATATGAAAGATCTTGGTGAAGCCAATTTTATTTTAGGAATTAAAATTACCAAAACTAATGATGGCATTTTTCTTGATCAATCGCATTATGTTGAGAAAATTCTAAAGAAGTATAACTTTCTAGACTGTAAACATGTTGCTACTCCTTTTGATGCAAGCATACATTTATTCGTTGTATCAAATGAAGAAGAAGTGATTAATCAAAAAAAATATGCTAGCATGATTGGTAGCTTGAGATATGCTACTGACTGTACTAGACCTGACATTGCATATGCTGTTAGAGTACTTAGCAGGTTCACTAGCAAGCCAAGTCGATATCATTGGCTAGCCATGGGAAGAATTATGAGATATTTGTCTAGTACCAAAAATTATGGTTTGTTTTATAACAAGTATCCTGCAATGCTTGAGGGATATAGTGATGCCGATTAGAACACTTTGTCAGGTGATTCTCTCTCTACCTCAAGTTTTATTTTTACCTTGGGTGGTGGTGCTATATGTTGGAAGTCTAAAAAACATACTATAATTGTTAATTCTACTATGGAAGCTGAACTTATAGAGTTAGCTTCAGCATATGAGGAAGCAAATTGGTTGAGAGATTTGTTACATGAAATCCCTTTTTGGGAAAAACCAATTCCTCCTGTGTTAATTCGTTGTGATAGCACTACTGCTATTGGTAGAGTGAACAACCATTTTTATAATGATAAATCCAGACCTATTCGAAGGAAACACAGTAATTTGAGATCCTATTTGAGTAATGGCATCATAACTGTGAATTATGTAAAATCTTATAATAATCTTGTGAATCCGTTAACCAAGGCCTTGGCGAGAGATAGGGTCCGGAATACATCGAGGGGGATGGGTTTGAAACCTATAAAATCATAAACCATGTATGAGGACACCCAATCTGGGGACTAGAGATCCTATAACTAGGTTCAATAGAAAGAACGAATCATATGGTGGTTATAAAAAATGCACTCCTTAATATTTTGTTGTCCATCCCTATGATGTAAGCGCATTTGTCCTATAATGTTAGAGGGTTGAGTTTTTATACTCTTAATGAAATTATATAGCTCTTGTTGAGTGGGATGTATAAATTACAGGAACATCTGACAGATTTCATCTATGTGAGCATGAAAGTGAGGCCGCTTTCTATGAGAACAAGGCTTATTCTCAAATATGCTCATGAAAATTGGGATAGGCAAATGGCCGTAATGTGCTGGCTATTAAAAGCTCATGTCAACACCTGGATTATTATGTATGAGCAGTAATACTTTATTTCCCCTAAGTAGTCATAGTTCAAGTCTGAGACCACTATTGACTCTGGAGTAGAGATTGTTGTTTCACTAATGAAGGTTCAATGTAGAGCACAACTTCATGATGCATAATGTCTATCTTTGGTTGGTAATCTCTCTTGTCCTTGTTGATATTAAAATTAGCGGGGGATTGTTGGACCATTTTAATGTCTTTTATTTATTTTTTTATTTTTATTTTTATTTTTTAATTTGACTTTTTGTTTTGTGGTTATGAATGAAGATTAATTGGAAGTTCATGGACTTGGTGGTGAGTTAATATTTGGAGACTCTACCTTTTCTCTAGTTTAATAGTCATTATTATTTTTTGGTGTAATTTGCAAGGTCCTAGTGGCCTATAAATAGCTTATCTCATCTACTCTTTTCTACACTAACTATTTTTTATACTTGAGAGATTTGTAACGCCCTCAAAATAATACATAAAACCCATCATTTTAGACATGCAATGATATAAAAGGAATCAACACCTTTCTATTCATCAGAGTAGTTCTTACAACAGTATTACATGTTAACAAGAAAAGCAAATGCCCTAACGGCTTACAGCTTTCCAAGTCAACACTTGGTTACAAAGAGAAGAGTACTAACTCTATACAAAATAAGCCCTTGGCTTGAAATACATGTAATACAAACAAAATAATCAAAAGAGTCTTCAACTCCCCGAACCATCCAAGCTATGTCCTTGGAGGTGACATGTTACCTGTACCTGAAAATGATGTCCCATAAAGGGTGAGCCAACGCCCAGTAGAGATATGCTAAACACAACATGAGCAGTAACTAAGACATTAGCAATTGATAAATGTTTGACTCACACAAGCCAATTCATACACCATTTTCATTACATGACAACTGTGTCCATGTTTCCTTTCATTTTCCATTTCTTATCACATTCTCAATTCATGACTATGGCTCAGAACCTGGCCAACAATTTAATAGTAATTCATACTAAACATTTCCCATTTCACAATAGATAAGCACACTAGCTATATCAACACCTCGATAGATAAGCATACAAGCTATACCAACATTCTAACAGATAAGCATATGAGCTGTATCCACATTTCAACAGATAAGCATATGAGCTATATCAACACTTCCATAGATAAGCATATGAGCTATATCAACACATTAGCTGACAAGCATATGAGCTGTGTCAACGGAGTCCATCCCCTATCTTCTCCCATACAGTATCCGGTTTAGAGGTCCATCCCCCCATCTTTCCCTAAACCGCGAAGTACATCCCATATCTCCTCCCACACACACAACGTATATACACATAGGTCATATACATAATCAATCAATACATAAAGTTAATGTATTCTGTCAACCGTCATACTCTATGACACATCCAATTGATTAGTTTTAGTTTTCCTAATCATCATGCATTGTCTACAACAATCAAGACTACCCTCCACCGGTAGCCCAAAGCAATTATTTCTAAACAGATAATAAATGCATCAACAGATAATTTATCCATATTTTCAAAAGTGAGCGATTAACAAATCCAACTTCACTATTCCATCTCATAATGAGCCAATTTCATTATATTCAACTCAATTTCACAAATCCATAACTTTCCCAAATTAAGTATACCAATTAATTTATATACCAATTAGGGCTTTCTTCCCCAACTCTCAATATTAACCCAAAGGTTCAAATATCAACAATCAACAACAATATTATCATTTTGAGACCAAAAATACATATTTGAGAATCAAAATAACAAACCCTCTTTTATACATTTTGAAACCCTAGAACCCAAAATCAACCATTTGAACAATGTGCCCAAAATCTAGGTCAAAACCCATAAGAGTGAGTAGGAATCCCTACCTCAAATTCGAAGCTCAAAGGAAGAAGATGACGAAACTCAAAGTGCTCCAAAACTCAATATGCTCGGATCAAAACGTAGCCCTCGACGATCAACACAACTTTTACAAAGGCCCAAGGTGAGGAAATCACTCCTACTAGATCAATACTTAGAGAGAAGTTGAGGTTCTAGTAAGAAAAGCTCTCCAATGGCTGACTTTGAAAAGTAAGAGAGAGAAAGGATGTGAAAAAGTGATCCAAAAAGTCAGATCTCGGAGTGATATACTCGTCGCCCCGCTCGAGCATGGAAACCCCCGCTCGAGCGTCACTCACAGACTCCCGCTCGAGCGTCCAAACCGCCGCTCGAGCGCCGGATACACGCTCCCAGAACTTTTGCAGAACTAGGTCCCCGCTCGAGCGTCAAACTCCCCGCTCGAGCGTCCAATGCTGTAGAGGAAAATACTGGGAGATGGATTTTCCCGCTCGAGCGCCAAGACCCCCGCTCGAGCGAAGAAACACAACAAAGGCCCGCTCAAGCGTCAAAAGCTCCGCTCGAGCGTGAAGGCTAAATCTGGGCAACTACTTTTGGTTTCTAAGCTCAACCAAACTGTTTCAAACCTGCCCAACACAACCCAAAACTCAAATACAAAGAGTAGAGGATGTAAACAAGATATATACAACAACCAACTCCACGGAACCTAAGCCCGAATACAACAAATAAAGAAAGGGAAACCGGGATCGCTATAGATTACTAGCCAAAGAAGGATGTTTTTTCTTGGTGGAGTTTTGGGTTCACCATCTTGTGCAAAGTTGGCCTAAACCATACGACAAGTGGTCGGGCTATTGTATCTTAGAAGGGACAAGTCATAGTTTTGTGACTGCTACATCGGTATTTGAGTTCTTCCTACCGCAATGGGCTTGATCTCCTTAAAGAAAACAAGATATCTGTGCCTCAGCCTGATCTATTTGTATCACATTTTCTTTGCATTATTTATCAATAAAATATATTTTTCTGGTATTTTCACCAATATCTAATATTCACAAAGGACTCAACCTATACAAATTAGTAACAACCACAAACCCACAAATCAACTGAAAAATTAAGAAAAATCAACGAGATTTATTTCATTTTTGGTGAAATCTTGCCGCCCACACCTTCGAATCAACGCACAGTGTAAGATAGAGGTAAAACTGTATGTTGTGAGAAAGCTTTAAATGGTGTTCCAATTTCCCATCCCGATAGACCTCAATAGACAGAGATGTCATTCAAAGGTGAGTTTGAAACTCCTATTTTGCCTGTGGGTAGCTGGTGGTTACAGATGTGGTTGTGCATGCGTGAGTGTGGGTGTGATGCGAAAGACGAGAAAAAGGATAGAGGTAAACACACAGAGTTAATTTGGGTGATGGATGTGGACTGCAACATACAACGGTGATAGTGGCAATAGTAGAGATTGTAGTGGTAGTCGAGATGACGGTGGTGAATGGTTCCGATGATCAACGGTGCTGGCGGTAGCTTTTGCTATCTTGCATGTGTGAAGAAGTATAAAGTAGAAGAGAGAGAGAGAGAGAGAGAGAGAGAGAGAGAGATTGAATAGAGAGTAGAGAGAAATGTTTAGTTATATATATGGTTTGGTTTTGAAATCAAAACTTTCAAATTTAAAATAAGATCTGAAGCGGGCAAACTAAAATTTAAAAAAAAAATACTGGTGTGTTGAGTTTGTGTTTGGACATAAATTTTCAAAAAAAAAAATTTGGGGAGAGAGTTTAAAAAAAAAAATTTGGTTTGTTTGGTTATATATTTTGAAAATAGTTTTGTAATTGGAGAGTTTGGGATGATTTGATATTTTTATTATAGTTGAGTAGATGTGTGTGAGTGAAAAAATGATTGATTAATATTGTTGGCTTATTTTTCCTATGAAGGAAAATATCATAAATGCGAGCATACTAGTAAGGATTGAAAAATCCTTACAGATTAAATTCAAGCCAATTATCAAGCGATTGTATTGACAGTTATTTTGCCTCAACGAAGAGGATTTCAAAATTGCCAAGTGTAAAGAAAAGAAAAATTAAAAGAAGAAGGAAGGAGACGGAGAAAGATGATTGAGTGAATAATCGGGGTGATTGAGTGAACAATCAAACTAACCATTAATTTACTTCTACTCCTATGCTTCAAAAATGAAGTGCATAAAATAAAATGCAGAAAATTTACCTCTACTCCTATGCTTCGAAAATGAAGTGCATAAAATTAAGGGCAAGAAATACAAATGACAAGAAAAATAGAAATCAATTGTCTTTTATTTGAATTCTGGATCTCTTACAATGTAGCCATTGATGGCTATTTTTAGACGAAAAAATACAGCAATAACTACTCAGTAACTACCCATTTCTTCCATCTTCATCCTTGTCTTGCCACATGTCCTTCCATTCATCCACTTTGTCCTTCGCGTTCTCCATCATCTCCATAACTTCTTTTAACTTCCAAATGAATAAGTGGATTCCATGTGTCCTGAAAATAATAACAATCAGTGTGTTTGGTTTGAATTTTTTGAATTAAGTTTTTTGAAAACTAAGTTTTTTGGTTTTCGTGTTTTTTTGTTTTTAGTGGATATTTTTTAAATTTTAAAATTTTTTAAATTTTAAACATTTTTTTTACTTTTTAGATGCACCTTACTTAGATGTATCTAAAAAGTAAAAAATTTGTAAAAAAATATTTTAAAAAATTAATAAATACATAAAAATACAAAAAAATATACTGAATTCTTGTATTTTTTTTTTGTATTTTGGGTATTTAGAGAATTTTTAAAAGGTTTTCTTCACAAATTTTTTACTTTTTAGATACATCTAAGTTAGGTATGCGTAAAAATTAAAAAAAAAATTGCTTAAAATATTTTAAAAAATCAGTAAAAACAAAAAAAAATACGGAAAATAAGAAAGTAGAATTTTCTGAAAAGTGTTTTTTGAAAAGGGAAACCAAGCATAGTGAATAAGAATACTAATAATAATACGAATAAGAATATTTTATGGTGCCAACATTACCCCCACAACTCTTTAAGAATGGGTCTTGTCGAATTTTTTAAGAGTTGCATAATTATGATGCAAAATAGGCAGTTGTTTAGTAATTAATTAATTGCCAATTTATAGAATATTCAAAGAGTGGCACATATTTAAAACTTCTCTTATCCTATGGTATTCTTCGAAGCCTTGTAGAGTTTCGAAAGCAGGTAATCACAATTATCCAAACAACCTTTGAAGCAAAATGATTGAACCAAAGGACCAAACTAATGATGCCAAGAACCTTCAAAGTAATCATAAAACACCTTCGAAGCAATAGAGAGGAACCAAATCCATACTTCGAAGCTGTTGGTAATGAAGCAAAAATCTCTTCGAAGCTACTAATAGTAACAGCAATAGTGACACACTACTTTGTATCAACTCCAAGTGTATATGAATACACACCACACAAAATGAACCCGCATAATATTTTTGAAGATATCTTTGCTAAACCAATAATCGGTTTTTTTATCTTCGCTGCTATTTTTGTCAAACCAAAAGTTGGTTTTGATTTACATGGTTCCCTCAAATTTGAGGAACATCCATGAGACAAATCCGATTCCACTATTACTAGTTTGGTTAAACGGATTACGAAGAAACACGAAAGTCTCACTAACACTTTTAGGTGAATTTGAACTAATCATTGAAAATCCCAAGTGATTCGTGATTAGATCAAGATTAAAATATTCCAATTCCCAATTATTCAAAACACACAATCTAAATCATCAAGCACTTACGAAAGTGATTTAGATTGTTGTTTTCGGAATAAACAATAAATCGACACAAACGATTTTAACGTGGAAAAACCACAATTGAAGAACCTTCAATTGTAATCAAAAACCACGGGTGAAACGCCACTAACCAATCCACTACTAAAGAAAGAAAGATAACAAAGATAACACACAAATTACCCAACTCAGTCAATTTGTCTTCCAACCTTCTGTAACTCTTTCACCAAGCCTTCGTCTCGGAACTGATTAATCTGAAGTTGAATCCACAACTTCACTTGTCGAATTAACGACTACGTACAGAATCAAACTCCTTTGAAACTCCACGTTTGAATCTTCAGAATCCACCGAAGAATAACACTCTTGAATATGAAGTATCAACCTCCTTGATGTATGTATCTTAGATCATAGGTTACAAACCCTCTCAAATAGATCAAGGAAAACTCACCAAAAACTTCAAAAGAAAACCTCAAACAAAATCCTAAGACCTTTAAACAAGATCTAGGAAAAGTAAACCTAAAATAGACCCAACACGCGAATATATAGTAACTGAAATCGCGCGGTCCGCTCGAGCGTGGGAATTCCCGCTCGAGTGGAGACTTCATATTCCATGATTTATACAGGGTTCACGCTCGAGTGGAAGATCCCACGCTCGAGTGTAGAATCACAACATCCAGTATTTTTACAGACTTAACAGAGATGCTGTGAGAGTGCAAACCCTACTCTAGTGTCACTTTCCCCGCTCGAGCGGGAAGCCAAAACCTGGAAAACTGGGAAATTACAATATTATTACAACCTTGGTTTTTCCATGGAATTTGACAACAAAGGGTCCTAACAATCTCCCCCTTTGTCAAATCCCGGACAAAACCATGCTAAAACAATTTGCCTATCAAAAGTACCATAAAAATCTGAGATCCATGCTTTTGAACAAGCACCCTGAAAAAAAAAACAACCACACAAGCCAACCAAAATCTGTGAAACTGTATTAAATAACAAAATATAAATCCATCCATCAAAAAAAATATATGCTATCCATCCACCAAAAAATATACTAAGCATAAGCATACTATCCATCTGTACCAAGGAAGTATATAAGCAAAAGGAAAAACTATACCAAAAGAATGTAACCAACTGTACCAAAAGTATGTAACCAACTGTACCAAAAGATGTAACCAACTGGACCAAGATCTATCCACTCCCCCTTTTTGTCCGGGAGAAATCAAAAATCAAAAGAAACATAACTGAATAGCAAAACTGGACAACAAGGATCAGGGAGCGGGTGGCTGTGACTGCATCTGAAGCAAAGACAAAATCTGATCCAGCTGAGAAGAAGACTTGGCCACAGACACCTCAATGTGCTGGGAAGAAGCCTCCAATGCACTGAACCGGGCATCAGCAGTGGTCTCAAGATCTGTGAGTCATGCCTCGACAATATCCATCTGTCCCTCGAGTTGGTCAAACCGGGAAGTAACAAACTGCTCAAAAGACTGAAGATGGCCACGAATCGAACGAACCGGAGGTGGCTGCTCCCCCTCGCCAATAGCACCACCGGCTGCAGCGGCATCATACTCAACCTCTTCTGCCCTAGCATCAGCATCACTCGTACCTGCACCAGACCGGCCCACCCCAGAAGAAACCCCGCGAATATGAGACTGACTTTGAGAGACAGTTTTTTTGGTAAAGGGCCGGGAAGGAGATCCAAACTCATCCTCATCAAAAGAGGGGACCTCAAACTTAGAGAGAAGCCGGTTGATTAGGCACCCGTAAGGTAAACCAAGGTTATTGCGCTCAAAAACTGCAACCATTTTCTGGATGATCAATGTGGCAAGATCAATGGAGCGATTTTGAGCAAGACACTGGAGGACAAACCCTTGGTCCTGGTTGATTTCGGAACTATGGGTGGTGACAATCACATTTGCACACACTATGAGGTTCAACAACCTAAACTGAGGGAGAAGCTCATGTTGTTTGATCAAGGAACCGGAAGGCCAAAGACGAGGAAAACCACATAAGGCATGGGCAACCTCATTGAAGGCACAAGTGGGGCACACTAGAAAAGGGTAGAAGATGGGGAATACCTCACAAATCCCTAACAACTCTCGAATAAGGGCAGGGTTAACAGTAATGGGCTTGGACCGGACCCAAGTCTTGAAGGAGGGACCGATATCGACAAGGCTGTCCATGTTACAATAAAATTCACACACCCAAGTGAGGTTTTCAGGACCAGAAAATAAAAGGACATTATCCCCACCCAAGGGATCAAACAGTGAACGAATAGGGATAGACTCGAATGTGGTGGGTTGAACATTACATTCAAGATGAATGGTGCGGGCTGGATAATGTTATCCCATATAGGCAACCCAAGAGGGGGGGTGAATTGGGTTATTAAAAATTTCACAATATTAAAATTAACACAATATTCAGAATTTTAATAAATAAAAAAAAATAGAATAATAATTATCAATATAAAAGTAAGAGAGATAGGGAGAGAAAATCAAACACTGCAATTTATAGTGGTTCGGCACGCCAGGCCTACGTCCACTCCCCAAGGAATCTCCTTGAGAATTTCTTTACTATTAATTGAATAAATACACCACTAAGCTTGTGGATTTGGCACAGGACTTACTCTTATCTATTGAGCCTCACTCAACAATAAATGCCTTACCCTTACAAAATCTCTCACAAAAATAAGGAATAAGAATAAGTGGTACTTAAACCCTCCTTTACAATAATTCTCTCACAAAGAGTAGATATGAAAGTGTAAGAACAAATGCTAGACTTAGATCTGAAAGTAAAAGAGCAGAATATAATATACTCAGAATTTTGGAGCTCACAGAAAATTTTCTCTTCAAGTTCTTAATTTTTCTCCACACACAACACTTCTATTTATACACAAAAATATACCCGTTAGACGCTCCTTGCTGACGTCATGGCTTACATAAGCACGCTCCTTGCTAACGTCATGGATGAAATTAGTTTGGAAGAGAATCACGTGTAAGAAAATTTGCACTCTTGCAAATTTGAACATCTTTAGGTATTAGTCAAAAGTGTACAAAAAAAAAAAGAAAAATTAATTTGAATTATATCTTGTATGACTTTCCTCATGCTAATATTCAATGTTTCCACACACTAATATATATGATACAATCAATGTTGTGTAAAAAAATATATATATATATAATTGCTCTGTGATGTATACTATTTGTATTATATGCGTTATATATATAAAGTTATATATATATATATAATGTTCTAATCAAATATTTGCATACATAGAAAAATCTCTTTAAATAATATTTATGATGGATCTGAAAATATATGTCCTCTTTAAAATATTGTATATGTTGTAGAGATTTTAAACTAAATATATGCTACCACTCCATATTAATTTTGTCAAAACAAGACAACCCATCAATAGCAAATTTGTCAAAATAATACAACCAATCAATCATTTTTGTCAAAATAATATAATTAATCAATTTTTAATTTAGTCAAAAAGTGAATAGTGATCAGCCTAAATTTTCAAAAAGTGAATAGTAAAGTTTTCAAAAATATTTTTATTTAACTAATATTTAACAAATATATATATTTTGAAAAGATAATATTTTGTGTCAAATAAATATGTACATTAAAAAAATCCAAATTGTTACAAATAATATTTTAGACATTATCAAAATTAAATAATATGATTAACAATCTCCCCCTTTTTGATGATGGCAATATTTGTATGGATTTGACACAAAATAAAATTGACAAAATATTTGATAACCCTGCAATATATAATTTTCAAAAGCAAAAATCATATTTTTTTTCTCCCCCTTTGACATCATCAAAATAAAGATGAAGATAAAAAACAAAAGAATCTGAGCGGCCAAAAATAAAAGAATCTGATCGGCCAAAAATAAAATAATGGGCCTTCTGTCTTGTCGGAATCATTGTGGGGATTTTGGAGTATCTCGAGCGCAGAAAATATTGACAAACAAAAGATTTGAGCAGATATGCATCGAGTAATGGATCGATGGAGTGTATAAAAAGTGACACAGATCATAGGCAAAGATACAAAATCATCAAGTGTTGGAGAAAAAAATTTGTTTTAACTTCGTTTGTCATCATGTCATTCCTTACCTTATCTATCAATGAGCCGGACCTGCATGAGGTGCCTGTAATGCAGGCAAATGAGAGAGTACCAGTGGTGCAGGCACATGCTATGCCTGTAAATGAGGGTTCTAGTGTTATTGGTAATCGAAATGATATCGATGCTATTAATAACACTATGGCTCTTAGTACACAGGCCATGACTGCAGTTTCCAATATGGCGCGACGATTACAAGCAAGAATACAAGAAAATCAGCAATGGAGAGATGAGGTGTGCTTGTTAAAACAATAACTTGTTAATATGTGTAATGAGAAGAAAGAACTAAAAAGGAAAAATGCACAATTGGAGAATGCAGTGCATTATTATGCAACGGTGATAATGCCAAGACTCACAGAAATCGAAAATAGAGAGAAGCATGTAAAAGAGGCTCATGAAAAATTGTTGAGAGAAGTAAAAAAGAAAAAATCTGTGAAGCCTTTTGAAAATTTACATGTAATCGAGTAATATTTTCCTTTTCTGAAATAAAATTTCGAGCAGTTCTTCCTTTATTTATTTATTTATTTTATTATTATTAATTTTTTATTTTATTTTTTTTAAAATTTTTTAAAATTTTTTCTTTTTTATTTTTATTTTTTTTTTTAAATTCAGTTTTTGCACAAAATTTGTTGGTGCAAATAAGGAGTATGGTAGATAAGAAAAAAAATATGTATTTATACTCCCCCTAAAATTATGCACAGAATATACACATGGCTTTATATATATATATATATATATTTATAATGATTGTTAATCTCAAAAAATATGAGTCTTCCCCTGAATTAATGCACTAAAAATTATATAAATTTGAAGAAACAAATTACCAATCTATAATACCAAGGGCCATTAAAATCCGGCCATAAACAACTACACCAAGTGCACTAGCATAAAAGTAGAAAATAAAAATAAAAACAATTTCTTCAGACAAAGTAGAAGCAACCATTAGTAAATCCAAGAGAATTTGTAACACATACAACAAGTAAAAAAATATAACATAGTGCAACAAGAATTTTAACATGTTAATCGGTGATGACCTTAATGATCGGAAGAAATGGAGAAGATTGGGTAGATCGGTGACGAATTTGTGTAGATCGGCAATGGATCTTGATGGATCAGTCACGGATCTTGATGGATCGGTGATGGAACTTGATGAATCAGTAAAGATGGTGATGAAGATTTCGGGTAGAGAAGTGATGGAGTTTGGAAGATTGGTGAGGGATTTGGATGGATGGTGATAGTGATGAAAGTGATGAATGATTTTGTGGATGGTGGATGGTGGAGTTGGTTGTAGGCTATGGTGAGGGTGGAGATGGAGTCGGTTGAGCGTATGAGAAAGAAGGGGAGAGCGAGATAGCAAGAGAAAGAGAAAAAGAGAGAGTAAAGGAGAGAGCGGGTGAGAGATAGAGACAGAGCGGTGAAAGAGAGAAAATATATGTATATAATTTTATTATTATTATTTTTATTTATAATTATTATTAGAAATATTTTATTTAATTATTTATTATTATTAAATTATTATTATTATTATTATTATTATTTATAATTTTTTAATATAAACACTATATTGGAGTATTCATCATACCAAGTTCAGTTCTAATATAACAAAATTGTTCTTCATTTAGAGGCTTGGTAAAAATGTCAGCTAATTGACGATTTGTAGGCACAAATTCGAGTTCAATGTCACCTTTGAGTACATGATCTCTCAGAAAATGATGCCTTATTTCAATGTGTTTAGCGCGTGAGTGCTGAATAGGATTTTTTGAAAGGTTAATGGCACTTGTGTTGTCACATTTTATAGGAATATGATCATAGTGAAGTCCAAAATCTTGAAGTTGTTGTTTCATCCAAAGCAATTGTGCACAACACCCAACGGCGGCAATGTATTCTACTTTAGCAGTTGACAGAGCCACTGAGTTTTGTTTTTTGCAAAACCAAGAAGTGAGTGAGTGTCCAAGAAAATGACAAGTGCCACTAGTGCTTTTTCGGTCAAGTCTACATCCCGCAAAGTCGGCATCTAAGTAACCAAAAAGTTCAAAGGTGGTTCCCTTAGGATACCATAATCCCAAATTTGGAGTGCCGACAAGATATCTGAAAATGCATTTGACTACGGTGATGTGTGACTCTTTCGGTGCGGATTGAAAACGTGCACACATACAAACACTAAACATTATGTCGGCCCTACTTGCAGTAAGATAGAGTAAAGAACCAATCATACCTCGATATTTCTTTTCATCTACAGGTTTGCTTTGCTTATCTTTGTCGATTTTTATCGATGTGCTCATTGAAGTTGCTGCAGACTTTGATGATTCCATTTCAAACCTTTTGAGTAGATCTTTGATATATTTCGTTTGATTTAAATGGATTCCATCATTAGTTTGTTTAATTTGTAGACCAAGGAAGTAATTTAATTCCCCCATCAGACTCATTTCAAACTCACCCTGCATGTCTTTAGCAAACTCTTTGCACAAATTTTCATTAGTAGCACCAAAAATGATATCATCAACATAAATTTGAACAATTAGCATATCTTCTTTTTTTATTTTTATAAAAAAGTGTTGTATCAATTTTTCCTCTACAAAAGCCTTTGTCAAGTAGAAAATTACTCAATCTTTCATACCATGTTCTAGGAGCTTGTTTCAAGCCATATAAAGCTTTTGAAAGTTTGAAAACATGATCCGGGTATTTATGATTTTCAAAACCGGGAGGTTGTTCAACATATACTTCCTCCGAAATATACCCATTTAAAAAAGCACTTTTAACATCCATTTGATATAATTTAAAATCTTTAAAACACGCAAAAGCAAGTAACATTCTAATAGCTTCAAGTCTAGCAACTGGTGCAAAAGTTTCATCAAAATCAATTCCCACTTCTTGATTATAGCCTTGAGCTACTAATCTTGCTTTATTTCTAGTAACAACTCCAGATTCGTCCATTTTATTTCAAAAAACTCATTTTGTACCAATAACGAGATGATCCTTAGGTCGAGGGGTTAAAAACCAAACTTCATTTCTTTCAAATTGATTTAATTCTTCTTGCATTGCTAAAATCTAGTTTTCATCATTTTCAGCTTCTAAAAATGATTTTGGTTCAATTTGTGAAACAAATGCTAAGTTACCATAAATATTTCTAACAGAGGAATGAGTTTTTATACCTTCCGCCGCATCACCTATGATGAGGTTTTTGGGGTGGCCATGAGCATACTTCCATTCTTTTGGTAGATTTGAGTCACTTTCTGGAAGAGCATATATTTCTTGAAGTTTCTCCATTGTCATTTCTTCTTCATGTTCGCGTAATGGATTTTCTTCATTTTTCTTTTTGTAAATGCTCTCCATGCTTGGTTGATTTTCTACAATATCATTACTTACAAGATTCTTGGAGATAATATCGTTAGATTCATCAAAAACAACATGCACAGATTCTTCAACAAGTAGAGTTCTTTTATTGAATACTCTATAAGCTTTACTGGACATAGAATAACCAAGAAATATAGCTTCATCCGATTTAGCATCAAATTTTCCTAAGTTATCTTTATTGTTATTTAATACAAAGCATTTACAACCAAAAGCACGCAAGTGACTAATATTAGGTTTTCTACCTTTCCAAAATTCATAAGGGGTTTTCTTAAGAATAGGTCTAATCATGGCACGGTTTATAACATAGCATGCAGTGTTAACAGCTTCCGCCCAAAAATATTTAGGCAAATTATTTTCACAAAGCATAGTACGAGTCATTTCTTCAAGAGTTCTATTTTTTCTTTCAACCACACCGTTTTGTTGAGGAGTCCTAGGGGCTGAGAAATTATGATCTATTCCTAAGTCATCACAAAACATAATAAAATCATCATTTTCAAATTCTCTACCATGGTCACTTCTAATACTACAAATATTAAGATTTTTGTCATTTTGAATTCTTTTACAAAGTTTTGAGAAATTATAAAAAGCTTCATTTTTGTGTGCTAAAAATAATACCCGTGTATATCTAGTATAATCATCAACACAAACAAGGGCATAAGATTTTCCTCCTAAACTTAATGTTCTAGATGGTCCGAATAGATCAATATGCAAGAGTTGAAGCGGTCCAGTAGTTGAAATGATATTTTTAGATTTAAAAGAAATTCTAGTTTGTTTTCCAAATTGACAAGCATCACAAAGTTTATCTTTTTCAAAAACAATTTTTGGTAAACCTATGACTAACTCATTTTTTGAAAGTTTGGAAATTAAATCAAAATGAGCATGTCCTAATCTTCTATGCCAAAGCCAACCATTATCATTTATAGCAGATTAACATTTAATGTTAAAATGAGAAGATAAATCATGTAAATCAAACACATATACATTCTCATGTCTATAACCTACAAATAAAGTCTTGTTTTCTAGGGTGTTTTCAATAGTGCAATGAATTTTCTCAAAAATAACTCTATAACCTTTATCACATAATTGACTAATGCTAAGCAAGTTATGTTTTAAACCTTCAACAAATAAAACATTTTCAATAATAGGAGAGGGATTTTTACCAATACTTCCTACACCAATGATTTTACCCTAGCTATTGTCGCCAAAAGTCACATATCCGCCATCCTTTGGTTGAAGTGTGGCGAACATAGCTTTATTTCCAGTCATGTGCCTCGAACATGCACTGTCGAGATACCATCTATCGTTACTGGATTTTGTCTTGAAACATACCTACAAAAATTTGATTTTTCTATTGGTACCCATTTTTTCTTGAGTCCATAAAAGTTAGAATTTGATACTCTTGAACTGTCCTTAGGGACCCACATCTTTTTTATTTTAGCAAAAGGATTTCTTTTAACAGGACATGAAGGTGAAATATGACCTTTTGTACCACAGAAATGACATGTGAGATGAGAGTGATTAGAATATGCATACACAAAGTCATTTTTGACAGTTTTTACTTTTGAAAAAGGTTTATATCCAATTCCGGCTCTACCAAAAGTACAATTTTGATTTTTAAGAATTTTATCTAAAGTTTCTCTGCCTTGAGTGAATTTTGAAAGAGTTTTTTTCAAGTCTTCAATATTTTCTTTCAAAATAATTTGTTCCTTTTTTAAAGACTCATTTTCTTTTTGTAATACAACTAAATGTTTTTCAGAAATTGAAGACTCTTTTCGAGTTAAAATCTCATTTTCCTTTTTCATTTTCATGGCTTCATTTTCTAGAACATTTATCTTGGAAGTCAATGATTCATTTTCTTTTGACAAACTTGAAATTACTTTCTTTTGACAATTATTTTTCAAACTAAGTTTCTTAAATTCAGCATGTAATTCATCAAAAACTAATTGCAATTCATCAAATGTAAAGGATTCGTCATTTACCTCATTTTCGTTTCCAAGTGCCATTAAGCATAGGTTAGCAACCTCATTTTTGCAAACTTCGGTTTCTGTGTCGCTTTCATCACTATCTTCTCCCCATGCTGCAATCATAACTTTCTTCTTATCCTTCTTGAATTTTTTCTTAAGTTCTGGACATTCTAATTTGTAATGTCCAGGTTTGTTGCATTCGTAGCAGGTTACTTCAGATTTTTTGTGATTTTCTCCCATTTGAAAATCCCTGTTGTTGAAGTCTTTTCTGAAAAAATTTCGTACGCCTTGTTTCTTTCTCACAAACCTTTGGAACTTTCTAGTGATGAATGCCATTTCCTCATCCTCATCTGAATCATCTTCCTTATCCTCTTGATGTTTCCAGGTGGATTTGAAGGCTATTCCTTTCTTCTTCTTCTTGTCCTCCTCTTCCTTTCCTTCTTGCATTATGAGCTCATGAGTTAAGAGAGATCCCATTAACTCATCTAGACTTAGCTTTGATAAATCATTGGCTTCGGTAATGGCAATGACTTTTGTCTCCCAACTTTTTGGCAATGACCTAAGCACTTTTCTTACAATTTCAACATTAGTATATATTTTTCCAAGAGAAGTTAAACCATTAATAATATCAGTAAAGCGAGTAAACATTTGAGGAATAGTCTCATCAGGCTTCATTTTAAAGAGTTCATAATTATGGACTAGCAAATTGACTCTAGATTCTTTAACTTATTCGGTTCCCTCATGAGTCACTATAAGCTTGTTCCAAATTTCTTTTGCGGTTTTACATGTGGAAATTCTGTTGAACTCGTTGGCATCTAAGGCGTAGTACAACATGTTTGTGGCTTTGACATTAATTGGGCCATTCTAGTATCTGATTCATCCCACTCATCTTCAAGTTTTGGTACCCTAAGTCCATCTACGGTTTTGGTAGGAATTTTTGGACCATTGCAAATAATTTTTCAGCATTCATAATCATTAGATTGAACATGTATGGTCATCATAGTTTTCCAATAACTAAAATTTGTGCCGCTAAATAGTGGTGGCCTATTGGATGCTTGTCCCTTGGGTAAAGAATAACTAGGGGTTGCCATGATCTACTCTAAGACGGTTAAGTCACACAACTGGAGTTTAGGCTCTGATACCAATTGTTATCCCAGATAGGCAACCCTAGAGAGGGGTGAATTGGGTTATTAAAAATTTCACAATATTAAAATTAACACAATATTCAGAATTTTAATAAATAAAAAAAATAGAATAATAATTATCAATATAAAAGTAAGACAGATAAGGAGAGAAAATCAAACACTACGATTTATAGTGGTTCGGCACGCCAGGCCTACGTCCACTCCCCAAGGAACCTCTTTGAGAATTTCTTTACTATTAATTGAATAAATACACCACCAAGCTTGTGGATTTGGCACAGGACTTACTCTTATCTATTGAGCCTCACTCAACAATAAATGCCTTACCCTTACAAAATCTCTCACAAAAATAAGGAATAAGAATAAGTGGTACTTAAACCCTCTTTTATAATAATTCTCTCACAAAGAGTAGATATGAAAGTGTAAGAACAAATGCTAGACTTAGATCTAAAAGTGAAAGAGCAGAATACAATATACTCAGAATTTTGGAGCTCACAGAAAATTTTCTCTTCAAGTTCTTAATTTTTCTCCACACATAACACTTCTATTTATACACAAAAATATACCCGTTAGACGCTCCTTGCTGACGTCATGGCTTACATAAGCATGCTCCTTGCTAACGTCATGGATGACATTAGTTTGGAAGAGAATCACGTGTAAGAAAATTTGCACTCTTGCAAATTTGAACATCTTTAGGTATTAGTCAAAAGTGTACAAAAAAGTAAAAGAAAAATTAATTTGAATTATATCTTGTATGACTTTCCTCATGCTAATATTCAATGTTTCCACACACTAATATATATGATACAATCAATGTTGTGTAAAAAATATATATATATATATATAATTGCTCCGTGATGTATACTATTTGTTTTATATGCATTATATATATAAAGTTATATATATATATAATGTTCTAATCAAATATTTGCATACATAGAAAAATCTCTTTAAATAATATTTATGATGGATCTGAAAATATATGTCCTCTTTAAAATATTGTATATGTTGTAGAGATTTTAAACTAAATATATGCTACCACTCCATATTAATTTTGTCAAAATAAGACAACCCATCAATATCAAATTTGTCAAAATAATACAACCAATCAATCATTTTTGTCAAAATAATATAATTAATCAATTTTTAATTTAGTCAAAAAGTGAATAGTGATCAACCTAAATTTTCAAAAAGTGAATAGTAAAGTTTTCAAAAATATTTTTATTTAACTAATATTTAACAAATATATATATATTTTAAAAAGATAATATTTTGTGTCAAATAAATATGTACATTAAAAAAATCCAAATTGTTACAAATAATATTTTAGACATCATCAAAATTAAATAATATGATTAACAGATAAGACTCGCAGTACAACTTGGCTTTCTCAGCTGAGCGAAAGCGGTCAGTGTTATAAGTAAGGCGAGGGGCAGTAGACTTCCGTCTTTTAAAGGTGGACATGACTAAACCAAGACAAAGAGACAAAAAAGAAAACAACACAGACAACCCCCAACCCAAGACCAAAAGTAAACCAAAAGAGACAACACAAAAACATTAGTAGCACAGATAAATGACAGTATGAAGCAAATAGTGCAAGTAGGAATCATGGTAAACATGGCAGCCATCAAAACATCAATAACCTTAGCATAAGAGAAATGAAATGTGAACCAGAGCGAAGAAAACATAAATCAAGCACACATTAAGCCAACATGATTAGGAACTCAATCAGCAAGGCAATGGAAATAGATCACATTATCACAGGGCAATATATGTAGACAAAAAAACCCCAATTTAAACCAGAGAAAGAAATCTAGCAAAATGCCCAAATCACTAACCCTAGATGCAAGAGAGAGATACTGAACCATTATGAAATAAGCAAAAAACAACAATGAAGAACCCTGAACATGAAGAACAAAAACAAAATAGACACAAACAGAACAAACACTAGGAAACCAAAGAGACAGAAATACGACAAAAGAAACAGAGAAGAAAGAGATAAGAGACATGCCTGAGGTGTGCACACACACTTAAATCACCAAGAAGACACCAAGGAAGAACAATGGACTTGAATCGCAAAGGATGCCCTAGGGGAGAGAAACCACTTTGGAGAAAATGAACTGAAAAGTCGAAGGAGGGAGAATTTAAACAAAACCAGTCTGCTCGAGCGTAGGGTTTAACGCTCGAGCGTGAGACAAAGCACGCAGAGACCCACTCGAGCACAAAAACGGACGCTCGAGTGTCAAATCAACCCTCCCAGAACTGTAAAGCAAGGTACAAAAAGCTACAAGACCAAAATCTACGCTTGAGCGTGAGATTGGCCACTCGAGCGAGGACAGAACACCTCAAAAAATATATATATTTTTTATATATATATATAACAGCGAGGAGTATAATTGAGACTGTAATACTCATATGAGATTATCCATCACCTATGAATCCTGAAAACTTGTACCGTAAAACAAAATATGAATCACAAGATCATGAACAAGTCAGATAGAAATTAATCAATGAGCATAAACAACATAAGAATTCATAACTCAAAAACACACATGAGAGCTCCCGAAAGTAATGTGTGTGTGTGCAATCCTTGAGATCCACAAAGCTAGAGTTAATCCTTGTAGTGGTCGGATGGTTGGACCTCCGACAAGAGTAACAGATCATCACAGAGAAAAGTCAAACCACTAGGAATCACGAGGTATTTGTTGAGGAAATGCGGAGGCTCCCCCTCAATCAATGATTCTTTTTCTTTTTTTTTTTTTAACTTTTCTTTCTTGTGGGCACTCACTGGTAGCATTCACGTTCGAGAGTATGGAGACCGAACCAGAGAAGAATGAAATCAAAAAGGATGGCCTGGTTGGTGCCTCTGAGGTAGCCTTTTCTTAATGGCCGGATTTCAATGAACTGAGGGAGAAACCATGGAAGTGAAAAAGGATGGTAGATGGTTAAGAGACTCAACATCACCCGTGATATATTAGTATCGGTCAATTCCTCTAAAAAAAATACAAGAAACACTGTTAGTGGTCCATAGAGAACTTTGATCACTTGTGCGGAAACCCCTGCAACAGTTTATCTCAGGGATGTGTACGGAATGAGATCGTGAAGTTAATGAGTATGGGCATTCAGAATGAGCTATGAACAAAGAAAAATAAAATCTTATTAGCAGTATGATCAGTGTTCATATTCAATTAGATGCAAGGATGACAGGATTCAATGTCAATGAGATTATAACATCCACGAATACAATAGGCCAACCACTCACTTTAAAAAATAGGAAACCACCTAGTTACTGAGCACAACACCCAAGGTCTTTCTAAGAAACTCAAATCGAAGAAGATCAAGGGGTTTTGTAAAAATATCAACCTTTTAATGCTCAGTGGGTACATGTTCCAGAACAACAAGGCCTTCTTCCACTAACTGTCGAATAAAATGATGACGAATGTCAATGTGTTTGGTGCGAGAGTGTTGGACAGGATTTTTTGAAATGTTTATGGCACTTGTGTTATCACAGAAAAGGGTGAGAGTGTTTTGTTCTATCCCATAATCATGAAGCATTTGCTTCATCCACAGCATTTGTGCACAACAACTCCCTGCAGCAATGTACTCAGCCTCAGCAGTCGAAAGGGAGATGGCATTTTGCTTTTTACTATGCCAGGAAACCAAATTATTCCCAAGGTAAAAACACCCCCTCCCCCCGGATGTACTCTTCCTATCATCAGCACACCCTGCCCAGTCGGCATCAGAAAAACCAGTAATTTCAGCTGTAGTATCAGTAGAAAACCAAACCCCATACCCCAATATCCCATTAACATATTTAATGATGCGTTTGACAGCAAGAAAATGAGACTTTTTCGGGCTGGCTTGGTAACGGGCACAAACACCTACACTGAAAGCAATATCAAGACGACTGGCTGTGAGGTAAAGAAGACTCCCTATCACACTCCTATACAGAGTAGGATCAACATCAGTACCAGAGGAATCTTTGGAAAGGTGGAGACTGGTGCTCATGGGAGTGTGAGCATGTTTGGCAGACTTAAGGCCAAACTTTGACACAAGATTTTTGGCATACTTAGACTGAGAAACAAACATACCCAAAGGAGATTGTTTAATTTGAAGACCCAAAAAATAAGACAACTCTCCCATCATGCTCATCTCAAACTCATGTGCCATGCAATCCGAAAAATATTTCACAAGATGATCAGCAGTGGATCCAAACACAATATCATCAACATAAATCTGAGCAACAAGAATATGAGACTTAGTATGTTTCACAAATAAAGTCTTATCCACACTACCCCTTTGAAAATCATTATCAAGAAGAAAGGTAGTAAGTCTATCATACCAAGCTCAAGGGGCTTGTTTCAACCCATACAAAGCTTTGTCTAACTTGTAGACATGATTTGGACATTTAGGGTCCTCAAACCCTTTTGGCTGCTCAACATATGCCTCTTCTTTCAAGTACCCATTCAGAAAGGCACTTTTCACATCTATTTGAAACAATTTGAAACCAAGAAAACATGCAACACCAAGTAAAATACGAATAGATTCGAGACGTGCAACTGGGGCAAACGTCTCATTATAGTCAACCCCCTCTACTTGTGTGTAGCCTTGAGCAACCAACCTGGCTTTATTCTTAACCACAGTACCATTCTCATCAGATTTATTTTTAAAGATCCACTTGGTACCTATCACATTCATGTCTCTAGGTCTGGGAACTAGAGTCCAAACATTGTTACGTTCAAATTAACCTAATTCTTCATGCATAGCATTGACCCAACTATCATCTAGCAAGGCCTCTTTAAAATTCTTAGGTTTAATTAATGAAACATAACACATATGTGATACCTCATCCCGAATCTTTATTCGGGTTTCCATTCGATCCGATACACTACCAATCACCTGTTGAGTTGGATGATTCAGTTTCACCCTTGCTGATGGTTTGAACTCAGGACTTACAGTGACAGAAGCATCAGGAGTGATGTCTCTTTGTGCACTCTTTGGACTTTGACTTACCTGTGACGATGGTGCTGTCTCAGCTTCTTGTGCTTGGACCTCAGCTTCTCTTTGACTTTGTGGTTCAGTATCCAGGATTGGAGACTCACTATTGTCATCCTCATTTGTTGCTAGAGTAGGTGAACCTGTGTCATCTATAACCACATTGATTGATTCCATTAAAGAAGAAGTTCGCAAGTTATAGACTCGAAAAGCCCTACTAATGGTTGAATACCCTAGAAAAATACATTCATCACTTCGGGAGTCAAATTTGCCCAAAGGCTCTCTATCTTTGAAAATGTAACACTTACTCCCAAAGGTTTTGAAGTATTTTACATTAGGTTTCAAACCCTTCCACAATTCATATGGAGTTTGTAAAGTGTCGGGCCTTAAATACACCCGATTTAGGGCATTAGCCCAAAACTTTGGAGGAAGTTTCTTACTAAGGAGCATGACCCTAGCCATTTCTTAAACAACTCTGTTCTTCCTTTCAACTACTCCATTTTGTTGTGAAGTTATGGGTGCAGAAAATTCATGCTTAATTCCATGCATATCACAAAAATCTGAAAACGAACTATTTTCAAATTCACAACCATGATCAGTTCAGATTCTTATGATACGCCCAATGGAAACACCCTGTTCATTTTGGATTTTAAGGACTAAGGCCTAGAAAGCATCAAACGTATCAGATTTTTCCCTTAAAAAATTTACCCACGAAAATCGAGTAAAAACATCAACAGTTAAAAAAATATATCTTTTACCTCCAATGCTTTCAGTGCGAGTAGGACCCATTAAATCCATGTGAACCAATTCAAGAGGACGTTTGGTTGTAAAGTTGTTCACCTTTTTATGAGGGGCACGGGTTTGTTTCCCAAGTTGACATGGTCCACACACATGATTCAGATTTTTACCCAATTTAGGTACTCCTCTCACAAGCTCTTTGTTGCCTATCTTAGTTAGGTCTTTGAAATTCATGTAACCTAATCTTTGATGCCACAAATCAATGTTACTTATGATGGCTGAGTGACAAGTGAGATCATTAGTAGTAACAATCCCATAGCAGTTATCAGATGTGCGAACCCCATGCAAGACAGTATTTCTCTTTTTATCCAAAATTTCACATTTATTTTTTGAAAACAATACTTCATGATAAGAATCACACATTTGACTAATGCTCAAAAGATTTGCTTTAAGACCATCAACAAGTAAAGCATTTTCAAGCTTGGGAAGACCAGCTACACTTATAGAGCCCTTACCAATGACTCTAAAAGTGCCACTATCTCCAAAGGTAACAATTCCACCTTTATATTTTTCAAGGGAGTTGAAGTAGGATTTATTACTTGACATGTGATGAGAGCACCCACTGTCAAGATACCACATGTGTGAGTCACGTGCTTTTAGGGCAGTGTGAACAACTAGACAAGTCAAATCACCTTTTCTAACCCACATCTTTTTGGTCTTAACAAAATCAGGTTTGGCAGTCTTGATAAATGTCTTGGCGTTGTGAACACCCTCATGAATCTTGGTATTCCGCCTAAACATATAAGGTTGTCTCCTAACCCAAAAAGTATTCGAATTTCTACTCTTTTGAGACACCTTACCAAACAATTCAAAGCAAGAAGGACGAATATGGCCATACCTACCACAGTGATGACAAATAAAAACAGGTTTTACCTCCCTTTTGTTGATCTTTCCCACTTTGGGTAGATGAAGGGAGGAATCACCCTGGTCTACCTTCAACTTTCCCGTTGCTTAAGTCTTCAGGTCATGTGAAGTAAAGGCCTGTCCCTTGTGAGCTGTCGCACCATAGCCTAGCCCACTTTTGTCACAACCCATTTGTTGAGACCCGAGGATGTCTCCTAAAGATTTGGAACCTTTGTTCCACATGGCAATAGTGGCTCTAGCAATACGGAGTTCTTCATCTTTCTGACAGACTATCTCTTCCAATGTAGCCTGTGGCATCTCAAGGCTTTCAAGCTTCTCTTCATATGTGGAATACACTTTCAGAAGTTCATTCCTTTCAGTTTCATAGGATAGAAGTTTTCCACATAAGTCTTGCCTGTCACTTGAGATCTTGATGACATTTTGCTTTGCTGCTACAAGTTCTCCTTTTAGCATGACATTCTCACTTTCACATGCTTTGAGCTTGAGAGAGAGTCTATCATTGATTTTGGACAAATTCAGAGATTCCTCGTAAAACTTTTCGTAAGCTTGTTGTAGTTCATCACCATTAATCTCTTCATTGTCTTCTGATATTTCATCATCCTCTTTTTCCTCTTCATTCTCCTTGACCTCATCCAATCTAGCAACTAAGGCAAGAAAGTTTCTGGATGGTGGAGAAGATGAATCTCCTCTTTCATGAAATTGGCTCAGAATTTTCCATGCATCTTTAGCCTTTGTGCAATGAACAACCCGTTGCTGTTCTTCAGCAGAAATTGCTCCACGAATAGTGATCAAGGCTCTCTGATTGCTCGGATTGTCAGCACTTTCTGTATCTTCTTCAATGGCTTGCCAGCCTTCTGGGTCAAAAGCTCTCAGAAACACCCTCATTCTGATCTTCCAATACAAGTAGTTACTCCCATCAAAGGTGGGAGCATGATGCAGGTTCTGACCATGAGCTAATTCTGCTGGCTTTGGTAGAGGTTAAGTGAAAGTGGACCAAAATGCCATGAAAGCACTGTCCCCGTCTTCACCGGATTCAGGTTCTTCGGGTTCTTGCTCCGACCCGCTTTCATCATCCCAAGTCACAGTGTAGACTTTCTTTCGATTCTTTTTCGAAGGACATTCAAGGGCAATATGACCAAACCCTTGACATTTATAGCACTTGACCCCTTGCCCCTTTACAATCTTCTTTTCAGTTTTTTGAGCAAGTTTTAGTGGAAAAGTTTTGGGTTTTTTATTACTCTTGTCTTTTGAAATAGGGTCTCTGAAATTAGGCTTCTTTTTCTTCAAAATTTTTTTAAACTGTTTAGTAAACATAGCCGTCATCTCAGACTCTAAATCAAATTCAGTCTCCGGAGTTTTCGCAGTCTCATGAGCACTAGTGAAAGCCACACTATCTTTTTGTTTTTTCTTTGAAATCTGGTGGGCTTCATAAGTCTGCAAGTTTCCAACCAACTGATCAAGCTTGAGAGTATCAACATTCTGAGCCTCCTCAATGGCTGTCACTTTTGATTAGAACCTCTCGGGTAAAGACCTCAAAATTTTTCCAACAACTTTAGCTTCAGGGATTTTTTCACCGAGTGTGAAACAGGAATTCACGATATCACTAAGTTTTGCATAGAAATCATCAAACGTCTCATCATCGCACATAAAAAGGGTTTCAAACGCGGAGGTGAGACGTTGAAGTTTTGACCTTTTGACAGAAGTAGTACCTTCGTGAATCGTTTCAAGAATGTCCGAAGCCTCTTTTGCTACCTCACACGTGCAGATACGACGAAACTCTTCAGGTGTGATGGAGCAAAACAGGGAATTGAGAGCCTTACTATTCCAACTCGAGTTTTGGTAATCAATTATGTCCCATTTATCAAGGGGTTTAGGAATATCAATACCATCAATGGTGACAATAGGTTCACTCCGCCCATAGATCACGTAGTGCCAAACTTTCTCATCGATGGATTTTAAAAACGCTCTCATACGAGCTTTCCAATAAGAATAGTTTGTACCATCGAGTAAAGGAGGTCTATGGGTCGAGTTACCTTCACGAATAGAATCCATATCACCAATCACACAAAATCACACTCCTATAGTTTTGATAAAAACAAAGAGTGACCTGCTCTGATACCAATTGAAAATCCTAAGTGATTCGTGATTAGATCAAGATTAAAATATTCCAATTCCCAATTATTCAAAACACACAATCTAAATCATCAAGCACTTATGAAAGTGATTTAGATTGTTATTTTCGGAATAAACAATAAATCGACACAAACGATTTTAACGTGGAAAAACCACAATTGAAGAACCTTCAATTGTAATCAAAAACCACAGGCGAAACGCCACTAACCAATCCACTACTAAAGAAAGAAAGATTACAAAGATAACACACAAATTACCCAACTCAGTCAATTTGTCTTCCAACCTTCTGTAACTCTTTCACCAAGCCTTCGTCTCGGAACTGATTAATCTGAAGTTGAATCCACAACTTCACTTGTCGAATTAACGACTACGTACAGAATCAAACTCCTTTGAAACTCCACGTTTGAATCTTCAGAATCCACCGAAGAATAACACTCTTGAATATGAAGTATCAACCTCCTTGATGTATGTATCTTAGATCATAGGTTACAAACCCTCTCAAATAGATCAAGGAAAACTCACCAAAAACTTCAAAAGAAAACCTCAAACAAAATCCTAAGACCTTTAAACAAGATCTAGGAAAAGTAAACCTAAAATAGACCCAACACGCGAATATATAGTAACTGAAATCGAGCGGTCCGCTCGAGCGTGGGAATTCCCGCTCGAGTGGAGACTTCATATTCCGTGATTCATACAGGGTTCACGCTCGAGCGGAAGATCCCACGCTCAAGCGTAGAATCACAACATCCAGTATTTTTACAAACTTAATAGAGATGCTGTGAGAGTGCAAACCCCGCTCGAGCAGGAAACCAAAACCTGGAAAACTGCGAAATTACAATATTATTACAACCTTGGTTTTTCCATGGAATTTGACAACAAAGGGTCCTAACACACAACAATAAGAGGAATAGATCTCACCAAATATCCAAACAAATCGTCTTCGAAGCAAAGCTAAAGAAGACATCCAATTAATGAACAAAACCAATTATGTAAAGGGTCTTCGAAGCAAACAATGGTTGATGAACAGAACCTTCGAAGTAGTTGCATTGATCATTTGAAGTAGCACAACTGGTGGTTACAACCCAAAAAAAAAAAAGGTACACAACTTGGATGTACAACTGATATGGCTAATTGTATTCTCTGCTATCACCATACATGGTGCATATATTACCCTAAGACTTAACAAAGTCCAACACCTATCACCAAAATTGACCAATTAACGAAGAGATAAACAAAAGGTCACATTTAATATTATATTTGTTGACAGAAGCCAAGAATGGTGACCCCATTATTCAAGCACATCTGGCCAAGTCTTTTAAATTTGTAGACTTCATTCAATACACTTGAAACCAATAAAAACAAACACATACTTCGTTCTTCATGCAATGTGATACAAGCTTCGAAGGTAACCATAAAACCAAATGGTGATGGTCTTATGGATCAATTAATAACCATATTTTTTGCCCAATGTATTGTAATAACAAAATATTTTTTTATTAGCCATTCCATCAAAATCAAATTTTGATATGAACCACAAATCCAAAATGGATTTTGAACAACAAAAGTCATGGTATAGTGTGACTATGAAAATTCATACTTTTTAACACTTTGAAAATGTCAAACATTTTGAATTCATAAACAGTGGCTTGTTCATTAGTCTTGACCATGTTTGGTTTAAAAACATGACTTTTGCTAAATTGATCTTCATAATTATTTGGCAATGTGGGCTGTTTTTCCATGTTAGCCATTAATGGCTTATAAAAATTCCCCATAGATATGTTATTTTCATGACTTGGCTCTCTAAAAATTGATTTTTGGACCCCCCGAGCCATGCATGGAACATCATTCTTAGACAAATTTGGCTTAAGAACATGCTCTTTCGGTATATTAATTTCATAATTTGACTCTTTAAAAACAGGATCTTGAACCCCCGGAGCCATTGATGAAATTATATTTTCACTAATTTCAGTCATAAATGACTTGAAAACATTTTGTAAAACCCCACAAAATTCAGTCATTGAAGACTTGACAAGAAGGGTTGATAACTCATGTCTCCATTGGCAAATTTCCATATCAAGTTCATGAATTACTCCAATTAAATGGTGATTTTTTTTCTTCTGCCAAACAATATTGTAATGGATGGAAGTTTGTTTCATCAAGAAAATAGATCTCTTCTTGAAGATCCAAAATTTTTTTGTTTACGCCAAAAAATTTCATTTAGGCTATTTAGAATGGAAGAATCCAATTATTTTTCATTTCTTACACTCGAGTCCCACTAAGCGTGCCAAAAAATATATGTTGACTTTTTTGGCTTTCAGAGGTTAGAAATGTAATTCGAGCATGCCAGCAGTGATCAATAAGTCCTTACAAAGATTAATAAATGCCAACCAATTAGTCAGACTATTGCTTCGAAGTTCTTTTAGCCTCAATAAAGAGGATTTTACTGGTGGCATAGTTTTTAGGAGAAAATTAATAAGACTAGATAAGAATAAAAGAAAGAATGAACAATAGTGTCAAAAATCACTCTTGCATTAAGTAAACAGAAGTTTACAATTGTACCTTCACACCTTCACAGCTTTGAAGAGGATTACAGTAACAGACTAACTTAGAATTACTCCTAGGAATTTGAAGTGCAGTACAGGAATGTAAAGACTGAAATTTAAAGAACTGGAAAATGCAAAGCAAATAAACTGGTTTCTAGGTCTAGTTCTGGGTCCCTGTATTATCAGCATTCTCCTTTATTTATAGGCTTCTGGAGATAACCGTTGAAGTGGCTGATAACCATCGAAGTAGGTGATAACTGCCAAAATGATCTCCATGATCACTGAGTGTGGTTCTGAACGGTTTGCTCCTACTATTCCATTCTGTGGTTGGGTTTCTCTCTTAAATTTGAATTTAAACTGTAAGCAACCATTTTGGCCACATCACCCTAGGCACTTTGATTGTTCCCATGTCTCACGGGATCCATTGCTACTGCTACAAATTGACATGTATCTGTTGATGATTGGGAGACTTTCATTGAATTCCCATTTTGCCCTTTATGATCCACGTGTTAGGCTGCGATAGGTCTGTACAAAATATATAACCAACATTACCTCCCCGCACTAATATAGCCAATATTTGGTAATATTAGTGAATCAATGTGCTTTGCCCACTGTCCTAGGATGTGCATGGAATTTATTTGGCTTGGAAGTGTAACCATCTCCAAGCAATGTTCAAAACACTGAACTTCATTTAATTCTCTTTTGTGCTTGAAACCTACCTCCACTATCTGCGTAAACGAAAGGACTAATACACCCTCTGATGGCTAATCGAAACCCTCTCTTTCATTGATCAAGCATATAAAGAGTCTTTGGACAATGATAATCAATCTCGAAAGAACTTCCATGCATGTATTGGTCATATTTGTCCCCCCCCTACTTATACAAGTTATGGGAGGCTTTCGCAAAATACGAGCCTTTAGACCAAAAACTTGTCCAAATAGATCTTAGAAGTTCCTCCTTTACTCAGAAACCTTCTGCATGGGATAAAGCTACCTCCTTTTCTACTAGAAATACTGGTTGGAATACTTAGCCAACACCAACCCAACCTCAAACAAGGGAGCAAATTCACCATAGATTTGTTGAATTCGATAACCCTACTGTGATTCCTCCCTCTTCGCACAGCTTTGTGGAATATCCATGTACCTCATTCAACCGTCTTCGCTGCCTCAAAGACAACTTGCTTTCGGCATGGTATTACCTCTACCTTGCCGACCAAAATAGTACTAAAAGACTTCTCACCCCATCAAAGCTTTGGAAATGAGCCCCTCACTCTTAGCCAAAAAAGCAAAACTTTGCTCCTCTGACTGGCTAGAATGTGTAAATAAGCCTCAATTTCCACCTTCTTTTGGAGGAGACCCAACTGCGCCTCCCCTTCCTCCTAATCCTAATTGGATTAAGGAATTGAAACTTACCCTCTTTGAAAGCCATCATTTTGCCCCTATCAGGCTCTAGTTCCTTCAACTACTTATCAGTAGTATAAAGCCTAAAACCTGCTTGCTGTCTTTTTCTCATTTAATCCTTCGAAGCCCTTCAAGATGACACTCCTCACAAGAATTTTCTGTGAGCTTGTGACATTATCTCTCGAAGTCACAATCTCAACCCTGTGATCCAGACAGAACTTCACACTTTTTTTGGACCAGCTCCATCTGCTGTTCAACTGGCACACGAATGCCCTTGGCCACCAACAAGTCATTAGAGAAGATCTTTGCCGCTCGCAGCCAAACCCAATATGAAGCAGAAAATCTTCTTGAAGAATATGAAGATTTCAAGAGACCTGATTCAAAGTATGGGGGAAGATGTTGACATGGATGATATGTATAGGATAGATGAAGTGGAGAAAGCCTTTAAAACAAACAGAGTTTGAGATGAAAGCTTAACAACTCTTTTACAAAATAAGGGCTCATCAATTAGATAAACCAAATGTAGATAGGATAGAGGAACAATTAGAAAAGGAACACGTGTTTATTGAATTTTGCTAGACAAAGTTTCATGACCTTGTAACTTTTTCCATTCCTTACTTTTATGAAATTGAGAATGTAACCAAATAGGCTCTCCCAATGTAAATGCTTACATCAATAAAACTGGGTTTTCATATTCCAATTGCAAGGTTAATATGACTGCATCCTTCAATTTGTTCACATAATCTATAAATAGCAACTCTGAGGTAACCAATCTTGTTTCAAATTGTTGGCTTATTTTTCCTACGAAGGAAAATATCATAAATGCGAGCGTACTAGCAAGGATTGAAAAATCCTTACAGATTAAATTCAAGTCAATTATCAAGCGATTGTGTTGACTATTCTTTTGCCTCAACGAAGAGGATTTCAAAATTGCCAAGTATAGAGAAAAGAAAAATTAAAAAGAAGAAGGAAGGAGACGGAGAAAGATAATTGAGTGAATAATCGGGGGTGATTAAGTGAACAATCAAACTAACCATTAATTTATTTCTACTCCTATGCTTTGAAAAGGAAGTGCATAAAATAAAGTGCAAAAAAATTTACCTATACTCCTACGCTTCAAAAATGAAGTGCATAAAATAAAGTGTAAGAAATATAAAGTGACAAGAAAAATAGAAATCAATTGTCTTTGATTTGAGTTCTGGATCTCTTATAATATATTCATTGATGGCTATTTATAGAGGAAAAAAAATGCAGCAATAACTATTTAGTAACTACCCATTTCTCCCATCTTTATCCTTGTCTTGCCACGTGTCCTTCCATTCATCCACTTTGTCCTTCATGTTTTCCATCATCTCCATAACTTCTTTTAACTTCCAAATGAATAAGAGGATGCCACGTATCCTGAAAATAATAATAATAATAATAATTTATGGTGCCAACACACCCCTGTGGTTAATAGTTTTATTTCACAAACCCTCCATGCTTATATAAAATACAACAACTTTTAATAGAAAAACAGATAAAATTACATTGGAAAAAAAAAAAGTAAAGGTAAAGAAGAAGGGGAAAAAAAAAAGAAGAGTAAGTAAAGCAAAATAAGAAAAGAGAGAGTATATGAGTTCAATATGTTCATTCCGTCTAAATAATTAGAATAACAGAGCGGGCAAAATATTTTTCTCTCAAAAAAAGACGCTGTGCAGGCAAGTCGATCAAAGTCAGAGCAGGGAGGGAATGTTTATAGTTGTTGTAGTACGATTTTTCATTTCCTGTTTGGTTTTTCAATAAGTAGTCAGTTGCGGGCTAAGAAGCCTCGTTGTCAAACTTAACATTGATTGAAGCACTGTTTGAGAGAAAGCACACAGTCAAACCTGCAAAGCACCGGGGTAGTATGCAGTGGTAGTTTTCAATCATACAATGTGTACTCGTAGTCCGACTTTTAGTGGTAGTCAGTTGTCTTCGTTCTCCTCTTTGAATTGCCCTATTGAGTAAGGATCAGTGTTTGCAAAAATGTCGAGCCAACGAGGTCAGGTTACCAGTAATGACAATGGCAAAAAGGGGGAGCTGGACACTAGTTAGTGTAATTCCGTAAACATCAGGAGTGATATGTATTAAACCCAAATCTCATGGGGTGTAAGTGTAATTTACCTTAAAGAAAAATTATTAAATATCACTCTCTAATTTTGAATAGTAGAAGAGATACACAAAATATTTTTTCTTATTAGTTAAAGTCACTCAGTAATTTTATTAAAGAAATTTTAGTTCGTCACAAAGAAACTTTTATGTAAAAAGAACCTTCGCTATTGAAAGTTGAAAATTTCTGTTTATGAAAATATTGAAGAACCCTAACTATAATAAAAATATTACATGTCTTTTATCTTATAAAATTATAATATTATGGACTTTAAACTAAGACCAAGTTTGGCATCTTTAATAAAAGCTAAAAAGTCAAAAAGCCACTATCCTATTTAAGGGGTTGTTTGGGATGTCCTAAATAAGTGCACTTTTTGTCTTTTTAAACTAAAAAGTTGAGGAAAAAAATATAGATGTTTGGATTAACTTTTTAACTTTTTATAGAAAAATGTATATTAAAAAATTGTATAAAGAAATGTGTAGGAAAAGATTGGAAGGTGTGGGCCACAGCCATACAATCTGCACAAGTGAAATGGGAGTAAGAAATTATTAGTTACTTTTCGGGCATTGCACTGGACGGTTTTGTTCGGCCCGTGGGGGGTCATCACGGTCCCATTTTGATAATCTGAACCGTTCAATGTGTAGAACTCGTTGAGTACTATATGTTAAATAAAAAATCACATTGATTGGATATCGATAGCTATCTGATCAGTTTTGTTTTTTTTCAATCATTAATTATAACACCATCTATTTATTGTACATAACTGATTTGATCATGCAGTTATCGATATCCGATCAATGTGATTTTTCACAAATATATAGTACTTCGATGAGTTTTACACATTGAACGGTTCAGATTATCAAAATGGGACCCATGATGGCCCCCCACGGGGCCGAACAGCAACCATCTAAAATTACACCCAAGGCATTTCATTTTTGTCAACAAACGTAGCACTGCAGCTACACATAGATGATATCAAAGTCTGTACTTTTGTTTAGAAAATTGATTTTGTAATTTTTTTTTTTTTTTTTTTTGTGAATAGTGATAACTTTTTAACTTTTGAAGTAACTTTTTGACTTTTTATCTTTTTTAGGCTATGCCAAACCAGTCCTAAGTCACATCACCTCTCTATCACATCACTTTAAACCCAACCCATATTTCATAAAAAATGAAAAAGTGCACTTATTTAGAACATCCCAAACAAAACTCTCCTTATATAATGAGACTTCTAAAAATTTTAAAAATTAATTGTTAATAAAGTCTAGATTTAAAAAAAAAAAAAAGATTTATGAATAAAAACTCCAAAATAGGTTTAAATGAATATTTAATTTAATTTTTTAAAAAAAAAAAAATTGTGAAAACAAATATGGACTATTGTGCTTAGCTTGTTCTTAGCAGTACACTAACAAACCTAACCAACCGTTATTGTTGGCGTTCCTCGTGTTGCTCGTGAGTACCCTCTCTACCATTCAATCCATCCAATAATTGCAAAGTAGAGAGAGAAAAATAAAACAATAATAATAATAAAAGATTTTTTTTTTAATATTAAACCTAATCCATCCAATAATTGCAAAGTAGAGAGAGAAAAATAAAATAATAATAATTTTTTTTTTTTTAATATTAAACCTATTAAGAAAAAGAGTTGGTGGAATAATTGTAAAAGAAACGCAGCCATCAACTCTTCTCTTCTTCTCTAAAAGTTTAATTTAAAAAATTAATTTCATTTCATTTCTTATTTTAAATTTTAAGTAAAATTTATGATTCAAATATAACGTAAATATTAACAAAAAGCACACAGCATAATGGAGGTAAATTTCCTTCCATCTAAGAGTTGTTTTGCTGATTGAATTCACTTAGTCTTGTTTTAATAATTTAAATGATTTATTTTGTTAAACATTTCGTATATATTATTCATATAAAAAAATTAAATTAATTTGATAATTATAATCTATTTAATTTATGATACTTATAAAAGAAAATATTATATAATAATTATATTTTTAAAAATAAATCATTAATTTTGCCTCACAAGATTGAATAGTCTACTCTTCAAATTGCACTTCCCAATAAGGTACCCCTATCTCTCTCTCTCTCGCTCTCATTTTTAAATGTACTTGGCACAACTCTTCCACAATATTTTCTGCAAATTGAAGAAAAAATATTTCATTTGCAAACTTTGTAGTGATTCATCTTTGGATTTTGATCGATTAAAAAAGATGGAGCTTCCATCATCACCAACAGCACCACCATCATCATCATCAAAATCAAAGACGGAGGTTGTGGATGCTCCCCTCCATGCAATTGGTTTTGAGATTGAAGATTTGTCGCCGGAGAAGGTCACCGGCCGCCTTCAAGTCACTCAAAAGTGCTGTCAGGTTTTTCTTTCTTTCTCTGTTTGGTTCTCGAGAGAAAAGTTAGCAGGATGTGAAAGTAAAAGAAAAAAAAGGGTAAATTACACTTACACACCACTAATGTGTGAATTTAATACATATCACTCTTGACGTTTTGAAAATTACACTAACTCCTATCATTGTAATTATTTAAATAAAATGAAGATATTGAACACAGATACTCTTTCTTTTCCTGTTTTGTTTTACTTTTTTTATTTTTTTTCTTTCCTTTCCTTTATTTATTTACTTTTCAATATAATTTTCTCTATTTCTCTACTATGAGTTGTTATCTTTTATATAAGTAGGAGTTTATGAAATAAAATCATTAACCACAGGGATAGAACGTCAAGAGTGAAATGTAATTTGATTAAATCTCAAGATGTCAGCAAGAAAAAATGGAGTGAAAGGAAGGAAATAGAAACAACTTCCAAATATTTGATTATGATAAAAATTTCTATAAAAATTTCGCAAGAAAAAACTGGAGAAATTTGAAAGTTTAATTATAGTTAGCTGTTTATAGGGACAAATTTACATTTTATTACGTTATTCTGTTTTTTTTTTTTTTTTCTGCAAAAATATAAAGTTAATTATAATTTAATATGAATTATACAAAAAAATTTAACTTTGTTATCATTTTCACAACCTTCACGCTAAACAAATGTAAAAATGTTTAAATTTTTTTTTTTTCTGTGTCTTACTTTATACCATTTTCATCCTAAACAAACTTAATTGTTTTAATTTCGATTCATGTAATTAATTCTTGAATGAAGTTTGGTAAAAGTAATGTGTCTTACACTCCAGTTTGTTTTAGAGGAATTTTGTTTAAAAAAGATATTTTTTTTAAGTTTGATTGTATTTACTTATGATCGTATTAATGATGGAACAATGGTAGTAGTTGGGGTAGTGGGCCGGAGGTGATGGTGGCGAAGACAGTGATGGTAGCGTCGTGTTGGGTGTGGTACTATGCTAGTATTGACAAAAAGAATTAGTAGGTAAAACAGTTTCTAGTTTTTAAAAGTTTCGTCTACATCAGGGGCTCTATTTGATTAAATTTTTGACTTTGTTTCTAAAATATATTCAAAAGGGATATTCATCAGAGACGGCAATTTGAACTCGGCCCGACGGGGACCCGACCCCCCGACCCTGATGAGAATGGTTTTTCTCCGAAAAATACCCCCGTGGGGACGGGGATGGTATTTAAAATTAAATCCCCGAAGTATTTCGGGCCGGGGACGAGGATAGCATTCACAGCCCCGGACCCGGCCCGTCCCCGTCTCCGTCCCCGTCCCCGTATCTCCCCCGAAGTGATATTACTGTCGTACCCCTTTATATATACATGTTACATATATAAACCAAACCCAAAAAACAAACCCAATAGCCTCACACGGCCTCTCATCTCTCTCTCTCATCTCTCTCTCTCTAAAAGCCTCCCACCTCCGTCGCTATCCTCCTCCCACTTCTGTCGCTGTCCTCCTCTCCTTCACCGCCGGTACCGATCTCCCTCTCTCCGCTGCCCTCCTCTCCCTCCTCCTCCGCTGCCCTCCTCTCCCACCTTCCATCACCGTTGAACTCAAATCTGCAAACTCACATATCTCTCATTCGACGATCTCTCAGATCTGCAAACTCAGATGTTCAAACAGAACTCAGATCCGCCAGGTCCTCTCATTCGACAATCTCTCCCTCCTCTCATCTCGCTGAACTCACCGATCTCCCTCCTCAAGAACATCACGGTGACGCCTTTCCCTTCGCTACCGTCAACGTCGCTGCTTCGCCACCGGCACCATCTCTCTGATTTTTCTCTTTTTTAATCTGTTGTGTATGATGATGTTGATGATTTTGTTGTTGATCTGTTGTTGATGAGTTGATCTGTTTGATGATTTTGTGATCTTTTTTTTTTTTTTTTTTTTTTTTTTTTTTTGGACCGGGGGAGTTTTCAGGGTCGGGAAAACCCGATCCCCGTTGAGGGCGGGAATGGGGATGGTGATAAGTTCCCCGTCAGGGATCGGGACCGGGGATGGAGAAAATATCACCGTCGGGGATCGGGGACGGGAAGGGTGATCCCCGGCCCCGCCCCGCCCCGCCCCGTCCCGTTGCCATTCCTATTCATCAATCCCAATTGTCTGTCCCTTTATTTCTGTCACGTGTACATCAATTAAAAAATCAACTCATTCCGTTAATACTTGTTGAATAATATTATATAAGGTGAATTACACTAATACTCTCTATAGTTTGAGTCTTGTGTCACTTTAGTCCCTGACATTTCAATTGTGACACATTTGACCCTGAATTTTAAATCTTGTTTCAAATAAGGACAATTGAATATACCATTGCTTAATTTCAAGGGCAAAGTCGTCAATTTGATAAAATATAAACTAATTTGACAAAAATAAATATCAAAAAATATTTTAAATTTTTAAAAATTATTTCTACCCACCAAAGATAAAATTATGTAAAATTGATAAATCTTTTACACATTTATTTATTTTTTTACCAAATTAATTTTTATTACGTGTTTGGGTGATCTTTTACACATTTATTTATTTTTTTACCAAATTAATTTTTATTATATGTTGGGGTGATAATCATGTAATGGGTAGTTGCTAGACTTTAAATGTGTAATCGATGTATTTAATATATGAAATGTTTGTAGTTTTGAATTTTTTGATTTAAAGGATTGGTTTGGTAATAATATCAAAATTGTCTCCATATTTGACTTTTGAAAAAATAGAAACTAATTTAACGAAAATAAAAATAACTACCTATTACATGATCATCATCCAAACACATAATAAAAATTAATTTGGTAAAATAAATAAATGTGTAAAAGATTTATCAATTTTACATAATTTTATCATTGGTGGATAGAAATAATTTTTAAAAATTTAACAAAAAAATTGACATTTATTTTTGTCAAATTAATTTATATTTTATCAAATTGATGAATTTGCCCTTGAAATTAAGTAATGGTATATTCAATTGTCCTTATTTAGAATAAGATTCAAAATTCAGGGTCAAATGTATTACAATTGAAAAGTTAAGTACCAAAGTGACACAAGCCCCAAACTATATGGACCTTTAGTGTAATTCGCCCTATTATATATATCAATTAATATATTAATTAGTGACTTGTTTGGCAAGTGACTTTTTAACTTTTTTTAATTAAGGCTTGGTTTGGCATGTCCTAAATAATACAAAAAGTCAAAAAGTCACTATCCTATTTAAGTCACATCATCTTATTTAAATCACATCACCTCTCTAACACATCACATCAAACCTAACCCAAACCCAACCCATATAAGCTAATAAGTCAAAAAAGTGCACTTTTTTAATAAGGGGTTGGTTTGGGATGTTCTAAAAAAGTGCACTTTTTGACTTATTGGCTTATATGGGTTGGGTTTGGATTGGGTTTGATGTGATGTGTTAGAGAGGTGATGTGATTTAAATAAGATGATGTAACTTAAATAGGATAGTGACTTTTTGACTTTTTATATTATTTAGGTCATGCCAAACTTAAAATCCACAAAAAAAAATAAAATAGTATAAAATAACTAATAAAATAAAATAAAATAAAAATGCTTTGTAGCTTGAATTTATGTAGCCTGAATGGTTCGAATGTATCAAAACGACGTTATTTTAATGCATTCGAACCATTTAGGTCACGAAAATTCGGACTACTAATCACTGTTATAAGATAAAATATTACATCAAATTCATAATCATTTCATTTTTTTTTCTTATAAATATTACATCAAACTATAAAGAAAATCTAACCATCTTTTCAAGTACAAAAATTTTAACCTACTAAAATAGTTAAAAACTAAAATAATCTATTAAAATGTCAATTTTTCAAATGAGACCCAGTATATTAATAGATGATGTAATAAAATTTTAAAATTTTAAAATATTTATAATTTATATAATAGATGAGATCATAATATTAAATAACAATATTATAACCTATATTAATGTGCATATGGCACCGGCACATACTAATCAAAAGCAATCAGTTTCTCTTTTTCCTTGTCCCTGTTCATCACCTCCCGACCACTTAAAGGCTGACAGAACAACTACCCTCGTTTTACAGGGTTCAATTGAATATTTTGATTAGGTACTAGAATCAAATGTCAATTGGGGGCTCACGTCTATGAACTACGGACGAGGATACGGGTATGCATATAGATATAAGATACGGACATGGAATATAATAATTTTTAAAAAATAAAGCCATGGATACGGCAGGAGACACGGTAAATTTTTTCATTTTTTTATAAATATTTTTATTTTAATACACATTAATTATTTTATTTATTTATTATATTTTTTAAATAATTAATTTTTTTATTTTATTTTACATACATGTGTTTATTTTATTTTTTATTAATATATATGAGTATATATTATCTTACAATATGTATTATATATTATCTTATAAATATATAATAATAATAATAACTATTATATAGTATATAATAATAATAATAACTATTTTATAATATATAATAATAATAGTCAGACCCTCAGATAAAACGACAGAAGCAAAGGAGAGAGAGAAGGAGAGTGAGAGAGGGAGACAGGTCGAGGGTCGAGGTCGTGATCCGTGAGAGAGAGAGAGAAGAGAGAGAGAGAGAGACAGATTGTGAAGGCGAGAGAGAGAGAGAGACAGATCGCGATCGTCTGGGGCGTTCGATTGTTCGATCAACTGATGGAGCTTGGAGCTTCGATCTTCGACTGGATTCATGGAGCTTCGATCTTCGACAAGTTTGTCTCTCTTCACTCTCTTGCTTCACACTCTCTCCTTTGTCTCTCCCTCCTTGCCGTGTCTCACGTCGTGTCCAGATCTGGACACGCGTGTCCCCTACAAGAAAAACAATTAAATTAAAGGGACACGGCAGATGGCGTGTCCCGTACGTGTCTTCAGCGTGTCCCCGTGTCCGACACCACCACGACGCTGATTTTGCCGTGTCTATGCTTCATAGGCTCACGTTAATAACTAAAGTTTCAGATCACGAGGTAAACACAATATCATCAAAACCCTACACAAAGAATCTTCAAAATCCAGCCCACCATGTCTTCGTTTTAGTTTTTGACTATTTTAATAAGTTAAAGTTCTGGTATTTAAGAAGAGCGTTGAATTTTTTTATAGACGGATATGATATTTATAAGAAAAAAATGTAATAATTATAAATTTAATGTGATGTTTTATATATTAATTATTTTAACCTATTTTATATTTTTATAAATTTTAGCCCAAAAAAAATCCAAATTTGACTTCCCAAACACCACATATTCAGGAGCAACTTTTTCTTTGTGTTTTTAATCTCTCACTCCACCAATTCTTGACCCCATGACTTGGATGTAACTGGAATTTAATGGGGAGGGAAAAATACAAGAGAGTTTTGGATTAAAAATGCATAATTGTTAATGCATCACATCCCGATTATGCTGTATCATATGTCTTATTACTTGTGTATTTATAGACTATTCTTTATATTGATTATATTTCATTTTCATTTGGTTCATTGTAATGAATTTTTTTTTTATTATTAAAAACTTTGGAATTGGTTTACTTTGCCAACTTTATTATTTTTTTAAAAATGTTAGAAATATCAAAAACTTTATCAAATATCTCACATAAGTGTGGGACTCACATAGAATTCACATGAATCCGACACTCATATAAGACATTTAAGGCTTCGTTTGAGAAGTGTGTTGGCTTTTTGACTTTTTGGCTATTTTGGCTATTTTAGCCTGGGCTAAAAAGCTTGGTTTGGGAAGGACTTTTTGACTTTTTTGACTTTTTTTGTGAGAGAAAAGTATAATGATTATGAGTTGGATGTGATGTTTCGTTTTTTGTAGCTAAAATAGCTTATTTTGTCTTTTGTGGCTAAAATAGCAAAAAAAGTCTAAAAACCAACTTGCCAAACGGAGGCTAGTAAAAATTTTAATAAAATTTTTGAAATTTCTAATATTATTCATATGCTTTTAAACTTTATAATAATAATAATAATGAATATATATTTATGTAAGTAGCCATTCAAGGTGTTACACGGAGGGGTGTCGGCACTAATAGCAGAGTCACTGGCGAGCATTGGAGCCCACTTGGCATCTGGGTTGCAGAGGGTGGCCGGAATCAATCTCAGCATTAACCATCTGAAACGTGCTGAGCTCGGAGACCTTGTCTACGCTGAAGCCACTCCCATCAATGTTGGCAAAACCATTCAGGTCCTCTCTCCTCCTCACAATTAGAACTGGAAACGAGTTGAGGCTACTTGAGTCGAGTTTTAATATGTTTAAGTTTATTTATTAAGATTTTAATAAATTTGAACTCAATCTCAATCTTAATAAAAATTTGACGAACAAAGCTTGAGCTAAGTTGAGTTGAGTTTGACTCGACCTCGAGCCTGTCCATGATACTTAATGAGCCAAAAAATTTAAAAATTTGTAGCTATGTATGAAACTAAAGTTATAATTAAAATTTTAATTATACAATTATATTTGTAATATATATAAACATACTAAAAAAAAAAGTCAATATTTTACTAAAATAATAATATCTACCACCACTATTATATAAATGTATTATGTATAGTTAGCTATTATTTACATTTACATTTTTTAAATACATAAATAACATATTTATCTTATTTTTTATACATATTTTTATATTATTTAATATATAAATAATAAATGTTGAACGAGCCAACTAACGAGCCAAGCTTACGAGTCGAGCTTTAGTATATTTGAGTACGTTTATTAAAACTTTAACAAGCTCGAGTTCGAACTCGAACATAATAAAAAAAAATTAACGAATCAAGTTTGAACAAGCTTTTACCGAACTGAACTCGAGTCTGTTCACAAACGACTCTATTCATTTGCAGCCCTACTTACAACCAACCAACCAAAATACATATATATATATAAATAATTTATAGTTTTCACTTTATAATTTGACGTGAATTTTGCTTTGGTTTCATTATTTTAATTTGAACAGTTTAGTTATTCTATTTAAGTTGGAGGTTAACAGTTTTAAGACACTTGTTAGTCTTTTGAGATGTACAAATAAAAAAATTAAATAGAAATTTAAATGGAATGATTAAATTAAAACTAAACTTAAAGTATTGGGACTAAGTTGAATTTGGAAACCACAACTACATAAAAACCGAGAAAAAATTTAAAAAATTGCAGAAAGCCTAGAATATATACAAATACTCTGTTAAAAAACGATTCGGTCAATTTTGGTTGTATAAGTTTGCAAACCAGTAGAATCAAAATCGAATTAAAAAAAATAAAAAAATTATTGAAACCTTTTTTTAACCAATTTGGCGGGTTTGAATGGTTTTCTTACACCCATATACCATGATTGAAAAAAAAAGGAAAAAAAAAAAAAAACAACCAACTAAAAAGAGGTGATTTCTTAGATTATATTACATAATAGAATCATTTAATCTTATATAGTGATTGAACTTGCACACTGATGGGAATTCGAACACACACGGCTGACAATTGATTCATAATGTGTACAATGAAATCGCAATTAGGACTATTTTGAGAAGATGGTTATAATCAGTTTTTTGATTAAAAACTGCTTATAAGTAGCTTTTTTGTGAGAGAGAAAGTGGGTTATAATCTGAAAAGTGGATTATAACCCACTTCCCAAAAGGGGCCTTATATTACTTTGATATTTTTTTATGATTAACATATTAGTAGTGAATAGTGATTGCTAACAATATTTTTGTATGGCATTTTTGGCAGGTATGGGAGGTAAGACTCTATAAGGTTGATCCTTCAAATTTGGAAAGCAGATATTTGATATCATCTTCAAGATGTACTCTTCTTACCAACATGCCTGTCCCTGAACATGCCAAAAATGCTGCTGCAAATCTCAGGAAGTATGCAAAATTATGATTTCTTGTTGTGTTTCTCCCCCAGAAATTCAATAAATGTGCTATAAATGAAAATGTTGTAAACCTAATAGTTCTGATAAGAAAAGAGAGTGAGCGTTGATCAATGGTTGGTTACCACCAGGGATGTACTTCAGCTTGGCTCGATTAAAACTTATTAGGTAAAAGTTAAATTTGAATATATGTTGAATATCATTCTACTTGTTTAGTTTCATTTTTCAAATTTCACTTTTTAAAAAATTGAAATTTTTTGTTTTTTATGTTTTTTATGTTTTTTTGTTTGCACTGAATTTTTTTAATATTTTAAGTAATTTTTAACATAAATACACTTAAAAAAAGTATAATATTTATGAAAAAAATCTTTAAAAAATTCACTAAATACAATATATATATATGTATATGAAAATTCAGTACATTTTCGTATTTTTATATATTTATTGATTTTTTAAAATATTTTTTTACAAATATTTTACTTTTTAGATACATCTAAGTAAGGTGTATCTAAAAAGGTAAAAAAAATTATTTAAAATTTTAAAAATGTTCACTAAAAATAAAAAAAAATAAAAAAACTTAATTTTCAAAAAATTGAAACTAGACATGATGATTAAGTTTTCAACTCAAAATTTGATAATTTATAACTCAGTTTGATTTGGCGTTGATTTTTAATTTTTTTTCCCTCGATTAACATTCATCCAATCATATATATATAATTATTTCAAGTGTCAACCAAACATCGAAAAATAAAATTTTAAAAAAATAGTGCAAAATAAATGTACATGAAATTTTTTTTTTTTAATGTAAAATATTTTACATTGAAACAAAAAAAAAACTTGTAACGTTGCTAATTTTCTATTTTATGATAAAACAAGATAAGTTTTTGTCTTTAAAAAAAAAAAATCTAATGTACACAATTGTTTTGAAAATACATGTAAACAACAAAATAAAAAATAAAAAAAATAAAAAATAAAAAATAAAAAACTTGATTGGATTTTCATTTAGGTCATTTCTCATACAGATTAAGAGATTAAAATTTAAAATTAAAAAATTAAAAAAAAAACCACAAACACAAACACACACAAAATATTTCACGTTGACATTGCCCCATTTAATCCCCATAATGAAGTCTAATTGTGTTAAATTATAAATTATGTGCAATTATATTAATTAATGAAATTTAAAAAGATAAAAATACCGATGTCACTTGTGTCTAAAATCATTATTTTTTAATTCTCGAGATGAAATTTAACGGTGTAAAAAGTTGTGTACAATTGTATTGGGCAATAGAATTAAAAATGAAATTTGAAACACAGTAAAACAAAAAGTTACATTTAATTGTTGGAAGCTGTTATATCTAATTTATTTTTATTTTTTTATCCGAAGCTGTTACATCTAATTGTTATCATGAAATTTAACCAAAATTCTTATAGAACTTAATAGTTAGACTTAATTTCTATTAAATCTTACTGAAAATAAGTCTTAGTAAAACTGTCGCTAAAAATAATTTTTTTGTGATAATTTTTTATATATGTCGTTAAAATTGACAATTAATGACTTTTTTTGTCATGATTTTTATAAATTGTCGCTAAAACTTACAATTAATGACTTTTTTCATGACAAATTTTTTTCATAGGATCTATTAGACAATAAATTCACTTATTAAGACCTACACGTATTTTTATTTAGTGATAAAAATAACTCATTTTATTTTGCCTTCACAAGTCCTCTAAGGACGAGGTGTATAATTGAGTAAGAACATATTAAAATTTCTTCTTTTTTTTTTCTTGGATAATATTGTCCATACATATATATATATATATATACATATATATATTTCACATAACTCTCTTGACAAAGAACACTTTTATTTTATTTTATATAAGTTTAAAAATGTTGTGTATTTATTTTTGATTGGTTCATCTAGTATGTATTTTATTTTTTTGTAACAATAAAATGTTAGTGTGAACCAGAGTAACATATTACTATGAGACAGAGTAACATGTTATTATTTACATCAATTTCGATAGTATTTTTTTTATTTTTTAAGAATTTCACGGTCAACATTGATCTTGTTAATAGATCTTGATGAGAGGATTCTTAAAATAATAATTTTATTAAAAACCGACATCTAAATCAAAAGTTATATTATTTTAAAGTTTAAAATATTAAATTACTCACTAAGTATATTTTAGTAATAGTGGTATGTGTTGAACTTTTTAAGAAAAAATTTTTGTGCTTGTCCTTAATACATTAAAATTTTATTATGAGGGGGTTTTAATCAAATCTTCCGAAAAAATTAGTGGCACATCTCTTTCCAACTTTTGGTAGTAGAAGAGGTCTAACATGTGTTTTTCTTATTAGTTAAGGTTCCTCAATAATATTATTAAAGAAATCTCAACTCATCACAGAGAAATTTTTCTCTGTAATAAATTTCTCTATGACAAGTTAAAATTTCTCTGTGGAATTATAACGATTTTGGTTTAGACCCGACCCATTTGGTATTCTAGATTCAGGTTTCTTGGTTTGGTATGGTTGTTCTTGTCTTATTCCTCTTTTCCCTTCTTGAGTTTGGCTATCGGGATGTATTGGTTGTGTTTGAAACAAGTTCATACATTGTTTTTCAAAAACCTTGTTACCCAGAATTTTGCTTTTACGCTCGAGCACATTGTGAACTCTCAGTACTTTTGCATGCCTGCAAAACTACTGAGCGAGTGTATTCTACGCTCAAGCGGTGTTTCCTACACTTGAGCGGTCATGCGCTCGAGCGGCCATTCTTGCGCTCCAGGGATGGTCTTCTGTCTGTAAAACTAGTGGGAATGTGTATTATTCGCTCGAGCGTCACTTCATGCGCTCAAGTGCTAACGCTCTTTTTCATTGTGTCTTGGCGCTCGAGCGTCACTTCTTGCGCTCGAGCGGTAATCATTTTTGCGTCTGGAGGCTCGAGCGTCACTTCTTGCACGTATATCAGTTCGTAAAAATCACTTTCTACATCACTTCTTCATATCTCTCTCTCTCTCTCTAAAATACTTCAAAATCCTAAATCTAGAGCTCCTCTCTCTAGAACTTGCTCTCTCTCTACAAATACACTAAGATCTACCCATTTCTCCACCCTACTCCCTTTGTTAAAAAGGTAGAGCTCACCTAGAGCATCGTTTCCATTCAAATAGAGTTGGATTTCGACTTCCTTGAAGTTTCTCTACTCTCTCCTTGGTCTTCTAGCTTCGAGGTAGAGATATTCTATACTCTTTTATGATTTTTAACTTAGCTATTTATTTTTCATAAACAATATCGTGATTTTAGAGGATTTTGAACAAAGCTAGGGTTTTGGTTTAAAGCCAAAAGAGAGGTTTTCAAATGGATGTATGAAAAATGGTTATGAGAGTGGAAATGCGAATGAGTAGTAGCTAAAGTATTGATTTCATACTTAAAAATGGATTTTTGGAAGAAATAAGGGTTTTGCCCTAAATGTCTCAAATATTTATTTTGTATAGATATATGGAATTGAAGTTGGAAATGTGAAATTGGATGGATATTGATATAGATGTGGAGTTTGATATCTATTATCACTTATCTCGAAATTTGGAAAGTCTATCTGTATTGGAGATTTTATATCTGTTTAGAAATATCTGTTTTAGGCTATCGGTGGAGGATAGTTATGATTGTTATAGAAATTATATGTGGACTAGATGAATTGAAATTAATTTCTCATCCGTGTGCATTGAATATTGTTGTTCATTTAATACATTGCAAATGTATGTGATTTTGAGAAAATAGCTGAAAGTTGGAAAGATGTGTGTATCACCAAACTAAGTTGGCCTATATCTCCAGGGTGAAAGTCTCAAAAAACGCGCGTATACATGGGTGTCAATTCCCGCGGACAAAATATCCGTGAAATGGCAATAGTAACGCTTGTATAAGTTATGTTTACATGGGTGCCATTTGACGATTTCCTGTGGACGAAATATCCGTAAAAGACTGTACCGGTTTGAGATTTCCCCCTTGTTTTCTACTGTAAAGAACATGAATTTGGACTTGTGATGTAAACAAAGCATGGCCTAGTTTTGTGAAAGAAAGATAAAACGTTTTGACATGAGCATTGCATATGCACTTCACCCTTATATCTTTGTTAAGATTCATATATTGTGTTAGATTATTTCTACTGGGCTTTGGCTCGCCCCATTTGGAAAAAACCATTTTCAGGTGCTGAGGATATACCCTCTACCAAGGACTTAGCTTGGGAGGACTGTGTAGCTAAAGGCTCAGTGCTTTTTTTTTTTTTTTTTTTTTTGTTATTTAATTTTTTATGAGCCTAGGGCTTTATATATATTGAACTTAAGACTCACTTTTGATGTACCCAAGTATTGACTTGGAAATGTGTAAGCCTTTAGGGAATATGATTATCTCTTCAGCTTTTATTTCTTTTCTCAATCTTGTAACACATGTTGTAGATTCAGGATATACTGTTTATGAATATATATCGCATGTGTCACTTGTTGTATATCAAATTCTGATTAATGAAAACTTATCAATTCATATATGTTGTCACTCCTCGATTTTTATGAGATGGGTACATTGTATTTATTTCGGGGCGTTGTAGGAATTTCTTTTTGAAGAGCTAAAATTTCTCTATAAAAATATTAAAAGACTCCAACTATTATGAAAATATTGTATGTCATTTATCTTATAAAAACTTAATATCAAAAACTATAAACTAAAAATATCTAACATTAAATGTTTAAACAGCATAACGCACAAAAATATTAAAAAAATTGACAAAACATTAATAAATAAATAAAAAAAAGGAAAGTAGCAATGCTCATTTTTTATAACAAAACAAAACAAAAAAAGGAACCATGAAAATTGATCAAGAATTTTATCGTAAAAAATAATATATGGTGAGACTCATACTCAAAATAAATTCCAACTACACATTACTTTTTCTAAATAATTTTTTGAAGTTCATAGTATTGTAGTTTCTAAAATTATGTTTTTCTCATCGACAAAAAAACAATTATTGATTCTAATACTTTATGCACATTCCAAGAAGAATTTATGGAGTTCCTTCATATCTCATCTCTCTATATTTTTCTTGTGGATCTAATTCAGGCTCGCATCAATAGTTTGAACCGTTTACCTCGTAGCCCTCGTAATAAAGATTATCTATATAAAAAATCAGTTTTATCAAATAACTATAAACAAAAAATAAAATCACATTTTGTTTTATAAAATAGATTATTTAAGTTTACAATCATTTTTATCGTTTATATAAAAACAAAATGTGATTTGTTCATGTGTTTATAGATGTCTGATGAAGTTAATTTTTTGCATAAATGATCTTTATTACGGGGCCTACAAAGTAGATGGTTTAGATTATCGGTGTTGGTCCGAATTGAGACTCACAAAAGAGACATGAGGGGGTATGAAGAGATGATGGTATCTAGTAGAGCTTAGTAAGGAATCTGTAAAATCCGTAAACTGAACTAGTCTAGTCCAATCCAGTAGGTTTGGACTGGATTTTTGAATCAGTGATTCGGTTCTGAATTTCACTTCACGGTTTCGAATTGGAACCGATTCGGACTGTATGTAACTTAGACTATATTCATACCATATTATCCTATCTCTTATATATAAAACCAAAACCCTAATTCATAGCATTTCATTTTCTTTTATTTTCTACGTGTGCAGGAACCACTTTGTTGTTATTATTGTGTTATTTTTTAGTTTTGTTTTTGTAATGGTGTAATGGTAGAACCATGGTTTAGTTTTTTGGGGAATTTGTTGATGGCTACTGCTGTTATTGCTGTGGAACTGAATATTATGTTTGTTTAAATTAATGGTGGAACAATATGTATGTTTATGTTTTGAAAAATAATGCGCAAATTAATGTTGAAATGAAAATATTATATGATTTTTCTTTTGTTAATAGTTTATGTGAATCTGTGGTTTCAAACAGAGTCGAACCGTGTTTAAATGATTTGGTTCCACTATTTAAATGGATTGAATTGGTTCTAATTTTTTGGAACCGTAGGCAACGGATTGGTCCTGATTTTACCCTAAATGGAACCAATCCGGACAATATTCACCCCTAGTATCGAGAGGAACTCATCCATAATTTATGGGCTTATTTTCGTAAAAATTAAAGGAAATCCTATTTTTAATACTATATAGGGCACTAGGATCATAAATTTAGATTTGAAATTTTTGAGGCAATAGTCCCAAATTATAATCTTTTGGAATCATAAGAACAATAGCAACTTGAAAGATCATATTAGAGCATCTCCAATGGTTTGCCATTGGAGCTGCCATTACTATAATATAGCAGCTCTGTTCAAAAATGATGCTCCAATGGTTGAATATAGCAGTTGCCATTTGTGCCAACTCAGCCAAAAATAACTGTTTCCCTTCATCCCAACAACTGTTTCACTATTTGTTTATCAGAATTCACCAAATTATTTTTTTAATATTTTTTTTAATTTACCCAAAATCAGCATTTTTTTTTTTTTTATAGAATCAACAAAATCAATAAATCACTCTCAAAATTCATCAATAAATCTCAACAAAATCAACAAATGAATCTCAACAAGAAAAGGGAAGAAAAAGTACCTCAATCGATCTGTGAATGAACCGATCTTGTTGTCCTCGGTTCAGAATCGGTATGGAAGGTTATCGATCTTCAAATCAGTCTAGTGGTCCTCGGTTCGATCTTCAAATCTGGCGGTTCTCTCATCTCTCTCTCTCTCTCTCTCTCTCTCTCTCTCTCTCTCTCCTCCGCCACAACCGTAGCTTTACAATCTACTCATCTCTCATCTCCAATCGATCCTCAATCAGTCCCTCTCTCACGGTCCTCAATCAGTCCCTCTTTCATCCCCAATCGCCTCTCCGAAACCCCTAAACACCGAGAGAGAAGAGAGAGAAGTCCTCTCTCTTTCCACCACCACAACCATCGCTTTACAATCGACTCCTCTCTCATCTCCAATCGATCCTCAATCTGTCACTCTCTCACGGTCCTCAATCAGTCCCTCTCTCATCTCCAATTGCCTCTCCGAAACCCCCAAACACCGAGAGAGAAGTGAGATAGGGTTTGATAGATGAGATACGTTTGATGATCAGAATGAGGAATATAAAGAGAGAAGAGAGAGAGTGATGGACTGATGTTTTGATAAGAGAGAGAAGAGAGATATGTTTTGATAAGGCCTCATCTTAGCCGTTGGATGTTTATAATCCAACAGTGATGGTACTGTTTGGAAATGTGTAACCTGAGTCAACGGCTCTATTTTAATTTGGATGTAAAAAAATGGCTATTTTCTAAACAGACAACATACCAATAGCTATAAATTCAACGGCTAAAAAAAAATGGTAATATTTTTATTGTAGTATAAATACACACACCTTGTTCACCAATTTGAGTTTACAGCAACAATTTTTCTTTCAATTATCTTTTTCTTTTTAATTTTTCACACAATCAGTATGGAAGGTTCATCAAAAACAAAGAGAGGAAAATCATTCACCACTCAAGAAGATATGTCAATTTGTAGAGCTTGGTGTCACATTACTGAAGACCCAATTGTTAGAAATTCGCAATCGCATGCTCATCTTTGGGAAGAATTTTTAAAAATTATTACTCACTACAGAATGATCACTCAAGAACACAAGTGTCTATCTCATCTCGATAGGGTGTAATCATGAAATGTTGCAACAAATTTCGTAGGTGTCTAGCGCAAGTCGAAAATCTACATCCAAGTGGGGCGTCACAAGTTGATATAGTAAGATTTCATTTTCATTTATTATGTTAGTTTTTTTTTTATTTTATCTTATATAAAAATTAACTAATTAATTAATTTAATATTTTATTGATACAGATGCTTCAAGCAAAACAGTTATACCATCAAGATGAAAATAAACATTTTGCTTTTGAACATTGTTGGCCAATCTTGCAAAACAATATCAGGTGGCAAGATATAACTCCTACGAACATGATGAAGTCAAGGATACATACACCGTTTTCCCCTAATTCAGCCCTCGATTCCCCTATGGATAACTGCATTTCTCTTGAAGATGACACTGTAAGCTTTCTGTATTTCTGTATATTCAATTGTATATCTGATTACAACCAGACCTTAGATTATATAGCCCTAACTCCTAAACCAAAAAGGAAAATACAATCATGCCTCTAATAGGACTCTACAATCACTCCTTTAATAGGACTCTAATATGTACAACCACAATCATGCCTAATTTGTAAGATTCACAATCTATTCTCACACCCCCGCTCAAACTCAAGGTGTTTTAACAGAAAATACTGAGAGTTTGCTAAGAAGAAACTGAAACCGAGCGATAGTGTAAGGCTTGGTGAAGAAGTCCGCAAGTTGTAAAGCCGAAGAGATGAAAGGAAGCGAGATAGAGGCCACCTGCAGATGCTGGCAAACAAAGTGACAATCAATCTCAATATATTTCGTCCGCTCATGGAAGACAGTATTGTGGGCAATCTGAACAGTACTGCAGTTGTTACAATAGAGAAAGGTCGGAGAAGACTGAGAGACACCCAAATCAGACAAGAGACAACGAAGCCAATCAATTTCAGTAGTGGCATGAGCCATAGCATGATACTCAACTTCAGCAGTAGAACGAACAACGACTGATTGTTTCTTACATCTCCAAAAGATCAAGGAATCATCAAGAAACATACAGAAACCAAACGTAGACTTGCGATCAGTAACATCACCAGCCCAATCAGAGTCAACATAGGCCACGAAGTCCAAAGAGGAAGTAGAGGACAACAGTAAGCCCTGAAAGATGGTACCCCTGAGATAGCGAAGAATACGAACCAAAGCAGCCCAATGGGTAGAGCGAGAAGCAGAAACGAACTGACTAACCACATGAACAGCATAAGCAAAATCAAGGCGAGTAACAGTCAAATAAACTGAACAACTCACAAGCTCGCGATATAAAGTGAGATCATCTAAAGGGATGTCATCAGTAGAGTCAAGCTTCACATTAAGCTCAATAAGTGTATCAGAAACCTTAGTATCAGTAAGACCAACATGGTGAATGACTTCATTAGCGTACTTAGCCTGAGACAGAAAATAGCCTCAATACCAAGAAAATACCATAATGGACCCAGATCTTTCATTTCGAATATGCGGAAGAGATGTTGCTTGACCTCAAAGATAGCAGAAGAGTCACAGCCAGTGACGATCATATCATCCACATAGAGTAAGAGAGCAACTAAACCAGCCGATGTATGTCTCAGAAATAAAGCAAAGTCGGAAGCAGAAGGATGAGACCCAATCTTGGTAACAGCAGTCTAAAAGCAATCATACCAAGCATGAGAAGACTGCTTCAAACCATACAGAGCACGCCGAAGATGACAAACGTGGCCAGAGGAATGGTGAAGGCCAGGGGCAAGATGCATGTAAACCTCCTCAGTGAGATGGCCATTAAGAAAAGCATTCTTAACATCCATCTGATAAAGAGGCCAAGACCGAATAGCAGCGACAGAGATCAATGTACGAACAGTAGTCATCTTGGCAACAGGAGCAAATGTCTTCTCATAATCAATACCATACTCCTGAGAGAAACCTTTGGCAACTAGACGGGCTTTGTAGTGCTCAAGAGGCCCATTAGAATGAGTCTTGACTTTGTAGACCCATTTGCAACCAACCAAGTTCTTACCAGCTGACAAAGGAACCAACTCCCAAGTGCTAGTTTTCTATAGAGCAGCCAACTCATCCTCCATAACTTGAACCCAATGAAGATCTTGACATGTCTCCTTATAAGACTAAGGTTCTAAAAAAGAGTGAATAGCAAACAAAAAAGTACGATAGGAAGTAGAAAAATACGTATTAGACCAACTCAACCTGTTTGGAGGATGACGCACTTGAGTAGGATATCGGTGCCTAACAGGATCAGTGTCGTCAAAAGTAGAAGGAGCAGTAGCAGGGGTAGAGACAACCGGTGGAGGAGGAGCCTTGCGATGAGAATAAACTAATAACAGATGAGGAGAAGAAGCCGAATGAGGAGAAGCAACTACAGGTGAAGTAGGAGGAGAAGACAGAACAAGCCCAAGAGGAATAGTGGAGATGTATTCATTAGAAGAGACCTCAGAAGGAAATGGGTCAATGTGAACCAAATTCTCTTTGGAAACTGGAGCAGTGAGAGGGGGAAGCTGAAAGTAAGATAGACGTTCGAGAAAGGTAACATGACGGGAGACATAAAGGCGATGAGTGACAGGATCGTAACAGCAGTAGCCTTTTTGAGTAAGACTATAACCCAAAAAGACACATAAGACAGACCGAGCACTGAGTTTGGTCCTATTTTTATGAGAAAGAAGGACAAAACAAGCAAACCCAGAGACACGCAGGAGGGAATGATTGGGAGGTTGGGAATACACAGCCTCATAAGGGCATCGACCGGAGAGTAAAAGAGTCAGCATGCGATTAAGGAGGAAAGCAGCGGTAAGAACTGCCTCACCCCATAATGGTACCGAAACAGAGGCAGGGAGAAGAAGAGGTCGAGCTGTCTCAAGGAGATAACAGTGTTTACGCTCAGCACGACCATTTTAGGCAGGTGTATCAGTACAGAAGGTTTGGTGAATGGTGCCCAATTTGGCCAAATACTCACAGAATTCAGTTTTAAAGTATTCCCCACCCAAGTCGGACCGAAGTATTTTAATTGTGGCCCCAAAGTGTGTAGTGATCATTAACTAAAATGAACAATATATCTGGTAGAAGTCAGATTTATGAGCCATGAGATAAACCCAGGTATAGCGGGTACAATCATCAACAAAGGACACATAATACTTAGAACCCCCTTTAGTGAGAACAGGAAAAGGTCCCCAGACATCAATATGTACAAGAGAAAAAGGGGAAGCAGAAATAGAAGCACTATTATTAAAGGGTAAAGTTGTCATTTTAGCAAGTTTACACCCTCGACACTCATTAATTTGATTAAGAGAAACTTTACCTAACAATCCTGACTGAGCTAAAGATCGCAAGCGGTCAACAGACAAATGACCTAAGCGAGAATGCTATAAATAAAGCTGAGTCGACTGAGAATCTAACTGAAAAGATGAAAATGCAACGGGGGAGGTAGACTGAGGAAGATGCAGACTTGCTACCATATAGAGATCTCTAACTCTACGGCCGGTCCCAATCTGCTTCTTGGATACCCAATCCTGTACACAACAAACAAAAGAAGAAAAGATAATATCAAAACTAGAAGCATCAAGCTAACTGATAAAAAACAAGCTAACAGACAGTTGAGGAACATAAAGAACAGAGAGAATAGTAACAGCAGACATAGCAGAGAGTAAAATCGACCCAATAGATAAGACAGACATACCAGACCCATTAGCAGTATTGATAGTAATAGGAAAGGGAAGGGGGATACAATTTTGGAGTAAGGAAAGGCGAAGAGTCATATGATGAAAGACACCAGAATCAAAAAGCCAAATAGATGAAGGAATACCTGAAGAGGATCCAAGCAAACCTGAATGAGAAAAGGTGAGAGCAGAGGCAGATGAAGATGACTGAGAGGCGGACCAGAGATACTGAAGCTGAGCAATTTGAGCACTCAAAGAAGCCAAGTCAAGATCAGAAACCAGAGCAGAGGCAGTGTAAGCAGCAGGAGAGCGAAAAGTACTCGGAGCAGGACGTCGGGACTGTGGCTGAGGCGGCTGAGAAGACTGAGCAGACTGACAGCTCTTCTTGGGACAGTTGTACTTCCAATGGCCCTTTTGATGGCAAAAAACACACTCATCAGAGACTAGTGGCCCCTTTTTGGGCTTTGCATTGGCCTGAAGCTAATGAGGTGGAGGGTTCGGTAGCAGAGAAGACGGAGTAGGAGCCAAGAAGACAGATGGAGACAGAGTCTAACTGGCCGTCTTAAGACGAGTTTCCTCAAAGAGGAGCTCATGAACAATAGGATCCATAGAGGGGAGAGGAGACCGATGAAGGATGCCACCACGGATAGCCTCATACTGAGGAGAGAGAGCCGTTAAGAATTGCACTAAACGAACTTGCTCTCAAAACTCAACATAAGCGTCAAGTGTCTTGAGGCTAGATGGTTCCATGAGAGCCAGCTGATCCCAGAGGCCTGTCATCTCAATGTAGAAGTCTTGAATAAACAGATCCCGCTGACGAGCTCCCTGAATAGTTGTTTCCAACTCATACCGTTTGGCAAAGTTGGACTGTTGATAAACACTTTGTAAGTAATCCCACACCTCTTTGGTAGTGCTATATTTAGAGAACATCATCCCAATACGGTCATCCACAGAGTTATGGAACCAGGTCAAAACTTGAGCATTATCACAATCCCAAGTGTCACAGGGACTCAGATAGTCTTCTTGTTTGGGATCCGATAGACAAGGAACAAAACCAGAAACATATTCCCATTTTTTTAGACCAAGAAAAAAATTTCTCATAATACTAGACCAATAAGCATAGTTGTCACTTGTAAGCTTGCATTTAATAGCTTGGATTTTATCTTCTGACATTGTAATGAACCAGAAATAAAAGAAAAAAAACTGATGGGGCACAATGACAAAATCCAAGAAAGTTGAGGGGTCAACTTGTAATAATCCAAAGTTGAGACAGAGAGGTCAAGGTGGACTGAAATCTAAATAGAGAACAAAACCGAAGGTAGAAAGAGCAAAACCGAGAGAGAATACCAAAGAGAGATAGCCAACGCAGAGGTCACGAGAGAGTGAGAGATATCCCTCAAGCCTAGACCAGACTCGCAACTTCAAACCCAGCAAGAGAATGCAATCGCAATTTCGGCGAAGACAAAGAGGGTTGTCGCGACTTCAAAGAAGATTGTCACGACCCAGCAAGACCTTTGTGGCTTCGGAGAGGGCTGTCGTAACTATCACGACCCAGAGAGGGCTGGCTTCAATCGACCCAGAAAGACCCAGCAAGCAAGAACGAAGAACTTCAAATGATCAAGGCCAGACCTAGGGTTTCGAACGTGGCTCTAATACCATGTAAGCTTTCTGTATTTCTGTATATTCAATTGTATATCTAATTACAACCAGACTTTAGATTACATAGCCTTAACTCCTAAACCAAAAAGGAAAATACAATCATGCCTCTAATATGTACAACCACAATCATGCCTAATTTGTAAGATTCACAATTTATTCTCACAGACACCAGTCCAAATGTTGGTAACAATCCAACTGTTGGTAAGGGCAGTGTCTCTGAAAAAGGTAAAAGGCCTATGGGTAGGGAAGCTGCAAAAGAATTATTTCGAAGAAATCAAATCATTCAAGCTAAAGTCCAAAAAATGAGCATACAATTGGATACATTTAATCAATACCTTGCTGAGAAGGAAAAGAAAAAAGATGAAAGAGAAGAAAAAAGAATTCAAGCACTGCAAGCGCTGAAAGAACTTGAGATGAAAAAACATGATTTTGAGATTAGAAGAGAAGAACATGAGATGAAAAAGAAAAAATATATGATAATGACTACGGACATTTCTCATTTGGACCCTCAGATGAAAGCGTATTACACAATGCGAAAAAATGAGATTTTCGTCAAGTGGACCTTAAATATCAATAGCCCAAAATACTATTTCCCCTGCCTCCTGATGAATAATTACGGGATAATGTATTTTTAAATTTTGCAATGTCATTTATTTAGTCTTTATTTCCAATGTCATTTTTTATTTTGTAATGAAATTTTTTTTCTATTTTATTTTTCAGTATTTTCTACAACTGAATGTAATATGTAGTGATATGCTTTTGGGTGGAGTAAATTATTTTTTTTTTTCAATTTTTTAATTTTTTTTAAAATTTTTTTATTTGTCTAGTCGGGAATAATATAAATATATAATTTTTTTTACAAACAGTAAAAAAAATGTCACAAAAGACAAAAATAAATAAAAATAAAATCACAAAAAACCTATATCCAAACAACACTTACAAACTTGGAGGGAAAGTTGGTTGAGATTTGCCAAAATAGCAAATGACCATTGGAGCACCATTGTTATAATTTGGCAAAATAGCATTATTCATTGCCAAATTATAACAATAGCAATAGCAATGGCATTATAGCAACAACCATTAGAGATGCTCTTACTTCTACCTATATGTCTATCCACCCACCATTTCAATTATCTATTCAATATCAGCTATTTGTCTACCTATCTACCTACATATATGGGTGTGCGCGATGCGGTTCGGGTGATTTGATAATACAATTATAAATTAAATGGCGGATTGAAGGATTGATAAATTGCGATTTGGGTGGTTTAAGGCAGATTAACAGATTGAATAATAATCTTAATCAATTATCAAATATTTGTATAATATATAACACTAATTTGTATAATATTTTTCATATATATAACACAAACTAATTTTACATAATATTTTTTATATATATAACTACTAATTTATAACAAATTTCACATCTTAAATATCTCTCACACTCATTTTTACTTTGATATTTCATTGGGGGTTAATATATATATATGTGTGTGTGTGTATATTAACTATAGCGGAACAGAGCGATTTCAAAGACGAGTTATAAATTTTAAAGTTTAATCCGTGATTAATAGAACGGTGCGAATTGGTGTGATTTTAGCAGATCGGACGATATTTTGCACAACCCTACACCACATATCATCTATATATTTGTCGATATGTCATCCACTTATTTGTTCATGTGTCATCTACTTAACCACCTAATATATCTATGTCACGCCCCCAAAATTATACCATAAATACAACCCATAAGCAGAAAGATAATAGAAATAATATGTTTTCATTCATTAAACTTCGTATACAAAAGATAACACATGCGATATATATTCACAAACCGTTCATCTTGAATCTACAGCATGTGTTACAGTGATAAGAGAACTAAGAGCCAAACAAGTAATTAAATGCCCTATAGGCTTACATCTTTCCAAGTCGTTGCTTGGTTACAACAAAAGTGAGTCTAGCTCAATATAGTTAAGCCCTTGGCTATACAAAAGTAAAACAAAATAAAGAAGCCCTTGCTTCCCAAAACACCCCTCCAAACTATTGCCTTGGCGGAGGCATGTCACCAATACCTAAAAATGATTTTTCCAAATAGGGTGAGCCAAAGCCCAGTAGGAATAATCTAACACGGTATATGAGGTTTAACAAAGATATAAGTACAATGTGCATATACAATGCCTGTAATAAAACATTCACACATTCGTATAATCATGGGATACCAAATTTAAATCTTGATCCATTTTCCTTCAATTCATTTCAAGTTTATTATTCTTCTCAATTCTTGAGTCAATTTCATTATCTTTCAACAACCCAACTAAGACTACAACTCAATGGTTTTCCAATTACACAATTAACACATAAACGCTTCAATCTGCCATTTTACGAATATTTCGTCCGCAGGATCGGCACCCATGTATAATTTTGGGACTTTCACCCAGGACACTCTAGCCAACTTAATTTCAATGGAGTCCATCCCTTTTCTTCTCTCAAACAATCATACATATACAATGCATTTAAAACATGACCATATTTAATTGCAACCAACAATGGATTAGTTTTAATTCACCTAATCCTCATGCAATTTCTACAACAATCATAGCTATCCTCTACTGATATCTCAATACAGTTATTTCTAAACAGATATTCAATCTCAAGCCAGATAGTTTATTCAAAAATTTCCAAAGAATGTGAGATAATACATATCCAACTCCACCATTCATTTCAATATTCGCCCAATTTCATATTACCAATGTCAATTTCAATTGTTTATACAAAATAACAATTTGATCCAATTAGGGCAATATTTCCCCCTTTTCCAAATAACAACCCAAGTGCAAAAATTAACAATTGTAATGCAATATAATCTCATATTCAAATCTCATACCCATTTATTTCATATTTATCAAAAACCCCTCTTTTTATTTCACACCCAAACCCTAGGTTTGTTCAACTACTCCCAAATTTCACCATTGTTAGACAACGACAAATAACTAAGCTAAAAGCCATATGAAAGTGTAGAAAAATCCCTACCTCAAGTTAGAAGACCAAGCAAAGCAAGGTGGAACCTTCAACAACGCCGAAACCAAGTTCCAACCGAATCAAAACGAAACTCTTGGAATGATCTAACTTTTTCTCAAAGACACTAGAGTAGAGAACCCAAAGGATCTAGGTCAAAATGTAGAGAGAGAGAGAGAGAGAGAGAGAGAGTTTTAGAGAGAGAGAGGGTCAAGATCTAGGTTTTTGGAAAGTTTTAGAGAGAGAGAGCAATGAAAAAGTGAACCAAAAAGTCATTTTCACGGACTGTTATATATGCAGTCTGCTCGAGCGTGGAAAGTGACGCTCGAGCGTCAGACACATAGTTCCGCTCAAGCGTGAGAAGTGACGCTCGAGTGTAGAATACACAGTTGCAGAAGTTTTGCAAACAAAGAACACCGCTCGAGCGTAGAATACACTCTTCCAGTATCTGCAGGTCTGCAAAAATATTGAGAGTTGGCAAATCCTGGTCGAGCGCAAGAATGGTCGCTCAAGCGGAGGAGCAAAATTTGTAAAGCCCGCTCAAGCGCTCGAGCAGAAAAGCCAAAATTTGGACAACAAAGGTTTGGAAAAACAAGCAACCAACCTGTTCCAAACACACAATTACAACCCGATAACCAAAATATAGAGAAGACGAGGGAAATAAGATATGAATCACCATTCAAAACCATGCAAACCTGAGTCCGGAATACAATAAGTGACGGGTCAAAACTGAAATAGCTATAATCTATTTGTTCATATTATCACTACCACCAGTCACATGCCGGCCACAAGGACTTTCCCACGACCTACGGTTCGGCAACTGTGGATAAAAATAGAAAAAGTTATTGATCAAAATAATAAATTAAGCAATGCTAAAAGTTATAAGAAATTATCAAATATTCTACACAATTTTTACATGTGTGGGGTGATGTGGACCCATACCCATATAAGTACTAGGGTATGCATGTTTGGGAATCTATTATGTTTTTTCTATGTATAATACAAATATTACAAATAGCCAAATAATTTTCAAAAATAAAGAAATTGGACCAACCTTACCAACCATGACAGTTGACAGTGATCACCTACCAATCCTCCTTTCCTTCTTTAACTCCAATGACACAAACCAAGTTGAAGAAAACAATCTCAAAAGAAAGAAAATAAAATTGTATGGGCAAATTACACATACCTCACTTGACAATTATCTTTTTACCTTTTTTTCTTTTGTTGTTTTATGATTGATTTTGAGAGAAATTGTGTTTGATGAAATGGTTGAGAGTTACACTATGTAATATGTTCTTTTGATCAGTTATTATTTTTTATTTTATTTTATTTTATTTTCAGGAAAGATCAATTATTGTTTGGGTGATTAGCAATGCATATAAGGTGTTTGAAAAAATGCATGTGAGAGATAGAAATTGGTAGTGGTGGCTATTGGGGTGGTGGGTTTTAACTGGTTCTGGAAGGTGCAATTTGGTCAACTAATTTTTTATTTATTGTTTAAAAGTACTAAAATAAACTTTGAAGGATAAAATTTTTATTTTTATTTTTATTTAAACTTTGATGACATTTTTAATTTTTTTTACATTTATCTAATATTGATTAACATAAGATTGTGAGTGTACTATAATTAAGCTTTTAGCAAAATTTGTTATAATGTTTTATATTCGTCTTTTTTTTTTTTTAATTATAAGCGGAGGTCCATAAAATATCAAAAAATGGTTCTTTCTATTTGGGACACCATATGACACATATCATAAACCAATCACAAATCATTATGCCTTATGTTGTCCCTTATCACCTAACAAAAAAATCATAGGTTCCACCTTCTCCACTAAGCCATGCAATAACACGTGCCTATGTCGTTGAGACACAGGACAACTGTTCTAAAATATCCTTAAATTGTTTTGATTATCTTAAAGTATCATTGAAATGAAAATCAATGGTTGGACCTAGGATGAAACCTCTTACCTCACAAGTTATAGCAAAAAGAAATTGCATAGTAAAAAAAAATTACATGTGTGAATGTTTTTATACACAGGAAAAGCATAATAGATTTGTATTATACACAGTTTGTTATCCTTACTGTTCAAGATTTCAGCATTCCCATGCGTAAATAGTTTTTGTCAAATCTTTTTTGGTTAATGCTTTGATCAATTATTGTTTGGATGCAATATAGGACTGCTCTAAATCCTAAAACAAGGCACCTGATTTGTGCAAATTGGTCATCAGGTCATGGACTGAGTACATACACTAGGAAAAATCATATTAAATTAAAACATATTTAATAGAAGTTGTGTTTGGATTTTTAGGTGTTTGAACAATTGGACTATTGATTTTATCAATTGCATATGACTAAAAACTCCCTTGATTCCTGTTACCCAAAAGACAACCTAAGAGGGGGGTGAATTAGGTTTTTACGATTAAAAATTAATAATACCCTAATAAAAATTATGACTAGCACAATAGATAAATATAGTTAATGAAATAAAAATAATTAAAACAAGTGTTCTAACAACTATGTCAGTTAATGATTTTAGCACAGTGAAAATATGAAATATAGCTACAACAATTTAAATAAAATAAAGAGATAAGAGAGAGAGAGAGGCAAACAAATTTATAGTGGTTCGCCTTCAACTCGGCCTACGTCCACTCCTCAAACTTCACTTGAGATTTTCCACTATGCTCTAGCTTTACAGGGGTGCTAGCAACCTCTTTACAAATGGGGCAATCCTCCACGGATTTTACACAGACTTTCTAAGTCAAGAACACTGAGTGTACTACACTCTTACAAGGTTGAAAAGAAGGTGTTTTTGCTTTCACAGAAAGCTACAAGAATTATTTCTCAAAGATAGATATAAAAATGAAGCTTTGGTTTTTCTGCAAACCTCACACAAGAAAGATGGGCTTAAAACTATAAGGCTCAGTGTATAATTTCTGAGAGAGAATGTAAACAAAAATTGAAGAATACTTCTCAGAGAATTTTTCAGAGAATAGATGTGAATGATTATAGATCAAAAAATATTTTTAGGTTTTTTTTGTAACATGTTTTACATTAGAGGCTTTGGTATATATAATGAAAATTATAGCCGTTTATAGATGTTGTAGTCATCATTACTAATTTGAATATCTTCCACTTGAACCTTTTGAACCTTTTGACCTATTCATTTGAATTTATATCTGTTGTACTCCATCATTACTAATTTGAATATCTTCCGCTTGAACCTTTTGAACCTTTTGAATTATTCATTTGAATTTATAGCCATTGTAACTCCATCATTACTAATTTGAATATCTTTCCCTCCATCATTACAAATTTGAATATCTTCCACTTGAATCTTTTGAACCTTTTGAACTGTTGCTGTGCTGAGCTGTTTGAACCTCTGTTTTGTGCTGTTTGAACTCCTGATTTAATCAAATATTAAATACATTCTAACAACATTTAGGTGAGAAATAATAAGACAAAATAAATTTTGATTTTATTTTTATTTTTATTGTTCTCTTTCAAATAAATTAAAACATAATTAAATAAATCATCAAAATAAATTTTGGATTCTATTTTTCTTTTTCAAATAAATTAAAATATAATTAAATAAATCATCAAAATAAATTTTGGATTCTATTAAAACATAATTAAATAAATCATCAAAATAAATTTTGGATTTAAAATATAATTAAATAAATTATCAAAATAAATTTTGGATTCTATTTTTCTTTTCAAATAAATTAAAATATAATTAAATAAATCATCAAAATAAATTTTAGATTCTATTTTTCTCTTTCAAATAAATTAAAACATAATTAAATAAATCATCAAAATAAATAAGTCTAACAATTCCAAAACAAGGGTGAAAGGAATTTTTTTTTTTTTTTTTTTTTTTTTTTTTTTTTTTTTTGTGCTTGAATCTTGAATTTGTAGAGTGATTTGTGGAGGGAAAAGGAAAGTGATTGCAAATATGAATGAAAGCTAAGAGTTTTTTTTGTCCTTCCCTTCAATAAAATTTTTTCCTTTAAATATTTAGTTTATACTTGAGACTTCAGCTCATTTTCTTCTTTAGTATGTATGGGATTATTACAAGTTATTCTTTTGCTTCTATGATTATAAGATCTTTTTTTTTCCTTTTTTTTTTCCCTCCTGTTTTTATGTGAAAGGCTACATTTTTTTTTTTCTTTTTCCTATTTCTTAATCTCAAAGAATGTTAAGAAGTTGAGATATTCAAAATTGAATTTGAAACTCTCACACTCAGATTTTAGTTGGTTTTCTTGAAGGGAAATCATTAGTTGCTATAATTGAGAAGACCCTTGGCAGTAATGGACCTATGCTAATCGGTTTTCCGATTGATACATTGTTAAGCTTACTTATTTTCGTTGTTATTTTTTTCTCATTTGACAATGCCATTGTCTATTAAAAAGAGAAACCCTTGTGTGATAGTGTGTTGTCCACTATTAATACACCATTACTACGGTTCAATTTTGCAGACAAGTGGAGTGAGATCAACCGAGGAAGCTAAGCTAGGATAAGTTCTATGGTAATTTCTACTAATACACCATTGTTGAAGGATTTTAATCTCTACTTTGTTCATTCTATTTCATGTGATATTTGTTGTCTCTACTTTGTTCATTGTTATTCTTTATTTGTTATTTCTTCACAATAGGATGGAGTCACTTGCTTGAAGTCACTTTAATTTTTATTTTTTTATTTTTTAGATTGCTTAGCACTAGCTGGTGTGCATTGTTTACTATTTATTTTAAATTTAGTTTTTTGGTATTGTAGAGCACTGGTTGGTGTGCATTGTTTGTTATATATATTTTGAATTATATTTTTCTGGATTGCAGAGCACTGGCTGGTGTGCTTCATTTGTGGTGTTTAATAATTTTTTGGTAGTGCAAAGCACTAGTTGGTGTGCATTGTTTATTGTTTAATTTTAACTTTAATTTTTAAAAATTGCAGAGCACTGGCTGGTGTGTATTATTTGGTATTTATTTTTATTTTTAATTTTAATTTTTTGGAATTGCATAGCACTGTTTGCTATGCAGTGTTTGTTGTTTAATTTTGAATTATATTTTTCGAGATTGCATAGCACTAACTAGTGTACTTCATTTGGTGTTTATTAATTTTTTTTATTTATTTGTTGTAAAATATTGATAGAAGATTGATAGATGTACAATAGCTTTGGTTGGTATTACCATTTGGTGTTTATTAATTTTTTTTTATTTATTTATTGTAAAGTATTGATAGAAAATTGGTAGATGTACAATAGCTTTGGCTGGTATAATTTGGTAACGAATAAATAATGAACATGAAATATTTATGATTAAACAACAAATATATAACAATTTTGAATTCTATTTTTCGAGATTACGAAGCACTGGCTGGTGTGCTTAATTTATTGTTTATTTTTTTCTATTACAGAGTACTGGTTGACGTATTTCGTCTGATTTTTATTATATGTTTCTGTGTTGTGGGACTTACATTTTAATGTTTGTTTAAAATCATTCCAATAATATTTTTATCGTGCCTACAGGCATGGGCATACCCTAGTCACTCTACAAATCCAAGATTCAAGCACACACAAAAAAAAAAAAATCCTTTCACCCTTATTTTGGAATCAAGGGTGTTTTTAGTCATATGCAATTGATAAAATCAATAGTCCAGTTGTCCAAACACCTAAAAATCCAAACACAGTTTCTATTAAATATGTTTTAATTTAATATGATCTTCCCTAGTGTGTGCACTTAGTCCATGACCTGATGACCAATTTGCACAAATTAGGTGCCTTGTTTTATGATTTAGAGCAGTCCTATATTGCATCCAAACAATCACCAATCAAAGCACTAACCAAAAAAGAGTTGACAAAAACTATTTATGCATGGGAATGCTGAAATCTTGAATAGTAAGGATAACAACTGTGTATAATACAAATCTATTATGTTTCTCCTGTGTATAAAAACATTCACACATGTAATTTTTTTTACTATGCAATTTCTTTTTGCTATACCTTATGAGGTAAGAGGTTTCATCCTAGGCCCAACCATTGATTTTCATTTCAATGACACATTAAGATAGTCAAAACAATTTAAGGATATTTTAGAACAGTTGTCACATGTTATTGCATGGCTTAGTAGAGAAGGTAGAAACCATGATTTTTTTGTTAGGTGATAAGGGACAACAAAAGGCATAATTATTTGTGATTGGTTTATGATATGTGTCATATGGTGTCCCAAATAGAAAGAACTATTTTTTGATATTTTATGGACCTCCGCTTATAATTATAAAAATAAAAATAAAAAATAAAAAAGACGATTGATAAAAAACATTGTAACAAATTTTGCTACAAGCTTAATTATAGTACACTTACAATCTTATGTTAATCAATATTAGATAAATGTAACAAAAAATTAATAATGTCATCAAAGTTTAAATAAAAATAAAAATTTTATCCTTCAAAGTATATTTTAGTACTTTTAAATAATAAATAAAAAATTAATTGACCAAATTGCACCTTCCAAAACCAGTTGAAACCCACCACCCCAACAGCCACCACTATCAATTTCTATCTGTCACATGCATTTTTTCAAACACCTTATATGCATTGCTAATCACCCAAACAATAACTGATCTTTACTGAAAATAAAATAAATAACTAATCAAAAGAACATATTACACAGTGAAATTCTCAACCATTTCATCAAATACAGTTTCTCTCAAAATCAATCATAAAACAACAAAGGAAAAAAGGTAAAAGGATAATTGTCAAGTGAGGTATGTGTAATTTGCCCATGCAATTTTATTTTCTTTCTTTTGAGATTGTTTTCTTTGACTTGGCTTGTGTCATTGGAGTTAAAGAAGGAAAGGAGGATTGGCAGGTGATCACTGTCAACTGTCATGATTTATAAGGTTTGTCCAATTTCTTTATTTCTCAAAATTATTTGGCTATTTGTAATATTTGTATTATACACAAGAAAAACATAATAGATTCCTAAACATGTATCAATCTCAAAATGTAACTCTTCAATTCCCTATCCAAACACCTAAAAATCCAAACATTGATAAGGGACAACATGATTTTTTTACACTTACAATCTTATGTTAATCAATATTAGATAAATGTAATAAAATTAATAATGTCGTCAAAGTTTAAATAAAATAAAAATTTTATCCTTCAAAGTTTATTTTAGTACTTTTAAACAATAAATAAAAAATTAATTGACCAAATTGCACCTTCCAAAACTAGTTAACACCCACCACCCCAACAGCCACCACTACCAATTTCTATCTCTCACATGCATTTTTTCAAACACCTTATATGCATTGTTAAATATACAAATAATAACTGATCTTTCCTCAAAATAAAATAAAACAAAATAAAAGAACATATTACACAGTGTCACTCTTAACCATTTCACCAAACACAGTTTATCTCAAAATCAATCATAAAACAACAAAGGAAAAAAGGTAAAAGGATAATTGTCAAGTGAGGGGTGTGTAATTTGCCCATACAATTTTAATTTGTTTCTTTTGAGATTGTTTTCTTTGACTTGGTTTGTGTCGTTGGAGTTAAAGAAGGAAATGAGCATTGGTAGGTGATCACTATCAACTGGCTGATAAGGTTGGTCCAATTTATTTCGCTATTTGTAATATTTGTATTATACACAGGAAAAACATAATAGATTCTTAAACATAGACTATGGGAAAAAGGCTGAAGGTGTTTGAATATGGACTATGGGAGTTTCTTTAAGACCAAAATCTATTTTTAAAAATAGCTTTTGTCAGAACAATCTTCTGTGTATAAAAAATAAATTGAAACCAAATCAAACAAATAAAATAAATAACGTACCGAATTTATTTTACCGAACCGAATGAATAATAAAAAGATTAAGTCAAGTGTGTAACACTCTGTCCTTAAGACAGATTCGCCCAGCTACGGTACTTACAGTTAAGTGGCGTCTATCTCCTAAGATACAATGATCTTCGCAAATTGTAGCAGCACTCCAAACAATTTGTTCGGCGAACAAAAACCTGTATTCTTACTCTCTGAATTTTTTCTAAAATTAATATGAAGATTATATCATGCAAGAGAGCAAAAGTATAAAGAAAACGAAGATTTTCGAATTTCCAAATGCTGGAACAAATCTGGAAATATATAGACCCGAACAGGTACATAATTTAAAGTGAACAAATGGAAATTCAAATTGGACAGGTGCAACAGATAACTGCCTAGCAGTTTCTATCTGTTGGAAAACTGCTGCAGTTCAAAAACCTGTCTAGCATAAATGAATCTGTCCAAGTTCAAACATATTTGAAAACTGTATGAACAGTTTAATCTGTTTTGGAAAAATGGACTGAAAGAGGTAACAAAGGTCAAAAAATTAAATTCAAATTTTGAATTAATTTCCCGCAATAATTTTTGGAAAAAATTCAAATGAATTTTGTCCAAAAAATTAATATAAGAACCAATCCAACCCACAATCCACACCCGCGCTCGACATGGCTCGGCCGGCGGCAGCGCGCAAGTGTGTGGTGGTTTGGGCTAAGGTTCATTTTATCCATAACTCCTCCCTTCTATAAACTTGGGATGCCCCTTGGGGCCCAACCCAAGTGTTGTAATCTAGAGCTTATATATACACAAAAGCTCTCTTAAAGTTTCAATATGGGACAACCCATTTCAAAGAAACCCACATTTACTTCTTTAATTGTCCATTCCACGAACCTGAAAACGACGTCAACTTCCCATTCACTCATAAATGGTTTTGACAAACCGTTTTCACCGTGTGACTTACCATGCGGCAAGGAACACATCACCTCTTCGGACCTACCTCAAAAAACGTTTGGGGCCTACTCAAAATTGGGCTCAAAGTTGGCCCAAAATAAGCCTTATAAAACCAAAATTTCCAACAAATTCAAGATTGTGCCTTCATCAATAACAAACACAATATTGATTTAGAGTAACAAACACAATGCCTAATGGAAACAAACTTGCTGGAAAAAGAATTAGAGTAACAAACCTGCTAGAATTATACTTGCTTCACCCAAAAAAATTAATACTCAAGAAAAAGAATTAGACACCTCAGAAAAATATACTTGGTAGAAAGATAGAAATACTCAAAAAAATTTACTTGCTGGAAATATAGAAGAAGATTCTTCACCTGAACACACAACCAAAATTGTGGAAAGAATTAGACAC